>OY856186.1:315683462-315898526 GCA_963693315.1 Diogma glabrata
TGTTAGGCCCAACAAATTATTTATAATTGCACGAGTTTTCGTCAATATCACAGCAGCCCTATTAGGCACCGTTATAATCAGCACCAGTAATTATCTATAAATATTTTGGCATCAGTAATTTATCTTAAAATTATCTATATATGTATTGTTCTATATCAGCTTTGTTAGGCCCAACAAATTATTTATAATTGCATGAGTTTTCGTCAATATCACAGCAGCCCTATTAGGCACCGTTAATCAGCACCAGTAATTATCTGTAAATATTTTGGCATCAGTAATTTATCTAAAAATTATCTATATATGTATTGTTCTACATCAGCCTTGTTAGGCCCAACAAATTATTTATAATTGCACGAGTTTTCGTCAATATCACAGCAGCCCTATTAGGCACCGTTATAATCAGCACCAGTAATTATCTATAAATATTTTGGCATCAGTAATTTATCTAAAAATTATCTATATATGTATTGTTCTATATCAGCTTTGTTAGGCCCAACAAATTATTTATAATTGCATGAGTTTTCGTCAATATCACAGCAGCCCTATTAGGCACCGTTAAACAGCACCAGTAATTATCTATATAAATATATTTTGGCATCAGTAATTTATCTAAAATCATCTATTTATGTATTGTTCTACATCAGCCTTGTTAGGCCCAACAAATTATTTATCATTGCACGAGTTTTCGTTACCTATTAGTTGTCGATTAGTCATTGAATTTAGTAATTCCGTAATGTGTGACTAAGTTTTACGGGTTGTCGGGTGAACGGTTCGCCTTGCTACCCTCACTCTGTACTACGATTTTTTTTTCCTTTATCAATGAAGAGACACAGAATAGATTGTTGGGTCCGAGCGAAGCCCTCCCACACCGCTAGACAACGTCCCTAATAGAAAGAAAAGCTCGACCAGCCCACAATCCTTACAATATATTACCTTTCGGAATGTATTTATAAACATCTTAACATTTCTAATAGTTCATCTTTTCTTCTAAATAAAACATTTTCATAATTCATTTTCTCAACAACAACTTAAATTTTTCAAATTTAAAATATTCTCCAAACCACTAAAATACCGAAAAATACATTATATACTTACTCATCCATTATCGTTGAACTGAACGAAAGTACGTTTTTACTTATTTCAAAGTTGGTAGAGTTTTTTTTGGTAAGGAAAATGATTATAAATGTCAGATGGCATTTTTTTCGAGCTTTCTAATTTCAATAATAATATTGTTAAGTCATTCGATGATTCTTTTGTGATTAAAAAGATAAATTAAAATAAACTGTCTAGTGATAAAGGAAAAGGAGAAAAATATTAATGTATTGGTTATATAAGCTAAACAAAGATAAATAAAAACTCAATGTTTGGTATCAATAAAACCAAACATATATTCTGTATTTATACTTTTTTTTGTTGAGCGAATGTAATAAACAGCCTGCCGATCTGCGTAACAAGGAATGGTTGAGTTGACAATTGCACTGTGGAATTAAAACAGAAGAAGGATTTGTGAAGGAATTGAAGCTGAAGAGGCTGTATGAAAATTTTGAGAACGAGGTTGATAAAGATTTGGAAAGAAGGATTTGTGAAGGATTTGAAAGGGAGGCTAAATAGAAATTTTGAGAACGAGGTTGATAAAGATTTGGGAGGAAGGATTTGTGGAGGAATTAGAGGAGTTTTACATCGTGCTTCACTGAAAGAAAACGTACTTAACTTACTTAAGATAAGTTTCAAATAATTTTAGCAACTGTATATATATAATTTTACAAATTTATAAAGAATAATTTTTTATTTTTAGTCTGACATGTTGAATTAAAGCTTTATGGGAGATAAGAGATTTCTGAAGTCTGGATTTTGGGATAAACGTGAGTGTTCAGTATTACTATTATATTTCTTTCCTATTAGATAATATTTTTGCTATATTAAGTCCAAGAATTAACAATATACATGTAAATCATTATGTTTTTTGTGAATTTGTTTGTACTATTTCAAATTAAATAAAAGAAAACATTTCAACACACAAAAAAGGAAATATATAAGTAAAAAGTTGTAGTTTTATTGATCAAAAGAGGACTCCTGTATAGATTTTAAGCGGATAGCAGCTCAATATGCTGTATCAAAGGTATGAGTCTTAATTATATTTAGTGTTAAGGTCTAACAAAAAAATGTATAGCAAATTAGTTTTTTTTGATTATTGGTTTGAATTTTTTCTAAATATGTGTTACTTTTAAAATCCTATGGTGTGAGATGAGATGCGTCAAACCTTTGGGTTTCCTTTCCATTCTCCCCCTCGTGTACATGCCCTGTTAAAATGAATTGCGTTACCTGTATTGTTCGTAAACCGTCATGGTTTCGAATTGATTTTGTTTGATTAATTTATTTATGGCAGTCCCTTACATCGAGATGCGTGTAGCCAAACCCCACCCCAATTTGAACAAAAGTCGTGAAATGACTGCCTGTGGCTACACAAGAACGCATCCCGATATTTTGTTATATTTCCGGCAGGTTATTTCCAGATGTTCAGTTGGGTGAAACAATGTATATACCTGAAGACGTTTTCAATGTCCCATTTAACTTCAGTTTCATGGATAATCTCTTGTCTTCCGATGTTCGGAAGCTATATCAATTACCCAGTATTCTTAATCCCAGCCTGCTGGTTATACTACACCATACCATCCACAGAGTAATGCAGTAAAAAGGTACCATCAAACACTGGGGCAATACTTAAGAGAGTTCACGGAAAAAGAGCCAAATAATTGGTTTAAATATCTCCATCCATATGCAACATTTTCATTTAACAATTTAGTTAACTCTTCAACCGGATATTCACCACATGATTTAATATTAGGCTATGAAATTGAAATTCCTACATCCATCACACGCAATCGACCATCATTCAATTATGATTCCTATAAACGAGAATTACAAATACAATTACGACGCAACACTCGACAACTCGCAAAGGAATCAGTACAGAGACTGAAAGAACACAATAAAAAACCATTGTTTTTCAAAATTTTTTAATTAATTTATTTTTTATTTTATTTTTTAATATGTATTACTGTTTTTTGTTAATTTATAGTTGTTATGGATAGCCTGGAATAAGGGGACGTAGTGTAGTATGGTCACTGATTCATTTATTTCCTCTCATCTCATATTTTTACCTGTCACGCATAGTTCACACCAGGCTCTCGTTCATCCGTAATCTATAGCCATATTTCCGTATAGTTTCCGTTACACATATTTTTTTTTATAGCAACACCATTAATCATAATATTTTATTTTACAATCCCCTACTACTGGTCCACACTGCGTTCTCACCAGCATTTCTTCCCTATACTACATGAATTTGAATTCTCCGGACCTTTAACCGTAGTTGCTCTAAATATTTTCAAACCTCAAACAGCTGTGTATATTTGTCCAAACGTCTCAATATTTAAAATTATTTTTCTACAATCAGTTTCGCCGCTGTCTTAAAAAAAAAAGTATTATATTTCTTATATAGTTAATGTTAACAATTTCACTTTCCGCTATAAATCTAGATTTCATTGTAATACGGCTGTAATTTATTGGTTCGTCGTACGTAATTATTATAAAAGCGGTTAAACCTATGTTTAATCCATTCTAATATATTAATATTTCTTCCAAATACGTTGTGGTTAATTTATTTCGTGAAATTAACTTGTAATTTTTATGTACGACAAAGAAACAATCAGTAATCATTTTAAAACGGAAAATGTACTAATATTATTTTGCATATTTCCCCTACAACGAAATTGGTAGCGAAATTTTCGAAGTTAAACAACTATATAAGAGATGAAATTGTCTCGCTCTTTCTCTTAGTCTGTCATTTTTTTCATTTCCGATTGGATTCATATTTGGTTTGTTTTTTTTTACGTCTGCTTGCTAAGTGGCCATCTTTGCTGTGATTATGGTTTGGGAGATATTCAAAAATAATTAAAATCGTACAATAGGTGAAATCTAATGATTTTTTTAAAGTAATTCCTTTTGGAATTCAATTATTGTTAAAGGATTGAACAAAAATCGCGATTATCTCGAGTAGAGAATATGTTGTATACCAAACCTAAAGTAACAAAAAAAATTTAATTACATGTTGGTGTTTGTTGCCATACGGCTGTTCTGAACTGTGTAAATCAAACAAAAGATTTTGGTCCAATTAAAATTAGTGTTGGACGTATTAAAATCCGTGCTTATATGTAAAAAAGTTTAATGGATGAATCCTAGGATTTTAAAAAAGAAAAGAATGGCTCCTCAGCCGAGTTTTCTTATAGTGTATTCTAGTCAAAAAGAAGAAAATATAAAAATTTCGGATTATGCTATTGATGGGATAGTTAAATTAAATATGTATGGTTTGAACGTCAAACTCTAAGAATTTCAACTAAAAAGAAAAATTAGGCTAGTGATTTGGGATTTGTGTTCTGTAATATTAGTAATCGTGTTCAGATTCATTTTAATTTATTGCAATTAATTAGTAAAAGCGTATTAGTGATGAAATTATGAATATCTACCCACCAAATGGCAAACATATTGACAATGAAAATTTGCATTCATTTGGCGTAAATTAAGGAACACAAAAACCCAAACCAAAATAAAAGAAAAAAATTTGAATCTGTTTTTTTGTGTTTGTCCTTGTTAGCATAATTACCGTTATTAAATTTACCACTCTAGTCAATAACATTAGAAATAAAAGTTAGTGAATCTCCTGTGTGATTAAACCTGTTATTTTTACCGTAGTTAATTAGTCATATAGTATTAGTGATTGTCAATATCGGTCAAGGTCGTATATTAATTTACTCTGTTATACGAATTTAAAGAGACAAAAATGATAGGAAAATCGAATATGTCGTGGTGGTTATCACCTTCGTGAACATTTTTGTTCTCGTTACGTAAATACATAAATATTACCATATAATAAATTAAGACAAAAATTACTTAATTAAGCAAATAACAAAATTTTGAGTGTAACCTAGAAACTATGAAACTAAATACCATATAAATGTAACATATTATTAAAAAGATTGTTTGTTTTTTGTGGAGATTGTGCACGTGTGATTCACACCCTTGTTATAGCGTAACCTTGATTTACAATATAAAGTGAATAAATCAAAACTTGAAGAATTTAATAACGACCCAAAGATATCTTGGGTGTTGTTGCGTGATCCTGTCGAATATAAACACAACAACCAGTTTTATATGTATACCAGTTGGCTGTGTCAAAATACAGCAACCAAGCGGAAACCAACCAAATCCATTGTAAAATTTTGAAACTATTTATCTGTTATATACAATACATACAATATATATGTTACCATCTATATACAATATATCTATCTTGTTATCAGCATCGTCCTAAGTATTTGCGACGCAACTTTTATAATTCTACCATATTTATTTCAATTTATACATCGTAAAGATAACAATTCATCATCAATCGCTTAGCTATTGCGGCGCAACATTTACACCGTATTTGTATAAATTCATACAACGTATTTATATCGAATTTTACATCGTATTTATACAATTATTATTCAACCAGTCATCTGATTTATACAATTCTACCAATAATGCTTTGCCTGTGGGATAACTCAATGATGATGGAGGGCTAAGACCTTAAGACTTGGAGGCCAGGTGGATATAACCATGGGGTGAGTGAATTTCAATTACTTTTCTTTTGTTTTTATAATTTAGAACTGTGAATGAGCGTGAATGGGAGGATATATGGACGATAACTGGCGTGTTTGTTGATGTGCGAAATCAGGTGGTGAAGGTATGCGAGACCACATAAAACAAGTATTATACGAAGACGTCAGTTGGATTTTTGCTGAATTAATCTTATAGATGTATATATATATTAAAGCTAAAATGCCACTTGCAACAGTGGCGAGGTTGAAGAATATCGTTTCATTTATTATATCCATTATCTTCTTTTGATTAACGGAGCATCCAATTGGGAAGTTAATGTTGTTGCTATCCAAACCAAAATCGGATATAACGGTTGTGGCAATCCTATTAAATAATTTAATGAGTAACAAGTTCTTGTTGCACAATATCATATACGAATTATCGATTGATACGATTTTGATTATATTATTTATATTGCAACCGACGTTGATGGAAACCGAGTTTTTGAAAATATCGGGTGAACCGTTTATTTAGAAAAACATAGACCGTTGTATATGGCAACGAGTGGGATTTTATTAGTTTTAATCGACAACTGGCATCACACGTCATCCTATACAATTTGGTTTATCCATACAGATAGACATAACTTCCTTTATGGAACGTTCATGATAGTTCCTATTCCTGCGTGGATTCTAATCTACGGTGTATGGTGGTACGAAAGTGTGAGTATGTGGGAGGATGTGAGCGTGCATGTGGCGTGAAAGTGTGGGCGTATGGGAGTGAATGTGGGGGGTTGAACGTGCTGTTCGCGGTTCTTTCGCACAAGGGGTCGCCAGAGTCTCACTTTTTCATTTGTGTTATTTCCATTTCTGTGTGTTCACGTAAATTGCGTACATTTCTGTATTTGTGCTGAAGCAGCAGGTAACGATCTATCAAATCCACGATGACTGAGCTTTAGTCGTTAAGGCGTTAAATAACTCAAGGTACGCATCCTGCTATGCCGTTTCAGTTCGCCATTGAAAAAGCACTTCATTACATAGTAGTTTCATTAGTTTTAAATTGTGATTGTTTATTTTATACAATAATTACTTTATTGTGTGGTGTTGAGAAATGTTCTAAGGTTCTAAACCGTTTCCAATGTATGTATAGTATAATTTCAGATTTAACATAGGAATTGTTTTTAGATGATACTCATATTGTATTTTTTATAGTTTTACTGATGAGGGGGTCATACAACACCAAAATATTTGAAATAAAAATCTAATTAAGAAAGAAATTTATGGTCTATGACTTGGTAAAAGTTTTTGTATAAAAAACTATTACGTGATTGTATTGATACATTCTAAAGACCAGATTTATGATATATTTTAAAAAATTGTGTCATAAACGATAATATAAAACAATAAAAAACATTTTGATAAGAACTCAAACCCATTAAAATTGTTTAAAAACGATTTAGTTTTACTAATTAATGAAAATAAAGAAAACAAATTAGCATTTCCATACTTAGGTTCATATAAAGTTGAAAAAGTTAAATCGGATACGGTCACAATAATTAAAAAAGAAAATAAGTCAAATAAGTCAGTCAAAGTTCATAACAATACATTAATAAAATCCGAAGCAAATTATGGTGAAGAAACACCACATAAGTTATAAGATTACTAGTAATAGATTCATATAAATATTCATAGATTCATATAAATATACACAACGATAAAACAAAAAAAAATTAATATACAAAATATAATAAATAAATTACATGGCAATATTGAAAACTTTTATTCCGATTACCGAATATTTTAGAATTTGTAACGTCGGCCCTACCTCTAATTAAAACATTTCACACTTTTCAAATCATTTCAAGGAATTCTATCAATCAAAACAAAAATTCAAAAAAATTCAAATTTAAACGAAAAAAGAACGTACAATTCACCGAAAATAATCCTTAGATAATACAAACGAAACACAAAGAGAACGAAGAATTAAAAGTCGCACCTGGTAACATCTTCGTTAAAAAAATTAACAAATGAAAATGAGAATGCTTGTCAGTTTTTTTTGAACAAAAAATTTCGTGGAGAAAGATTTTATTTTATTTTGTCATGATTCACAAAATGGAGAAAATATTGTGATAATAAAACTAAACGTACTCGATGAGATTGGGATTTGGAAAATTAATAGAAAGGAGAGATTGTAAGCATATGAAGTATTAACCATCAAGAAGATAGCTATCAACAGGAGTAAATTCTCAAGCCAAGTAAATTTTTCTTTCTTATTTAAATATTAAATTGTATTATACGTGAAAATTTTTTTTCAAATTAACTTAGTATTGTAACGACTCTGCGTCGGTTCTTTTCGATTATTGAGCAAATACGACAGTAAAAAGACGGATATTTAGTTAACAAAATCTCCAACTTTATTTATCAATAAATTTCACAGCTTTTCCACAATTTGAATCAATAATATTTGAAATCGTAAAATCTGTATTTACTATTCCACCAGGTTCAAATACTTTCACTATTAGTACCCAGGCTCAAGTACCACCTGATTATTCCTTATACTTGCGAATATTTATAAACACTTTTAATTGCAAAAATAAAACTGCCTATCTAATATTTTGTTCGCTTATTTATATCCAAAAATAAATAAGTAGAAACTTCTGCTAATCAGTTGTTTCCCACTGTACTTTTCTAGAAAACAAATATTCGAAATACATACATCATGAATGATTGGCCACTCCTCCTTTAATTCATACTTGCATTAATTTGGATATGTAAACATTTGTATTAGTGAACTCATTCTATAACAAATTTACTTTTCATTAATTTGAATATGTAAAACATTTATGCAAAATGTATTAGTTAACTCATTCTTTAATCCATTTCTTTGCATTAGTTTGAATATAGAAAGCATTTATGCGAAATGTATTAGTTATGTATGAGTAAATTATATTAGCCCATTCTGGTCGAAGTTTAATACATTATTTGTAATAATGGAACTACAGTCCTAACCGGAGTTTATTACAATATGATAGGCTAAGTTAATTAGGCATAATAAGAGATTCCCAACGTCAAAAATTCGACGGAACTGGCAATTTGTATTCCGGGCGAAGTTTTCTTATATATTTCTGTTTGTTATAAAATTAATTTTTAGTGGTAAAGTTCAATTCTAAACAAAGTATTCTAAATATTTTACACATTGTTCGAAATATAAAAATTAAATATCTATAGAATATAGTTAAAAACAAATAAATTAAAAAAAAGAAAAATTAATACAAAAAACAAATAAATTAATAATATAAAGATAGTCTCTAAAATATAAAATTATACTGTCATTAGTTAAGTATAAATCGAAATTTAGCATTACAATTTTTGTTTGCTTTATATCCAAACTTTTATTTTTTTTTTTGCCTTTCCTTATTGTAGTTTAAGTTATTTAGTTATTGTGAAGTAGAAAATGAAAATGCAATTTAATAGAAAATGTAATTTGCTTGCAAAACTATATATTTAATCATTTTAATTATTTCGGTCATCCGGTGTCTGACCTTATTTGGCGGGAAAGGAAATACAGTATACATTTTCTGGCGTCTTGTTAACTGGCGTCTATTATATTATCAAACTAAAAATATAATATTTAAACCTTTTTAATATCATAAAGTAATAAAGCAAAAAAGTGATAATATAACAGATGCCGATGTTACAAGAAATTGTTTTAGGGAATTTCCAACATTTCTTTTGTGAAATAAAACAATATTTCCAGATATTAGAAATAATCAAATATATTAATATTAATTTAGTTTTGAAGAGAGTAATGTTAGTTATTTTCAAACGTTGTAACAAGAAAGATCAAAAAAATTAATGAATAAATAAAGTTTAAATCCTTTAAAAAAAGTTTTTATTGTTTATGTATCTAAGCCTACTACAGGAACAATGAAGTTAGTTCAAGAGTTAATGTTCAAGAGTAGATGGCTAAAGGAAGAAATACATTCTTTAGAGTACAAAATAACTGAACGGCATTACTTCGAATGACGAGCATATAAAGGCAACCAAAGCATATCCAACCCCATTGGACGTAAAGGAAATACTTTAGAAAATTTGTCAAAAATTTCAAGGATGTGGACTGCCACCCTTGCAAGTTATTGTTTGAAAGAAAGAATACAAACGGGTGAAAAACGAGGAAGAATCTTTTAAGGGACTTAGACAGAAATTAATAGAAGACCAATATTAAAAATATTCAACCCAGAGCTAGAAACAGAGTTGCATACGGACGCTTCGGGTTCGGAGCAATCTTAATGGAAAGAAGTAGAAAAAATGGGAAAATGTACCAGATCTCTTTTTACAGCAAAAGGTCGAACAATTCAGAGCAAAAGCTGCATAGCTTCGATTTTGAGACCCTTACGGTAATATATAGTGTGTGGAGGTTCAAACCATATTTATATGGCATTAGTAACGGGCTGCAATGCAATGAAACATCAAAAAAAATTGGCCCCTCAATAGATGTAAAAGATATTTTACTCCATATCAATTACTCCACATTTATAAGTCCTATATTCATCCCTGTATAGAGGGTATGGTTGTCAAGTTTAGGGCGCTGCATATGTTACCAGCCATAATTGCAAAAGTTGTATCTATATTGAAAACTATAAAAGAAACATTATTTTATTTGATTTGTATCTATATTGAAAACTAAAAAGGAAACATCATCTATTTTGGGACTGTTAAATCAAAAGTATATCTTAATATGCTATATACCAATATATAAAAGCAACAAAAAAATACCAACATAAAAGTGCAATCAATAAAAAAATTAACTAAATTATAATCAGATAGTGCCTAGTGATTCAGTTTTGTTTTTTCTAAAATGCAAAAGTTGTTTCTATATTGCAAATTATAAAAGAAACATTTCATGTCTGTTAAATCAAAGCAATATTTGCGTGACTGATAAATCAAAAGCATAAAATTCAATAGATATAGTAAACTAACAAAATTATAATCTAGTTGTGCCTAGTAAATCAGTTGTTGTTTTTTTCTAAAATGCAAAAGTTGTAACAATATTGAAAACTAAAATAGAAACATTATCTATTTCGGGACTGTTAAATCAAAAGCATATCTTAAATTAAACCAAAAGCATATCTTCTTAAATAACGCAACCTAAAGGAAAAATTTATTCAAAACCAGTTTTCTTCAGCAAAATGGTTGGTGTTTTGTTAAAATGTCATCAAATTGTGCAGTTTGCAAAATTAAAATTGATAGGCTGGGTCAAAAAGCAGCCTGTGGTATATGCAAAAATTATTTGCATGCGAGTTGTGTTGATTTAACTAGTGTTGAATTGGATTATATGGCTAAATCAAGAAAAAAATATAATTGTATCCGTTGTCTAAATAATGCACGCAGTGTCAATTTTGTCAGTGAAAATGATAGTGGCTCGCCTATAATCTCCCGTATAGAAGGTCTTCAACTGGAAGATGTTATATAAATGATTGATGACCTAAACCATACATCAAAAAAAAAACTATGAGGGCATATTGTCTCGAATAGACTCTCTGTATACCAAATTCAAAATAATCGATGACTTAGTCGTGGAAAATAAAAAACTGAAGAAAGATATGTGCGACCTTCATGATCGATATAATGACCTCCATGTACGTTGTGATGACAATCAACAAGAACATTTACAAAATGTAGCCGAAATTAGTGGCATTCTAGTGAGCTCGGAAATTGACCTCACAAAAGTTGCACAAGTTTTTTCATCAGCTGTAAAAATTGATGTGCCAGATTCAGCTATTGATTTTTGTTTTAAGAGAATAATTAAGTCAAAATACTTCAAAGCACCTTATCCTGAATAAAAAACTCAAAGTTTAAATACAGAAAGTGACTTGTCATCCCAAGCACCGTCAACCGCAGGAAGTTCAACTTCAAATACAGGAAATCTATCATCTCCTCTTACGATATTATCAACGACGTAAACTCCTAGCTGCAGCAAAAATTGTGAAGAAAGAAAAACATTATAAATACTTCTGGAACCGGAATGGACAAATAATGATGGGCAAGCAAGATGGTAGTTTGATGAAAATAAATAAGTCAACGTCAACGCTTTCTTACCTTGAAAATTTAAGTATAATTTAATTATTCTGTTATTTTATAAATTTTAAATGAGTAATAGGTTATTAAATTTTCAAGGTCTAAATAATATTAGTAATTTTTCATCAAATTTTTTAGATTTCGGGTTACAAAATTCTCATTCTAATGAAACAGTTTCTGAATTCTTTCTCATTCACCAAAACATTGGGAGCTTACGCTCAAAGGCAGACTATCTATATGCTCACCTTGGAACTTATACTAACCTGCCTCAAATGATATTTCTAATAGAAGTATGGATAAAAAACGAGGAACTGAAGTCATACAATTTACCAAAATACAATTCTTTTGACGGATGTAATAATACATATAGAGCAGGAAGTGTTATCGCATACATTAGGCAAGAATTGGAATGTCAGGTAGATCGTCTAAACTTTTTAAGCGCAGACATATTGTTGAAAGTTTTATTTCGGATTAATAATATTGATTGGTTGAACCCATTAGAATTGCCGTTATATGCATAAAATGCGCATATAACGGCAATTCTAATGGGTTGGGATGGCTAGAAATGTGAAATCTTATATTAAAGATTGCGTGTAAGCCTGTAAATTACGTCACTCGACCATTAATGGGATCTTTGCAAGAAGCATTCCGACCTTTTCAGTTTTTGTATCTGGATTTCCTTGGACCTTACCCGAGATCAAAATTGGGAAATAGCTACATTTTGATTGTTTTGGATAAATTATCACGTTTTGTTTGTCTCCAGCCTTTACGACAAGCTACTGCTCACTCCACCATGACTGTTCTAGAAAAATTGTTTCTTAGATTCTCTGTGCCACAAACAGTATTTACTGATAATGGGAAACAATTTTGTTCCATCGCATTTAAAGGGTTTTAAAGTAAATATGGTGTAAAGCATACCCTTGTAACGTCTGTCTAATTTCATATTAATTAATAAAACACACTTCAAACATTTAAATAATTTGTGGCAATTTATGGCCACCTTAAATTGGTTTTAAAACTATTTGCATAACTAATTCTGAAGGTAGAATATAATCAAGTAATATTTCAAATAATATCGATTTTTCTCAAATCGATTTTGAATTCATATATAGAAATGTATTTTGGGTCGGCATTATATATGTGATTAATCTGGATTTTGTTTATATATTAAATTAGGTTTGGTTTGATTTAATTATATGTATGTATATTATCAATTACATGTAACATATTAAGCAAAGTATAAATGTATAATTGTCTATGCAATTGTATATTAGTGGCAATTGTTTTTCTTGGTCCAGCTGATTTTCGTTTTCTTTAAGGTATGATAATGGGTATGTGTGATTTTAAATATTATGATTTCGGGTTCTAGTATAATATACAAATCAATTGGTATTTGTTTTTTTTCCTCGCAATATAACTCCGAACATCAAATATCATATTGGACAATTTAGTTTAGAAGAATCTTTCAAAGCGTTGAAAGAGTGAACAAAAATAAAAATTAAAATCCGGAAAAATAAAAAGTTAAAATGTGCCGGATAAGTAAACAAAAGTTATTTTTAAAGAAGTAAAAATTAAAATTTATAAGAAACCAGTGAATTTTAAACTTGTGACCAGTTATTTTTAGTTAAATCCAAAGTAAAGAAATCTTGTGATTTGTGTTCTTAAATTTGTTTTCTAAAGAAAATTTGCTTTTTTCAGTACCGTGATTTCGTGTCCCGTTTCCTTTTCTTCTTGAAAAAGAAATATTGTTGTTCTAAGGAATTTTAAAGAACGCATTTTGCTATTAAAATTTGGTAATTAAAAATAGTTTTTCTTTGAGAATAAAATTCTAATTACAATCGTAGTCTCAAATACTGGGACGTATAATTTGTTTATAGAAATTGCTGGTCAGTTTGATTGCTCTTTCGACGCCGTTGCTAGGCAGAAAATCTAAAATTGTCTAATTGGATATTGTTGGAGCTGTGAAAGATTCCGTGGAAAAATAATTATCACCGTTTGCTAAAACTATCATAACGGAAGAATCTAACGTTTTAATGTTGTGTTTGCCGCGTTTTTTTTTATTGGTATCATATTTAAAAGCACATATATGATCTTGGCAGTCGACTTTGTTGAATTGGCGCGCTCAGCTGTTTTCAAGAGCGTCATAAAATTTATGCTTCTACCTCGGTGGATCCAGGGGAAACAAAAGGCATCAAGCTAAGACATATTTTTATTTATCATTTATTTACTATTTATTCATTTATTTATTTAGTTATTTATTTTTTTTTAAACGTTAAATTCGTATATATTCAATATTCGAGAAAATAGTCAATAGTACTATTTTTTTTGTATGATAATTTCTTTTCTAAAAATTACAAGAATTTAATTAATTAATTTTTTTTTGAAAAAAATTAAACTTTTACTTTTGGTTATTATTTTTTTTTTATTGAGTATATCAGAGTTATTATAAATTGAGAAATATTATACTAGTATAAATAGTCGATCCATGGTTCGTCAGAAAAACAATAAAAGATATAAGAACGTTCAGTAAAACTAAGAATTATTTATATATTCGTGATAAAAATTTACATAGCACATTTAAAGAAAAATTCTATTGTTAATATTTAGTTACCTTTTTTCTTAAAAATATTTAGATTAAATAACAGAAATATACACTAGTATTAAATTAAAAGAAAATCTAATCCAGATTAATTTTTTTTCTACCAAATTTTTGCCGTCGGCATTTCAATGCGTCAATTAAGTATTTGTTTTCGATTTATTTAAATTATGCGTGTTATTATTTCAGTATTTTTTCTTTCAGAAAATGTTTAGAATAGTTATTATGTCGTGCTAAGTGTTAGAGTGATGGAAAGATGATGTCGTGAACCACCACTTTTTTTGGGGAGACATAACAAATTCCGCACTACGTGTCTCCTTGGGAGGTTTTGGGGCATGTGCTCGTCACAGTAAATCTTGTGACCTTTACTCAATTCTCCTGGTTGCTTAGTATTCCGTTTTTTTTGTGTGGTCAGCTAATTCAAATTCAATTTTAATTTATATTTACAACATCTTTCGTGCAGCACTATCATGCTTCCAACGGATGCACTAGAAATGATCCACGACCTCACCATGACCTACTAGCCGAGGCGATTGTGCTGCCTCTAGTGCACATATCCGGCGGAAGAATTCTGTTCGTGATCTAATCCCGACAAATTTATTGAAACTATTGCGAAACATTCTTCAGTAAATTCATTTTTTTTCAATAAAAAAATTCAAATTTAAAAATAACGACCAAATCTTTAACCATCTAAAATGAAATTAAAATTATTAAACACCCTATAAGTGAGGGTTGAAAAATTGAACGAAAATCTGTTAACACGAAAAATTGAACGAAGAATGTATTTTTTTTTTATGTTGCTAGACTTTGTTTTTGGTACACAGAAAAGTAACATAAAATGTCACAATGGCGACATAAAACAAATCAATCAAGTTGCAATTGGATAACGATTCATTTTTGAAGTAATGGTTGAATCAAAAACATCCGTTTTTTAGAATATTTAAATTTTTAAAATAAAAAAGCTATAAAAATTGTACTCTAATTCGATGTTTAACTCTAAATAAAAATAATACATCCAAATTAGTTGTGTTACTGTGTATTTAATAAAAATAATAAAAAATGGAAACGTAAAAGCTAACAAAGAAGGAAGAAACTTAAACATTTGCTGGTTTTTCTTTTGGTTACTATAAAAGTCGCTCACGCAAGAGAAAAACCTAAAAAAACCGATGGAAATTAATTTAATGGAAACCAGATTATTATTTTTGCCAAACTTCTAATCATTGGAAAGTCCAGAACATACCTTAAGGTCATTAATAGAATTAAATGTGCCGATTCGTTGGATACAATATTTGTAGATTGATAAAGTGATTTGTAGAGTTAGTCCGGATAGTTGATTAATCATATTAAAGATATCCAGGCAAACTAAATTAACCTCTGGCAACTGGCATGAGAAATCTCAGGGGTAGGTTTCCCCACGAATGAAACGGCTACTTACGTTTCAACCGAAACAAAACACACACAATTTTTAACCAAATTAACCAAAGGCCCGAATATTAAGATAATTCAGTTCTTGCGTACCATCAGTAAATTTACGGTTTTCTTGCTATTGTTAGTTGTTACAATACAAATTTCGATCGTATAAACTAGATTTTTATTTTAAAAAAATATAATTTTCATTGTGTTTTTGGTTTTTCTAATTGAAGGTTCATAGGCACCGTGTATTAATTTCATGAGTTCAAGTTAAAGTGCTTGTGGTGACAGGTGATCCATCAATAATATCTACTAAAGATAGTGCGTGATTTAATGGTGGGTTATTTTTTCATAACTTATTCAAACCTAATATTAAGTTGTTAAACCCTTTTTGTTGTTCCCAATAGAGCGTAAGGAGTGGTTTTCACTTACGATTTTGATCACCTGTTGTGCCAGCAAATTGCAACTATTGCCATATTGAAGAAGTAACATTTATATTTAGCGCTTATAGTTCGACAACGTCGACTAAAACGCTTGGAATCACAGCCATAATCTTATATTTGATGAAAGTGGTGTGTTTGACATCGTGGATGGTCGCATGATTGTTGAAGAACGGGACATTTAGGACATGGACGTGACATCGCTCCGGCCATGGATGTATCAGTAAATCATTTTCTGCTGTTGGGTTATAATAAAAAAATAATACAAAGGAATAAAACAAAAATGCAATTCTTATATTTTTTTTAAGTTCGTGTCATAAATCTTAATAGTATATTACCTAATTATTAATTAGTTTTGAATTAACATAAATCGTGATAGTATATTACCTAATTATTAATTAGTTTTGAATTAACATAAATCTTAATAGTATATTAATTAATTATTAGTTAGTTTTGAATTACCATAAGTCAGTAACCTTTTATTTAGTGTTAATTTTTATTTTAGTCCAGTAATTTGGGTAGTGTTAACCGTTCAAGTATATTGTTTGAGGATACTTTTCAAACTGATTCCTAATGATTTTTAGTTTCCATAGTGTAACAGAGACCTACATCAGCAAGCGCTTGGCAGATGATTTGGGTAAGTTATAGTCACAATAATATATGTTTGTGTTTGTCTTGCTGTCATATGGCGATGTCTTGCTGTCGATTCGTTACCCTCACAAATACACATTTAGTTTCACTTTCACTTATTGTAGTTTAATCAAAAAATAATAATGATCTTTTTACCAATGAAATTTGTTAATGAATAAAATTAATCATACATTAAATATGAGATAATTGTTTTGAGTGTCTGGGATTGAAGAGTATCTTAACATGGTGGAATATAGCCGTACCAGGATGCTTTATTTTGCTTAATCAATTTTCATTTATCTGTAGCAGCTGATATAAACCAGTGTATCTCCTGACCTACTCCACCCCCGACTCAGCTGGCAGGCTAATGGCTGCTAAATGGAGAATTGCACTGGATTTCTGTTGGCGGTTCTAGAGCATTCTTGAGCTGTTCCTGGTCCCCGCCACAAAATATAATTTATATTAATAAAAG
The DNA here is from genome assembly GCA_963693315.1 of Diogma glabrata. Classification (NCBI taxonomy): domain Eukaryota; kingdom Metazoa; phylum Arthropoda; class Insecta; order Diptera; family Cylindrotomidae; genus Diogma; species Diogma glabrata. The sequence goes on from OY856186.1 coordinate 315,700,728, forward strand.
TTGAAATATAATTTATTATAATAAAAGTTAAAGTTTATACCGAATATAACCAAATATAAATAATGGGATTTTATTTTGGAAAAGTTAATGAAAAATCAATTTAATGAAATAAATATGGTTATTTGGAGTGACTACCCTACAATAATAAACTCGCTATAATACATGGTTATTTGGATTGACTACCCTACAATAATAAACTTGATATAATACAAGGAAGAAAACACCAGAACGAATCAACATGGATATTATGTAACAAGATACACATAAGTGAAGTGAAACTATAAATGGATGTGGACATACGATCTACAGATTAACTTTGCTCTAATTTAGTTACAAAATATTACCTGTCGATGATCTGCATCAGATTGAAACGCGTAGTAAAATAAAAATCAAATCAATTTAGTTTATTGAAGTGTAAACTTCTTTAGCATCGTTGTGACTTGAAAGTCGATGTAACGAAAAAGCGACAGTAAAAAGAGACAGACACATAAATACTTGCATGTAAATTTTCATAAACTTTGAATTAGTGTGTATTTGATCATTTTCTGAATTAAAAAAACAATAAGATTTACGTGTTTGTGCGCGCATGCTTATTACAAATTTTGATTTTGAATTTTAAACATATACATGCCCACGATTCCAAAAAAACGAAAGTAGAAATTTAAACATCAATGAAATAAAAAAGAAATTAGAAGTAAAAAAGGCAAACGAATATTATGTTCGGCAAGTATGCGATACAATTCGATTTTGTGTATTGTATTTTTTATACACCTATTCAGTATCGCACTAAATGTTATATGAGTTTGACGTGTCGATTTTAGATTTAAATATCTAATAATATAATATTTGTAATGTTTTATTGAGTTTCGTAATTTTTTAAATTTATATTTTGAATTGTTTTAGTTTTTATTTGGATGATTTAAATTGTATTCTATTTCGATTGATTTTGAGAGGGTCCCATAGTTTTCTATGATGTGAAAAATAGCGTTTTCCAGAAAATTGGAAAACCCGTATTTTTATGTATTTTAGGCGATTTCGTCAAAATATCTTAATCTATTTCGATAGTTTGAGTTGTATTACATTGCTATAGATTTCGAGGTGGTCGTATATAATTCTCTATGACTAAAAATATGCCGTTTTTTCCAAAGTTTACTTTTAAATAAAAATATTTGTGTTCATACTTTAGTTACCATAAGCCTCTTGTATCATTTATCGAAAATTTAAGCTCTGAGTCTGAATAAATCCATGTAATATGTACGAATAAAATGTAAAACAATTATCAAACTTTGTATCACTATGATCATTACTAAAACCTGAAATTATCCTCTTCCGGAAATTTTACATTCGTCTTATTATCTTGAAGCCAAAATTTTTGAAGGTTTCACTTTTACTACGTGTGAATGGCACACATGACATTACTTTTTGTTTTCTTTATTTTTAAAGTGAATTATTTTTGGTGTTAGTGTAACTCATATATAAAATTAATATTAAAATGATAATCATAAATCAATATTAAAATGATAATATTCAAAATCATATATTAAAATTAAATCTGTTAACAGTATATTCAGAGCTAATACAAAGAGGTATAAGGAAAAAAATACTAAATTACAGAAAACATTCAAGTTCAGGTAATTATACAAATACAAAGCAAATTGAAAAGTTGTGGAAGTGAGAAGCATCTTGCAAACAAATGTAAACAAATAAATTCTATGTGCACATTTTGCGAAATAAAAGGTCATTTAGAAAAAGCATGTAAAAAATAAAACGCGAACTAAATAAATTCATACAAAATCGAACCAATTACACTAGTTTACAAGATAAATCTCCCTGAATAAAAAATCAACTTTTCTTATGGATTTTAACCTGCTTAACACGAATATCATATATATTGTAATAAACTCCGGTCAGGTCTGTAGTTCCATTATTACAAATAATGTATTAAACTTCGACCAGAATGGGTTAATATAATTTAAATTTACATTAATTTACATACATAACTAATACATTTTGCATAAATGTTTTCCATATTCAAACTATTGCAAAGAAATGGATTAAAGAATGAGTTAACTAATACATTTTGCATAAATGTTTTACATATTCAAATTAATGCAAAGTAAATATGTTATAGAATGAGTTCACTAATACAAATGTTTACATATCCAAATTAATGCAAGTATGAATTAAAGGAGGAGTGGCCAATCATTCATGGTGTATGTACTTCGAAGATTGTTTTCTAGAAAAGTACAGTGGGAAACAACAACTGATTAGCAGAAGTTTCTACTTATTTATTTTTGGATATAAATAAGCGAGCAAAATATCAGATAGGCAGTTTTATTTTTGCAATTAAAAGTGTTTATAAATATTAGCAAGTCTAAGGAATAATCGGTTGGTACATGAGCCTGGGTACTAATAGTGGAAGTATTTGAACCTACTGGAATAGTAAATATAGATTTTAAAATCCCGAATACTATTCATTCAAATTGTGGAAAAGCTGTGAAATTTATTGATAAATAAAGTTGGAGATTTCGTTAACTAAATATCCGTCTTTTTACTGTCGTATTTGCTCAATAATCGAAAAGAACCGACGCAGATTCGTTACAATATAATACAGAAGAAACGAAAAAGCATAGCCATATCTTAGAGAAAGTGCGGTGCGGAGCAAATGCGGAAAAGAAAGAAGAGAATATAAAAAATTAATTAATTAATTGAATTAATTAATCGTTTAATTAAAAAATTAAACGATTAAAAAAAATAAACGAAACAACAAACGAAATAAGAAATTTAAATTTTATTATTTTCAATTTAGTTTATGCTTTGCTTGCGGAGTGGATAGACGTATTATTTTGGGTTTAATTTATTTCAGGTGTAACGTCGGTGAAAGTCTCATATTCAATACTATAACCAATTTCGATCTTTTCTCCGTTTATTTTAAATATATTTCAATCATCCTAAATACTTTTCCTCAATCAATAAAAAATTTTAAGGCTTTAAAACATAACGAACTAACTTAATTTAAAAGAAAAATAACGAACGAAAAATTAAATTACAGAACTCATTCATTTTGAATGAGAATACCTACTTCAATGTTGTTACATCTTGTTTCTTTTTTAAATCGACGATGTGTCATAAAATCACATTTTGTTTTTGAAAAAAAAATTAAATTCGTGTTTAGCATTAAAACCTAACAGATTAAAATCTAAAAGAAAATAATAATAATTCCATGTTGAATTATTTCAATAAAAACATATCCTCTTCTTTTGATGTAAGAAATTTTAAAAACGGTAGATTAAATTATAAAGAAATAGTTTTAAAATTAATTGTTCTCTTGAAAGTTAATAAAAAGAAACTTACAAATTGGTGTTCAACTTGTTCAAGGACACCACCATTTTATAAAAATTTTATCAAAGATAAGCAAATTAAAAATGACAGATTCGTGTACAACAATTGTAAAAATTTAAACAATGTGTATAAGATAGGTGAATTACATTGTAAAAGTATCATTTAATATACATCTGAAGTGAGTTTTTCTTTGATTTATTGGGTTTTGAGAGGAGCAGAGAGAAAAGTTGCTGTGACGTTAATTGTTAATGAACCAAGTCCGCAATTTGACGATCCAACAAAGGTGAATAGATTTGGGACAATTGGAACGTAAAGAAAAGTACGGAGTACGAGTAAAACATAAAATCCATGTTAATAGGGAATTTAAAACGCGTAACTCAAAGTGTAAATTATAGACGCCATATGTTTGATGGTGAGTTTGATGTTTTATTTTTTAAATAAAAGATGGTGAAAATCGTTCCTCGGGACAGTGTAATGTTGCTAATTTATTTAATTCAGTGTAATTATAGCTACGTAATCAAATTATTAATTCGTTATATGTTGATACGAATTGATGTGTTGTCCAAAAACAAAGAGAAATGGTGAACATCAATTTTACCTTATCTTAGGCAATTTTATTAGTAGTTAGTGATAATTTATTTTGATATAACTAGTAGAGTGTTGTGTTTAAATAACTATTTGTTTTCATCTATCCTAGTGTTAATTAAATTATAGTTCACTCCCTAGTAAAACTAGATTAATTTATATCAAACAAAAGAAAAATAATATATAAATATTTGTCGTATTTATTGTGATATAGCTAGTAGAGTGTTGAGTTTAAATAACTATTTGTTTTCATATATCACTCACTAGTAAAACTAGATTAATTTAAATCAAACAAAAGAAAAATAATTTATAAATGTTTTGTCGTATTGTCCTAAATTAAACAAAATTAAAACAACGATAATCGTCCATGTTAGACTTATTATTCGGGTCTATTGATTATATTATATTGGGTCTTGTTGATCCTTATAAGGATACTAGTACCATTAAGGGAATTTTGTATTAGGCTGTAAATCTAACTCATTATTTGAGAATAAATGGCATATAAAAGCAATATGGGAGTGCCTATGTAATTTATTATGCCGGAAGTGAGCTCGGTTATTGATCAATCATCGTAGGAATGTACTCACAAATAAAAGAATTTAGATACCAAGATAATTTTGTGCATGTGGTTATAAGCCAGAGTTGGACAGTTTATGGTTATGGAGAGCTAGGCGAGGAAGACGTGAAGATGTGGAGGAGTAGGATTGGACAATTCCATGAGGTGAGTGCAATTTTTTTATCACAATTTAAAAATTTTTTTCTGTGAATTGGAACCAAACCAACTGTAAACCAAAATTGAAACCGAAACTGTTTAATATCAATTTTGGTTATATCTACAGTTATGAAATTTTATATTTACCGTTGTAAACGGAAAGCATTTTTTTTTTGAAAACCGCTGTTTGTATGTTAAAAGCTATAAATCCCTTTATAGGGTTTAAACCAAAAAAAAAAAAAAAATATATACCATATTCGAATTAAGTCTTACAGAAAATTGTAGAACGTAATTTTTTGGTTCACTAAGTTTTACAAAACTTTTAACTATTAACTTTGGTTACGGATACAAGCTTTATGATTTAAAATTGGAAAAAATAAAATCATTATAACCTTGATAGTATTTTTATTAAAATAATTCCAAAAATACTGTTTATGATTTCGTTCCTTTGCCAAGCCACTAAAACAATTGGTATGTTTACAAATGTTCTTTTATCAGATTTAAAAGAAAGGGGGATAAATAGACTATCCAAAATCTTATATAAAGTTTAATATTTTTTTTTGGTAATTCACCAAAAACCTTTTGGTAACACTTTTACGAAACTATTCTATAAATTTTAATGATAATTTTTTTTGTTGTGAGTGTATGGGTGTGTGTGTATATGCGAGAGAGAACGTGGAGGTTCGGGTGATGCATGTTCGTGAGTTTATTAACATAAATATGCAAAAAAATGAAAACAATGAAAAAAAATCGACAAGTTCGAGATCCGAAAATTTTTTTTTCTGTTTTACTCAATTTTAAGCTGTTAAATAACAATAAATCATTAAAATCGATATACCATTTGAGAGGAGACATCTTGACGAAAAAAATAAGCACAAGTGCAAAATCAAAATCCAAAAATAAATCAATAAAGTTGTTCGCCAAAGATAGGGGTGTTTTTTCGGAAAAATGGTAAAATCTCGAAAAATATTTATTTTCCATAATTGAAAAAATTCATGCTTATTATGTGTAAATTATTACGTACTTTCACAAAGTTTCATTTAAAGTAAATAATTTTCACGTGAGAAAAAAATAAAAAACAGAAATATCGGTTTTTCGTCATTTTCTTGCAGACTTTGAGGTTATGTCGAAAAATGTTTGCAGTGAAAGTTTTAGATCTTTTTATTATCTACAACTTTTGTATGAAACACTTTTCTCTAGGAGGCCTCGTTTCGCAACAAATAACGAAAAACGGTTTTCATCCCTTACATAGCACCCCAGTTCACTCTTTCCCTTCATCTCAAGTTCGAAAGTTTTTTTTTTCATTGTTTATGACCTCAGCTATATATTCTAGCCAGCCGTTGCCTGCTACTAATTTTTTCATCTCAAAATGTAACGGCCCCAACCTAATCAGTTTCCTTTAAGGAAACTACCTGATTAAAGCACCAGTGAACAAAGTGGTTATAAGAACTGGGGCCCTATTCCCGAACACATATTTGTCAATCGACAATATTGTCAATTTCACCAAAATGCTTAACAAAAAAACAGTTCGAAAAAAATTCATTGAAAAACAAACGAATAAGAAAAGCAGAACATAATGATATTGATGAATTATTACTTGAGTGGTTCACAGTTCAACGTACGAAACATATCCCAATAACTGGACCTTTATTGCAAGTTAAAGCGAATGAATTTGTTCAAAAAATAGGCAAAACAAATTTTTCGTGTAATGATAGTTGGATTTATCGTTTTCGATTGCGACATAATATCGTCGTGGGAAAAATTTCGGGTGAAGCTGCGTCAGTATCACAAGATCAGTGTAATAATTGGGTTCGAGATATTTTTCCAAAAGTTTGCTATAATTATAAACCATCATACATTTACAACGCAGACGAAACTGCATTATTTTTTAAATTAACCCCAGATCTAAAGAACTCTTAAGTTTAGAGGGGAAAAATGCACTGGAGGTAAACTTTCGAAAGAACAAATTACAGTCCTATTAGCTACAAACATGGATGGAAGTGACAAAAGGAAACTTTTTATTATCGGAAAATCAAAAAAACCGAGTTGTTTCAAAAACATCAACTCATTGCCAGTCGAATATGATGCGAATAAAAGAGCATGGATGACGTAGCACCTGTTCAGAAATTACTTACTTCGATGGGACAAAGTGTAACGTCAAGGATTCTCATAAATAATATTAGAACCAATTTCTATTCTTTTTTCCATTCAATCAAAATATATTTCCATCACTCCATTTCATTTTTACAATCATAACAATTTAAAAAAGATTTCAAATTGTAACGAACAATCAAATTCAAATATCACAGTAAATAGATAAAAGAACACATCATTTATATGTTTTTCGAACAGATATTGTTGCTCAAAGTTGATTCATTTTTTTTTGCTGAAAAAAAAAGATAAAATGTCAGATAGCGACACGCTTGCATTTTTTTAAAAAAAGGAAAAATTTGATATAAAATGCAAGAATGGCAATTTACAAGGCGATTTTTAGTTTAGAATTACAACTAAAAAGGTCATTCTGACATTTTTTAAAGACAAATGTATATTTTTATTTTAAAATACAAAAAAATAATAATTGTGATAGTAAAAAAATAAAACTTGTATAATATAACCTGTGGAAGAAAATTAAATGGTTTTTTTAATAAAAAGAAAAGTTTTTTTGGAAGAACAAATACACTCCAGAAGGAAATTCACGGCGTTTAGAATAAAAGTGCGAGCGATATTCTACCAACATCCAACGGCTTAGTGCTGGGAAACTTGGTACGTTTTAACGTACCAAGCAAAAGGTACGTTTCTTACACTAAATCATAAATTTAAATACGATTTGAGAACGTCATAAAACAAAACCATCTTAATTTTTTTTTATGGCATTCATAATACGCTATTTGGGCCACAACATTTTGTGGAAGCAATAAGTCAACGTCATCAATAATCGCATGGAATATTACGATGGTTTATTGGGCTTAACAAAGAACCACCCAGTCATCCAGTATTTTGTTGAGGCATCCAAGCATTTGTTGTGTCAGGGACGGATTGCAGATCATACAACAGTTCATGATTTAAATAACAAGAAAAGAAACTATTAAATCTAATTGATGAAGAATACACACAACATTCAACACCCGTGAGTTTTACTTTTTTTTATAAGATTTATCTTTGTCATATTTGATAGCTTACTACTATTATGTTAGAATTAATATATTGAAATTAAGAGATTCCTAATTCCGGATTCCTTTGGGGTCAATCCGCTGTTATACCGTTCGTCAAATTATAATAAATTAGTTCGTATTTTTCTTTTTGTGAGTTTCTCAGAGTGATTAAATATATATGATAATTGTTTTGAACTATTCCGGTGCAAATTATAATATACTTGTTTTGTGATAAAGGTCCAAGAGATTTACAAAGTGGCTTCAAATCAGAGTCGTCACAATATTTAACAAAAGAACTACGCCAAACGAAAAGAAAAATTATCCTATTCATCGACAACTGTCCAGCACATCCAGATGTAAGTAATCAACTTACTAATATCAAATTGAATTTCCTCCCACCGAATACGACATCAGTGATCCAGCCGATCGATCAAGGCATAATAAAATGTCTTAAAAATAATTACAGAAAATCGCTTGTTCTTAAAATGGTGCAGCACTGCGAATCAAATAAATCTACTTTTACGGTAAATTTAATCAATGCAATTGACATGATTTCAGCTGCGTGGAGAGATGTTAAGTCTTCTACAATTCAAAATTGCTTTAATCATGCAGGCTGGGTTATAGGTGATGCTGAATATATGGTCGAATCTGCGGATACTGACGGCTTTGATGAAATGGATAACATCCCATTAAACGAATGGTTAAAGCTCGTTTCAAGTGACACAGAAATCACACCATGGAGTGAATTTATTAACATCGACAGTGTAGTTGTGACAGCAGAAGAACTAACCGATGAAGACATTATTGAACAGTTACAATCTAAGATTAATGGGGTCGATATATTAGACATCGAATCTGACGACAATAATGATGCAGACTACATAGAAGGTAATTTAGGTGATATAAATGAATTTCAACCTCCTTCGTTAAGTGAAACTATTAAGGCTATTTCAACGATTAAAAATTTTGCTTATTTTGGCCAAAGAAGCGTGGACGATGATTTAATTAATTCAATACTTCATATCGAAAAGGGTATTCACAATGTTTACATCGCTAATAAGAGATTAAAACAAAGCTCTATAACTGAGTTTTTTAAATAATTGGGTTTAAGTATACGAAATTACATAATAATTATTTTTTTTTGTATTAATTTAATTTTATAATTTTATACATGTATGTAATTTTAATGAATTTTATATGAAATGAAGAAATGAATTGAACTTATATAAGATTTCTCGTTTTTGTATTGCAATAATTTTTAAAATCGCCAACATAGGTTTATAACGAAATTCGTATATAGCGTCTTAAAATTGTCAGTCCCTTGGATGTCGTTATAAGTGGAATCTACTGTACCTACAAAAAAAAAATAATTCGCACGGTATTATTTAATGCAATTAATGACATTTTAAATACAACAAGCTTTATGTTTTAATGAAAACTGCAATATATTTTATTCCAAGTACTGTGATAAATATTAAAGAAAAGAGCATCAAATTTAACTTTAAAGCAAACTTCGCATTGTTTTATAATGGAGACTTCCGTAGGACCTATATGTGTAGCAATTTGCATTACATATTGAAGTTTTTTTTAACTAATATTCGAAATGAAACCACAATCCAAACAATGGAAGAACGAGACATGCTTATGATATGATTTGCAATGTCCTCTGGATTTATTTCATTGTTAGCACGAGGAATTGAGTTTGTTAACGAGTGTATATTGCTGAGTGTTACCAGCGTATATTGCTGGGTGGTGAAATAATGGTAGAGTAGCAGCTAGCCACGCCGTATATGGAGGCATGTATATGTTACCGATATATCAACAACAATAAGATGTATATCGTTGTCCGTCTGTGTAAGTATATGGGTGCAGTTCATGTCTTCTGACTTCATATACGTGTCTCACCTATGGTGATGAGAAGTACCGTTGTTATTGTGATTTTGATTTTCGTTCATGTTCATTTGTTTGTTTCACAGCCAAGAGTTCAAAATAAAATATTTGGCAGCCAAATTTGAATAGACTTTTTGCGTAATCCAGGATGTAGCGCGAGGAGCTTGTCTATTCTTCACACCCCAAAAACAATAAACTAACATTATACTTTACTAATAAAATATATGCTTCTAATTTTAGTACTGAAAATGTCTGTGGAAAAAGTAAAAAAATTAAAAGTTGCACTATGCATATTGCAAGCATTAGATGAGTTAGAGGACATGAAAGAAAAAAAAAGACAAAGGTCTTGTGGTGTTCGGGCAATCAACTGAACAAGAAATTTGTTTGGTTATTATAAGGTACGTACATTAATGCCATTCTTATTATGCTACTATTCTATAAACGTTCATTTTTAGGTAACTTTTTGTGAAATAAGAAACGATGAGAATCGGTTTTGTATACACACACGGATGGATCGCGAAACATTTAATCTGTTGCTTAGATTAATACCGCCCCACCTAGCAGATCGGTCGCGTAGTATCATCGACAGCAAATTTCGCTTAGCAATAACATTACTGTGAGTATGGAAAAAATTATTAAATTAAATTGATATTTGAAATTGAATTAAGATTCTTAATAATATAATCAAAAAATGTATAACTTTAGATACCTTACCCAAGGATGTTCTTTTTAAACTCTTGCTTGGAGCTGGAAAATTGGAAATGAGACTGCCAAAAATAATATATGAAGTGTGTGATGCAATTTGGCTCTCACTCAAACATTTTATTGTATAAAATTTTATAGTATAGTTCTAATGGCGGCTTGTGACGCTAACTATGTATTTACATATGTGGACGTTGGGGCATACAGATCCCAAAGTGATGGAGGTTTAGTTTTAATTGATTTTCATAAAAAAAACTACATTATATTTTTTAATAAAAGCAAATTTGGACAAAATATTTGCAATGGGAAAGTTCCCATTCCAGGACCAAAATTATTACCGGGGACTAATATTTTGGTACCACACTACTACGTAGCGGATACAGCATTCAGCCTCACCCTCAACTTAATGAAGCCTTATCCTGACGTGGGTCTTCCCAAAACGAAAGAGACGTATAACCGGAGGGTTTCTCGGGGCAGACACGTTATAGAAAACACTTTCGGAATTCTTGTATGCCGCTTTAAAATTCTTTTAACGACGTTGAACATGACTCCCGAAAATGCAAAAAAAGTTGTTCTGGCATGCTGCGGACTGCATAATTTCCTTATGCTTAATAAGGCAAGTAAGAAGAAGTATTGTCCCCTAAATTATGCGGACTGGGAGGATACTAACCAAGTACCACAACCGGAGTTATGGAGGCAAGATGCATATCGCACTATGTCCTCGATACAACCGTCTCAGCATACGCATGTGCTAGGGGGAAGACAAGCACTACAAATGAGAGACACGTTGTGTGCGTTTCTGAATAATGAGGGTAGATTACATTGGATGGACTAATTGGTTTTAGTAAGTTCGACAGTTTTTTTATAAAAATTCAAAATCAAATTTTTTTTATTAAAAATGATTTGTTAATTAAATTATTTTTTTTCAGCATCACTTATCAGCCGTAATGTTGCTGCCCATCTTAGGGCCGATGTTTAAATCAATTGCTGCGAAGAGACTTTGAACAGTATTAAATAAATGAATTATATTTTATTAGTATAAGTGTAATGTAATTATTTTAAATGAAATGTTATTTTATTTTATTTTAATAAAGGGATATATGGATTAGGCCTCCGTGGGACACCATGTTTAAAAAAAACGCGCCTTGTACTTTACCCCTTGTAAAGGTGGTGTGGAAAATAGTACTTAATGGATATTTTATCTATTGGATATTTTATTTATTTAGGTTGCGCAGTACTTTCTTGTTGCCTCTACATTATGAGAGATAGTCGGCGAAAATATTTATTCTCAGTAAATAACAATAAATAATGGTGATTTCACAGATTTGTAAAAAAATTTTATTTTATTTAAAATTCATTTTATTTAATATATAAAATATAAATTTAATAAAAAAAAGTTTAATTCACAACTTTTCAATTGAGAAATGATTCAACAATAACAATTCAATACACAAATACATATAAACTATAAACGAAATTATAAAAATACTATAAGATTATACAAAAACTATAAACTAAAAGTTTAATTCATAAAATAAAATTAGTTCAATAACTGAACACAAAAGAAAAAAAAAAGAATATTTCGAAAACAAAAATACCTTTTTCGTTAGGATGTTAATATTAACTTCAGAATGGAATATTTAACTGTACAAGAGAAAATTGAAATGGTTCTGGTTTATGGAGAAGCTGGTAGGAGTCTTGATAATTCTGTTACACTTTACGCTCTACGTTTTCCGGATAGGATTCGGTCACGTGCTTCATTTTACCGTACTGTCAAACAATTTACTACTGATGGAAGTGTTCAACAGAAAAAAAGTATCCGTATTCAATGTAATGAAAATAGAAGTCAATAATCTAGATTTAGAATCAATGGGTGTTAGCATATATTTGTGTTATATTTGTAGTACATTTTAATGAATTTAAACCATTTGAATGTCCAAGATTGTGACAATGTGGTAAAAGCTGTAATGCTTGTGTTGCACATATGTATTATTAAAAACTACTAAGAAAATTAGTAGTTTTTAATGGTGTAATATTTAAAAATTTGAAATCATATTTGAACTTAGATATATCAATTTGTAATTTGATCAAAGTTTCACTTCATTAATTTGTGCCTTAACGCACATGCTATTAAGACATTTGTTGAATTATATAGTCATTCAAAATGGCGCTAACTAAATGTTGATTGAGAATTGTCATTTGAACAATTCGATTTGTCTTGATATCGTAATTTTTGCATTGATCATTGTTTTGTTTCAATTAGTAATGCAATTATTGATTTTTTAATGATTAAAAATTTGAATAAAAGTAGTGATTGTGAATAGTAATTAAGTTGTCAACAAATTAAACATTGTTGGAAATTAAAGTCAGTTAAAAACAAAACTAAATTTTTGGTAACGGTTCGTCTTCTTAATCCTTCCGGTTATAAGTTGGCTATCATATCAAGTCCTTCTACACAATCGAACGTTGAGTCATATAAGGATTGGATGATTGTCGTGAATGCCACATTGTGTTTTATATATGTATTAATAATTGTTCTTTTCTATTTCTTTTATGTGACATTTGAGATGAACAAACCACATGCAACCACACAAAACTGTCTTCAATTATTTATAATTCTAATGGTGTGTGTGTGATGAGTTGAACCAGTTACGATATTTATAAAACAGCATCAAAATCTTCAGCCATTTCATAATTGTTCATTACCATTGGCTGGAGTATGCAATCACAATAATATCTTCGAAACATTTATATATTGTATTTTTGTACTTCGTGGATCAGTAACAACAGTCTTTATTTCAAACGTGGTATCTTCGAATGTTCGGTTAATATACTGTGTTGTACTCTTCATTTAATAATAGAAGACTTCAAACATTTATACGTTATACATTTTCCTGCTGTCTTCAATGCAACCTAACTCGAACATTTTGTACACAAAATCATTGAACATTTTGTACACTAATTTGCTGACTTCTTCAACTTCAATATAAAACCGTCGAATATTTGTATATTACATTTGTTGCTGTCTTCAATGCAACATAATCTCATCGAACATTGTGTTTACAAAATCTTCGAACATTTTGTACATTAATTTGCTGGTTTCTTCAACTCAATATAAAACCGTCGAATATATGTATATAACATTTGCTGCTGTCTTCAATGCAACATAATTTCATCGAACATTTTGTACAGAAAATCATCGAACATTTTGTACATTAATTTGCTGAGTTCTTCAACGTCAATATAAAACCGTCGAATATTTGTATATTACATTTGTTGCTGTCTTCAATGCAACATAACCTCATCGAACATTGTGTTTACAAAATCATCGAACATTTTGTACATTAATTTGCTGATTTCTTCAACTCAATATATAGCCGTCGAATATTTGTATATTACATTTGCTGCTGTCTTCAATGCAACATAATCTTGTAACGTCTGTCCATTTCCAAATGTAAGCATTTCAATAATTTATTCTAACATTTCAAACATCTCAATAATTTATTCTCAAGTCAAAATTTAAATTCGAATTAAACGAAAATTATTCAGCAACAATTTTCATAAAGTTCAGAAAAAATGCATTAAACACACTCAGAAAAAAACGAAACTAATTAATATTGGCAGCCCTGTTCGTTTTTTTTCGTTACCAAAACGAAAGATAACGAAGAAGATTATAAATGCCATCATGGCTGTGTTTTTCAATTCATTCCATGTTTAACTTGTCAATCGAAAAACATCCATCCAATTTGGGTGATAACATAATTAAATTAAAAGTTTTCTTATAATTGAGTTTTTCCATGTTTACTCATTTTTCTTTAGTATAAACATGAACAGTGCAAAATTCTAAAATAAAAGAAATAAAAACGAGATAAAATTATATATTCCATGTTTTAACTTCAAATGTGTTCAGTCGATTTTTTGATGTTAAATAAAAACATCTAGTCATTCAAGTCGGTTACAGATTCGATAAAGAAAAATAGAAATTATCAATAAGTTTTCTTATGAAAAATAGATAACGAAAATGTGTTACAGTGGCTATTATAAAAATTTTAAAATTAGAAAAATTACCGAAAAGCAAAAAAGTGAAGATCATAAAGAAATCATGTCGGTTGAATAATTAGTTCAAAAAGAACGGAAAAACGTGAAACAGTTTATTCTTTTGTGTTCACACAAAAAAAGTTTCAATACAAACTATTCTATTTTTCTATATACATATAAATCAGATCAATGTGCTTCTTTTGCTTCTAAATATAAAAGCTCTGTGTAAAATAAAACAAAGTTCAGAACTTAACAATGTTTATAATACTTTTGTGATAAAAACAATGTTTATAATATTCCGCTAATAAAAAAAACAATGTTTTACAATATTTTTCTGTTAAAAACAAGGTGTATGTATGTCTTTATATAATTGACTTTAATTAACAATAAAAATAAAATATAACAGAATTTTCTCGCATACCTATGGTAATTTATGGAAATTTAACTTAATCATTTTCACAGGGAAAAATTTTTTGAAAAGATGAAGTGTTAAACTAGTAACGGTGTGTAAGATCCAACAGTAACTTTCAATTACACAAGGCTGAGGTCGTTAAAAAGGTCAAGTTGCAGTTACGACCAGCTGGATATTAAATACGAATATTGGAGCATATTTTAAACTTTCTTGAAGTCTACTTTCAAAACGTGGCAAATATCAGATGAGTTCTATTTTTAATTATATATGTAAATATTTCTATTATTTTTTCTGATTTTTTTAATGATAGGTTAAGTGAATATTGGATTCTGAGATTTCCCAATTTCATCATTCGCAAGGGGATAATCGCATCCCGTGAATGTTTCTATTTTTTTTATTATTAAAATTTCATGAAATAATGTTGTACATTAATTTGCTGATTTCTTCAACTTCAATACAAAACCGTCGAATATTTATATATTACATTTGCTGCTGTCTTCAATGCAACATAATCTCATCGAAAATTTTGCAACATAATATCATCGAATACTTTGTACAACAATTTGCTGTTTTCTTCAACTCAAAATAAAATCGTCGACTATTTATATATTTATTTGTTGCTTTCTTCAACTCCACATTTGCTGTCATCGATAATCAACTATATCGTTGAACCAGTTGTGTGCCACATCTTCATGTCCTCTTCGGATCAACAACAGAAACTTCAAACTTGTATTTGTTATATTTTTGCTTCAACAATAAAATCGTCGAAAGTAGTACATATACGTTGCTCTTATTGATCTTCAAACATTCGAATATTACAATTGTTCGCATTCTTATTTGTGCTTGTCACCGATCATCAACAGCAGAACTTCCAACGATTACTGCTGAACTAAACTATTTGCTCTATTCGTCGAATATCGATGTACGGTGTTGTCAATCAGTATATCATTAATGATTTAAATGATAGAGCACCAAATCAGCTGAAACTGCCTATATAATGTTTAACATGTATACATTGTTCACATTGCAAGCAATTAAGCTGATGTCACATTCTACCATAGCCATACACTCCACTACACCGTCAAGAGCATCAGCCCTCAACCCCTAAGATAAAACCTTTGCTAGTTATATCTCTGTTATAGCCAGTGGTATGTGATATCTGACGTTAGCTCATATGCCAATAGCAAGGACTGGAGTACGCGGGCTTGGCACACCCGTAGATAAAAAGTAAAAAATCAAATTAACAAATTAATATAAAAATTGATCCCTCCATGCGTATTTTTATTGCATTTATTCAACTAACGATATTACTTTTACTTTATCAATTGAACTTATATTATTCATATTGGTTGCTCAAAAATAGTTAGCTTTTAAAACAAATTATTAAAATCAAATCTTCCTTACGCTATTCACTGGTGGGGGCTGTGACCAAAGAAAAGTTTGATTCCAACAATTCATTAATTTTACATCTGCTTGCCCTTTTCACGTGTGGGGGCTAAGACCAAAGCAGGATTTAAATGCTTAAATAAAATTTCACTTACCTTATTTTCTTTCACTATCACTTGTTTCAACAATTTATTGTCAATTGGTTAATTCTTGAAAAATTCTTGATTTATAAAGTGTTATTCTATCTGATTTTTGGAAACAAATTATCTAATACTGTTGACGCTGGACAGGGCCATCCTAAAAATAGAAAAAAGGAACACTGTTAAGCAACAAGATCATATTTACCTGAGATTGCCTTCTCCATTGTCAATATATTTCAACTTAGATTATGATTTGTTTCTGCAACATTTTGATGTTCAGTTCATTTATCTTGAATAGAAAAAATAATTGTAAATATATTATATGGTTAGGAAACCTATATTAATAACGTTTTGTCGTAAAATTACCACATAGTTAAGATTCTAACATTAATTACTGAACTGATGTATAATTTGTTTCTTCAGAGTTCCAAAATGTCACAACATCAACCACAACATTCTGAAAAACAAGGAAAATTAGTATTTAGTTGTCAAAAATGAATATTTTAACTTACTCGATTGTTGTTTTGATCAAAATTATTTAAATTTCATTTTGACATTTAATACATTTTGATTATCACTTGTACCAACAACAACATTTTAAAACCCAGTATTTTAGAGTGACAATATTTTAAGCAACATAATTTAATATAAGAACTGAATCTAAAAAATTATGGTGCAAATTATGAAACTTTTTGCAATCCATACAATTTTAGAGCGATCTAGTTTCGAACCAATGAGAAAATTTTTAAACTTTAAAAAAGTTTATCATTCTCATCAGGGCTAGCCGACTAGATAAACTCTACCAAAAAATGTTAACGCTAATGATTATAAACCAAAAATTAGGTTACAACTCTAGCGAAGTGTAAAAACAAAAAATTTACATAAACATACATTTAATAAATTCAGGTTTAGTCAATTAATTTCTCTGGTGATCACTGTTTTGTTATACTCTAAATTTTCTAGTATTGAATAACAAAATTGTATCTGTGAGAAGAAGATGACTAGTCTTCACTTGTGTCTATTGACACATGATCAACAATTAATTCAGTAAATTATTTGTGATATAACATCACCCCGATGGAAAATCTCCCATCAAGAATAATATAAGAACTGAATCTAAAAAATTATGGTGCAAATTATGAAACTTTTTGCAATCCATACAATTTTAGAGCGATCTAGTTTCGAACCAATGAGAAAATTTTTAAACTTTAAAAAAGTTTATCATTCTCATCAGGGCTAGCCGACTAGATAAACTCTACCAAAAAATGTTAACGCTAATGATTATAAACCAAAAATTAGGTTACAACTCTAGCGAAGTGTAAAAACAAAAAATTTACATAAACATACATTTAATAAATTCAGGTTTAGTCAATTAATTTCTCTGGTGATCACTGTTTTGTTATACTCTAAATTTTCTAGTATTGAATAACAAAATTGTATCTGTGAGAAGAAGATGACTAGTCTTCACTTGTGTCTATTGACACATGATCAACAATTAATTCAGTAAATTATTTGTGATATAACATCACCCCGATGGAAAATCTCCCATCAAGAATAATATAAGAGAAATTAGAAGAGAAATTAAGAAATTAATTGACTTCCATGTCTATATTATCATATAATATAGACATGGAACACGAACCATTATTTTTAGTATAATTATTAACTTCGTTTGGAGCTGTTATGTTCTGTGCATCGTGTTCGTGCTAGTTTAAAAATGTAGCAATAAATTAATTGTTCTTGGCATCGTGTTCAATATGCTTAGTAATATAAAATATATCTGTATTTTCATTGTGTATTTATTCATTGTGTATTCGTCATATAGGCCATTCCTTCTATTATTGCATAATTCCACCACGTATGTCATCTCTAAGTTATTAATAAAACCACTGGTTGGATGTGATTTTCAGCATGTTGATTACTATCAGCAAGTTCACCAGGTTTTAATTCGACGTGATGTAGATAACGCATCACCAATACGGGTGAGATTCTTGTTGTGTTTAAAACATTAATTTTGTGTGTTCGTCAATAGTGTCCAATAATCAATGTCATCTGCAACGTGTTACAACCTGCAACACAATATGTAACCTCACCACAGAGAACGGATAGCAAGAATTTGTATTTCTAGTATCTATGAAATTTCATGAAATCACAAGTGCAATTGGAATTTGAGCTCGTCTGCTGTGTGCATCCTTTAGTCATAATGGTTAACTATTAAATATATGTCATCGAAGCTTAAATTATTGGTATGGAAATATTATTGAGCTGATTATAATTCAACGATCTTCAATATTGTGTATGAAGTTAATATGGCTGCATAGTAAATATATGTTATGTAACGTCTGATTATCTTCTAATTAAGTAATAACACATATTTCAAGCTTTTCAATAATTTATTCAAAAACATTTCAAATCTTTCGATAATTCAATTTCTCTCAATAAAAGAAAATTTCAAATTCAAAATGTAACGATTAATTCTTCAAAACATCTAAATAAAAATAAACTAAAATTAATTAAACGCACCCACAGTAAGAAACTGAACGAAAGAAAAAGTAATGTTGGTAGTATTAGTATTATTTCGTGAAAAAAACGAAACAAAAAACTCGGAAATAAGGTGATTATAAAATGCCATCATGTTTGCTTGGAAAAAAGAGTCCAGGTTTAAATTTTAATAAATAGTGAACATTTAAATTAAAATTCAATTTATTTTTAATTGAAAATAGTCAATTTAATTTTCAATAGTGAAACTAAAATTTTATAATGGGTCTTCCACGTCCCACAAACGTGAACAGTGCTAAATAAAAGAAAATATAAAAGATTAAAAATTATGATTATAAATGTCATGATAGCATTTTTTTTAAAGTCATTCCATGTTTTTTTATAAAACTAAAAACATTCCGTGTTCAGTTTTAAAAAAAACAAGTTCAATTCTATGTTTGACTTTTCAAAAGAAAACACTCGTGGTTTTAATTTTAAACTAAATAGAAATAGCTCATAGTTAAATTTGGAATTGTTTTTTTTAATAATAAACATTTATTGTGTATTTATCTCTGGTAATAATTAAAATAATATCTGTAATAGGGCTTCCAAAAATACCGTTTTTGCTAATACCGGTATTACCGATCTAAGTTACCCTCAATACCGGTATTACCGCGGTACTACCGATATTCCGGAGAAAAATAATTGCAGAATTTTGGTTTGAAAATTGATTAAAATAAATAAATTAAAAAATAAATTTGTCAGTTTTTAGTAAGATTTATTTAATTTCAATTGGTAAAAAGAACCAATTTTATACAAAATAGTATTTAAGAGTACAAAAAAGCAAATTAATTAACAAAAAATGAATTAATTGCTACCTTTTATAAATAATAAATATAATAAATAATAAACTATAATAATAATTATAGTTCAGTCAGTTACAATAACAAAACAATCACGATGACAGTACTTAGTGACTTTAGAATGTTTGTATAACCTTTGAATTGAAGTAGACTACGAATATCATATGACGTACATATTTTAACAAACGGGAAACTATCCCTCGCTACAAAACGCTAAATAATTGCCTGTAAAGAGTCATCTACAGAATTCTTAAAATATATGGGTATTTTTAACGAACTACAACATTTTATTTTTCAGCAAAGTTTTCTTCTTCGTAATAGCGTCTCTTTTTAATAAGTTTATTTTGTGTTTGCTTTTTAAATGAACATACAATTCACTAGTACTTCCACCAGCTGTTCTAATTTGCTTTCGACATTTATCAATTTGGCATATACCACCGTCATTAGTCCGCTTGAAGTATTTCCACGGAGAACCTTTATCTCTACTCATATTTGTTGTGACTGTAAGTAAATATTTATTTGTTTTTATTAAAGTATTTGGAAACCTTATTTTACTTACATCAAATCAAATGATTGATTTATTCGATAGTCTATTCACTATTGACTGATTGATTGGATAGTTTAGTAACTTAAAAATTATTATTTTGTTTAATATTTCCACACAAAAGCACAAGTTTCATTTAAAGATCAGATCGCAATAACATACTGATTTGAATGGTGTAATTCATCGTTCTGCGTATTCTATGTACATACTATCTCTTTTTAACTCATTTAGAAAAAATAACATAAGAAAATAAGAAAAACCGTGTTGCAAAAACGTGCTGCCTAACTCAAATTATGGATATTTAGTAGTAGTTAAAGATGTTGTTAAAGTTTTTTAGACAATATAAATTTTTTTTAAATTCGGTATTACCGAGGCTAAATACCGGTAGTACCGAAATGGAATTTTAAGACCATTATCGGTATTTTCGGTAGTACCGATACCGGTATTGGAAGCCCTAATCTGTAACTATAATTGTGAAAAGGAATAAAAATTTTTCTTATAAAAGAAAAACCAAAACAAAAACAGGAAAAGAAATATATTAAATCATGTTGCTATGTAATTCAAAGTTTTTCTTATTTGCTTGATTGTGCGATGTAATAAATTCCGATAACAAACAAATTGTTGATAAAGTGTTTGGTGCATAAAATTATAAGGAACACAAAAATCTAATACGCAAATTAATATAAAAAGGGGTGAAAATACATATCGCAGTGAGGTAATCGCTTCATCCCAAGCATTGCATGCATGAATACAAACATTCACAAATCTGCAGTCAATTAAATACATACTTTGAAAATAACCAAAATTACAATAATTGCCGCATAAGTAATTTATTCAGAGGATATCCAAATAATTTTCAACTGGTTGGTGACGATTTCTTTTTGGTGGATGGCGGTAAATAAACTTAATCAAACTTATTACAAGGATGACTTTCAAGATATTAAAGTAAGCTTTTATTTTTGAATTATATAATTTAAATTATAATTTTGTTGTAGTACATACCTCCCGGAAATCTGGATACTGGCGACTATGAAGTGGAACGCGTGGAAAACTTCAAATGCCTTGGGTCTGTAATAACATCGTCAAATGACATGCAGGCAGATATCAAAGCCCGTGTCTCTGCCGCATACAGAGTTTTCTATGCATACTCAAAACTTATGCGATCAAAACATCTTTCGCGGTCGTGTAAACTCACACTTTACAAAGCATTGATACGACCTGTGCTTACATTTGGAAGTGAAAGCTGGACACTGACTTCCTCCGATTGTAGAATTCTATCAACATTCGAGAGGAAGGTCATACGAACAATTTATGGTCCATGTAAAGTTGCTGAAAATCAGTATAGAATCCGAATGAATCATGAAATCAGACAGCTTCTTGGAGACTGCGATGTAATCGGATTCATTAAATCCGACCGGATTAGATTGTTTGGTCATGTAGAAAGGGCTCCATTAGATAGAATGATAAAAAAAGCGTCCCAACAACAACCAGCTGGTGTTCGTCGAAGAGGAAGACCTAGACAACGCTGGCGTGATGACATAATCCAAGACCTTCGTGATATAGGATGTCGAAACTGGGGTCAACTGGTCATGGAACGAGATGATTGGAAGATGGTGGCACAGACGGCACAACCCCTCCATGGGATGTAAGCGCCAGAGAGAGAGAGAGAAGACCATTTTCCTCCCTTTTTGTTTTTCATCATATCAAAAATATATAATGACATTTGTATATACAATTTCTATCTTACTTTTTAAGTTTTAGGAAAATTTGAAAAATAGGTGTTATTTTCGTTACACAAACGCATGAGATCTTGATGAAACTTTTGAATTAAAATAAGCTGCAAACGCATTCAGGTTTATTTGGATATAGGAAATATGAGCTTTTTAAAATTTGGCAAAGTGTTGTGAATCAACCCACCTTCACCCTAAATTAATATTTGCTTCACACAAATAAACTATTTGGAATCTAAAGAATAGCGATTATAAAAATCACCTAGGCAAATATGTATTGTGGGAGCAAATTCTAAAGATATGAATTTAAAAGATGGATCAGTCGATATAATTAGAAAAAGATGGGATAACCTTCGCACACAATTTAGAAGGGCAAAGGAACGAGCTCCAAGCGGGTCTAGTGCATTGGCTGGCAAACCGTTTAGATTTTCAAATATGATGTCCTTTTTCCCTGAGGACTCACAACCCCTTAAAAGTGTGGGGCTGGCGATTGAACCTGAGCCTCTGTTTGAACAAATTACAAGGGAGTTATTACCTATTATCACCACCAGTCACAATTTACCTTCCACAAGCTTGCTACCTCCACCCAATTCCCATCCTTCTACTACTTCTATTCTTTCCTCCACTTCGTCATTCACCCTAATATTTATATTACTAATAGTGATAAAGGTAATAAAACTGTAATTATTTATAAGGATGAATTTTCAATTAAAATGAATGAATTATTGATGGATAGTGAAACTTACACTCCTATTTTGCTAGATCCCACTAAAAAGGTTTTCAACAAGGTTAATAGAATCATTGATTCTTTATTTTAAAATGGAAAAATTATGAGATCTAAAAAATTATCCCTTAAAGTTATATCACCTATAGCACCTCGTATTTATGGACAACCTAAGATACATAAACAAAATATACCATTGCATCCAATCATATCTGCAATTAATTCACCAGCTTATTTCTTATCCAAATTTTGTACTAAATTGTTAAGACCGTTAGCTGCTAATAGTATTTTTAACATAAAAAATTCGTATCAACTTAAAGATATACTTGATAATATAGAATTAGCAGATGATGACATTTTAATATCTTTTGATATAAAATCTTTATTTACCAATATACCATTAGATGTCGCTAAACAAGTAATAATTGATAGGTGGAGAGAAGTTGAAGATACTACTAATATTTCTTTAAATGAATTCCTAGAAATGTTCGAAGTTTGTACTATTGATAACAATTATTTTCAATATAATAATTTGTTTTATAAACAAAAATTTGGTTTAGCTATGGGAAATTGTTTGTCACCAATTCTTGCTGACATTGTATTAGAAAAACTGTTAACAGAAAAAATTCCTGAATTATTTAGAAAACCTTCTTTTATTTATAAATATGTTGATGATTTGTTATTAGCAAAAGATATTTTTGAGTCTTTTATTGATAAAATACAATTTACTATAGAATGTGAAAAAGAAGGTTGTTTACCATTTTTAGATCTTTTAGAAAAAATCATAAGTAATTGGTATTCTAAAGATATAGCTTCTGTTCGCGTAAAGTAAAATTCCTGTAAAGAGAAGGTAATTTAAATTGGATGATAATAATTTGAAAAATATAAAATGACTTATCCTATCCTTTGCCTTATTTTCCGGAGCGTTGAAATTGTCCAAACGTTGCTCACATTCCTAAAAAAAAGTAAAGGTCAAAACATTAGTGATGGTAATTCATTTGAAATAATAATATAAACTACAGTAAAACTCGTTTATAAAGTACGGTCAAGGGACCGACGTAAGCGTACGTTATACACCATGGTACGTTATATCCAGAAAAATTAAAATAGCATAAGCAAATTTGCCTGTTATGCTCATTATATCATTGTATTTCATATTAAATTATTTACTACATGTTAATTAATATAAAAGCGATAACAAAAAAATAGCAACATACAGTTTACAAACATTTCATTATCATAAAATAGTTATGTTAAAGCTAATCCAACCGATGCCACATAAACATATGTATGTTAATATTTTCGAATGAGAATGTTTGAATATGTGGCTACTCAGATTAAGCTTCGATGGACAATTTTTTTACCGAAAAATAATCCGTAATTTTCTGTTGTTCAAGGCAAAGTTGAATAATATTTTCCACTTTAATTACAATTTGGTCGTCAATTTGCATTTGATCAAATCCGGGCTGTAAACCTGATCAGCAAGCGCGTAGCGTACGGATTTAACCCCGCAGTTGCGTAGTTTATTCAAAACTTTCTCACCGACCGATACATTTCGGTATCCATCGATGGCTTTTCTTCTGCGTCTAAATTAATTAACGCTGATTTACCCAAGGCTTAGTTTTGTCATCACTCTATTTTTAATTTATATGAAATGAAAATCATCAGTAACCCAATTAATAATTTTGCAGATGATGATAGTACACTGCACAAGTCGTTCGTTTTCCTATCTTGGGAAAATGCATGAACGAAGAAAGCCCACCCGGAAAGACGCTGCCATAAATGTAAATGATAGCCTGGCAAAAGTTTCCAATTGGGGTGGCTGAAATATTTTCAATTTTAACTCCACCAAACATGGCTATTGATTGTTGCCAGATCAACGACCGAGTTTGCCAAAGATATTTTGATTAGTGTGTGTGTGACAAACAAATGGACGAATGAGAAAAATTTTATTGGTCGTCAAAATTTCTATCGACTTACTCTAGATTGATCGTATAATGGTGATGGCAAAGAGCGCGCCAAGAAAACTCAGTCCTCAATAGATGTAAAAAATATTTTACACCATATTAATTACGCCACATTTGTAAGTCCTACATTCGTCCTTGTATGGAGCATTGTTGTCAAGTTTGGGGTGCTGCATCTGTTTCCATCCTGACTCTTTTGAACTCTGTTCAAAAACGTGCTACACGAGTTGTGATTGAAACTTAGCTTTTAATCTTAATTCTCTGATCTCGTTGTTTTTTATAAATATCGTCACCAGCAGTGCTCGGATGAAATCGGATCCATCACGCGTCAACCATATATTTTACCCTGTTTTACCTGTCAATGGTCAATGGCGTTTTACTGGTCACTCATTGCCATAGTGATGAAATGAAGAGGGATTTCTTTGTCCATACATCGTACAAATGGAATGCTTTGCCCGAATCAATAGTCACGTGTGCCTTCGATCCACTAAGGTTTGAAAAAAAGCGTTCTCGACACCTCAGAACGCATATTGTTGTGATAATTAGATCTTACCAGGTATCTATGTGCTTCTGTCACACATATTGTAACTCTTATAACATAACACTTTTTATTTAAAAAACAAAATAGAGTGCCATCATCGAGATATATTCCATAACAATAGAGTTCGTCTGGCAGCACCCTTAAGATAACACCTTGGCTAATAATATCTCACTGCTATTGTCAGTGATATGTGATATCTAACGTTAGCTCATATATACGTCAATAGCAGGGACTGGAGTAGGCATTCTCGTCACTCCCGTAGACCAAAAATAAAAATTTGTTCGAATTTCTATAAATAATCATACTCAGATTCTAATTAGTATGAGGCGTCTAATAAACTCCCATTTATCAGCTACTTACTTTCGAAGTATACGATCGTAGTTGTCCCAGGTTTTTTGAGACAATAGCTTCTGGTAGTTGCTTTAACTTTTTATCACGACTTCGAAATAAAATGAACGACATCTAAAGCCGGGCAATCACATACAACAGAAACAGAATTTCATACAAATTTGACAGAAAAAAATTCTGTTTCTGTAAAATTTGTATGAAAATCTGTTTCTGTTTCTGTTGTATGTGGCTTCAAGCCTTATGAGTGTTTTTGCTCTATCTTTAAAATTCAATACACTAGAGTTTACAAAATCCTAAATTTGAACTTTATAGTGTAGACTGTAGAGCAATATTTTTCAGAGGAACATTTTAAGAGCTCATTATATTGATCCATTTTTAACGGCTTCCTCTACTTTGTGAAATTTAACACATCTAATTTTTTTACGTTTCAAGAACAAACAAACTGCTTCAATTTCTAACCGATTGCGCACAATCGAAGAAATTTTTCTACAATCCAAACATTACCCTAACTTGAGAAAGACATCTTTTGATCGACTTCCGCCAAACATTTTAATTTATTGGCCAAAGTGATTACTTGCATTTTAATTTGATTTGGGGCCGTATCGCACCTTTAGCATTTTCATAAAACATGAATGAAAGCATTAAAGAATTCGAACTGATAAATTAGCAAATATTTTCTCAACAGTTACTTGCGAATTAACCCATGAACCACAACAAATTAATCAAAGGAAGCAGAAACATTTCGTAGAAAAATAATAAATATCGTAAAGCACCGAATAATTGCGACTTTTAAATTTTTATGTTTATTTTGTATTCTTATTTTCTATTCGTACTTTATAAACTGGGCAAATTACACAGAAAAATAGTTCACGGGACTAAACGAGTGTACGTTATAACCTTATAAGCCGAGGTACCTTATAAGAAGGATAATTTGTTCGTAAAATTTTTATAGATGTAAGAAAAAAATTTGCTGTACTCTATAGACCAAGTGTACTTTATATATGGTGTACTCTAAAAGCGAGTTTTACTGTAATTCAAAATAATGTTTAATCAATTTGAATCAAATCACATTTAATGTCATTTGATTCAAGTTAATATTTATGAAATTAATTTGAAATAATGTTCAATAATTTAAATCAAAATAATATTTAATTCAAGTTAATATTTATGAAATTAATTTGAAATAATGTTCAATCAATTTAAATCAAAATAATATTTAATTCAAGGTAATATTTAAGAAATTAATTCAAAATGACATTTGATATTATTTAAGTCAAAATAATATTTAATTCAAGGTAATATTTGAGAAATTAATTCAAAATGACATTTGATATTATTTAAATCAAAATAATATTTAATTCAAAGTAATTTTAAGTCATCAAATCAAAATAATATTTAATTCAAAGTAATTTTAAGTGATCAAATCAAAATCGTATTTAATTCAAAATAATATTTATGTCATTTAATTCAAAATATCTAATTAAGCCACTCACTTGAAAATGTTATTATTATTGTTTACTTCAGCGATATGTCAATTTGACAACAATATGTTCCACTCAGTATTGAATATTTACTTGGCTGCATTCAGTAGTTTTTTTAGTATTTAACTTATTGAGAGTGGAATGTATTGTTGTTGGGTTGTCTTCACTGACAAATTAATGGTATATAAGAGAGACATTTTTGAGGCTAGCGCTTGCTTCACATATATTTTATGGTGTTGAGTTGTTGTTCGTGATTGTTCCACGTAATGTTCTTTTGCTTGTCATTAAAATTAAAATTAAATTAAAAGTTATTAAATGTAAAATATTTGAGTGTCGGAAAATATATATATATATATACTCAGTGAGTAATGAGATGCTGTGTTTTCCTTCTTGTGGTGGAAATGCTGTGGATTTGCCGGTCAATACCAAAGGATAAGTATAGTTTTGATGAATATTGTAACCATATGGGTTTGAATCCACCATTGTTGGAAATGTTTGCATTAAATCTTCGTCATCACTGATATACAGTTCCGGAATTATTTTGTATTCATCCTTATTATCGTCGTAATTGCTGATTATTGATACTCAACATTATTATTGAGATACAGTTCCGGAATTATTTTGTATTCATCCTTATTATCGTCGTAATTGCTGATTATTTATATTCAACATTATTATTGAGATACAGTTCCGGAGTTATTTTGTATTCATCCTTATGATCGTCGTAATTGCTGATTATTTATATTCAACATTATTATTGAGATACAGTTCCGGAATTATTTTGTATTCATCCTTATTATCGTCGTAATTGCTGATTATTTATATTCAACATTATTATTGAGATACAGTTCCGGAGTTATTTTATATTCATCCTTATTATCGTCGTAATTGCTGATGAATTTATGCACATCATTATTTATTGAGTTCCTGAGTCAAGTTGTTCCCATACATCTGCATTTCAACGTTTTCATCATCGTCAGAGTTACTGAGTAAACGAAAATACAGTCCACTGTCACCATTTCTGGTCCTTCGAGCCGGATGTAGAGGGCGCTACCGTCTGGATTCATCAATCAATAATAAATTTTGGCCGTGCCGATTATCAAAGACCGGATATTCAAGAGTCGAAGTTCAAGAGCCACAATAGTTGGGTAACAGGTATTCGTTCAGAATTTCTAATATTAATTTTGATTAACTAAATTTTATCTAATTAAGGAATATTATAAGTTGAAATCTAGTTTGAGTGTTTGTAGATTTGTTAATTGATTATATTGCTATCTATTGATTGATGACTTATAACTAGTCATTGTAATTATTAAATCTATTTGTTTAACTTATTAATAGTCAATCATTGTCTTACTATCACGACTTATTACTTAACTAAATTTCGTCTAAATAAGTCATATTGCAGTTGAAACCCTAGTGTGAATAATTGTAAGTCTATTGATGTATTATACTTAATTATGACACCGTGTTCTAATTACTAGTCTAATATTGAACAGTCAGTCATTGTTCAATTGTCACGACTTCGACCACTTTTGTGAGTTGTTGATCTGCAATCGTTGGCCTGCGAGCACAAGTAAATCAGCGACTGTGCTAATTCATGATGGTTGTAATCGTTCATATCTGATGAGTTATTCCTGCAATTCCATTTACTATAACTTGGAGCAAGGTTTTTTGATTTAAATTAAATTGGTCTCATCATTTCGTTCTGCGTATTGTCAGTTAGCCAGCGTTCTCCAATCAATTCACCTCAAGTTTAAGATCATTGTACTTTTGTTTGTTTACCATTTGTCTGAGACTATTGGCCACTGGTTGGTATCAGGGTGAAATTATATCATGGCAGACGCAGCGAAAATTGAGTTGTTGAAAAAACAACGAAGTGCCTTTAAAGGCCAGCTCACAAATTTTAAGTCTCATCTCGATAAAGCTACATCCATTGGTGGTTTTGAATCTCCTCTCAATCGACTACAAACAATCTCCAAAAAATATGACGTTGCTCAGTCCCAGCTGGAAGTTATAGATAAAACGACATTAGTTGATCGTAACTCATTCGATGAGGACTATCTCAACTTGGAAACAATATTGAGAGATAAAATTCACAACATAAAGAAATCAGAAGATACTTCATTCGCAACATCATTTCATAATGCCTCGTTTCATGAGCCGTCATCAAGTTCAGTAACAACTGGAATTAGATTACCGGAGATTACGTTACCTACGTTTAATGGCTTGGAGTCCGATTGGCTGGGGTTTCGAGACGTGTTTGTGGATTTGATCCACTCCAAAAATTTGGAATCAACGGTTAAATTCTTGTACTTAATCTCTAGCACACGAAATGGTCGAGCGTACAACCTCATAGAAAGCCTCCCGGTCACAGCTGCAAATTACGAAATAGCATGGTCAGCCCTTTGTGATCACTATAACAATGAAGTGTCCATCAAGCGTTTTCACACTCGTGAGTTGTACGAAATCAAATCTCCTCAGGAGAATTCTTCTAAAGCGCTACAGTATTTTGTAGATAAAATTGTCAAACATGTTGATGCATTGAAATCTTTAAAGGTGCAAGTGTCAGAGTGGGACCTTCTCCTCGTTCATCATTTGACTCAACGTCTGGATAATTCCTCACGAATTTTCATCGTCAAGAACACCAAACCTAATGTTGCACTTGCACTACCTAGCATGATTGAGTTGCTTCGATCACGCATTAGAATTCTTGATGCGCTGACAGCCAATTCAAGTTCTAGTTCTTCTCGCGCGCAAAAACACCATAGCTCAATGTCACTCAATGTTAGCAGTATTTCCAAATCATCCGTTCACACAGATAGATGTTTTTATTGTGGTTTAAACCACACCTTACCATATTGTTCATTGTTTTCCAGTGATAAAATGAACCCGAAGTCCCGTTTTCACTTCGTCAAGGACCGACGGTTGTGCGGTAACTGTTTACTGGAGCGACATCCCATCAGTCAGTGCAATCACCCTCCATGTTCTAAGTGCTCATTGAAGCATCACCAGCTTCTTCATTTTCCACCCAATGACATGTCAATAACACACTTACCATCTGATAGTCCGAATGGGCAAGTGTCAAATCAACTAACTAAGGCGCTACCGTATCAGCCAGCCACCCTACCATCGAAACTAATTGTGCTGCGTCACTGGAACGGAACGTGCCAGCATTAACCACGTCGAACCATAGTAAAAATGTGATTCTCATCGGAACAGCACTTATACATGCTGTGGCCAACAACGGCACCAAACTATTGTGTAGAGCGTTGTTGGATAGTGGCTCCACATTAAATTTTGTCACTGAATCCACTTGCAAAATGTTGAAAATTTATGTCTTGCCGAAAATTACCGATAATCTACCGTCGATAAACATTCCCTTCATCCCAGAATCATTGCCCAACGATGTTGTCTTGGCAGATCCTTACTTCAATGTGTCCGACCGAATAGATCTCTTGTTGGGAGCAGAAATATACCACCGATTATTTAATGGCTCTTCTCTGAAAATTCACACTGAGCTACCTCCGCTACATAGTTCAGAGTTTGGATATGTCATCAGCGGCACCTCATCTATGAAGGTACATGGCTACGAACATTCCAAATCCAGCACTGTACTATGTAGTATTTCAACGTTAGAGACACAAGTCAAGCAATTCTGGGAAATTGAACATATGCCAGCAAAACCACTGTGGTCAAAGGAAGAAACCGAAAGTGAAGACCATTACAAAGCCAATTTCCATCGAACGTCTGAAGGACGATATTGTGTTGGACGCTCAGTATAGAGACTTAATGGAAGAATATATTTCTCTAGGACATATGTCGGCGACTATGTGTCATGATGACAAGGGTAGTTATTATCTTCCACACCACTATGTCCTGAAGGAAACTAGCTCCACCACTAAACTTCGTGTTGTGTTTAATGCTTCATCCAAAACTTCGTCTCATATCTCACTAAATGAATGCTTAATGGTTGGACCAACTATACAACCTGATCTTATTTCTACAATACTTCGTTTCAGGAGACATGTTGTCGCTCTTTCTGGCGACATTGCAAAAATGTATCGGCAGATTCTTGACAAGCAAGACCAGCGTCATTTGCAGTGCATTTTATGGCGCAAACACCCATCAGAACAACTTCAAAGGTACACCCTCAATACCGTCACATACGGTACAGCCTGTGCGCCTTTTTTGGCAACACGTACATTGAGACAGCTGTCAATTGACGACCAAACCAAATTTCCTTCAGTCGCTGAAATCCTGGATCGTGAATTTTACGTCGATGATTTGTTATCAGGTGCAGCAACAATCAATGACGCTCTTCAGTTGAAAAGTGATATCACTGAATTACTTCGCCTTGGCGGTTTCGAACTGAGAAAATTCGTCTCCAACATCAGTTGTTTGTCTTCAGACGATCAGTCTGCATCACCAGTTGTGCTAGTCTTGGGCCTACTGTGGGATACTATTTCTGATTCCTTCGAAGTTCGTTTTAACAAAGTACCTTTATCAACATCTAACTCCAAACGCAAAATATTGTCCGAGATTTGCCAATTATTTGACCCTCTAGGCACCAATCATTATCACAGCAAAACTAGTGATGCAAAATATCTGGATGTTGCAAGGCACAAATTGGGACGACGTACTTCCAAGTAATATCATCCATCATTGGTCCAAATTCAAACAAGAACTGCACGAGCTCCATCGAGTCTCCATACCTCGGTTGATTACTTCAACCGATCAAGAAAGCCTGGAGCTTCATGGATTCTGCGATGCCTCCGAGAAAGCCTACGGTTGTGTTCTCTACACTCGCTCATTATCAAAATCAAATCATTATCATATAGCATTACTCTGCTCAAAATCCAGAGTTGCACCTCTAACTAAACAAACAATCTCTCGTCTCGAGTTGTGTGCAGCAATGTTATTAGCTGAGGTAGTTCACAAGGTGCTGTCGATTATGGAAAACACGTTCAATGCCATTTTTCTTTGGACAGATTCTAAGGTCACCTTATATCGCATCATGTCCGAACCTTACAAGTATAATACATTTGTGGCAAACCGATTGACTAAAATACAGGAATTAACCGTAATCACAGATTGGCGTTATGTGCCCACAGCAGACAACTCAGCGGACTTGGTATCTCGAGGACTCATGCCGTCACAATTTTTATCATCCTCAATTTGGTGGGACGGTCCCCAATTTTTGAAGTATTCGTCCACCGTGTGGCCACCATGCGATCAAAATCAATGGTCTCAAGATCAACCTAACCTCGAACTTCGTAAAATCTCATTTCCGAGTTTACTTCAAAATCCAATTGAGAATCAGTTTATTTTTAATCGGTTCGAAAACCTCTCACGTCTCCTTCGAGTTACTGCGTTTATGTTACGTTTCATTAATCGAACCAGATACAAGGATAACATAGAAAACTCACTTAGTGATGATCTTCAAACAGTGGAATTGCAAACCGCCACGACAACATTAATTAAAATTGTCCAACGGCTCAATTTTTCAGAAGAGCTGAAAACCCTTACAAGAAAGCAAGAAATTTCAGTAAAAAGTAATCTTCGCTCATTAGCACCGTTTCTTGACGATAGTGGTATATTGAGAGTGGGTGGTCGACTTACGCACGCAGCGTTAACATATGATCAAAAGCACCCAATACTGCTGCCTCGTGATCATATATTTTCGGTTATGCTTGCTAGACACGAGCATCTGAGATTGCTTCATGCCGGACCACAGGCACTTTTGTATAGTCTTCGTCAGGCCTATTGGATCATCGGTGGGAGAGGTCTATGCAAGCAGATCGTGCATCTTTGTGTGCGTTGTAGTCACGTCAAACCTGTTATACGACACCAAATCATGGGAGATTTGCCCTCGGAACGCGTTAACAGAGTCAGCCGAGCTTTCACAGTGGTTGGCATCGATTTTTGTGGTCCATTTTATTTTATTCATGCATCAAGAGCTAAGGTCAAAAATAAATGTTATATATGTCTCTTCATATGTTTTACCACCAAAGCTGTTCATCTTAACATCGTCATAAACGCCACTTCAGAATCTTTCATCGCTTGCCTGTAGCGTTTCGTGTCACGTCGAGGGTTGTGCTCACGTATTTTTTCCGACAATGCTACGAATTTCATCGGTGCCCGTAATGAACTCAAGGAACTAAAATCTCTATTGTTTTCTCAATCTTGTCAAGACCACATCAGACATTTCTGTCTCTCACACAACATTGAGTGGTCTACGATTCCTCCTCGTTCTCCCCATTTTGGTGGATTATGGGAATCTGCCATTAAAAGCGCTAAACATCATCTTAAGCGGGTAATGGGAACGTCGTGCTTAACGTTGGAAGAATTTCTCACGTTGACCACTCAAATTGAAGCATGTCTCAACTCTCGCCCAATGTTACCAATGTCAAATGATCCATCGGATTTAACCGCTTTGTCACCAGGTCAGGGGTAGGTTGGGTAGCGAAAATCCGAAATTCTACGTCCACGCCGTGCTACCTGGGTAACGCTAACAGAATTAGGTTGGTGTAGTTGAGAGGGGCAGAGTAAATACTGCTTATACTCAATGATTCTGCACCATGGCGAGTCATTGGCGCCATAAAACCAATGCAACTCAAGCGTCTGTTCTCCATGTTAGGGGCGGCTTGGAGCGGGCGTCTGTCTTGGATCAAGCGGCTCGCTATATAAATGTGTAGAAAGCGTCTGTTCTCCATGCTAGGGGCGGCTTTCAGTGGGCGTCTGTCTTGGATCAAGCGGCTCGCTATATAAACGTGTAAAAAGGTTGTTTCTGGTGACCTTAAGATGCAGAACGAACCCATTCACGAAAATTTGGGTTGGGCGAAGGGCTAACACCCCATTTCCGTAAAAAAATTATTGTCATGAATTCTGTACACAGGCCTCGGAATATCTCGGATTCATTATTGGAACGACCTCGGAAACTGTACCCGGACTACGATTTAAAAATGGGAACCTGGAACGTGCTTAGCCTCAGAAGACCAGGAGATCTCCTAAAACTCACTCAACAAGTCGAGAGCTACACACTGGATATAGTGGCATTACAAGAACTAAGATGGCCAGGCAGTGGAATCCATGAAACAGCGAAAGGATACACTCTGTATTATTGCGGTCATCAAAACGGAGGAGAATTTGGAGTTGGCTTTCTTATACACCGTCGCGTGAATCAGCATGTTATCGACTTCTGCCCTATTAATATGCGGTTATGCACACTGAGAATCCGCACGCAAAAATTCAATGTAACGATCGTCAATGTTCATGCACCTACTGAAGATAAAGCAGATGATATTAAAGACCTGTTCTTCCTAGAACTCGAGGAAGTCATCAATAACATCCCGCGGCACGATATAAAAATCGTGGTAGGTGACTTTAATGCTCAAATCGGTAGGATTGCAGAACTTAAAACACATATCGGCCCTAACAGCTTGCATCATACCAGCAACAATAACGGTTTTCGCGCAGCCGAGCTGGCTATGATGTATGATCTAGTAATTTCCAGCACTTTCTTCCCTCACAAGAGAATTCACAAGGCAACGTGGAAATCAAATGACGGAAGAACGGAAAATCAAATCGATCACGTCATGATCTCTAAGAGACACTCTACAAGTATAACTGACGTTCGATCATACAGAGGTGCTGATATGGACACCGATCATATGCTTGTCATCTTTAAGTACAAGTGCAAGTTGTCATCCACATTTAACAGACAAGCAAAAAAGACCGTGCGCTGGAATGTCGAAGCATTTAAACATCCGGAAACGCTGAATAGATATCAGGAAATAATAACACAAAACATAGAAGAGCATGACATCTCTTCTGAGATGCCATTAAACATACAAGAAGAATGGCAAACGCTTCAATCAACCATTATAGCCGCAGCACAAACTACAATCGGAAAACGACCACCGAAATCACACAACGAATGGTTTGACGACGAGTGCCGCCAATCCGTTGAAAATAAACAAAAACTGCGAGAAAAATGGTTAACAAGGAACACCCGAAGCTCCCAAGCTGATTATCTATGCGCCAGGAAAGCCTCAGCAAAACTTCTACGTAAAAAGAAACGCGAACACATGAAGAGCTGCATCGAAAACATCAACCAACATGCGGCCAACGGAAATTCAAAAGAGTGCTTTGCCAATGCACGAAATCTGACCAAAGATTTCCACCCAAGATCTACAGCCATCAAAAATGTAAATAATGAACTTACAACAAGTGAACGTGATGTGCTGACAGTGTGGCGATCCCACTTTCAAGACCTACTGAATAGGACGAACGAAGTTCATCCTATTCGAGCAATTGCTCCATCAACTGAAGAGATTTTTGTCCCTTACCCAGCAATAGAAGAAGTGGAAGCTGCCATTAAAAAACTGAAAAATGGCAAATCACCAGGTTTCGATGGAATTCCCGCAGAACTTCTGAAAAATGGAGGAGCAGCTCTGGTCTCACGTATATACGATCTGATTCTTGCAATCTGGGACCAAGAAGAACTACCTGATGGATGGAAAACAGCTCTCATTGTTCCGCTACATAAGAAAGGTGACCGTTTAAAGTGTGAAAATTATCGTGGCATCGCACTGTTGAACACTGCATATAAAATACTAGCTAATGTTGTACTTGCTCGACTCATCCCGTTCGCCGAATCTATCATCGGTGACTATCAGTGTGGTTTTCGTCCCAACCGCTCAACCACAGATCAATGTTTTACATTAAGGATGATTCTGGAAAAATGTTGGGAGTACAACATCAGCATTCACCAGCTCTACGTTGATTTCAGGCAAGCATATGATAGTATCATCCGCGACAACCTCTGGTCCGCACTCATATGCCTTGGTATCCCAGAGAAACTTGTTTCTCTGTGTAAACTCACAACATCGGGATCAAATTGTAGAATAATAATCGAAGGGTCAGTTTCTGATCCTTTCGATATAACATCAGGTGTTCGACAAGGTGATGCACTCGCGCCCGTACTATTTAATTTGGCGCTGGAGTACGCGATAAGAAAAAGCCGAATTGAGACACAAAACTGCATATATAACAAATCTAGTCAAGTTCTTGGCTACGCAGATGATATTGTGCTTCTCGGACGTAGAACAAGCGATATTAAGGATAGTCTCTCTCAGCTTGAAAGAAATGCTAAACGGCTTGGATTATGCATCAACACCAGCAAAACTAAAGTGTTAACAACATCTAAGAACATACCTCCCGGAAATCTGGATACTGGCGACTATGAAGTGGAACGCGTGGAAAACTTCAAATACCTCGGGTCTGTAATAACATCGTCAAATGACATGCAGGCAGATATCAAAGCCCGTGTCTCTGCCGCATACAGAGTTTTCTACGCATACTCAAAATTTCTGCGATCAAAACATCTTTCGCGGTCGTGTAAACTCACACTTTACAAAGCATTGATACGACCTGTGCTTACATTTGGAAGTGAAAGCTGGACACTGACTTCCTCCGATTGTAGAATTCTATCAACATTCGAGAGGAAAGTCATACGTACAATTTATGGTCCATGTAAAGTTGCTGAAAATCAGTATAGAATCCGAATGAATCATGAAATCAGACAGCTTCTTGGAGGCTGCGATGTAATCGGATTCATTAAATCCAACCGGATTAGATGGTTTGGTCATGTAGAAAGGGCTCCATTGGAAAGAATGATAAAAAAAGCGTCCCAACAACAACCAGCTGGTGTTCGTCGAAGAGGAAGACCTAGACAACGCTGGCGTGATGACATCATCCAAGACCTTCGTGATATAGGATGTCGAAACTGGGGTCAACTGGTCATGGAACGAGATGATTGGAAGCTGGTGGCACAGACGGCAAAATCCCTTCATGGGATGTAAACGCCAGAGAGAGAGAGAGAGTCACCAGGTCACTTCATCATCGGTGCCCCATTAACGTCAATTCCAGAACCTTCATTACTCGATCTAACATCTAACAAACTGTCGAGATTTCAAAGAATTCAGCAACTCATGCAGTCGTTTTGGGATCGCTGGCACTGTGAATATCTCACAGAACTACAGCAAAGAAGCAAATGGCAGCAAGGATCATTTCAGTATCAAGTCGGTATGTTGGTTCTACTACACGATGACAACCAGCCACCACTACAGTGGATTATGGGTCGTATAACTGATTTGCACCCCGGCAAGGATGGTGTTGTGCGCGTGGTCTCTATCAAGACCAGCCACTCTCATTTGAAACGAGCCACAAACCGCATTAGTGTACTCCCAATTCCAATCGAGCAGTAACCGGTGATGTAGTTTTCTCTTCGACGCCTTACAAGTCATCATGGTTGGTGTTTTCGTTGGGTTTTGTCATTTGGTGTTTCTTCATAAGTCAACTTACCATTCTTGAAATTGTTCTATTCGTAGACCTCTAGTTCATGATCAATTCATATTTATCGTCGGGTGCTATGCACATTTCATGATTAATCATTCACTATCCTCGGCTGCTAGTAATTCAAAATATTATCGTCAGTTGGTATAAGTTTTTATGTATCAGTAATTTAAATATATAAGGAAAATTTACGAATAATTTATATATAAAAAAAACATACTCGGTTGGTCTTCATTAATATGCATCAGGTTTAGATGATCAACCCACAACCAGCATATATATCAACATTCACTTCACATTGTCACTGTCAATAAAGTATAGACAAACACAATATGTTTAATACCACTCCTAGCAAGTCCTCATTTCAAATGCGTCCTTGACAAGATTTACTTCATGCTTCAATATCTGTTGTCAAATCATACTTCTCCCAATAGTCTCTATTGTCTGGAGTTAAGTTACTGTCACTCGTGAGAAATCAATGTAATCTCCCAATAGATTTTATTCTATTGTGCAAAGATAACCGGAAAATCTCATCATCCAATATAGCATAAGCTCGCATCAAAGATGCAAATCTATCAACAATCCAGTCACATCACTCATTTCAGTTCACTGGGTTGTATATACCTCCTCGATAATCAAATGTTTAACCCATCAACATTATTTAGATTATAAGACAAACACCATCTGTCGCTCTTGTGCTCCAGGATTAGCGATTGCAAACTCGCGAATCATCTGAGAATGATAGCAGTGTTAGTGTGTCGAAGTCGTGCTAATTGGTCCGTGCTCTGGATAATTTAACAAAATTACACTGCAATACAGAATACTTACTCTAATCTATTTTTATTTTGTTTTCTCAAAATCAACTACTCTACTTGATTCAAACAATAAGTTTTTTTTTAATCTTCCCTTTATTCATTTCAACACAAAATAGTATGTTTTATTAAATATAAAATTAGGGCTCACACTTTCATTGTTTGATTTAAAGGATCAGTCCTTTAAAGCCGGGAGTAATGTTCGCGTAAAGTAAAATTCCTGTAAAGAGAAGGTAATTTAAATTGGATGATAATAATTTGAAAAATATAAAATGACTTATCCTATCCTTTGCCTTATTTTCCGGAGCGTTGAAATTGTCCAAACGTTGCTCACATTCCTAAAAAAAAGTAAAGGTCAAAACATTAGTGATGGTAATTCATTTGAAATAATAATATAAACTAATTCAAAATAATGTTTAATCAATTTGAATCAAATCACATTTAATGTCATTTGATTCAAGTTAATATTTATGAAATTAATTTGAAATAATGTTCAATAATTTAAATCAAAATAATATTTAATTCAAGTTAATATTTATGAAATTAATTTGAAGTAATGTTCAATCAATTTAAATCAAAATAATATTTAATTCA
Source organism: Diogma glabrata (assembly GCA_963693315.1). Lineage (NCBI taxonomy): Eukaryota > Metazoa > Arthropoda > Insecta > Diptera > Cylindrotomidae > Diogma > Diogma glabrata. The sequence goes on from OY856186.1 coordinate 315,739,525, forward strand.
AGGTAATATTTAAGAAATTAATTCAAAATGACATTTGATATTATTTAAGTCAAAATAATATTTAATTCAAGGTAATATTTAAGAAATTAATTCAAAATGACATTTGATATTATTTAAATCAAAATAATATTTAATTCAAAGTAATTTTAAGTCATCAAATCAAAATAATATTTAATTCAAAGTAATTTTAAGTCATCAAATCAAAATAATATTTAATTCAAAGTAATTTTAAGTGATCAAATCAAAATCGTATTTAATTCAAAATAATATTTATGTCATTTAATTCAAAATATCTAATTAAGCCACTCACTTGAAAATGTTATTATTATTGTTTACTTCAGCGATATGTCAATTTGACAACAATATGTTCCACTCAGTATTGAATATTTACTTGGCTGCATTCAGTAGTTTTTTTAGTATTTAACTTATTGAGAGTGGAATGTATTGTTGTTGGGTTGTCTTCACTGACAAATTAATGGTATATAAGAGAGACATTTTTGAGGCTAGCGCTTGCTTCACATATATTTTATGGTGTTGAGTTGTTGTTCGTGATTGTTCCACGTAATGTTCTTTTGCTTGTCATTAAAATTAAAATTAAATTAAAAGTTATTAAATGTAAAATATTTGAGTGTCGGAAAATATATATATATATATATATATATATATATATATATATATATATATATATATATATATATATATATATATATATATATATATATATATATATATATATATATATATATATATATACTCAGTGAGTAATGAGATGCTGTGTTTTCCTTCTTGTGGTGGAAATGCTGTGGATTTGCCGGTCAATACCAAAGGATAAGTATAGTTTTGATGAATATTGTAACCATATGGGTTTGAATCCACCATTGTTGGAAATGTTTGCATTAAATCTTCGTCATCACTGATATACAGTTCCGGAATTATTTTGTATTCATCCTTATTATCGTCGTAATTGCTGATTATTGATACTCAACATTATTATTGAGATACAGTTCCGGAGTTATTTTGTATTCATCCTTATTATCGTCGTAATTGCTGATTATTTATACTCAACATTATTATTGAGATACAGTTCCGGAGTTATTTTGTATTCATCCTTATTATCGTCGTAATTGCTGATTATTTATATTTAACATTATTATTGAGATACAGTTCCGGAATTATTTTGTATTCATCCTTATTATCGTCGTAATTGCTGATTATTGATACTCAACATTATTATTGAGATACAGTTCCGGAATTATTTTGTATTCATCCTTATTATCGTCGTAATTGCTGATTATTGATACTCAACATTATTATTGAGAAACAGTTCCGAAATTATTTTGTATTCATCCTTATTATCGTCGTAATTGCTGATTATTTATATTCAACATTATTATTGAGATACAGTTCCGGAGTTATTTTGTATTCATCCTTATTATCGTCGTAATTGCTGATTATTTATATTCAACATTATTATTGAGATACAGTTCCGGAATTATTTTGTATTCATCCTTATTATCGTCGTAATTGCTGATTATTTATACTCAACATTATTATTGAGATACAGTTCCGGAGTTATTTTATATTCATCCTTATTATCGTCGTAATTGCTGATGAATTTATGCACATCATTATTTATTGAGTTCCTGAGTCAAGTTGTTCCCATACATCTGCATTTCAACGTTTTCATCATCGTCAGAGTTACTGAGTAAACGAAAATAAAGTCCACTGTCACCAGCTTCTAACAGATTTCTTAATTTCTTATCAAATCATCCTTATAAAATGAAATATAATGTAGCTTATTCATTTATTAGGAGAGTTTTTTACTTAAGTGACAGTTCTTTTAGGCAAAAAAACATAGATTTAGTTACTAAAATTTTATTAAAAAATAATTATCCTTTTCGACTAATAAATAAATTAATACGTAAAGTTCTGTATACATATAAAATTAAACCTAAATCATCTACAGAACAATTACCACTAACTAAAAAAGTTTTTGGCTCACTATCCTATGTTCCACAATTAACTGAAAAACTTAAATCAATTTTTTCATCTTCAGAATGTAATTCTTTTATAGGACAAAATATTTCAAATAAATTAAGTAATTATTTTACACCTTTAGAAGATAAAATACCTAAAGAAAAGAAAAATGGTTTAGTTTATAAAATTACATGTAAATATGGTAAAGTTTATGTTGGTGAAACTTCCAAGACTTTAAATACGAGGATTTGTCAACATAAGAACGATGTTAGATTTACAAAATCAAATAAGAATCTAAATGGTCAAAATTATAGATCAGCATTAGCTCGTCATTCTGTAGAATATTTTGATGATTTTGAGAATTCTATTTTTCTGGAAATGAAATTAACCATTTAAAGAGAGTATTTGAAGAAATGGCTCACATTTCTTTAGAACCCAATTCAATTAATTATAAAACAGATTGTAAGGTCTTGTTCGATATTCGAAAGAGTAAAGTCATAAATATTTTATCCAGTGCTCAATAAATCAATTATTAAAAATTTATTTTTTTGTATCGAAAAATTATATACTGTTACGGAGTTAAAAAAAAATAAAATTCTTATTGAAATTGTGAAACCAAAAACACAAGAAACTTGTTTTTTCATAATTGTTGTTGGACTGCATGTCCAAAACATGCGGCTCTAATAGTTGGAAAGACAAAAGTCTCCTCAGAAATTTGAGTAGTGCGTCACTAACTACAATGAAGAAGCGATCTGTTCGAGGACGATCATCTTTAAATTTGGCTAGCCCGATATCTTTAAGTGATCGATTTGATCCACTATTCAATAACAACACGGCTGTAAATACAAACACCAATGCTACAGGAGTGAGAAAAACCAAAATTCCCGATTGTGGCACACTGTAGTGCAAACCAGATTCACGAATTAATGATCAAATTAAAAATTAAAAACTACAATATCAAGAATACTAATAAAAACACACTACTGTTTACGTACGGCTTAAAGGAATTCAACTTAGCTGCAACCGAACTCGATAAGCTGAAATGTGAATTTTTCTCATATGCCTTAGAAGAAAATAAAACCATCAGATTTGTCTTATATGGCTTACTATCTAAATCAAATGAAGAAGTACTAGTAGACTTAAAGGAAGCCGGTTTATCTCCAGTTAAAGTGGTTAAAGATGAAGCCAAAAAACCTCGTTACTCTGAAGATGCTATATACTTTGTCAGCTTCAAGAAAGGTAGCATTACTCTTAATCAAGTAAGTAACTTTAAATTTATTGCACATACCGTTTGCAAATGGGAACATGTTCGGCCTACCAAAAATAGACCAAATCAATGCATCAAATGCTTCAGATTCGGTCACGGTATCCAAAACTGTCATATGAAGCCACATTGCAAGTATTGTGGAACTGACCATGATGAAATGGAATGTCCAGTAAAGGAAGAAACAGCTAAGCATGTTTGTGTTAACTGCAATGGTAACCATCCAGCTAATTCCATACAATGTCCTCATAGAGAAGATTACATTAAAATGAAAATCAAAGCTCAAAATCGTAATTTTGTTCAACATAAAATAAATAACTTAAGTCAATTTAATATTAATGAACATGAATTTCCGTTAGCACCAACACCTAAACAACAATTACGTTTAGATCATAATCCTAGAGTAAGTAACAACCTTAATTTTAGTAATATTAATTTTAATGACACTCCTCAAAAAGAATCAAATTTGTTTACTAGTAGTGAACTTTTTAAAATTTTCAATGAAATTATTATAGGATTAAAATCTTGTTCTACTAGGGAACAACAATTTAATTCAATCGTTGAGGTAGCTATTAAGTATGGCGTTGATTATTAATAAGCTTAAAATTTCCACCTGGAATGCTCAAAGTGTGAAAAATAAAAAACAAGAATTAACCAAATTTCGTGTCGATCATAATATTGACATAATGTTGATAACGGAAACTCACTTAAAACATAACCATCAATTTTTTATTAATGATTACTCGTTTTATAGAAAAGATCGTGAATTTCAAAGTATGGGAGGTGTTGGTATTTTAATTAGGTCATCGATCTCTCACTCTTTATTGCCGGATTTAAATTTGAAATGTATTGAATGTTTAGGTTTAACAATTAAAAATTCTAATGATTTGGATTTGAAAGTATTTGTTTGTTATTGTCCTAAATCAGATAATAATAATTTAAGAAATGACATCATTAAATTAACAATGCGTAATGAAGCTTATATAGCGGGTGGTGATTTTAATTGTCGTCACACTAGTTGGAATTGTTTTCGAAGTAATAGAAGTGGCAGAACATTATACGATTACTCTGTTAATAGTGATAATTGTATCGTGGTAGCGCCAGATAACCATACAAGACACAGCACAAGTGGTATGCCGAGTGTATTGGATTTGTTTCTTTCTAATAATCTTTACCCCATTGTTAAAATTGATACTGTTTACGAGCTATGTTCTGATCACTTTCCTGTTATTTCACAGCTCAGTTTCGATTACTCCAGCCAATCGGTAGGAAACCAAAGGTATGATTACAATAAGACTGACTGGACGGCTTATGAAAACAAAATTAGTTCAAGTTTGCTCAACAACACTATTTATACGGAATTAAGAAGTACATCAGATATTGATTCAGCTATAGAATTTATAACTGATTCCATCATAGACGCTAGAAGGTCTTCAACACCCTTGACCAGGGTCCACTATAACGATAAATTAATATTAAGCAATGAAATTCTACTTTTGATTCGTCTAAGAAATACTCGTCGAAGACAATGGATAAGAACTCGTGATAGATATCTCAAAACAATCGTAAACGAATTGAATACTAAAATTAAATCTGAAATATTTTTACTTATTAATCAAAAATGGCAAACAAAGCTTCAAAATCTAGAAAAACAATCTAAACCTTATTGGAAAACTGTTAAAAATATTAAAAATAAACCGAGACCTTATCCACCCTTACGAAATTCTCTCGATCCTGATGGTGCTAGACTGTTTTTAAATTCTGAAAAATGTGATGAATTCGCTTCGACTTTCTCCAACACTTACGTGACACAAATACAATCTCCTATTTCTACTGAAGTGGAAAGCGGCTGCAAATCAATAGATGATACGGTTCTTAATGTTGACTCCATTACGGAATGGACTTCTCCAAATCAACTTAGTGGTATACTTAAGAAAGTTCGTCCATATAAAGCACCTGGATTAGATGGAGTTCCCAATATACTATTAAAACGACTCCCCCAATCAGCATTGTGCTTTTTAACCAATATTTATAACAGTTGTCTTAAACTTAGTTACTTTCCCACCAAATGGAAAACCGCTAAAGTCATCCCGATACTAAAACCAGGGAAAGATCCTACTCTTGCTGGCAATTATAGATCAATCAGTCTTCTGTGCTCATTGGGTAAACTTTTCGAGTACGTAATAAAAGAATATATGCAAAATTTTATTGAGGAGATCTCAATTTTAATAGATGAGCAATTTGGGTTTAGATACTCTCATTCCACTATTCATCAAGTTAACCGAATAGTTAATTACATCAAAAACTCACGTTCTAACAAACAATCAACAGGTATGGTACTTTTAGACTTAAAAAGTGCTTTTGATAAAATTTGGCATGACGGTTTAATCTACAAACTATTAGAAGCTAATTTCCCCATCTTCATTGTCAAAATCTTGAGAAGCTATCTTAGTAATAGAAATTTTTTTGTAAATGTTCTTAATTCTAATTCAAATCTATTCCACATAGCGGCAGGTGTTCCCCAAGGGTCCATTCTGAGTCCTCTTCTTTTTAATTTATATATCAACGATATCCCAAAAATAGTTAATTGCGAAATCGCACTTTTTGCGGACGATACTGCTCTTTACACATCAGACGAACTGGCTGCTCCTATCTGTAACAGATTAAACTCGTATACGAATTTAATTACAGAGTACTTCAAAACTTGGAAACTCGAGATCAATGAGTCTAAATGCCAAGCAATATATTTTACAAGATGTAGGGCCTTGAGAAAAATCCCCCAAACTGATATCATGGTAAATAATACTAGCATTAAATGGGAAAAACAAGTTAAATATCTCGGTATAGTATTAGATCAACGAATTACATTAAAATCACACATCACGTATATACTCTCTAAATGTGAGCTGCTACTAAAAACCCTATATCCATTGTTAAACAAAAAAAGTCTACTAAATTTCGACAACAAATTGCTTATTTACAAATCGATCGTGCTTTCAAATCTTCTTTACGGTGCCCCCATATGGTGGGATAGTGCAACAACAAACAAAAACAAATTCCAAGTAATCCAAAATAAATTTTTAAAATTAATCAAGAAAGTTCCAAGAAGATATGGAACAGAGCGGCTACATCGCGAAGTCCAAATGCATTATGTAAATTTTTATGCCAATGAAACTAACCAACGCTATAAAAACAAGTTACATTCTGTAAACAACTCACTAATCAACAACTTGTTAACTAGTGAGAATTATCGCTGAATAAATTGATAATTATTGATGGTTTTATTTAGTTATAGTTAGGTTAAGTATTAGTATAAGAGTAGTTTAGGGTTGGTGTCTAACGATTATAATCTCTTTATGTATAAATTATACAAATCAATGTTAATTTTAAAAACCTAATCTTTCTGTTGTAAAGTCTAATGTAAAGACTGATCTCAGAAATATATTTACTGTATTACTTGATAAGTGAAATAAAGACTTGAAATACCAAAAAAAAAAAAAAAAAAAAAAAAACAGATTGTAATGGTTTACATTCGAATTATATCTCTATTATTAAATCAGCAATAAGGTAATATTAAATTTAGTAGTCACAATCAATTTAGAAACTGTTTTTTCATCAAGTTTTCTTATTCAAAATTTGACTTTCCGTCATTCAAAAAAATTTTTCTTTTCATAAAATTGTATTTTCTGTTATGATTGAATGATTTTTCAAATGAGATTTATTTGAAATAATAATAATAGTGTTTCGATTAACATTTTTATAGATAACATTTGTGTGCAATTTTGTTCTTTTGAACAGTTTATGTTTGTTATCTGTTTTTTAACTACTTTTTTCAAGTATATTTAAAAATTTTTTATATAAATTTTTGATTATGTAAGTTTTTTGTTAATTGTTAATTTTTAAATTAAGTAAATTTCATAAAATATATGTACCCCTGATGATGACTCGAAAAGTCGAAATATTGGGAAATAAAAATATTTTTTTAATAATAATATAGTCTATAAATAAGCCGATATTGAGAAATATAAAAATTAATAAAAGACTATAAATTTTTAATAATTACAAATAAACTAATATATTTTATAATAAAACACATACACGAAAATAACAAACAAATAAGAACAGAAAAACAAATATATTGGTAGTACAACGAGGACGCTGTGTGATCTAAGTTGTGGATTAAATTAATAAAATATTTAAATTTATAAAATTAATTATATGAAGCGATTTTTCTGTGTAAATAAATTAAATATAACTATTCGTTGTTTTAAAATGTCTTCTGAAAGTGAAATAGCTGTTGGTGAAAATTCCATTATTTTATATTTCTGTGAGTCTGTGGATCGTTGAACAACTGTTTTTTTAAACTTCAATGACACTCAGTCCTGACATTCAATTTTGTAGAAACGTAGAGCGTAAGGTTTTTGCAATGTTTATAGTAATTTTGCAACTTCCGGTTTGTCACTTTCAGCTATATAGCTTTATATTATTCTTGTAAATATATCACAACAACAGCCATTGACGGATCTTTGGTAAAATGTTTCAGATAATATAGAAAAAATATAGAACAAATTTGCTTTTGAGGTGTCTTGTATATAGTGGTCGGTGCTCATCAAACAAATGCTGACCTTTTATCTTACCGACAGGTTAGGTTGTTGACTGTTGTGTTGGAGATCATTTTTGATATTGACATTTTAATGATATCTTAACCTTTCAATATCTCCTGAATCGGTCTAGACAACTTTCAGTTTGCAGCCTGAGTGTTAGTATGTTATTAAATTTAAATATGATTACACACATATTCAAATTCTATTTAAATTATTACAATTGATGTGTCGTTTAATAAATAAATCTTAATTTTGTGTGTTTTAGGCTTTAAAAACCCGAATTGAGCTAATTTCACTTGTTGTTGACTTTTTTTTCAAATTTGATTTATAACTTGTTTTGTAATTTTTCGTTTTTTATTTGTATTTATGTTCTATAAAACATTTTTTGGGACAATGCAGTTAAATTATATTGTATATATTTTTTTATGTTTGGTATTTTAGTATACCTTATCCAGTAACTGGTTTGTTTTTAATCTTACGTGAAGTTCCTGGCGTGGCCCCTATGGTCACACCCCCTCCCACTAGTTTGTTTTTTAATTTCCAGGCCTTTATCAAAACATTAAACGCTGCAGCACGGACAGTGCAAAATGTAATAATTAGCCTTGAAGATTTGGGTCACAACATTGAACACGAGGTGACTGGCTACAAGCTGGTCAAAACAAGATTTGGGGAACGGGTTTTGCTGACAGTCGACGCCAACCGAATTTTATATATGCCACCGCGACTAACACAGTTATTTGTTGGTGGAAGAGAATCTGATGTAACGAATAAATTGATAAAATTTATTGGGAGAGACGCGTCTAAAATGAACGCACCGTTATATGAGTTTCGTGAGAAACCAAAGCTATATGATGAAGCTGAAACACAATTCCAGGTGGATGGGCAGCTATTTTAAAATTCAAAAAAATCAAAACTTAGTACCAATTAAATTTTAAAAAAATCTAAAATAATAATAATTTGTTCAAATTTTTTATGAAAATAAATATTGTTTTCTATCAAATAAATTTAAAATAAAAATTGATAAATGCTTTTTCGTTAAACAAATTTTTTAAAATAAATGGTTTATATCATTTCGAACATCTATTTATAATTTTTGTTTTCTTCCATTTTTGGCAAATTAATATTAGTGGTCACGCTGTTGGTATCCTGGAAATGAAGCAAAAACTAATTTCAATCTCTAAATATCTTAACATATATTTACCCTCATACCAGTAGCCAAGTACAATTGATGTCAGGCACTTAATGTTCGATGTATTATTATGTCATTTAATTCAGTTTTATTAATCTAAAAAGATAAATATATCTAGTTCAATAAATTCAGAGATACTCACCTATAATGTTGTTACGAAAATCAAAACAATCAATATTAGCTGTCATGTGATATGATTAAATAATATGCCAAAAAATGTCATTTAGCTATTCAGCAATGAATGCGTTCAATTATTTAAAAATAAAGTTGTAGGTCTTATTCAACATTGCGGGTTGGTATTTCTGAATTTATTTGGAACTTGTTGCCATGTGGCAATTGTCTTTTATTAAGAATTAAAATAGGTATTTAAGCGAGCAAATGTTTGGGCTCGATCTCTCTCTCTCTCTGGTAGTTTCTTTTTAGTTGAAAACAACTAATTGTGAATTTTGTTTGGTTGTAATCTGTATTAAAACCATGTGTTAAAGTCTAACTTCATAATTTGTATATCTATACATTTGTAATGTTATTGGTTGTAAAATAAAATCTAACTTGTATCAAGTCATCTGAATTATTGTGTATTGAGTGTGTGTAAATTGTTCACCGTCACCGCCATAGTTTCAACAACTCAACGCGCCATCATAGCAGTGATCAGCTTTTCTCATTGAAGGGTTGTTGGTTACAGTTTGGTCGTGGTACCGCATGGGAGTTAGCATCGTAGTGGACGCATTTGTTCGGTCTTATCCATGCAGGGTGTTTTTGTAAATTCAATCACCAAAATAATTAAAATCAAATCATCAAAACTGGTTAGTAACAATTCAATATTTATTTTAATTATTGCTCCCTGTTGCAGTGTCAGTCGGTCACTGAACCAATGTGTTAATTAAGCGACCGATATTTAATGCAGCGCACATTATCATTATCATCGGTCGTGAACAAAGTCACTATTGTTCATGCTATTTGACGTCGCATCAGTTGCAACATTCTAGTAATTTCATCAGTGTGATCGCACATTATTATTATCATCGGTCGTGAACAAAGGCACAATTGTTCATGCTATTTGACGTCGCATCAGTCACAACATTCTAGTAATTTCATCAGTGTGATCGTGCATTATCATTATCATCGGTCGTGAACAAAGTTACAATTGTTCATGCTATTTGACGTCGCATCAGTCACAACATTCTAGTAATTTCATCAGTGTGATCGTGCATTATCATTCCCATCGGTTGTGAACAAAGTTACAATTGTTCATACTATTTAACTTCGCCTTAGCTACGACAGCTTAGTAATTTCATCAGCTTCGTCATGTTATATGACTTCGCACGAATCATACTATTCATCAATCCACCAAATTTTATCAAGTGGCAATAACTGGGCAAGTACTCCGGGTTCAAATTGGTTGATGAGGCATTCACATTTTTATTCGTAAGTATCGTCTACAAAATACAGTCCCTTGATCATCGAAGCCGCCTCATCAATTATTTTTTCAATACACTTTTTTCCTTATTTTTCTTCACATAATCGAAATAATAAGACACCAACAAAGATTTAAATTAAAAAAAAGATTATATACTGTTTCACTTGAATACATAGGCAGCCCAGAATATTCTTCCTAAAAAACAAACGAAAACAAATCATAATTATTTCAAAATTAACACGAAGAAGTTGATACTTATATTAGATGTGATGACTTATCAGCTGTCAATAATTTGAAATACACAAACTAAAATTAAATTTAAACTAGTTTTCTGTTGTTCAGTGTATACACGTTTCCGGGTGTACACTGAAACTGATCTAATCGATAAAATTGTATCACCGTCTATGATTCTTATTGGTGGTGTGCAACCACAAATAAAATTCCAAGATATAGATCACGAATTGTATTTTTATTTAAATATTTCGGTCCTTTTTGGAACCCTTTTCAGTAAAGTTTTTTAAAACTGTTTACTATTTATATTGTGCACTTAATTTTAAACATTATTATAACTTATAATTAACGATTAGATAAAAAATTCTGTTAACGCCGGAACGATCATCCTAAAAATAAATAAATAACATTATTTTATAACAAATTCTAAACCTCACAGATCGTTCCTCCGTTAAGCGGATTGCTTTAATATAACTAATGATGATCATTGATTTTCTGATGATCAGAAAATATTATAAATATGATATATGATATATAATAGTGTAAATATGATATAAAAATTAACTTGTCTATATATAAGTACATTTACTTAATTATATGTTGCTAATCAAAACAAGATAATGAACTGTCAACGACAGTCTTTTTGAACTTATTATTCGATCAATGATAATATGAACATCGTTAATGAGCTGAAAAGGAAATCAAAGTAATTAATATTCAAATTATAATTGTAAAATTATAATTTAATAGTCTAATCATTAGATTAAACATAATATACTTAACTTTATGTTGATAACAAAAACAAAATATGTGTCACTCTGACATTTCATGACATTAAAGCAGTTTTAAGTGGCTGCAGTTAGTAGCTCATCTCATTCATGATTGTTTCTTTTATACCACCATTTTCATTCGATAGGTTGGCAATTGTGACGTATAACAGACGGGTTTTTTATTTTGTTTTAATGATATAAATAAGTGTTGGACCTTTTCTTCAATTTCCAGAACCTTACCAACAAAAATTATAATTTCCTCCAGTTTTAGCCCGGTGAATCAATAAAATAAAACAACCTTTCTAGTTTTTATTTCATAACTGATTAATTTTCTTTATTTTTCCCAATCTTTATATATAAAATTGTTATATTTTTTCATTTCTTTCATTACGTATTCGTATTCTATTTCAAGCTGTGAATGTTAATAAAAAATAACCAACCTAGGTGATGATTGTTGATACCTGGAATGGAGTAGCCTAACTACTATGCTGTCTTGGACTTTTTTGAGTCTTAGACTACCGTCGATCATCACAGAAATACAGGTTCGTGGTTTGATTAATTGATTTTGATCCAGTGTTTGTTTTTTAGGGCAAAGATGCTCATCGTTATTATACATTGTACAACATTTAAGATATTATTATACATCGATTATGCTCATCGTTATTATACATTGTACAACATTGAAGATATTATTATGCATCGATTATGCTCATCGTTATTATACATTGTACAACATTTAAGATATTATTATTCATCGATCATGATCATCGTTATTATGCTCGCTAATGAATTGTAGAACATTTAAAATATTATTACTCATCACTGAATAACGTATTTTTTATTAAAACCGTCATTGTTATCGAAGCCGTGGTGCGGATTTATCATCGCTATTATACAGTCCACTATTGCTCTTTGATACGGCCGCATCAACCAACAATATTATTATTTTTGCTAACTTCAATCTTGATGGCAAGTTTCAACATTATACTATATCATCGATACTAATATTACTACCTTACTGCTAAACTTCGATTATTGAAAGCAGATTCAACTTACTATATCATCAATGAATTCATTATTACTATAACATCGATAATAATATTGATTTCATCGACTTCATTATTACTTACTGCTAATCTTCGACTATTGAGAGCAGGTTCAAATTACTATTTCATCATTGATAATACTTCATTATGATTTACTGCTGATCTTCGACTATTGAAAGCAGATTCATTATTACTATAATATCGATAATAATATTAATTGCATCGACTTCATTATTACTTACTGCTAATCTTCGACTATTGAGAGCAGGTTCAAATTTCTATTTCATCGATTTCATCACTATTATTCTGCTAATCTTCGATTATTGAAAGCAGATTCAACTTATTGTATCATCAATGATAATATCACTATTGTTCTGCTAAACTTCGATTATTGAAATCAGCTTCAACTTACTATATCATCACTGATAATATTACTATTTTACTGCTAAAATGCGATCATTGGAAGCCGATTCAGCTTACTATACCATCGATGATAATATTAATTTCATCGACTTCATTATTATTTACTGCTAATGTTCGATTATTGAGAGCAGATTCAGATTACCATTTCATCGACTTCAATTTTGTCTTGCTGTTAACTTCAAACTACTGAGAGCAGACTTCAACAGTAATCACTACATCATCATCCATAATATTATTACTTATCTGTTTACCTCGGTTATTGAGAGCAGAATTCACTATTGCAGTTGAAAATTTACACCATTGTTTCATCGAGGTCAATACCATTGTTGTCACCAGCTTCGATCTTTTGAGAGCGGATTTGCAGCATTAGCCTTTGAATTATTCAGTGCTCACCAACATAACATCAATACGATTACGTTGTTATGGGTTTCAGTCATTAATGGCAAAACTTCAATATCATATTTAGAATTCAATTTATTATTCATCAAATGGTTTCAAGACGTCGGTCATCACTGTCAAAATTTTATAGATTGCTGCGCCGTCAATAGCCACATTTACTATTGCTGTGCCGTTTCATTTTGTAAATGGTAATAAATGTTCGTAACAGATATGCATCATCAAACTTTATTATTTTATCAACATTAATTATGTACATGAAGTTGATGCATTACTCAAAATTTATACAGTCCACTAATACTTCAAGTGCATCATCATCAACTTCAAATCAATTATTTTACACTTATCAACGATTAGTTGATATTATTAAATAATAATTTAAATAATTTGTAACGATTGCCCAGTTCTTCTCATTGAATAAAGTAACCCTTAAAACATTTCGAAATGTATTTATTAATATCATAACAATTCATCGTTTTCCAAATATAAATATCACAATTCATTTTTTCTGAAATAACAACTTAATCTTTTAAATTCAAATTCGAATCTCCAAACGGTTGAGCAATGAAACGCAATATTGTAATTTTTCACAATCATAATAAAAATAAACATAACGAAAGAACGTAGTTTTTATTTGCAAAGTTGGTAGATCGTTTTTTTTCTGATCGAAAAAAAGATAATCATTAAAATGTCAGATAAGCACGACATTTTTTTTTTTTCAATTTAATTCATTCTGTGTTAAGTTTTTAAACGTTCTCGCTTAAAATTAGAATTCCAGAAAAAGAATTTCTTTTTTTTATAAAAAGAAAATCACAAGTTTTGTTAAACTCAATATTTATGAGTGAAAATTTTATTTAAACATATAAATAATATCCAGATTGTTATATTAATAAAATACAGTAATCCCTCCGACTGCGCGGTAGTTCCGTTCCTGCAAAACAGCGCGCAATACAAAACCGCGCAATGTGAACCCTATTTTGTATGAAAATTCGGTTCGGTTCCAAATTTTAAAAAAAAATCAAAAAAAAAAAAATTTAAAGTTATAATTAAACAAAAATGAATATATACAGCCTAAAAAACATGTATTACTTCGACAACTCTTTAAAAGCAAACACTTCATAAGTTAACAGATAAATTAACATAAATAACATTTCAAAAAACAACTCAAATTTAAAAAAATAATACCAATAATATGAATTTGTTTAGAATATTCTACCTTTACTGGCTTGAAATTGAATTTGATCAATTATATGGATATGGATCCAATATATGGATGTTCCAGCCACATAGTTAAAAATAAACTGAATTTGTAATGCAAATTGCCACATATACGGGTCATTCATTCTTTTACAAACCGAACACATTTTTGATTTGGCTAAAATTTTTTTAGGGCTTTTATATGGGAAAATTCCCAAATTCCCATTTCCCAAGAAAAAAAGATATACGTGCTCGAGAATTTTTTTTTTTTTCGGAAATAGAGCGGTTCTAAATTTCGAGGATTTCGTGATTTTTGGCTGGAAGACTTACTTTCAAAGATTCATAACTTCGGTTCTGGTAGTGATGGAAATTTTTTTCTGTTTTATTTTAAAGCTAAAAGATGAACTTTAAAAAAAAATTGTTATCTACAAAAATTATTAACAAATTCCTATGTGTAAACAGTTTAGCAATAAGTCAGACACTTTCTCACAGACACCTGTAATTTTGCTCTCTCGTGTACGGGTAGCATTAGAAATAAATTAATTTATCAAGCGCGGAAAGACAAAAAATCCATAAATTTTTGTTGTCCCGCGCTGGATAAATTAATTTATTTCTAACAATAAAACTAATTTCTCCATTGAACGTAGAATGCGATGGTTATATCAAATACTCTTTATTTTTGTAGGACAATCACTAAAAATCGATTTTAACATTTTATTTGTTTATAACAATCGGAATTCGCTAATAATTTTTATTGGATATATTTTTTTATTAAAATCCATCTCTTAACTTTAAAATAAAATAAAACAAAAGCTTTATCATTAATATAACCGAAGTTATGAATTTTTGAAAATAAGCCGTCAACCCAAAAATCACGAAATTCTCGAAATTTAGATCGCCTCTATTTTCCAAAAAAAAAAATCCTCGAACACGTATATTTTTTTCGATACCATACCCGTAAAAATTTTTTAAGCCAAATCACAAATTTGTTCAAATCTGTTCGATATGTAAAAGAATGACCCATATGACAAATTTAATTTTTTTTTCATTTTAATTGTACGAAATTCACCTACATATTCTAAAAAAAATTTTTAAACGTCGCGCAGTGTGAAATTTTAATCGCGCAGTGCGAAAATTAGTATTGAAAACTCATCTCGCGCAGTGGAAATCGCGCAGTTAAAACCCGCGCAGCCGGAGGGATTACTGTACAAGATAAACAACAAATGTTCATTGGCGAAAATACATTGTGTGCAAAATACATAAAATACATTCTATCTAAATCTGGTTTTCCTTTGTTGTTTTAGTAGAAGCGTAACAGCCATTTTTTTTCTGATAATAAAATAGCATCGAACAAGGTATTTGCGCCTGTTCTTATTGGCGTTTATTCCGTAATGCGCTTCCAGGAAATAATGGTGAACTGAAAAGAAAAGGAATTTTGTTGGATTGATTGCTGGATATTATTGTGGATATAAGAGAAGGAAATAATTGTGAACTGTGAAAAGGAATTCTGTCGGATGATAAAATATTGATTGTTTGGATGATATTGTACATACACGCAAGGGAAATAATTGTGAGCGGTGTAGATGAAAAATTGATTGTGATTTCTGGAACTACTGGCAACAATCAACAGCGTTACTAGTTAAGGTAGTTTCATTAATTTTATTTTTTTGTTAAATTGTGATTTATAATGTTAACGTAATTTACCCCAATTAAGAGATTCCCAATTCCAAGAGCTATCTGGAGGTAGTTGGTTGTCCCGCCGCAATTCTTTATGGTTATTAATAATAAATCTGTGTTGTGCTCGCGATTTTGCATTCTTTAATCTAATCTGCATTAAATAAGTTTTTGTTTAAACGCTCACTTAAATAATCAGTTGCACATATAAAGAATCTTTTGATCACCCATCCAACCTCTATTGTTCTGATTACGCACCATCTGTGTCTGGATGTTGTTATTATTACATTTTTTTTTCATTGTTTTGATTTAATATAACATACAAATCAAAACAAATGAAATACAAATAACAGGATTAAAACTTTTCTTTATTTTTACGTTAGACTGAAAAAACAATACAAATGATATTCTCTCGTAAATGTTCTCTATTCTTTGGCGCTTTAATAAAACTTGTTGTCGGTTTCAAAAGAGAAACTAATGAGAGGGACGAATATTATTGAAACAACTTTTGTCCTACTTTAGGCTAAAATGAGAATAATATTTAAACTAGCACATTTTTTCATTATTGAGTCAGTTCGATTATGGATTTTTAAATCGATCATTGGTATTAAAAAAAAATATAAATCACTCGGTGCAATTGTATATTTTGTTCAAATAGATAAAAAAATTACCAATGGAAAACAAACAAGAATCAAATTCTTGAAGTCGGTTTCGATGATTATCGCCGGTTAGATCTTACCGTCGGCATTTTTTTTAAATTCCAAACTCAAAGTCTGAGAGTTGTGTGATTCTTACCGTAAAGTGAAAACTAAAATTCCCGGTAATCTAATTAAAAAGTTTCATTTTGTAATGATATTAAATCAATTTTGTTAAAATAAACAGAAAAAAAAAGTAAAACGTATAATAAGTTCTTGTTTGTTGATCAAAATAATGAAAAGCCAATAAACAAAAAAAAAAAACAGAAATTTGTATATGTAGTGTGAATTTTTACAGTCAAATGAAAAAAAAATTATTTTGTCACATAAAATTAGAATATTCCAATGAATTGCGGGCAAAAGAAAAGAAAACCGAAACCAAAAAGAAAAAGAAAAATCAATCAATTGTAAATTATAATAAATATACTAGCTGTTTAGTGTTAAATGAAACATCTGTTAACCGTATGTGTTAGGACCTTTTTGTGAAGAACAAATAAAAGAAAGAAATCAATTACCAACAAGTTTTTTTCTGGGTGTGTCAAGGTGAAATCTGTAAACGGTTGTTTGTCGTTGTGGAACTTGCTGGGTGATTGAAGTAGTTGGGGGCTAATTAATACAACACCAATCATCATTTTTTTTAAAACCAAACGGCTGAGGAATTTTATTCGCTATGTCGTCCATGGATAAACCAAACCAATAGCAGAAATAGTACATAAAGAAGGGCATACCCATCGAATAATATCGACACATCTGGAACATAGGTTTGATGAATTACTTTGGCGGTTTATTGAATTACTAGACGTTTGCTAAATTGAAGAACAGCACTCAGCAGAATTTAAGATAAGTTATTTTATATATCCTTTTATTATATACTTTTTTTACTAATCTTTAAAGTACATTTTCCTTATATAATAATATTGTATACGTGTGAATTACACACTTCATACCTTTGAAATTAAATCAGAGCCATGAAATTTTAAACCATATATTTAGAGATTTTTCTTGAGTCAGGGACTATATCGGTCTCAGTAATTTGTTATATTAAATCACGTACCCTTGGATTAACGGTACATAGTTCCGTAAAAAATATTGGCGCCGATTAACAAAAACCGGTTATAGATTTAGTAAATATAACCACAATTTTGAAATATTTTTGTAAAAGATTCCGGTTTGTGAATTTGTGGAATATTTTTTTCATACAGTATATAAAAGCTTCGTAAAGTGTAAAAAAAGCTTCTTTTCATTTCATTTGATATTTTTGAATTATTTTATTTTGGATTTTGTCCTATTAATTTTTTTGGAACAAAGGAGAATTTTTGAATTCATAATAATGTTTGCAAAAAAGCGTGGTGTCCACCATAGGAAGGAGACAGAGCCTCGCTTCCGGACACCACTCTACAGAAGAACGAGGTCGTGGCTGCCCGATCAGCTTCCTTTCTGGTCCGAGGAGGAGTTGGCTAATCTCGGTCCAGGGTTGGATGGACCTCCTCCCCCCATTTTTGAACCAAAAATTCTAACAAAGTGGGAGGAGCCTGATCCAGCTCTGGACAGGGATATAACCAAAGACCAATGGAAAGCTTTGGCAAAAACTATGAAGGTACTAGCGGATGATCTACCTCCTCCTATGACCGGGGTAAGAAGAAGGATGCTGGCCAGGAGGAAGAGAAACGAAGCCAAGAAGAAGGCTGAGAGGGCAGCCCTGAACTTCGCAGCAACAACGGTGGACAAAATGAAGCTACCTAGATCAAGACCTAACCTATCTGATTCCGATTAAGAGTCAGATGGTTGTAGCACGTCCACCACATATTGGTTCCTCTAACAAAGAATCCAGGAGAGCTTAACTCTCTTAACATGCCTCGCTGGTTGAGGGTCGCCTCTGCCTAAAGACATGCGATCACCAGTTGGATTTTTTTTTTTCATTAATAAAATAAATTTCATTTAGTTTTCCTGACCGAGATATGATGCGGACTTCGCTGGACGTGGTTTTGCAAAAGTGAAGAGATACCTGTTGGTGTTAGTATCGCCTAACCAAACAGGATCTCTTCTCCAGAGCTTAACCACTCCCCTGCAAAAGCGAAGCCGCATTCATATCTCCACACTGCTGGGAAGAGCCAAAGCTCAACCCAGCCTCCCTTCAAAAATTTTAATGGGGTCAAATCCATCCATCACCGACAAACAATAGTGAATTTAATTTTTGTAGTGCAGACGGATCTGTAGGGTGGAACTCTATACTGGTCCACTCTCAGCAAGGATATTAGCGTTAATGTTTTCTTATATTTTCTTTTCTTAGTTTTAAGGATGATTGAACACAGCATATGATTTATTGTTGAAACAGATGTTTAGGCTGTATCTTAAAACAATGCTGAGTTCTTTTCATCATTCGGGAGGATACTAGAGTGTAGATTTTAGGATTTTAGACCTATTTTTATTCTAGACCTCACATATCAGTGCTGAGGAGAGATCGCGAGCTCGATTTTCCAATCCACTTCTGCTACTACAATTTCTTAAACTTTTTATAATACAGTCAATCGGTATGGGCTTTGCCTGGGAAAAATCTCTAACTCATATAAATAAAATAAATAAATAAATACTTCTTTGATATTGATAAATAAATAAATTATCATTTAAATAAATAAATAATAAATATTTTTTTTGATACTATTATTATTTAAAATAAATAAATAAATAATTTTTTTTTCTGATATCACTATCATAATAAATAAATAAAATTGATTAAATAAATATTCTAATTAAATATTTTGATATTTTTTTATAAATAAATTAAATAAATGTTTATTTTCGATAACTGAACTTTAAAATAAATATTTTCTGTTGAATAAACATTAAACAATTACTAGATGCAAATAAAATAATTAAATTATTATTCTAATAAATAAATAAATAACAAATAAATATTTTTGAATAAATATTAGATACAAATAAATAAATAGATAAATATATTTTAATAATTGAATAGATATTGGATGAATATTTGTTTTTTTAAAATAAATATTGATTGAATGTCCTGTTGAATCTATATTTGATAAAAAGATTATACTTTTTGAAGAAAATTTTTTCAATATTATATATTACACAATTTATATAATTTAACTAAAAATTTTAAAGATTAGGTATTTCTGTAAAAGAAGGACAAAAGTTGAATCATTGCATTACGTTTCATTACATTACATTGTTGGTCGCGCTGTTACGCTTTTTTGTCGCGTTTTTACAGTTTATTGTTGGTCACGTATTTTTATTTTTGGATCGCGTTTGTATTTGTTTAGAGAAACTGGTTGATTCATTTCTTTTTGTTACGAACATTGCAGGGTGTGGTCTTGTTTTCGCTTTTCATAATCGTATTTGGGGTGTGTCTGATAATTAGCAATTGTGTACGAATCTTTTTTTTTTTCGGAAATCGTCATAATCTATCTTTTCCTTTTTTTTGACAACAAAGGAAAATGTCAAATTTACCTTTAGATCATCCATTTTTCGGTCTCGAACAATGCGAACTGTGGGTTGAATGTTTCCTCCGAGACATCCAGTACAACAGCGAAAACTGGATACAGCAATTAAGTGATGCTGTTCGAAATTCGGCTCTGCCAGTGTTACAATCACACGCTTCTAATACTAAAGAAGAAAGCGAAATGATCGTAGCGGCAGCGTTATTCTTGGCTCGAGAAGTAAGGTGTTTGGTGGCTCCAGTACCACAAAACGTATTAAAAGGGTTAATAAACAGAATAACCCATTATGTAGATCGGAATAATCGTATAAATAACGTGGAAGAGTTAACTGATGCCACAGATTACGCAACCAAGATACTGTCCCAGGCTTTTAGGACCGTCACTGCACTGATAATGGGATCAGAAGGAGGGGCCATAAGAAAGGATGTACCGGCTCCTGCAAACTTAGATGAATCGTTTCAAGGAGTATTCGCAAGATCAACTCCACAACATATGGATCCTTTGGGCGACCTGATTGATGATATGACAGGCCGTCAACGAAGAGCGCGTCTTCCACAACCAGCCAATGATGTACTGCAAGAACAGCTTGGACCAGCAATACCACTGGAAGAGCTGTTCAACGACATTAGGATAGCGCCACCTCCTTACCGTTCAGCTAGAGTTTCAGCAGTGCCAGCTCAAATACAACCGCATGAAGGGTACCAACCAAATAGGTATTTGAGTCAATTTTACTCTAATTGGCTTCCTTACTTCTCTGGAGACGGGTCCTCACCTGATGCTCATGAGTTTTTCCATCTGGTCGAAGTAGCTGCACGAAGGGATCGGGTGACTTTTGATGATTTAAAGTCAATCGTTCCCCGATATCTCCGTGAGTAGAGCTCCCGGGAGTTGAGCATGGGGAACCAAAACCTGTTTTTATAATTGCCATGAAAGGCTACGACCTTATATAGTAGACTAGGTTAATATTTGACCTAGTTTTAGTTTCCTGTATTGGAATTAGAATGTAGGTTATTGGTTTATTGTGGTTTGTTGTTGTTGTGTGTGTCCCAAGCCGGTTGCTAAAGGCCTTGGAAGGTCGTCAGGTAAACTAGGTTAGTATTTGACCTAGTTCTGGTTGTCTGTATTGGTAATTTCTCGATTTAAAGTGTAGGTTAGTGGTTAATTGTTGTTTGTTGTTATTGTGGGTTTATTGTTGTTGCTAAAGGCCTAGGAAGCATGTCAGATAAACTAGGTTAGTTATTTCCCTGTATGTGAGTTCAAATTTAAAATTAAAACAATAAAATAATGGTACAAATGACAAATAAAACAATTTGTCACGTGTTTTTATTCATTTTTTCTTTTTTACATTTTTTGCTCTAAAACTAAAATTTAATTTCTTGTTTTATTTTTTGTCTTAAAATTAAAACTTAAATAAAATTTAATTAATGTTTTTATTTTCACCTTCTAAGAGTGTTAAACCGTTTTGAGGGGTTTTTATGAGGTAGAAATTTTCCTCCATAACTAATGCTGTATAATCTTCCTCGTTAAATAATTCATTGAATTTATTTGGTGCGAATAATAATACATCTCCGGTTTCGAAAATCCACTTTTTCCCAAATTTTGTGTCGATTTTTCGAATTGTGCATAATTTGTATGCGTGGTTTTCCTGCAATTCCGCTATCTTCATAAATGGTTTTGATTTCTCCTTTGCTGCGCTTGAACATTTTGCCAGAAAAATTTGTTTTCTGGTCATTTGATGTTGTTGCTGTTGTTGCTGTTGTTGTTGTTGCTGTTGTTGTTGTTGTAGTATCTGTTGTTGTTGCTGTGTTTGATGATGTAAGCGCTTTCTTTTGAGAGGTGGAGCCGCTTGACAATCGGAAGTTACTAGGTATTCGTTTAAAAAGCTGTCTGTTGAACTTTCCATGTTTATCAAATAACTATGTTAGACTACAATTGTTGATTACAATTGCTTGATATTTATACCAATTTACGATGCTTAAAAGTTAGTGGGGGGAAAAATATATTGTTTTACAAAAACAAATAAAATAACAAAACACAACAAGACAACAAAGAAAAACTCATAATCAATTAACAATAAATTAAATTATTTATTTTTCTATTTATATTCTATCCCAGTTCATTAGACTACCTTGAAGTAGATTTGCTTTATTTATTTGTAAGTTTAAACAAATAAAAAACAAAATACAACAAAACTAAAATCGCCCAAAGAAAACTTAAAGACGGCAAATAATAAAAATTTTTCCCATCTAGCACATAATCTTCTTCGTTTTCAACAGATAAATTAAATGCAATTCTTGATGCTTTTCTGTTGTTTAAAATTAATAAAAAATTTAAAAAATTATGCATATGAGAAAAAACGCAACAATAACAATAAATTAAATTATTTATTTTTCTATTTATCTTCTATCCAAGTTCATTATACTACCTTGAAGTAGATTTGCTTTATTTATTTGTAAGTTTAAACAAATAAAAAACAAAATACAACAAAACTAAAATCACCCAAAGAAAACTTAAAGACGTCAAATAATAACGTTTACAATAGATAAATTAAATGCAATTCTTGATGCTTTTCTGTATGCATACGAGAAAAAACGTATATTAAAAAATAATCTCGATGAAAATTTATCTTGTACATTAATCAACTTATTATATCTTAACTTAGCTTAACTTATTATTTATTCTTTATTCTTCTTTTTCCATCATCAAAAACAAATTGAAAAATCATTTTTTATTTTGCTTTGTTCGTGATAATTTATTACATTTTGTAAATTATGGCGATGAAAATTTAGATAAATTAAAAGATCTTGATGAAAATTTGCTTTACTCTCCGATTTAGAGTATTGAAGTAATACAAAAACAATATGATGACAAATTAAGTATAAAAGCCTATCATGCTAGAAAATTTATATTGTATTAGTTTTGTGATTCAACATTAAAACATGGCAAAAAAACTTCTAATGAAAAGGTTTATAACTTCTGGGGAAGAAGTGGAAGAAGAGCGATTTTTAATCGATTCCGAAACGGGGAAAAATATGCAGAAGTTTAACTTGCGCAGACGCGAAACTAAATTTTCGATAAAACCTGTACCAAGCTATATTGATCCAATTACTTGGATTAAAGGGGCACTCCACGATATTGTCAAATATATTACAAAAGAAGTTAGCCCAAGCGACAAAATTGGAATGACATTTTGTGGTGAAAGCTTCGAGCATCGTGGCCCTGCATGGATAAACTTTCAAACAGCAGGTGGACTGACGTTTCAGCATATTTGGGATGTGATTTCAAAGGTTTTTCAAAGCAATTCCGAGGGTGAGTACTTTTAAATGAAAATGCTGAGCATTTTTTACTTTTTCACTTTTACTTTACAGGTTTAAGTACAGACAAATTTTGTTTGACCGCAACATATATCAGTTTACCTTATGGTAAAGGTAGGAAAAAACAATTTTACAATTTTGCTGAAGAATGCAAACAACGCCGTGGTATAATAACAATAAAAAATAAAGATAACTTATGCTTACCCCGTGCCCTAGTAGTGTGCATTGCAAAAATTGATAAAGAGGTCAATTTTAGACACATTTTACATGATGTCGGGAAAATTCAAGCAATTAAAGCTAAAGAGCTAATCCAAAAAGCAGGCGTAATTATTCCACAACAGGGGTGTGGAATACATGAATTAACAAAATTTCAAAATTATTTGACAAATTACAAAATTGTTGTCTACCAATATAACACTAGGGGTCGAATTGTGATATTTGAGGGAAATACCACAAAAGATGTAAAAAACCTAAATTTGTTATACCATGAAAATCATTTTAATGTGATTGGATCACTCACTGCTGCTTTTTGTACAGATTATTATTGCGAAAGTTGTCACGTTCCATTTTGGCACAAAAATGAACACAGATGTTCAAAAACTTGTCCATGTTGTCGTAATTCAACACAATGCCCAAAGAATGGTACAAATGTTAAATGCAATATCTGTAATAGAACATTTAGAGGGGAAAAATGTTTTGATTTTCATCGAGCCTCATCATGTAACTCAAAAAGTATTTGTGATACAGTGAAAAAGTGTTTAAATTGTTTGCACGTTTACAAAACAGAAAGACAGCATTTTTGTAATGAATATTTTTGTAAAATTTGTCATCAACATGTACCTTCGGATCATCTTTGCTTCATTCAGCAAGATAAAAAACAGAAAAATTTTAAAAACTGCATATATGTATTCTACGATTTAGAGACAAGACAGGAAAAAAATATTGATACACAACTAAGACAGCATATCCCTAATTTGTGTGTTTTACAGCAAAGATGTGACAACTGTATTGACGATGAATCTCTAGTTTTTTGTCAAAAGTGTAAATTTAGACAAATAATTTTTGAAGAAAATCATGTAATCGAAAAAATGATGAATCACATTTTGAAATTAAGCGCAGAATTCCGTGAAATAATTGTCGTAGCTCATAACGGACAAGCGTTTGATCATCAGTTTATTTTAAACTATGTTTTAAACAAAACGAATGTGGAACCCAAACTAATAATGAGAGGAACGAAAATTATTTTGATGATGATCAACAATGTCAAATTTATCGATTCACTTAATTTTTTCCCGATGGCCCTAGCAAAATTGCCAAAAGCCTTTAACTTATCTACAAAATTAAAAAAGGGGTTTTTTCCGCATTTATTTAATAAATTGGAAAATGAAAATTATATAGGTTCTTTACCGCCTATGAAATATTTCACCCCCGATTCAATGAAAGAAGATGAGAGAAATGAGTTTCATAAATGGTACACTGAAAATAAAAATTGCGAATTCAACATGCGAAAAGAAATAGTTGAATACTGTAGCAATGATGTGAAGATTTTGACTGAAGCTTGTTTAAGCTTCAGAAGAATATTTTTACAAGAATGCAACATTGAACCGTTTTTAGAAGCAGCAACAATAGCCTCAGCCTGTAACCTAGTGTTCAGACGAAACTTTCTGTGTTTGAACACGATAGGTATAATTCCACGACATGGTTACAGACTAGTCGACAATCAATCCGAAATTGCTCTACAGTGGCTTGTATGGGAGCAGGACACCCGAAAAATTAAATTTCAATATGCTGCTAACGGGAGAGAAAAAGTGATTGGCGGTGTCAAAGTTGATGCATTTTGTGACAGCACTAAGGAAGTTTTTGAGTTTCAAGGTAATAAAACAAAATTAAAATTCAAAACACGCTATAACACATTATTAATTTTTATTAACTTTCTAGGTTGTTTTTACCATGGTCATCCGAAGTGCCTAATCCATAAAAGAGATGTATCCTTGTATAATGATTCTAACGATACTTTAAATCAAAGGTATGAAAGAACGCTGGCCAAAAATGAGTACTTAAAATCCCTTGGATATAAAGTAATCGAAATGTGGGAATGCGCATTTCGCGAACAAATGAAAACAAACAAAAATATGTTTTACTTAAAAAACCACCCAATAATTTTTACTGCACCACTAAACCCTCGGGATGCATTCTATGGTGGAAGAACAGGCAATGTCTACACTCATTATAAGTGTAAAAACGGGGAGAAAATTAAATACATAGACGTCTGCTCGATGTACCCGGGGGTCTGTAAATATGGCAAATTTCCTGTTAAACACCCTAAAGTACATGTTGGAAATTCTGTGTGTTCTGGAATTGATTTACAAAAAACGAATGGGTTGATTAAATGTAAAATATTACCACCAGAAAACCTATTTCATCCAGTTTTACCGCAAAAACAAAATAACAAATTGATGTTCTCACTCTGCCAAAGCTGCGGAGATCAAAAAAATCAAAGTGCATTTTGTTTACATTCTAACGATGAAAGGGCATTAACTGGAACATGGGTGATTGACGAAGTTTTACAGGCTCTCAAAAAAAACTACAAAATTTTACACATTTACGAAATCTGGGAATACGAGATTACGCAATATAACAAGGAAAAGAAAGAACAAGGACTCTTCACGGAAATGATGAATAAGTTTATAAAAATTAAACAGGAATCTTCAGGTTTTCCGTCTAAATATCAAACAGAATTGGAAAAACAAAAGTAAATTGATTCCTTTTTAAGTTCAGAAGAAGTTCAATTGGAATTTAAAAATATCAACAATAATCCTGGATTAAGGTCTTTTGCAAAATTAATTTTAAATTCTTTTTGGGGAAAATTTGGTCAGCGAGAAAACCAACAACAAACAACTATTGTTAACCAACCGTTTGTTTTGAATGACTTACTAACAAATCCTTCAATAGAAGTTTGTCAAATACTACCTATTAACGAGGAAGTTATAATTGTGAGCTGGCAGTATAAAGAAGAAGCGGTAAATTCTCTATCAACAATCAATGTGTGTATAGCTGCTTACACAACAGCACAGGCTCGACTTCATCTTTACAGCTATCTAGAAAAGATCGGTCACAGAGTTTTGTATTACGATACGGACTCAATCATTTATATAAGTCAAGAAGGAGAATATGACCCACCTCTAGGAGAACGTATTGGTGATATGACCGATGAACTAGAATGTTATGGCCTCGGCAGCTATATATCTGAATTTGTTAGTGGTGGACCAAAAAATTACGCGTTTAAAGTTTTTTCGACTAAAGATAACTCAGAAAAGCTTGTTTGTAAAGTTAAAGGCATAAATTTAAACCATACAACATCCAAACTAATAAATTTTGAAACGATTAAACATGCTGTTCTTCATCCGCAAGATTGGGAAAATATCGCTGTGGTTTCACAAAATATTAAAAGAACTAAAGATCATGAGGTTCATACAGTAACTGAAACAAAAAGATACCAACCGAAATCAGAAAAACGTCGATTTCTGAAAGACCATAGTTCCGTACCGTTTGGATACAAAAGGCCTAAATTTGTGTAAACTACGATTATTACACAACATAAAGGTAAAACAGAAGTCAATTTTAGTCGGAGTAACAAATATTCAGTTTTTTAGTTTTAAGCAATTTTGTAGCTTATGTAAACATAAAATAAAAGGTCGGGTTTTTTTCATATTTTTCCCGACGTAAAACAAAAGTTTTAGTGAGTTTTTCTTTAATAATTTCAAGTAAACGAAAACTTATTTATTTCCAGTAAAAACGAGGAATTATTTTATACAAATTTATTAATACTTAATTTTACCAAAATGTTTTCAGAAGTTCTAAATTATATTGTTTTTATCTACCCATGAATTGTGCGATTTATCAAATCCTAACCATTTGACGTAAACTTTATTCCCTTTTCTTTTTAAAATCTGCTCGACAAGATAGGTATCAGAAAATTTTACAGGTGTTAGTTCTGTTTCATAAAATCCCCCGGAAATTGGAGTGTTGGTATAATCGACTAAGTTATACGTAATCGGATATGTATTTTTAACTTTAACCACTTTAAAAATTTCTGTTGACCAGTTTGGTTGATAGCCTTTTTCAAAGTTTCCTTTATTTTTGCTGACTCTTACATTATCTCCTATCTTAAATTTAGCTTTTTGAAAAATTTTTGGATGCATGTATACACTTCTAAGTATTGATTTTTCATTTTTCTTTGAAACATTTTCTGGAGGTAATTTGATTGTTCTATGCGGTGTTGAATTATAGTTTTTTAACAATGATTGTAAAATTGAGATCCATTTGTAATTCCCCTGTAAACTGAAATTTTTCCACATCATACTTTTCAAAGTTCGATTAAAACGTTCCACGATAGATGCCTTAAGCTCTGAGAATGTATGATAATGATTAATTTTATTTTTCAACATATATTGTTTAAACTGTCTGTTGAAAAACTCTTTGCCTTGGTCTGAATGAATATTTTTTGGGGAATCCTTTGCTTGCTTGATAATATTTTCAAGTGCTCGTAAAACATCTTCAGCAGTTTTACGTTTGACAGGTTCAGCATAAGCGTATTTGGAAAAAGTATCAATCACCGTCAATAAATATTTGAAACCTTTATTAAATTTGGCATAAGGAATCATTTCGACTAAATCAATTTGCCAAGTATCATTCAAACCCTTTTGAATGAACTTTCTCCTACGAAAATTTTTTCTAAGTGGCCTGTGTAGCTCTGAAACAATTTGTGCTCGTGACATCCTATACACAATACACACAATATTTAGTTTCTCTTTCTATATATAGAGGCAGCTGATTCTGAAAAGTTGTACATAATAGCTAAATTTTTGTAGAAATCCTCAGTCTCCCTACAGAAATCAACTTTTAATATGGAAGCTGATTCGACTTCGTTTCCGTTTACCAACGAAAGTAATGAAAATTATTTTTTAAATAAAATTACACAAGAAAACCAAATTAGTTCAACCACGAATGATTATGATGTTGATGTTGACGAGGTGACCTCGTCTTTTCAAGAATTTATACCACCACCACCATCACCACCGCAATTACTTGAAGAGGAGGAAGAAGAGGAATGGCAGGACGGTCAAAACTGGTTTGACTCTCAAACAGATGATCTGCAGGTTAACGAGGTGACCTCGTCTTTTCAAGAATTTATACCACCACCACCATCACCACCGCAATTACTTGAAGAGGAGGAAGAAGAGGAATGGCAGGACGGTCAAAACTGGTTTGACTCTCAAACAGATGATCTGCAGGTTAACGAAGAACAAAATATCGAAGTCGAGCAAGAAGGATATTTCGAATGGTTTTTTAGTAACATTATAGATAGATAAAAATAAAAATAAAAATAAAATAAATAAAAGGCAATTGTTTTTATTTTCGTACAATTTTGCGTAGTTTATTGTTTAATATTACAGGTATCTCGAAAAATAATCTAGAAAAATTACACTGCACATTGATCCGTTGCTTTGGGATGTTAATTTCTTCATGCAACTTTTCCACTTGTTTTTCTTCACAGGTTTTTATGTATTTTTCAACATACGCTCTTACATTTTGTTCGGAATTTTTATAGTGAATCATTACAGCTTGAAGAAAATCAACAAGGTTGTTAAATATATCGGCCTCTTCTCTGTTGACACTAAGAGTTTGACTACGAATAGCTTGAATTCCTGCTTGTAAACATAATTTGGTATTTTTTATTGTTCGACTGCACAGCAGCTTTTTGTATAGATGGTAAAATTCACACCAATCACGATATTTCAGAACAATTACTTCTTTTCCATTACGATGGAATATGGTTGTGGCTTCAAATGATTCCCCCGTAAAACCAACAGAAATTCTAAAGGTCTGGTTTTTATTAAGAAAGTATGTATAGTTTAATAATAAAGACATCGTGTTTTCATGTCGAATTTCCATTTCTTTTTAACTTTCCTCTAACTCTCGGGTTACAAGACTGTAAAAAGTTGTATTTTCCAAATATTTTATGAAATAGTTTTAAAATCAACCTGTCATTTTCAATATGATTTACTTTACTGAATTGGTTCAAAAAACTTTTCATACTTAAACCAAAACATCTAAACCAAACGTAAACACAACAATATTGCCCGCATACATCTGTAAAATTACTTTGCAACTGTTTATCATTAAAAATTAAACAATGATTCTTCAAATATCTTAAAATTTCAGGTTTAGTTGGTTTCTGCCCAAAAGAATCAAAGTATTCTATACACCCCTTTTTAGGAATATAAATAGCTAACCAGTGTGTTCCAGGGTCCTTAGCCTTATCCGTGTTAACGATTAAAAGAGATGGTTTTTCTTTTACTTTTGGAATTCTATCCAGAGCGAATACCCCCTTAAATTTTTTGTTTGTACGCTGGTTACATTTTAAAATGTTAGTTATTTCTAAAGTGTTCATAAAATAAATTGACTCAGATCATAAACTTTGCTCGCTTCCTTTACATAATTTACTAAAAACTCTTTTTTAATTAGTTTGTTGGTAATGATTATATCAAAACTTTCTAATATTTGTTTAAACTCTTTAGTTATATTTTCGTTAGTCACAGTTCCAAAAGAATAATTTTCAATATTTTGATTTGTTAGCTCTTTTGTTGGAAACTTGTAAGTAAACTCTTTTACGAACTTCTTACAAGGCTCTTTAAATCCCACTATACTAATTTCTTTCACAAACAAACTGTTTTTGTCGTTACAACAAAATGTAACATCGACAAGTGCACAGGATGAAGACATGATGTAAAATATTTTGACTCACGCTTTTTCATCCTATTTATAGGTTTGTGAATATATTTCGATTTTTATCGATTTGAATGTTTGCATCAAATTCCCCATAAACAATTGCAGTTAATGTGGACGGCAATGGTTTTGATAACTTTGCTTCAATTCTAACAGTTCCTTGATTAAGTAGACCTTGGCACATTTCATTCCCTGATGCATCGGGGGTTAAATCAAAAGCAAGTAAAAAAAATCCATTGCTAAACATTGTTTTTGTTATCTGATGACCTTTATCATTATGGAATATCCCTGTTCCTTGAAAAAGTGTGTTGTAGGCTCTGGTATAACAATTATATTCATCAGAGAAACTAGTTTCAATTGCTGTATTAGGTATCTGTACCCCATTCACATTCAACGAAAATTGAGGAATATCAAAATGTTTAAAATTGTACGGGTTTTTTGATCTTTTTCCTGAATAACCAATATTTTCGGTCATACAAAAGATGATTGTAGTCGGCAATTGACCAATGAAAACGTTGTCGAGCGATATGGATGATGTATTCATAGGAAGAGTATAGGTTTTTACTTCCACACGTTTATAACTATATATAGCATTCTTTTTTTCCAAAACAGCGTTATGTGCTAATAGAACACTCGGATTAACAGTTACATGTCTCATAAACAATGTTGCTTCTAAAATTTTCAATTGAGATTCATCGGTATCGTCAGAAAAAAAATAGAATTCTGGTTTTTCTAGTGTTAGTGTAGTTCGAACATCCACGTTGTTTATAAGTAAGGTAGGCTGGTTAAACATATCTACATGTAGTTTACCCATTAGCTCAACAACATTGCTATTATTATACAATTTTTGACGGTCTTTCGATCCAGAATTATTAGATTTTTCTATGTTCGCCTTATCTAATGTCCACCCTGAGCACTCTAAATGTGTGGTAGCAGCATCATTACCATAATTTAATAGCGATTCAATATATGCTCTATAGTGATAATTTCCGTCTGATGGTGTTATATTTTTCCCGTTTAATTGAATATTACATTGTTTTATTAGAGAATGTAAAAGATTGTTAACTACACTTGGCTGTGATAGTTCTTTTCCGTCTGCCCCTTTATCATTATTCCATAACCCTCCATCTTTTTTCAAAATCCGTATTTTCAATCTTAAATATGTAGAAGATAAGTCCCTATATGTATCTCCATGACCTAATGAAACAAATTCTATTACCGATGGTTTATCTAATGAGGCTATAGGGTTGTAAGAAACCTCTTCGGATCGTAGAATACTTGATTGAATAGGTTGTGCTTTAAATATATCCAATTCAGATTTCATACATTCCACCATAATTAATCAAAAATATCTTTTTCTTTCTTACGCCTAATAACTTTACGTCGTTTCGAGGTAAAATAATTTAAATTTTTGATCGACGGCTTATTTATAACTTTTCTTTTCCTTTTTCCCGACCCATACATTTCATTGAGTTTTTGAACTGCCCCGCGTCTTACACTTTTGACAATCTCTTTACCGCGATCTTGCAGAACTTCCTTAATATTTGCACCGGATACAATATCTGATAAAGCACTTATACCAGAGTTTACAACCTGCCTTTTTAGTAAATCAGCCCCCGAAGAAAATATTGGTTTCAAATACTTGAAAAGTCCCCCAAAAAAACTACCTAGGCCACGTCCTCGTTGATATGGTACAGTCGAATGTACCAACGGACCAATATCCTCAATGCCTTTCCCCGTTTGACTCAAATAGTATCTGTAATATACTCCTTCCATAATGCTTTTCATAAAACACTAAATTGTTTAATAGAATCCCCCCTTTTATTTATATACTTTTTTAAAATGTAATACAATTTTTGTAGGAATACTACTTGTTGCAAAATTAATTTTGCTACTATATTTATCACAGATTAGAATAGAAATATTATCAAAAAAATTTTTCTCAACAGCAAAATATTGTATATTTAAAATTTCTTTTTCCATTACTTCAAATGCATTTTTTGTGTTTATCGTTCTTAAACATCTCACCGTGCTATCACCCACCATATTTGGTTCAATAATATCGGTATAGACAAAAAGCATTTCTGGTTTAATTACGGGTGTCATAGGTAAATATTGCAGAAATGTTTTAAATAAATCTAAGAGTCTTGACTTATGCTTTTTAAAATCTTTAATTTTTACAGTTATCTGATCAAAACATGATTTCAGTAACTCTTCGAGTGAGTAGCTATGATCTGCCTTTAATTTTAGCTCAAGTGGTGGTTGATTTATACATATTTTAATAAATTCATTTGTTTCAGGTAGTTGTTTTTCTAATGATGTTGATGAAGGTGCAGCCACGTAATTGGAATCCAAAGATATAAAATCATATATCCCCCAAATTAGTTCACGCTCAACCTCTTTTCTTGAGTAGCCATCAAACGGGTGTATATTCTGAATAAGAGTTGGTAACAAAAAAGATTTCCAATCACACAAATATTCATCCGTGTTATGTGGAATGTACGTCGTCCCAATTCCAACCAAGTGTTCGGAATTACCTCCTATAAAAACTTTTGTACCAATGTGCCAATTTTTTCCGTATTTATTTGGTTGAAAATCGTTTAAGTAAATCTCCGACAGACCAACTTTCCAGTTTGTACCGTTGATTGGTTTATGTAAATTATTTGTAAAAGCTGATAAAGTATTATCAGGATAGTAATTCATTGAGTTATCACTGAGTAAAGTAACATAAAATTCATCTTTTAGGTGTATATCGCCCATGTTTTCTTACGTTTTGGAAAATTAATTTTTGTTTGACTGTCACCCGCTTTAGCTGGTCGTAAAATTCGTTTTGTAGGTGTTGTAAATTTCTCGCTATTTATATGCTTTTCTTTCTTTTCGGGTGGACTGTCAAGAGGAACCGTTATAACGTCTCCAGACTCGGTTTCAAATGTTTGATAATTTTGATTTGGAGTTAATTTTCGTTTTCTTAAACGCTCACCAATTGATGTGGCAGATAGTGCTTTTGCGAAAATTTTGTCTTGAACGTCTTCATCAAGTTCACTGTCAGACTGTGTTGTTTCTTTAAAAATATTTTCCTGGACGCGTTTATCAAATACTTCATCATCTTCATTCTCATATATTTCTTCTTCAGGAAACTGCATTTCAAAATTTCTTTTACCGACAACATCTGTTTGAGTGTCTGTCGCTCTAAATATGGGTTTTGTACGGAAACGTGTTTGGGTACTTTTAGGTTCCATGATTTTAATTTTTTTCTCTTCAATTTTAGATAACAATCTTTTTTTGTTTCTAATTTTAAATAGGTTCTGACGATACAAATACCACTTCTGAATATCGGACAAATTTTTGTTTAATAAAATGTTTTTCATCTTTTTATCCAACTGGTTGAGTTCAACGTCTGAATTTTGCTTTAGTTTTTCATATATTTCAGGTTTTAATATTATCATTTTGTTAAATGTTGTATTATTCATTTTATAAAATGACCAATCACCCCTGATAAAACTGCACCGAGAAGAGCAGGTAAAAATCCACCACGTTGAATTATAATTTTTCTTTTACTAGTGAGCGACTTCTTACGGCAAATGAGTGATCTCAAGTCCTTTTTATACTTTTTTAGTTGATTGGTTGCTCTTTTATTTAAATGACAGTTACCTTTTAAAATATTTAACGCAATTTCACAGATCGTTTTAATTACATTCGGCTCACATTGTTTTATTATAACTTTTTGAAATTTTCTCTTAGAATTTTTTAACAGGTGCAATATATGACGGTTGGTTTGTAATCGTTTCATATTCCTCACCAAATTGCTCCAATTGCTCTTTTGTACAAAAACAAAAATTTTTTCCAAATATGTCACTTCTTAATCTAAATATATCATTAATATCTTGAGTAAGGTCTATTAAAATGTAACCATATGGTAAGGTAGTTACTTCATTATATACTTTCTCAAATTCGTTGACCTGTTTTGGGTATATTTGACGAGCTAAAGGCAGTATTTGGGATTTATCTCTAGGGTTTTTGAAAAGCACTAAATATTTACAATTTAATGAAATATCTCTTGAAAATTTTCCCTGGTGAAAAACGTTTTGAGTTACAAATATTACAGATAAATTTCTATGGTGCGAACCTCTAGTAAATAATTCGCACACAATCTTGTCGTGAGAATTTAACATCATATCATCTACTATAATTAACAGTGGATCTTGATTATCACAAAAATCTGGAATAGTATTATAATGTTCAAGTCCTTTGATATTTTTCGGGACGGCTTCTTTATCGGGGTTACACCAAATAATCTTCTCAATTGGAGGTTGAATATATTTGTTTTTTTGTTTTATTAAATTAAAAATAAAAGTCGATTTCCCACAACAAGACGGCCCGGCAACCATCATAGTAAACGGATGAAAAAACATGGTTTGCCGAAGAGTATCTATCTAACTATACAAATCTATATGTATACAAAACAGAGGTCGAGTATAAAATTAATCTTGGAAAATTGGACAGACAGTCTCTTATATAGTCTCACAATGGCCAAACGTGTTTTCATAGTTGATCTCCAATTTCTAAGAGGAAACGATAAACAATATTTTGTCAAAGAACTCGCTCTACTTGAAAAAGGAAGTTTGATTCCTATCGTTTATCATTTCAAACCACCTTACCACGAAGAAGAACTAGGTCAAGCAGCACAATATAGCAACCGATATTGCGGCAATAAAATAAATGGACTTAATTGGAATGGCGGATGCATTGACTATGTGGATATAAAATCAATTATTAAATACTATTTAGAACAAGCTGAAAAAATTTATGTAAAAGGCGAACAAAAAAAATTTTTCCTTGAAAAGTATATTGAGAGTTTTAAAATAGAAAATCTTGCCATACCTTCGTTATTAAAGATTGAAAATTTTAAATCAATGTGTCCGATACATCTTTCAAATAATCATTTTAGATGTGCTGTAAAAAACTGTCTTAACATTTATATGCATCTTCGGAAGGAAAAAGTACTATAATGTTAAAAACAAAAAAAGTTACCTTTAACAATAAATTAGATCTTTACGTTATGTATGTGTGGGATTATGCATATAGAGTAGCTCGACAGGGAAAATATGAAGAATATGCACGAGATCGAGATAGATTTCATAGACGAATAAAAAATATTGAACCTATTATCTCTGCAGTTCTAAAAAAACCTCATAGAGAAAAAGTTTTTAATAAATTAATAAGGGTTGGTTAACCCAATAAAATTAATGTACATAAAATCATGTAATAGTTTTATTTTAGTTTTAAAACAAAAATGTAAAAAGAAAAATGAATAAAAACACGTGACAAATTGTTTTATCTGTCATTTGTACCATTATTTTATTGTTTTAATTTTAAATTTGAACTCACATTTGAACTAACCTAGTCTATCTGACATGCTTCCTAGGCCTTTAGCAACAACAATAAACCCACAATAACAACAAACAACAATTAACCACTAACCTACACTTTAAATCGAGAAATTACCAATACAGACAACCAGAACTAGGTCAAATACTAACCTAGTTTACCTGACGACCTTCCAAGGCCTTTAGCAACCGGCTTGGGACACACACAACAACAACAAACCACAATAAACCAATAACCTACATTCTAATTCCAATACAGGAAACTAAAACTAGGTCAAATATTAACCTAGTCTACTATATAAGGTCGTAGCCTTTCATGGCAATTATAAAAACAGGTTTTGGTTCCCCATGCTCAACTCCCGGGAGCTCTACTTCCGTGGAGCGGCTGAAAGACATTATATTAATCTGACCTATGAGTATCGGCTGGTGACCTATCCCATACTGAAAGAAGCTTTAGTAAACACGTTTGGTACCCTTACCGATGATAAAGCGGTGTTAAAGGTATTGCTGAGCCGTAGGCAGAAAAACAAGGAAAGCGTTTATGATTACATAATCTGCATGAACAACCTGAACAGTAGATTGATCCGGCCGTATGATCCACGCGATCTGATAGACATAGTTCGGGACGGTTTGTCCGTGGAACTTAAAAATGCCACCATGATAGCAGAGTTTGCTTCTCTGGAAGACCTGCGTGTGATGTGCCAAAAATTTGAAAAATTTTGGGCATCATCACCCGTAGCGTCAAGGACAGGTGGGCAACCTCTGTTACCACCAACAAGAACAGCTGGTCAGTACCGGATCAGCGAAGTCACACCTTCAGATGAAGATGAAACAGGTCCATCGAATTACATAACAGCTCCATCCAACTATAATACAGGTCCAGGAAACTACTCAACAGGTTCATCAACATATATAGACGCCTACAATGCACCACCTAGAATTCTGGCCAGACCTACAAACGCTAACAGGTCAATATTGCCACCACCACCACCTGGAACTGATCATCAGATTTGCAGCAGATGTAAAGATATTGGTCATTCAATAAATAACTGTCCGCAAAAGCCGTACTGTTACAGGTGTGGTAAGGCTGATACTATTTCTACTAGATGTACCAACTGTCATCCATCGCTTCATTTAAACTCTCGGGCGGGAGTACAGAACTCGCGTGCTGTGCCCCCAAACCCATCTTTGAGTCCGCGAGGTCGTCTGAGAGATGCATCAACCGCCACCGAAGAAGATCTTTTGCCACCACAACACCCAAAATAAACAAATCTGCTCTACTTACAACACCATTTCCGGTTCGTCGAAAAAATAGATCTCTAAAACGTATCGAACGGTCGCGCAATTACTTCAAAAAAAGGAAACTCTTAAATAAAGCGTGTGTTTCTTCGATCATTTATCGGGTAAATGATCCTAGGCCACACCTTTATATAAACATTTTTAATAAAAAAGTTTATGGACTTCTAGATAGTGGAGCCTCTATCAGTATTCTGGGAAGAAATTCCCTAGAATTATTAAGGAACGCCGGCATAACCTATAACAAAATGTTTTCTGCCATCCGCACTGCAGATGGAACCCGTAATCATATTTTAGGTTATGTGGATGTTCCAATAAATTTCAATGGCTCATCGAAACCCTTTCGCTTCCATGTTGTTCCAAGTCTGAATGAGGAACTCTACCTGGGCATCGATTTCTGGAGGGAATTTGGTATCACTCCTTCATTTGTCAGTGAATTGACACTAACTGAATCTACCAACAGCTTAACACATGTTCTAAACCCTGACCAGCTACAAGAACTGGAGAAAGTCAAGGATTCTTTCCCTTCTTTTGAGGCATTAGGTCTCGGCAAAACATCGTTGGTTGAACATGTCATCGATGTTGGGGATTGTGCACCTGTGAAACAGAGGCATTACCCCACATCGCCGGCAGTTCAACAAAAGATTTATGCTGAATTAGACCGTATGCTTCAATTAGGAGTGATCGAAGAGAGTTCTGACAGTTCTTGGTGCTCGCCAGTGGTTTTAATACAAAAATCTTCTGGGAAGAATCGTTTATGTTTAGATTCAAGACGTGTCAACGCACTGACCAAAAAGGATGCTTACCCACTTCCATTAATCGATGGCTTGTTGGGCCGCCTAAATAGTACGAGATACATAAGCAGTATTGATCTCAAAGATGCGTTCTGGCAAATTCCTTTGTCAGAAACATCTCGAGATAAAACAGCCTTCACAGTGCCTGGATGACCATTGTACCAATTCAAGGTTATGCCTTTTGGTTTGTGCAATGCTCCCCAGACAATGTGTCGGCTGATGCATAAAGTGATACCTCACAAGTATCATGAAAGTGTCTTCGTCTATTTAGACGACCTACTGGTAGTGTCCTCAACATTCGAGGAACACATGGAACTGCTGTCTACCGTCTCTACTC
Source organism: Diogma glabrata (assembly GCA_963693315.1). Lineage (NCBI taxonomy): Eukaryota > Metazoa > Arthropoda > Insecta > Diptera > Cylindrotomidae > Diogma > Diogma glabrata. The sequence continues at coordinate 315,777,786 of OY856186.1, forward strand.
TTTTAACTAATGCAGGATTAACCATCAATCTGCAAAAAAGCAAGTTCGTGCTGCGCGAAGTAAAATATTTGGGTTTTCTGGTTGGTGAAGGTGGATTAAAAACGGATCCGGAGAAAGTACGAGCGATTGAGGAATATCCAGCTCCAACAACTGTCAAGCAGATTCGTCGGTTATTAGGTATGGCAGGATGGTATCAACGGTTTATACCAAATTACGCTAGTGTTGTTTCACCTATTACAGATCTTCTGAAAAAAGGACCCAAACGACTGAGATGGACTGATGAAGCTCGAGCTGCGTTTAATAATTTAAAACATCTTTTAACAGTAGCTCCAGTTTTAATTAACCCAGATTATGGAAAAGAATTTTTCATCAGATGTGATGCAAGCATCACAGGTGTAGGAAGTGTACTGTACCAACTGGACGATGAAGGCCATGAGTGTCCGATAGCTTTTATGTCAAAAAAGCTAAATAAAGCACAACGTAATTATTCAGTGTCTGAGCTTGAGTGTCTTGCAGCGATTCTCAGCGTGAAGAAATTCAGAGCCTACGTGGAGGGTCACAAATTTACTATTGTGACCGATCATTCGAGTCTAAAGTGGTTGATGTCACAAAAAGACTTGAGTGGCCGGTTAGCTAGATGGAGTTTAAAGCTCCAACATATGGATTTTTCTATTATACATAGTAAGGGGACCCAAAACGTAGTACCTGATGCTCTGTCTCGTATACATGACGACACGTCTGTAGTGCCCGTCCTTTTTTCATAAATGAAATAGTCAAAACACATGAATAGAAAAGCTAATTATTGTATTTTTATAAACAAAATAATTTTCTCATAAAATGAAATACTAAATATTATTAATATGAATTCTTTCGATATTTTCATAAACAAAATAATTTTCTCGCAAAATAAAATAAGAAATATTATTATTATTCTTTCAATATTTTTATAAACAAAATAATTTTCTCATAAAATGAAATACTAAATATTATTAATATGAATTCTTTCAATATTTTCCAAACAAATTAAAAAAAACTATAAAAACTCAAAGTATTGCTTTATAAGAGTTAGTTCGGCTCGGGATTTAAAATTATTAACGTGGATTTTCATTTTCGGCTTATGAAATCCTCAAATTATTATTTAAAATTATTTTTTTTTGGTATCAAAATTATTTTCCAAAATAATAGTTGAAAAGAAAATATATTATTGTGTTATTAGCCTTAAAATTATTTTTCAAAATATTAGTTGAAAAGAAAATTTATTATTGTGTGTTAAAATTAAAATTATTTTCCAAAATAATAGTTGAAAAGAAAATATATTATTGTGTTATTAGCATTAAAATTATTTTTCAAAATATTAGTTGAAAAGAAAATTTATTAATGTGTGTTAAAATTAAAATTATTTTCCAAAATAATAGTTGAAAAGAAAATATATTATTGTGTTATTAGCATTAAAATTATTTTTCAAAATATTAGTTGAAAAGAAAATATATTATTATGTGTTAAAATTAAAAATATTTTCTAAAAAGAAAATATATTATCAATGTCGTTAAAATTAAGTTTTCTTTTTTTTAAAATAATAATAAATAAATAAAAAAAAATTTAATCCAGTGGTGTTTCATATGTAGGAAAGTGTGGTAAAATAGTGATTTAAAATTGAAGAAAAATAAAAAATTTAAAATATTATAGTGGTGACAGCGGAAAAACAGGGTGAGTCATTTATTTTTATTGTTAAAAAAAATTTTTATGAGTAACACAATAAAAAAATTAGAACGTGCTAGAACAAACCCAAAAGCAGGTAAACTAACTAAACATAAAAGAGTAGAAGAGCTAAAAACAGGAAATTTAGAAAAATGTGTATCGGAATCTAACTTAACCGATGCATCTGACATAAAATTTGACGAAACTGAACTTGATAAAAGACTTGCCAGATCTCAATCATTTGACGAATCGTTGGAAACAATTTGTGATTGGGCATTATACAAAACGGTTGACAGAAACGACTGTTTAAAACACGACACCGAAAATCAAATAAAAGCTACTGACACTAAAAAATCTATAAAAATTATAACAATGGATTTAGGCGAACTTCAGAGACAAAATATCATTTTTCAAATGACAAATACCATTCCATACTTTGACGGAAGGGGAAAAAATACAATAGCAGATTTAGAAAAATTCTGCATGATTGCCGAAAACGTTATTCGTGTATTAACTGGGTCAGGAAAAGAAAAAGAAGCATTAGAATTATTAATAGAGAAAATTATAGGTGAAGCAAGAAATGTTATTGAGGGCAAAGTAATTACAACATGGAAAGCACTAAAATTAGTTTTGGAAACAGCATATAAACCTTTGCTTTCCAGAACAATATTGCAGGCCAAATTACACAACCAAAAACAAAAAGCAGGGGAGAGTGTATTTATATTTGGACAGAAAATAAAAGCAACACGAAATGACATTAACAAATGTGTTGAAGCTGAATATAACGATAATGCGGAAGCTAAAGCTGTAAAAAAAGAGGTTGAATTTGGAGCATGTTCTGCATTTATTCTTGGTCTTTGCGATTCTAGTGTGCAAACTTATCTCATGTACAACGAAGCGGATACCAAAAGTTTAGACATATTAATTGAAAAAGCCATGCAAATGGAACAATTAGTAAGTCTAAAGGCAAAAAGAAGTCTTGAACAATTAATTAATGAGAACACTGAACCTATTAATACTGTAGGTCACCTTATAGAAAACAAATTTTGTTACTTCTGTCATTTACATGGACATTCTATCGAAGAATGTCAAAGACGGAAAGCAATTCCATTTTGTAACCTTTGTAGAAATTACTATCACGATGCCAATAATTGTTTTAACAAACACAAACCAACCAGTTTTAATCAACCAACTCAAAAAAACTATTCAAACTATTCACAACCAAATAACAATAGAAACCAAATAACCCAACAAGGTAATTATAATAATTATAGATATAATAGTTATAATCCTAACCACTTCAATACAAACCGCCCAAATTATAATTCAAATATAAATTTTACACCTGCAAGACCAAATAGACCGAATTACTACCAAAATTATCAAAACAATCAACTAAATACCTCTCGTAACCCACAACATCGGATGTTCCAAGGTAATTACGGAGAAAATAGAAATTACACCCCCGAAAATCAGTATCGTTATCAACAAAATAATAGACCTTCATATACCCGAGGTCAACCAAGCCAGAATTATGGAACATACCAATATCAGGAACAATTACCACATAATTCACAAATGAAACCGCCCATAAATTTTCAAGTAAACCAACAACCATCTGGTACAACACAAGAGCAACAAATAAACCAAATAAATACGATTAATGATCTTAATAACGAACAAAATGCTAACCAAATATATGAGGTAGAACAAAACCCATCAAAGGGAGAACTAAATTTATCGGGAAACCAAATTGGGGAGACTCCAAGCCCAGTAGTCTCAGCCCAAAATATTTAGGAAGTATAGGGTCATTACCACTTAATTTAAACCATAACTTAGAACATAAAATAGCACAGAAGATATATATGGTAAAAGTTGATAGAAACAATCCAATCATACACTTAAGTTTAAATATTACAAAGAATAAAACAACAACATTTCTCTTAGATACGGGGTCGCAAATTACATTAATTAAAAAAGAAGCGTTGGCAGATTTAGCACCAATCTATATAAATGAAAAAGTTAGATATACCGGCATAGAAGAAGTGGTAAAAGAATCACTAGGTACTACTTATGGAACAATCATAGAAGGGGATATAGAAATACCCATTGCACTTCAAGTTATCAGAAGTGAAGATCATTTATTGAAACCAGATGGAATTCTGGGCTATGATTTTATTAAAAGATACATAAATATTATTGATTTAAAAACTCAAAAAATTACTCTAGAATATAACAATAAAAAAATTCAATTACAAATTATCACTACAGAGGGCAGCAAAAATATAAATAGTTTTATGGAAATAAATATGAATAAAAATGAATCAAGCAGTGAAAGTGAAGAATATACAAATATAAATAGTTTTAAGGAAATAAATATGAATTAAAAAAATGAATCAATTAATGAAGCTGAAAAAAACGTAGAGTTAAATAGAGTTAGTGTTAAGGAAAACAAAGAAGAAAAACTGCCTTCTAAGAATGCAAATCGTAACATTTTAAATCATATAGGATGTAGTGAATTACATAAAAAAATAAACAACAGATTATACATAGCCCGTAGAAAGGTAATAATGAAAAAACAACTTAAATTTGTGACAAATAGAGAAAAATATATAAGAAATTTACCTTGCTGTAAAAACAAACAACCGAAGGAGAGAGAAATAAAGCCAAATTTAGATTTTAAATATTGAAGAACAAAAATTAACACCCGGTCAAAGTAGACTAGGAGCAAAAACAAAAAATTTCAAACGCCGACGTTTTAGAAAAACAATATATAAGCAGACACAAAATATTAAAAAAATAGATTACCACAGAATTAACACTCTTAGTATAACCCAACTACAATATTTAGATAGGGGAAACACAACTGAATCTCAAAATTATTATAATTCAGAAAGATCAGCTAAGGAATATAAAGTCAAATTGGATCATGAAGCCAAAATTAAGTCTATTGTAGAAGGAAAATTGCAGAATAAGATAGAGCAAGAGAAAAACGATATAATTACATTATGCACTGAGTATCATGAAATTTTTTACATCAAAGGTGATAATCTCACGTTTACCAACATGATTACACATACAATTCCTACAGAAATAGGGCATCCACCCATTAACCAACGAAATTATCGATTACCGGAAATATATCGACAAGAAATCGATGAGCAAATAAAAGACATGTTGATGGAAAGTATAATAGTTCTAAGTTCCAGTCCGTGGAATTCGCCTTTATTAGTAGTAAAAAAAAAACCTGGACCAGATGGCGTAAAGAAATTCAGAATTGTGATCGATTTTAGAAAATTAAATAAAATTACCAGAGCGGACTCCTTTCCACTTCCAAGAATTGATGACATACTAGACCATCTAGGAAATGCAAAATATTTCTCATCACTGGACCTCGCTAGTGGGTATCACCAAGTACTAGTCGATGTTGAAGATCGTGAGAAGACTGCGTTTAGCACAGGATTGGGGCATTACGAGTTTAATAGAATGCCATTTGGGCTAACAGGAGCCCCAGCTACGTTTCAACGACTAATGAATAGGGTTTTAACTGGACTTCAAGGAGTTCATTGCTATGTATATCTAGATGACGTAGTGATATTTGGAAACACTATAGAAGATCATAATGAAAAATTAAGATTAATATTTGATAGATTCAAAACTCATAATTTAAAATTACAGCCCGAAAAATGTCAATTTTTAAAAAAAGAAATAGTTTATCTAGGACATGTGTGTGGAACCGGAGGACTTCGTCCCAATCCGACACTAATAGCAGCAGTTCAAAACTATTCTACTCCAAAATCGTTACACCAATTACAATCTTTTCTCGGTCTAGCTAACTATTACAGAAGGTTCATAAACAATTTCTCAAAAATAGCTGAACCTCTAAATAAATTACTCAGAAAAAACACCAAGTTTAAATGGGATAACAAGGCGGAAGAAGCATTTTATTACATTAAACAAAAATTAATAACATCACCAGTGTTAGTTTATCCCGATTACGACTGTCCATTTACTTTAACGACTGATGCTAGTAATGAGGCTGTAGGTGCTATATTATCACAGCAACATACAGATGACCGACCAATCGCATATTTTAGTAAAAGTTTGACAGACATACAAAGAAGGTATTCAACAACGGAAAAAGAACTGTTAGCAATTGTTTTAGGAATTAAAAATTTTAGACCTTATTTATACGGGAGGAAATTTACAGTTTATACTGATCATAGACCTTTAATAGGAGCTGTAAGGGTGAAAGATCCTACCACGCGAATTTTGCGCCTTCATGCATTGTCAGATTATGACATGACCATTAAATATAAGCCGGGAAGGAAAAATAAAAATGCAGATGCTTTGAGCAGAAATCCTGTAGTAGAAGAGGAACTAAACCAAATTAACATGTTAACACAAAACAAGGCAAAAATACAATCTAGTGAAAAGTTGGAGAAAGAAAAACAACAAACAGATGTAAACCATAACAACAAGTGGGAGAAATCACATCTTGATGAAATAACTTTACAACCCGAATTTATTAGGGAGCCAAACGATATCATTACTCTAACATCGCGGGAAGAAATAAACCAAATTTTAAAAGACATTCATAACAACCCATTAGGTGGACACCAAGGAATGAAAAGAACGCTTAAAAGATTAAAAAAAGAATATTTCTGGATAGGGATGAAAAGGGATGTTGACGACTTTATATCGAAATGTGCTAAATGTCAACAAAATAAAATATCGAAATATACTAAAATGCCAATGGTGATTTCAGAAATACCATATTTACCTTTTGATAAAGTATATTTAGACATTGTTGGACCTTTACCAGTAACAAACAACGGAAATAAATATTTACTAACATTTGTTGATGAGCTAACACGTTATTTCGATGCATATCCACTAAAAGATATGGAAGCTAATTCCGTTGCTAAAACATTTTTTGATGAAATTATATGTAGGTATAAAATACCTAAAATTTTAATCACGGATCAGGGAAGTCAATTTACAAGTGAAGTATTTAAAAAGGTCTGTAAATTATTAAACATAAAAAAATTAGAAACCACTGCCTATCATCCTCAGGCAAATGGTATTTTAGAAAGAAAACATCGTCCTTTAGGTGAATATCTCAGAATTTTTACTCAGGAACACCCACAAGAATGGGATAATTGGATAAGGCCTGCTACATACGTTCTAAATAGCTACCCATTAGAAAGCACAGGAATATCGCCCTTGGACTGTTTATTTGGATTTAATTCAAAAATTCCTTCTAGTATACGAAGAGGCACAGTCCCTATATATAATTTTGAAAGCTATTATTATTTTATGAGGTATCAACTACAAAAATGTTATCAACTGGCAAGAGAAAATATACTCAAAGGCAAGGAAATCAACAAAACATACTACGACAGACATGAAAATGCAATACACATAAAAGTAGGAGATAAAGTTTGGTTAAAAAATGAGGCTCGACATGGCAAATTAGCACCTTTATGGCTAGGCCCATTTGAAGTATTAAAGGAAAATAGTTCTACTAATATAACTATACTACAAGGAAAGGTGGAAAAAGTAGTACATAAAAATAGATTAAAGTTGACATAATTTACTTTTATATTCAATATCAATTTCTATTATATCAAATTTATTTTTAAGCAATCATTTTATATATCATGAATTTTTTATTTTAAGTTTCCATTCGAAGTAATTTCTTTCTTAGGTAAAATGAAGATTACAATACTAACCTGTATCTATGGGTTAACATTTTTGATGATAAGCAGGATAGGCGATGCAAAAAATGAATTTAATATAACTAACCTTAATCATCAGAGCCTTTTGTTTGAAGATATTAGCAGAGTCATGGTATACAAAGATACCTGGATCGTCTTTACTTTTATTGATTTTGAGGATACGCGCAATGCTACACAAAATTTAGAGCAACAGACACAGGAACTAGTCGATACATGTAAACAAATAAATTCCATTTTTTTAAAACAAAGCTGCATTTATTTTTCTGAGTCCATTATGAAAGCATTAAATATTATAAAGATAAGAGAAGACAAAATAAATTTTATAATCAAACGTCGCCAAAAAAGAAACATCGTAGAAGCCCGGTTAGAAGATCCTTTCTGCAAATGGTGTGGAAAATTGGGTCATTGGTTTTCAGGAACAATGAATGAAGTGGATGCTAAACTGATTTATCACAAAATCACTCAACTAGAAGCAAATGACAAAGGAAGTTTCCATTTATTGAAACAACAGGTGTCAGTAATGCAATCCAATTATAATCGTTTGCGGCAACCAATACAACAATTGGAGTTGGATGTTGAACAATTGCAACAAACAATTAATACCACAAATAACTATTTTAACAATCAAGTTAGTCAAATCGGTCAAATTTTACTAGAAACCATAATTAATCACAAAATGTTAGCATTGACTAATATGATCCAAGTACAAGTAGAAGAAATTCAAAGAATACAATTAGTGGAAATGGAAGTAGTAGCACAACTACGAATACACCAACTACATCCTAGTGTGTTGACTGCAAAACAAGTAGAGGAAATTCAAAACGAAATAGCTGGTAAAACAAATATTAATCATAACTTTGTGAAGGAAAATCTACTAAGCCAGATATGGACAATAAACTATGAAATCAACCAAAATAAACTTGCTGTAAAAATAGAAATACCCCTACCAACCACTGATGATTTTAGGATATATAGAGTCTGGTATTTACCATTTGAAAACAGAGCAAAATGGTACAGGATTCGTGATAATAAAGAATTTTTTTTGAGTGATAAAAATAGACAAACATATTATTTTTTAAACAACAATGAAATCGATAAGTATATTAAATTACCACTAAATTTAGAGGAAACGGTCCGAATCTACCATATTACATCGCCACAATTTCACTATGGTCAGAATCAATGTATAATGTCACTATTTTACAACCCCTACGAAGAAAAATCAAAATGCATCATAAAAGAAATTATTCATCGTTCAAATCTGATCATACCCATGAATGCTAAAAATTCATGGATATTTTTATTAACCACTGAACAAAAATTTAATATGAAATGTGGGGACAAGGAAGAATTAATCAAACTAAAAGAACATGGTATCATTACAATTTTAAAGAAATGTACAATGAAAACAAGTCACATGCAAATAGAAGTAGCTGAAGATATAATAGGTTCCAACAAAACTGTTAAATTTGAGGTAGGAAACCAAACAGACTTACAATTGGGAGAAGATGAAAATCCTTTAAAGTTAAAAACATACCATCCAGTACACATTACCGACTATAAAAACTACAACAAAGTCTTAAAGGAAGGAGAATTAGCATTAGAAGTGTTACAACTAGACGTCCAAAAGGAAGAAAATGAAAGAAAAGTACGTAATCAGACATCATGGATTTATAGCAATGATAATGAAATAAATTGGCCCTGGCATCTAACAGGCTCTAGCTTACTCGTCATCGTAATGATTATAACCTTTTGTGTTTACAAAGGTTACCAAACAAAGAAACGTAAAAGTCAATTAGTCAATAATATCAACATTAGAGAAGCAGATATGTTAAGTAGAGTACGACCACCGATTAATCTACCAACAGCCGTTCTTCATGAAGATATAGAGCTACAAAAACGTAGAACGACAACGACAAAGAACTTCAGAGAAAATCATAAACAACTTGAGAAGGTAATAGAAGAACAACTAAATGATGATTTTGAACAAACCACAAACATTCTGGGAAATCAACAATCTTTGATAAATATACCAGAACCTAAGAGAATGAATGTAAAACTTTAGATTATTATTATTCAAAACTTTATAGTATATACAATAATTAATTATGTAAATTTAGAATAAGTTTATATTATAACCATAATTAATAGTTTTCTATACCAAACACAATAATAATAACACAATGAATAAAATCATATCTAATACAATAATTGATTTTGACATTCTTACAATTTTCTTTTTATAATAAATTAAAAGTTTAAAGAACAAGCCTTAATTTACATATCATTCAATATTTTGTTTTTATAAAAAAAAAAAAAAAAAAAAATGTTAAATTGTAATCAGTTAATCTATCTTTTTTGTTATAAAAGTATATGCAGTATTATTATACAAAATCTAAACATTAGCTAAAACAGCTAGATAAAACATATATTAAAAAAAAAAAAAAAAAAAAAGGCATTAAATTTAAAAAAAAATATATATATGTATAAGCAAATAAAAATATTAATTTTATAATGTACCCACTCTTAGTCTGTGTGAAATGGTTAAACAGAAAATGGACAAAAGATAGCAAAAATGAAGTAGCAACTTTTTCAAAAGATCCGCTGAGCTACATTCTAAAGAGATTATGAGAACGAGATAGTCATCTAAGGGTTGGAGTTATTCATTATTCAACAACAATAGTTATGCAGAATTACAGCATAATTAACCATCATTGAGCTTGGGTATAAAACTAAAAAAAAAATACAAAATCAAAAAAATACCTACAAAAATTATATTTCTAATTGAATGATATAAAAGAAATAAGGTTAAATAAATTAAAACCCAACCAATTAAAATAATTATTTTGAACTTAAAAAAAAAATAATAGAAATATTACCCCATTTTAAAACAAAAAAAATTTCAATATAAAGGGGGTAAGGGTGTAGTGCCCATCCTTTTTTCATAAATGAAATAGTCAAAACACATGAATAGAAAAGCTAATTATTGTATTTTTATAAACAAAATAATTTTCTCATAAAATGAAATACTAAATATTATTAATATGAATTCTTTCGATATTTTCATAAACAAAATAATTTTCTCACAAAATAAAATAAGAAATACTATTATTATTATTCTTTCAATATTTTTATAAACAAACTAATTTTCTCATAAAATGAAATACTAAATATTATTAATATGAATTCTTTCGATATTTTCATAAACAAAATAATTTTCTCGCAAAATAAAATAAGAAATATTATTATTATTCTTTCAATATTTTTATAAACAAAATAATTTTCTCATAAAATGAAATACTAAATATTATTAATATGAATTCTTTCAATATTTTCCAAACAAATTAAAAAAAACTATAAAAACTCAAAGTATTGCTTTATAAGAGTTAGTTCGGCTCGGGATTTAAAATTATTAACGTGGATTTTCATTTTTGGCTTATGAAATCCTCAAATTATTATTTAAAATTATTTTTTTTTGGTATCAAAATTATTTTCCAAAATAATAGTTGAAAAGAAAATATATTATTGTGTTATTAGCATTAAAATTATTTTTCAAAATATTAGTTGAAAAGAAAATTTATTAATGTGTGTTAAAATTAAAATTATTTTCCAAAATAATAGTTGAAAAGAAAATATATTATTGTGTTATTAGCATTAAAATTATTTTTCAAAATATTAGTTGAAAAGAAAATATATTATTATGTGTTAAAATTAAAAATATTTTCTAAAAAGAAAATATATTATCAATGTCGTTAAAATTAAGTTTTCTTTTTTTTTAAAATAATAATAAATAAATAAAAAAAAATTTAATCCAGTGGTGTTTCATATGTAGGAAAGTGTGGTAAAATAGTGAGTTAAAATTGAAGAAAAATAAATTATTTAAAATATTATAGTGGTAAAAACCAAATTATATAAAATATTAAAATAAATTATTTAAAATATTATACGTCTGAAGAATTTGCTGAAGCACTCGCTCATGTTGATGACACAATTAAAATAGATGATGAAAGTTATCGGCACCATGAGTACACTGATATGATAGCCAAAGTACAATTGTCTCCCCAAGATTTTCCAATGGTGAAACAATTGGATGGTAAGCTATACATGCGTATAGAACCTAAAGCTGATGCAGTACCTAACGATTTGCCTGTGTGGAAACTTAGGATACCAAAACCTTTAGCTATTAAATTGATCAAGGAACATCACGACAATTGTATAGCTGCTCATGGAGGGGTAAAGAAGACCTTGGTGGGTCTTCGGCGTCTCTACTACTGGCCGGGCATGGCATCCCAAGTTCATGACTATGTCGTGTCTTGTGATGTCTGCAAACAATCAAAGGCAACAAATCAGATATTGCGTCCACCAATGCAATCCCGATTTATAACAGATAGACCATGGCAGCGTATATATATTGATTTTTTGGGTCCGTATCCCAGATCAAAATCTGGGAATACTGTTCTTCTGATTGTACTTGATCATTTGTCAAAATTCGTATTAATCAAACCACTCAGAAATGCTACTTCACCTTCTGTGAATACATTTCTGCGAAATGAGGTTTTTCTAACTTATGGTGTTCCAGAGTTTGTACACAGCGACAACGGTAAACAATTTGTCAGTAATTCTTTTCAAAAACTATTGTCTGAATTCAATGTTAATCATATTAAAACTGGAGTCTACAGTCCTCAAAGCAACGCTTCGGAAAGGGTTAACAGGTCTATATTAGCTGCGATTAGATCTTATATAAAAGGTATGCATAATACGTGGGATTCTCATCTGGGAGATATAGCTTTTGCACTACGTTCTGCAGTACATAGCACAACACTTCATTCTCCATACTACGTGTTGTTTGGTCAACATCCTGTATCTGATGGCAAAACTTATTCAACTCTTCGAACCTTACATAGTCTTGGTGAACCAATTGACATGGATCTGGATCAAACAGACCAATTAGCAATCGTTAGAACCCGCATAAAAAAATATAGGGAAACAGCTTTTGCGAAGTCTCAACAACACTACAATTTGCGTACGCGACCTAGAACATTCGAGCCACAACAACGAGTCTTGGTACGACAACATCACCTAAGTGATGCAGCAAACAAATTTTCGGCCAAGCTGGCTCCGAAATTTCTACCAGCCATTATAGAAAGCAGGGTTGGTAACGTATTGTACAAATGTACAAATTTGGATGGTAAGTCCATCGGGACTTTCCATGCCAAAGACATAAAAATTTGAAAAATTTTAAATACCTATAGGATAGCTCTCTGTTAATTTATCTCTTGTAATCGTTTTCATCTTATTGATTTTTTTTTTTATTATTAATTATTATTAGTTTTTTTTTCCTAACTTTAGTTGATTTATTACAATTTCTCACCTTGGTTGTTCTAATAAATCATCCACTATGCTTAACATATTAACGTTTCCGTGTTAGATGTGGGCCGCTTAAGACTTTGTCTGCGGTTATCTGACTCTACTTTGAATTAGCTAACCCTCCCCATTCATTTGTCATTAAATTTCAAAAATTTTTACTATTTGTTCTAAATAGCTTTCATCGCTGACAATAGTAATGCTGTCTCTCATTACCTGAAATTGAATTTTGGTACTTGAGGGCACTGTTCAGTAAGAGTATTAGGTAGTTTTTTTTTCATTAGTTTTAGTTTTTTCCTTTAGTTTTAGTTTTTTTGGGAAATTTGATGTACGTAGAAAGAGATTATTAGGCTCATATCTGTCATCAGTTCCACATACAATTACTGAACAGGGCTCTCAAGTATGGAACTTCGGTTGATGGTCATGATGGTCAACATTTTTATTTCCTTTTATTACAATAGAACTTACCTTAAATAAATATTCTCATTAACTTGCATCTGTTACTTGACTCATTTGCGAACGCTTACCAACTCTGCGCTGCCTGTTGTCTGCTGGGACCCGGTGTGTCTCATCTGGGGAGCTTTACTGCGAGACATGTTAGGTTTTACAATCTTAACACAGTGGACCAACAAACCTTTTGCTTCATCGGTCAAGAATATAGGATGCAGATGAAAACAAACAATTGAAGTACAATAAATGAATTTTTCTTTATTACAAACTAAAACATACATCAAATTTCGTTTAGTTTTCCTGCCGAGATGTGATGCGAACTACTTCGCTGGACGGTTTTGCAAAAGTGAAGAGATACCTGTTGGTGTTAGTATCGCCTAACCAAACAGGATCTCTTCTCCAGAGCTTAACCACTCCCCCTGCAAAAGCGAAGCCGCATTCACATCTCCACCTTGCTGGGAAGAAGTAACATTCTACCCAGCCTCCCTTCAGACATTTTAATGGACGTTACAAATACATCCTGTTTATTACAAAGCAAAACATTCACCAAATTTCATTTAGTTTTCCTGCCGAAATGGGATGCGAACTACTTCGCTGGACGGGTTTTGCAACAGTGAAGAGATACCTGTTGATGTTAGTCTCGCCTAACCAAACAGGATCTCTTCTCCAGAGCTTAACCACTCCCCTGCAAAAGCGAAGCCGCATTCACATCTCCACCTTGCTGGGAAGAAGTAGCATTCTACTCAGCCTCCCGTAAAAAATTTTAATGGACGTATCAAGTCCATCCATCACCAACCAATAATGACAAATTCATTTTATGGTAAATACAACCTACCTCGTTTACAATTCATTCATCACGGCTGCCAACGTCTCTAATTTTCGAGATCTTTTTGCTACCCAATGTCTTACATTATGCTAACCATCTGGTTGTCATGGGAGAAGCATTCAATTCAACAGTTCGAATACCCTTTCTTAACAACATCATCGCGATCCTTTCTTTTTATTAATCCTTGCTAATTACCATATCTGCTATCTAGCGGCGGTTAACAAAACCCTGTTGTGCTCGCGATTTTGCATTCTTTAATCTAATCTGCATTAAATAAGTTTTTGTTTAAACGCTCACTTAAATAATCAGTTGCACATATAAAGAATCTTTTGATCACCCATCCAACCTCTATTGTTCTGATTACGCACCATCTGTGTCTGGATGTTGTTATTATTACATTTTTTTTCATTGTTTTGATTTAATATAACATACAAATCAAAACAAATGAAATACAAATAACAGGATTAAAACTTTTCTTTATTTTTACGTTAGACTGAAAAAACAATACAAATGATATTCTCTCGTAAATGTTCTCTATTCTTTGGCGCTTTAATAAAACTTGTTGTCGGTTTCAAAAGAGAAACTAATGAGAGGGACGAATATTATTGAAACAACTTTTGTCCTACTTTAGGCTAAAATGAGAATAATATTTAAACTAGCACATTTTTTCATTATTGAGTCAGTTCGATTATGGATTTTTAAATCGATCATTGGTATTAAAAAAAAATATAAATCACTCGGTGCAATTGTATATTTTGTTCAAATAGATAAAAAAATTACCAATGGAATACAAACAAGAATCAAATTCTTGAAGTCGGTTTCGATGATTATCGCCGGTTAGATCTTACCGTCGGCATTTTCTTTAAATTCCAAACTCAAAGTTTGAGAGTTGTGTGATTCTTACCGTAAAGTGAAAACTAAAATTCCCGGTAATCTAATTAAAAAGTTTCATTTTGTAATGATATTAAATCAATTTTGTTAAAATAAACAGAAAAAAAAAGTAAAACGTATAATAAGTTCTTGTTTGTTGATCAAAATAATGAAAAGCCAATAAACAAAAAAAAAAAACAGAAATTTGTATATGTAGTGTGAATTTTTACAGTCAAATGAAAAAAAAATTATTTTGTCACATAAAATTAGAATATTCCAATGAATTGCGGGCAAAAGAAAAGAAAACCGAAACCAAAAAGAAAAAGAAAAATCAATCAATTGTAAATTATAATAAATATACTAGCTGTTTAGTGTTAAATGAAACATCTGTTAACCGTATGTGTTAGGACCTTTTTGTGAAGAACAAATAAAAGAAAGAAATCAATTACCAACAAGTTTTTTTCTGGGTGTGTCAAGGTGAAATCTGTAAACGGTTGTTTGTCGTTGTGGAACTTGCTGGGTGATTGAAGTAGTTGGGGGCTAATTAATACAACACCAATCATCATTTTTTTTAAAACCAAACGGCTGAGGAATTTTATTCGCTATGTCGTCCATGGATAAACCAAACCAATAGCAGAAATAGTACATAAAGAAGGGCATACCCATCGAATAATATCGACACATCTGGAACATAGGTTTGATGAATTACTTTGGCGGTTTATTGAATTACTAGACGTTTGCTAAATTGAAGAACAGCACTCAGCAGAATTTAAGATAAGTTATTTTATATATCCTTTTATTATATACTTTTTTTACTAATCTTTAAAGTACATTTTCCTTATATAATAATATTGTATACGTGTGAATTACACACTTCATACCTTTGAAATTAAATCAGAGCCATGAAATTTTAAACCATATATTTAGAGATTTTTCTTGAGTCAGGGACTATATCGGTCTCAGTAATTTGTTATATTAAATCACGTACCCTTGGATTAACGGTACATAGTTCCGTAAAATCTGTTAGTATAAAAGTCCAAGCCATATACAGTGGCAAAACAACAATGTACACAGTAATGTTAAATCTAAATTTTGAACACAATTTTCTCTTTCTAGTTAAACATGAAATTTTTCTTTTAAAGGATTTTTTGACCTTTGTGAATAACTTTAGATTTTTTTTTCTTAATGATTGATTCACATTTATCACAAACTCTCACTTAAATTTTCTTTTAAAGAAAATTTCTTTTCTTCAATAATTCAAAGATATTTAATTCAAAGAAGAATTTTTTTTCACTCGTACGTGAATTATAAAACATTTTTTTTTCTATTCGAAATTTTTTCTAAATTAATTAATAAATTCTTTTTTTCAAAGATAATTTTGATTTTATTTTTTCGAACTTAACTTTCACTGAACTTGGAAACTATTTCGCGTTAACGGGCGATATTTCTACGTTTTAAGAACTCGGAATTCAAACTCGATTTTGGGGTCCATCGGTCGGACCCCCGCGGTTCGCGGTGCAGTTGAAGACTGCTTTCCACTAAAGTTTTATAATTACTACTGATTCTTTTCATTCAATTTTCTATTTTATTTCTCGAAAATTTTGAATGAAAACTGACCAATCACGGAATTGTAAATTTTACTATTTCATGAATGAATTTTTTATGAATAGAATATAATAGAAGAAAAATGCAACTCCGCATTTTCGGTAGAGTGTTTAATTAAAATTTTAAGTTTTTTTCTTGTTATTGGATTCATAGCTTCCGTTAATCGAATTTTTTTTTAATTGTTGTTGTTACATTTGTTTGGATTATTAAATTGGTTTAAGGTTCATATTATAAGAAAGTTTTCTGATAGTTTTTCCATATATTATATGTTTGGATTATTTTAATTGGAATTTGGTTTTATAGAAAAAAATAGCTGAGAATGGATTTTTGGTGTGAACGGAAAAGTTATTAGATATTCGAATTAATATTTATATTAATTAGAACATGTTTTAACATGTTGGTTTGGAGAAATGCTTAGCTTGGGCTTTTTGAATTATATTGTATATTCAAGAATTACTTATTAATTTCATAAGATGATGAAATTAATTTTTAGGGAATTTGTTTATAGAATTTTCAATGTATATATTTTTAGACATTGTTGCATTTTATATTTGGTTTAATAGCAAAATAGCTCAGAATGGATTTTTGGTGAATGGAAAAACTGTGGGATAATTGAATTAATATTTATATTAATTGAAACATGTTTTCACATCTTATGATGAAATAGGGTTTTGCGTTAGATATGGGTTTTGTGTGATTTGTGAGATTGTAATACCATAAATTTGGTTGTAATATTTTTGTTGGTTCTATTTGTATTAAACTACCTTGTGTAGTTTTGGAGGTTCATTAGGCTATTTTGTATATTCCTATTTAGGAATACTACAAACCTGTGGAACATAAAAAATAATCTTACCTTATAATTATACTTATACGCAACGCAGCAAAGTGTTAAAACAAATGATATTGTGAAAAAAAACAAAAATCTGCAACGAAACGCGGTTTTTCAATAAGTGATAAAACATTTGAAGTGATAAAACAGCATTCAACATTATTATTTAAATTGGAGGAACGAAACATATTGTTGACGAAAAAACTAAATACGTTGGGGAAATAAATTAAAAGCCAACATCAAAAAGTTAGTTAATATTGCATTAAAATGTCATATAAATAAAATGTTGCCCGAGTTACATCCACAGACTGCAACACAATAACAATAATTATGTCATTTGTGTTTCTGTCATATGCATCTGCCAATGTCAAACCCTAGTTAGTTATGTTAGTTATATTAGTTATACCATAATGCATGTTTCTTTATCAGTAATTTTATTAATAAGTTTTCCAATAATTAAACAACAAATTTTCAGACATATTTTACTTCCAAAACATTTAAATATTTGAATTCCAGAAAATTATTAAATAACAAAAGATAATATTTTTTACAAACTCGTAACCTCATCAATGCCAGAGTGAGTTCAAATCTTTTGCAGACACGCTATCCACTTCGCCACCAATGATGATATTTTGAGTTATGTTTTTATTTTTGTAACTCTTTTTTCGAGTGTGGTTGGAGGTACTGTAATGGATAGCCTGGGATAACGCCTGAACACAGTGTATTATGGTCTCTGATTCTTTAGTTGTCATTTTTAATTAATAGCTTGTAATAGTTTATCCCTCTCCACCATCGATAGTCATGTTTTATTATAGTTTCCGTAACCCATAGTTATTTTCATTTAATTATATAAACATTAATATTTAATTTTACAACCCCCTAAAATTGACTCATACTATATTTTCATCCGTTTAGTTTCACCATACTATTTGAATTTGGATTCTCCATACACTAGCCGTGATTAAACAACGAAGTTTTCGAACCTCGAAACAGCTGTGCGTATTTGTCCAGTCGTCCACATAATGAGAATTAATATCTTGCTGAGTTAAACCTTCGATTTTTTTTGTGTGAGTATTTTCCTTCAAATAGTCTTTCAGTTATGGATCTGAACTTCACTGTAATACTATTGTAGGGTATAGTTTTGTAATACCTAAACACCATAAAGTCGATTAGACTTGCATTTAATTCATTCTAATCTATTGATAATTATTATTAGTGTATCGGAAATGATTTGTTTCGCAAAATTATTTTTGCATTATTACCATACAACAAACAGTTTTTTTACTGGAAAAAAAAGGTCCTAACATTTATTTGCTTGATGTAAATTAATTGCCTTACATCAAAAATACTGTATTCGAAGTTTTCGAAATTCATATTTAGGCTATATAAGGCGTGACTGTAAAATTTTTCGCTCTCTTAGTTATTACATTTCGTTTTTGATGTTTGACATCACTTAGTAATTTTTGCTTGTTACTCCATTTCATATGGTTAGTTCGTTGGATCTTGTTGAAATTTTGTTTTTGTGTGAAAACTTTGACGTTTAGAGGTTGATGAGTTGGCGGACATCATGAATATCAACAACTTATAAAATTTGATGGGTAAATTATATATGATTTTTTTGTGAGTGTTACGCTCAACTTAAACTATAGCCATTTTGTGAATCCGCGGGTAGTTTGCTCGAATTGTGGTTGATTCAGTGATATAAAATAAAAATATACCAGGATAAGACAACCAAACTTTATTAGAGGTTTTCTAGGTTGGAACATAATTAATCCAATCAAATAGTAAATTTTAATTTGGGCGTTCGGCTATAACATCGGTTGGAGATATCGTATACTGGATAAGGCTAGGATTTATGGAGCCGGAATACCTGAAAACACAACCAACCCTTTAGAATTCCTGATCGACCAAACGGCGTAAGTACATAGCCATAATATATTTGGGGCAAAATATCCACGAAAACTTCGTGTGAGGAATACCTTAATTACCTTGATTCTTGTTTGCTAATGTTGGGTGCGGTTTGGTCACCGGAATAAAACGATTCACGCTCGTTAGTTGGCTAGTATACTCCGGAACATATAACGAAGGGAATTTTTCTTTCATTTGGTCTTTGCATCGAATAAATTTCTAATTATTTCATTAACTGGATATGTTCAGAGAAAAAAATGAAATCATTAAAATCAATTTATTAACTGTATGTGTTCCAAAGTAGTTAAATTATTCGTAGTGCAATTGTTACGTCAAAATTAATTTATCAACGGTATATATTTAAAAGAAATTATATTATTACTAGTACAATTCAACATTAAAGCCGCAATTAGACTATTGCAGAACTCTGCAATATTTCTGCAATGGTAGTGTGTAAAATATTCATTGCAGAAAAGTTTGGCAATAAACTCATTGCAAAACATTGCAATGACTCATTGCAATGTTTTGCAATGAGTTCATTGCCAAACTTTTCTGCAATGAATATTTTACACACTTCCATTGCACGAATATTGCAGAGTTCTGCAATAGTCTAATTGCGGCTTTATTCATTAACCGTATATTTTCCAAGGAAATGAAATTATTATTAGTGCAAGGCAAAATTAATTTATTAACTGTTTATGTCAAATTCTTATTAGTGCAATTAATACAATCAAAATTAATTGATTAACCGTATATGTTTACAAGAAATTATATTTGTACTAGTGCAATTCACAATTAATTTATTAACTGTATATGTTCTAAAACAATTAAATTATTATTAGTTTACTGAAACGACAAATTAGGTCATTGATTGTAAATGTTCAAAAAAAAAAAGGAATTATTAAACTATTATTAGTGTCATGAAAAACGAATATTGATTTATGAAATGAAAATTAAGTATTGGTACTCGAATGAAGCGGATTTACAATAAAATTAATAACCGTTTATGTATGACTCGTTGGGTTAGTTATTTTATTTGAGCAATTATTGGTTATCAGCAAGAACGATTATAACAAATAATCGCAATAGCAGTGAATTAAATTGGTGGTGATACGGTGTTTTTGGGAGAAGACAATATTATCATTGTTTGAGCTGTTCGGTGGCTGTCAAGTGGTATCGTATAGGCATCACGGGGCAATAGCTACAGCGTATTCGTGTACATTTCGTCTATCATCATTGTCAACCTGTTACACCAAAATTTTTTTTTGGTACTTTATTTGCATTATCGGTATCAATTGTTACGACGTGTTTTTGGACAATAATTGCCTCCTTCATCTCAACTTTTTACAACGAATTTCTGGCACATTATTTGCACCGTCATCGGCAACATTAGCAACGAAACTTTATCTAACTTCAAATTTTTGCATCATAGTTATAACGTATTTAACCGTAGGTGCCATTGTTTCATCGTTTGTATATGCAGGTTCTCACATCTTAGTTGCAACCTGGTCAACCATATGTGCAATTTTTTTAACGTTGATATATATATATATATAGGTTTTGATATCATATTTTCCACGTAATCAACGCATTTATATGCAGTACCGACACCGAATTTTCAACGGGTTCAATCATATTTACCAATTTATTCAACATTTATTAATACAAATTTTTACATCGACTTTTCGACGTGTCCAGCTGTAATTACAAATTGAATCACCGATTATTTATACTAATTATTATATTGAATTTTCGTCGTATTCAACTACCTCTATAAATTCATTCACCGATTGTTTATGCTGATTATTATATTCAATTATACAACGTATTCAACTATATTTACAAATTGAATCACCGATTGTTTATGCCAATTGTTATATTTGTTCAACGATTGTTGGTATCAGCTATTGCTTTGTGTTGCACAACGTATTCAACGATATTACAAATTTATTCAACATTTATGTACACAAATGGTTACATTGTATTTTGTTTTTCGTATTCAACCCTAATTGGAGATTTGTTCAACGATTGTTCGTATCAATTATTGATGCGTATTTTGCTTCAACATACTCTACTATAATTGTAAATTAATTCAACTATTATTAATCTCGAATATTGATGTGTATTTACACAACGTATCCAACTATAATCATAAATTTTATTCAACGATTATTTATATCAATTGTCGCTTGGTATTTATTCAACTTATTCAACTATGATCACAAATTGTATTCAATGATTATTTATACCAATTATTTGCTTGTTGCTTGGTATTTATTCAACTTATTCAACTATAATAATAAATTTTATTCAACGATTATTTATATCAATTATTTGCTTGATATTTATTCAACTATAATCATAAATTTTATTCAACGATTATTTATACCAATTATTTGCTTGTTGCTTGGTATTTATTCAACTTATTCAACTATAATCATAAATTTTATTTAACGATTATTTATACCAATTATTTGCTTGGTATTTATTCAACTTATTCAGCTATAATTATAACTTTATTCAACGATTATTTATATCCATTACTGCTGCATATTTGTTCTGACGTGTTCAACTGTAATTGTAACTTTATTCAACGATTATTTATATCAATTATTGCTGCGCATTTTATCGTCAACGTATTTAACTATAATTAGAAATTTATTGACACAACGTATTCAGCTATAACTGCCAATTAATTCAACGTGTATTTGTACCAAGCGTTATATTGAAGTTCAACGTATGCAACAATCTTTGCCGTTGATACAACGTTCATTCGTACAAGCTCTTTACCTTATTCTACACGTAATCAATCCAGCAGTGCTGATGGAAGGCTGAAATAATCAGGATTGGAGGCCAGGCGGATATAACCATGGGTGAGTGTATTTGGATATATTTCATTTATTCTTATGATTAGGGGGTGTGAATGGGTGTGTGTGTGTGTGGGCGTAGGTGAGTGAATGAGGGGGTTGAACGTGCCAACCGTGGTTCTTTCGTAATAAGGGGTCGCCAGAGTCTCATCTTTTCACTTGTAATTTTTTTTACATTTCCGTTTATTTGATGAAAATTGCGTAGATTTCCGCATTTGTGCTGAAGCAGCAGGTTTATAATATCTCCTACTCACGATGGCTGAGACTTAGTCGAATGGCATTACAACAAATCTAGGTACGCATCCTGCTAAGCCATTCTCATTATCGCGATGAGAGGCACTTCATTAAATTGGCGCCCAACGTGGGGCTTCTCTAAGGGTTTCTACAGCAATGTAGGACTCTGGAGGAGTCCCTTCATATTTACAAAAAACTTTGAAAAATTTTTTTTTAAATTTTTCTTCTCCATAACTTTCTTTCCACAACAACAATAGTATTAGATTCTGGCGGCGTAGAAGCAGTTCCCTGCTTCAAACGCGCAGGAGCAAGGAAGTCTGAGATCCCTCAGACTTTTCTTTGATGGGGAGTTGCGTCCCTACGCCTCCAGCAATGTTCTCCTTTTTTGTATTTTTTTCTGAAACGCAAGGGTGAGAATAATTTCTCGGAATTATTCTCAATGGGCATTACAACCCCACGGACCCTAGTTATGAGTTGGGTTTCTGGAGATGTCTCGAATGCCGAAGGTGTCTCAGGTGTCAGACCTAGACTGACGTGGTTTGGTGTATACGCCAAACCTCGTCCGAGTCTGATCACCTGGTCAGGCTTCGGGTTCGCGGGGTCTTCAGAGCCCAGCCCGAGCTACTATTGTCTAACGTTAGCGACCCCTCCCGGCAATACTAGCTTCCTGTGGTTGAGGTGTGCTAGTTCTCATCGGATGATACCGAGGAAATTCTTCCAAGACAGCTTGGCCCGCTGTCGAGGGAAGATTTCACTCGGCTGTCATGCTGATGGGTAACTGGTCCATCTTTGCCACAGCACCTTACCGTAGGGGTTGGTGGCGTGGATCGCAGCTGGCGAGTGTTGTTGATAGAATGATGGTTCAGAGGATTTATCTTCTGGCCATCCCATCAGCACTCGTCAGCTGGGTGAGACACTACCAGCACATACCCCACCTTATTCCTGTCTCTCCCCACCTTCTCCCATCCTTATCCATCCCTTCTTGTTCCCTTTCCTTTTCCGTTTCCCATCCTTTTAACGTAAATTAACTTTAACTTTTCTTTGATCCCAAAAATTTTTTTTTAAAACTCATATACGAACAAACTAAATAGAAAGAACGGCGGTGGGCACCGTCAACCCCGGAGTGATGGACACCCCGTGGTTGGATCCAACTTTCCTCCATCCGAAAGTAGATCAATAAATATTTATACATAAAAAGTAAATAAATAAATAAGTACTTGGATAAAAATAAATAATTAAATATTTATACACAAACAAAAAAATAAATAAATAAATATTTATACTTAAATCGTAAATAAAAAAATAAATATTTATATAAAAATAAATTTATAAATATTTATAGATGAATGAAAAAAAAAATAAATAAATAAATAAATATATAAATATTTATGAATAAATAAATAATTAATAAATAACTAAATAATTAAAGCTGATAATATTGGAAACTAATTGTATTCTCAAATTATTTTAGAATCCACCACTATCTATTAACCATCATTAATTAAAAAAAAAAAAAAAAAATAAATCAAGAATCAAGAATAAATATAACATCAAGAATCAATATAACATCAAGAATAAATATAACCTCAAGAATAAATATAACATCAAGAGTAGATATAACATCAAGATTAAATACAACATCCAGCATAAATATCAATCAACTAATTCATTTTTAGTGAATAATTATATAAAATTTATTATATTTTATGTCCTTAATTAACTCACAAATTTTTTTGTGTAAAAACACCCACGCCACAATAATAAACAAATTATTAAAATTTTGATTTTTAATATTTTAAATTTTGACTTTACGAAACATACGTATACGGCACAATTTAATAATAAATAGAACATAGATCGTTTAAAAAATAAATAAAAATTAAATAAAAATTAGCTAGGTTACATTTACTATCACAGAGTTTAGTATACGCGGTTTTTTATCCCGTCATGTGGCGTTTTATTTTATAAAAGAGTTTATTCAAAACATGTTTCGGTAATATTGATTACCATCATCAGTTGTATGTAAAATTAAACTAACATAAAACAACAAATTAAAATCAAAATAAGACTAAAAATGTTTTTATGAAAACTGTAACGGGTGTTGGTATTATTGTTATGATTTAATTGTATTAGTGATTTCAATCAGCTGTTGCAAGTAAAGTTTCAAAAAGAGAATTCTGTTTGAATATTAATTTGTCATTAAGAATTTGATGACTGTTGTTTTTAAAAGCTTTATATATTTCAAATTCTTCCAAAGTGTCCAACAGTCGACCTTTATTACAATAGTGTAATGATGTTACCTCTTCGTCGAAGCTTGTGTGGTTATGGCCGGAGCTTATTAAATGTTGGGCATAATTGGAAGTGCTGTTTGCTGTGTGATTTTTTCCTGGTAGATGTTCCTTATATCGTTTTAGAAGGCACCTTCCCGTTTGGCCGATGTAAAATTTGTGGCATGTTTGGCACTCAATTTTATACACGCCTGTAGATTTTGTTAAATCTGTTTTCGTTCTTTCTCTTAGTTTGGCTTTCACATTGTGTTTCGTTCTTGTACCGATTTTGATATTGTATCTGTGTAATACATTTTTGATGGCATAAGGTATGAACAACGAATAATCAGAGCTAATATATTTTGCATCGGTATTTGAGTTAATTGTGTTGTTGTTGATTCGGCTCTTGTGTTTTTTAATTAAGTTGTCTATTAAGGTTGCGTTGTAACCGTTCGATTTTGCTATATATTTAAGTGTTTTAATTTCCTCTGCGTAATTGACAGTGTTTAATGGTACAGTCAATAGTCTGTTCACAAAGCTGTTATAAGCGGCTAATTTATGCTGCATTGGGTGATAAGAATTATTATTTATTGTGACATCACTACCTGTTGGTTTTCGATAGATATTGAAATCAATGCTATTATGATTGCGTGTTAATGATATATCGAGGAAATTTATCATATTTTGTTGTTCAAATTCAACGGTGAATTGTATATTGTTTGTTTGTTTGTTTAAGCTATTATTAAAATTTTGAATTTGTCTGTCATTACCATTAAAAACAATGAAAGTATCATCTACATAGCAGCAATAAAAAATTATTTTATTCTGTTGTACATTTATTGTATTGTTAAAGATGAATTTATTTTCAAAATTATTCAGATAAATATCAGCCAATAATCCAGATAGCGGAGAACCCATTGCCAAACCGTTATTTTGTATATAATACTCGTTGTTATACTCAAAATAATTTTGCATTAAGATCTTAGTTAACAACTCTTTTGTTTCGATTATTTGTTGTGAATTTAAAGTATTATTGTTTTTTAATTGTTGTATTGTGATGTCTATTACTTCATGTACTGGAATGTTGGTGTACATATTCGTGACGTCAAAAGATGCGAATTTGTAATTTGGTCTTATAACAATTTCATTCAATTTGTTGATGAATTCATTGTGGTTCTTTATACTCCGATTGTTATCCAAATGAATGTTGTTTTTGATGATTTTTTCCAAATGTTTTGACAATTTGAAACTCGGAGCTGTGGTGCAATTTATTAAAGGTCTAATGGGCATGTTATCTTTGTGGACCTTGGGTAAACCTGTGAACTTAGGAGCTTTTGGATTTATGACTTTAAATTTTATGTTGTGTTTTTTATTGATCAAATTGTTGCATTTATTAATTGAATCGTTAATAGTTTTTAAATATTTTGCGGTGGGATCCTGGTTTAGTTTAGTAATATTGTTACTGATGAAGAAGTCTATGATTTTGTTGTGGTAATCATTCTTGTTCATAATTACAATTGTATTACCTTTATCGGCTTTTCTAATGATCGCCTCGTTATCTGTGATTTTCTTTTGTATTTTCCGTAATGTTTGGTTTTCTTCTTGAAATTTTTGTTTTGTTTTGTAATAGGAATTATTGTCTTGTTTGATGCAGTTATTGATTTTATTATTTAATAGCACTCGTGCTTCGATTTGATGTTGGGTATTAGGGATGGATTTTAAAGCGGTTTCTATGTTTATGATTTCATTAGTAAGGTCTTTTTTGAAGTTTTTGCAACTGGGGATGTTGTAATTAAGACCTTTGTTGAGTAATTCAAGTTCAACGTTGGAAAATTCAATATTGGTTTTGTTGACGGTTCTTGGAAAGAACAAGTTTTTTCGATCAGGAACGCTTTCATTAATGTGTGTTACTTGAGTGTGTAAGAGTTTGTCAATTTTTTTATTCTGGTTAGCTAATATTTTCTTTTTTATATTTCGTGTTTTGTTTTTAATGATGGCTAAGGTATCATCTAATAATATAAAATTGATTGTGTTTAATAATTCTAGATGGGCTTTATATAACCTTTTATTCAGCTCCAATTTTTTATTGTATAATACTTTTATTTCTTGCCTAATCCAGAAGTTTTCGGCATGTTTCTTCGTTTTGATGGCTGATTTTGAAGGATTTCTTATGTGGACGACTGCATATTGTGGTATAATGTTGAGATTTAGACATTTTTTGTTATACTTGATTCCCAATGTCGCCCTTATTAGCTTAATCTTTATTTTGATGTAACTATATATTTGGTCTGCATGACTAGCAATATTGTAATTCATTTTTAGTGAATAATTATATAAAATTTATTATATTTTATGTCCTTAATTAACTCACAAATTTTTTTGTGTAAAAACACCCACGCCACAATAATAAACAAATTATTAAAATTTTGATTTTTAATATTTTAAATTTTGACTTTACGAAACATACGTATACGGCACAATTTAATAATAAATAGAACATAGATCGTTTAAAAAATAAATAAAAATTAAATAAAAATTAGCTAGGTTACATTTACTATCACAGAGTTTAGTATACGCGGTTTTTTATCCCGTCATGTGGCGTTTTATTTTATAAAACGCCACATGACGGGATAAAAACGTTTTTTAAAGACGTTTTATTTTAGGCAAGAAATAAAAGTATTATACAATAAAAAATTGGAGCTGAATAAAAGGTTATATAAAGCCCATCTAGAATTATTAAACACAATCAATTTTATATTATTAGATGATACCTTAGCCATCATTAAAAACAAAACACGAAATATAAAAAAGAAAATATTAGCTAACCAGAATAAAAAAATTGACAAACTCTTACACACTCAAGTAACACACATTAATGAAAGCGTTCCTGATCGAAAAAACTTGTTCTTTCCAAGAACCGTCAACAAAACCAATATTGAATTTTCCAACGTTGAACTTGAATTACTCAACAAAGGTCTTAATTACAACATCCCCAGTTGCAAAAACTTCAAAAAAGACCTTACTAATGAAATCATAAATATAGAAACCGCTTTAAAATCCATCCCTAATACCCAACATCAAATCGAAGCACGAGTGCTATTAAATAATAAAATCAATAACTGCATCAAACAAGACAATAATTCCTATTACAAAACAAAACAAAAATTTCAAGAAGAAAACCAAACATTACGGAAAATACAAAAGAAAATCACAGATAACGAGGCGATCATTAGAAAAGCCGATAAAGGTAATACAATTGTAATTATGAACAAGAATGATTACCACAACAAAATCATAGACTTCTTCATCAGTAACAATATTACTAAACTAAACCAGGATCCCACCGCAAAATATTTAAAAACTATTAACGATTCAATTAATAAATGCAACAATTTGATCAATTAAAAACACAACATAAAATTTAAAGTCATAAATTCAAAAGCTCCTAAGTTCACAGGTTTACCCAAGGTCCACAAAGATAACATGCCCATTAGACCTTTAATAAATTGCACCACAGCTCCGAGTTTCAAATTGTCAAAACATTTGGAAAAAATCATCAAAAACAACATTCATTTGGATAACAATCGGAGTATAAAGAACCACCATGAATTCATCAACAAATTGAATGAAATTGTTATAAGACCAAATTACAAATTCGCATCTTTTGACGTCACGAATATGTACACCAACATTCCAGTACATGAAGTAATAGACATCACAATACAACAATTAAAAAACAATAATACTTTAAATTCACAACAAATAATCGAAACAAAAGAGTTGTTAACTAAGATCTTAATGCAAAATTATTTTGAGTATAACAACGAGTATTATATACAAAATAACGGTTTGGCAATGGGTTCTCCGCTATCTGGATTATTGGCTGATATTTATCTGAATAATTTTGAAAATAAATTCATCTTTAACAATACAATAAATGTACAACAGAATAAAATAATTTTTTATTGCCGCTATGTAGATGATACTTTCATTGTTTTTAATGGTAATGACAGACAAATTCAAAATTTTAATAATAGCTTAAACAAACAAACAAACAATATACAATTCACCGTTGAATTTGAACAACAAAATATGATAAATTTCCTCGATATATCAGTAACACGCAATCATAATAGCATTGATTTCAATATCTATCGAAAACCAACAGGTAGTGATGTCACAATAAATAATAATTCTTATCACCCAATGCAGCATAAATTAGCCGCTTATAACAGCTTTGTGAACAGACTATTGACTGTACCATTAAACACTGTCAATTACGCAGAGGAAATTAAAACACTTAAATATATAGCAAAATCGAACGGTTACAACGCAACCTTAATAGACAACTTAATTAAAAAACACAAGAGCCGAATCAACAACAACACAATTAACTCAAATACCGATGCAAAATATATTAGCTCTGATTATTCGTTGTTCATACCTTATGCCATCAAAAATGTATTACACAGATACAATATCAAAATCGGTACAAGAACGAAACACAATGTGAAAGCCAAACTAAGAGAAAGAACGAAAACAGATTTAACAAAATCTACAGGCGTGTATAAAATTGAGTGCCAAACATGCCACAAATTTTACATCGGCCAAACGGGAAGGTGCCTTCTAAAACGATATAAGGAACATCTACCAGGAAAAAATCACACAGCAAACAGCACTTCCAATTATGCCCAACATTTAATAAGCTCCGGCCATAACCACACAAGCTTCGACGAAGAGGTAACATCATTACACTATTGTAATAAAGGTCGACTGTTGGACACTTTGGAAGAATTTGAAATATATAAAGCTTTTAAAAACAACAGTCATCAAATTCTTAATGACAAATTAATATTCAAACAGAATTCTCTTTTTGAAACTTTACTTGCAACAGCTGATTGAAATCACTAATACAATTAAATCATAACAATAATACCAACACCCGTTACAGTTTTCATAAAAACATTTTTAGTCTTATTTTGATTTTAATTTGTTGTTTTATGTTAGTTTAATTTTACATACAACTGATGATGGTAATCAATATTACCGAAACATGTTTTGAATAAACTCTTTTATAAAATAAAACGCCACATGACGGGATAAAAAACCGCGTATACTAAACTCTGTGATAGTAAATGTAACCTAGCTAATTTTTATTTAATTTTTATTTATTTTTTAAACGATCTATGTTCTATTTATTATTAAATTGTGCCGTATACGTATGTTTCGTAAAGTCAAAATTTAAAATATTAAAAATCAAAATTTTAATAATTTATCAATCAACTCAAGAAAAAGAAAATTACATTAAGGTAAATTGCGAAAAGGACCAACTAAATTAATAAGAAATAGAGAAATAATAACGTTTTCGTTTTGTATAACACGAATTTTTTTTTGTTAATTAGTTGATCCTTTCCCCAATTAAATTAGCATTAGCTAGAATAAGGCTAGGTTAGCTGTTAGAGTTTTTTTTTCCTTTGATATATCTGTACTTTTTCCGTATTTTGTGACCTTCGCGTCCCGGAAACGTTTTATAATTGCCATCTTCTGCCATATTTTTAGTATACTTATTTAATCTCCCATTACAACTTACACCTCTGTTTGTTCAAACATCAGCATCTTAGGTAGTAATAGATAATTTTTTTTGTTGTTTCACACTCGGCTGTTGTCAGATTGATATTTTTCTTCAAAACAAAAAAATTATACTTGTGTCGAATTGGTCAGATCTCGCGCGGCTGTTTAAGGTTTGAATAACTGATTCTCCCTACAACTATTTAAGTTCTGCTCTAATATATTTTAATCACAGTAATACCTTAGGAATTGTCACCTTCTGCCATAACTTTAGAATACTTGCTTTCTTTCACCTCTCAACTGTTATCTGATTGTGATCCAATACCAGATTAAAAACGAAGAATAAGTTCTGTTGTAAAGGCTAGTACAGTGTCGCTATAAATCAACCAGGAATAAAATTTTAGTGCTTATAATTAAATTTTTTTATTTTT
Organism: Diogma glabrata; assembly: GCA_963693315.1. Lineage (NCBI taxonomy): Eukaryota > Metazoa > Arthropoda > Insecta > Diptera > Cylindrotomidae > Diogma > Diogma glabrata. The sequence continues at coordinate 315,808,444 of OY856186.1, forward strand.
GTTTGTTTTCACCATCTGCAATAGTTAGTATAACGATTTTCTCTTCACCCTCCATTTTCTCGCTTTTATTGGTCCAGTATTGTGCGGCGGCTTGCGTTCTGGAATATTCATAATGTCGGCAAGTGTAATTGGCTGGTGATGTAAGATCTTTTGCCCCCGCGTCAATATTGGGTAAACAGCATACCGGACGGTTGGATAGTGGAGCATCCCTGACTGTAACCGGTGAGGATTATACTAAAGAAATCGTGCAAACTCCAGATCTTCTGACCTATTCATCTGCAGTAGTTCGAGCTGCTGATGGCCAAAGTCAGAGGATCTTGGGTTTGATAAGACCAAAGACTTCTTTTATGAACCAGTTACCAGGAATGTATGCCGAATACCAACGAGGACGCATCAGACCGAAAAATTCCGATTTGGTAGGGAATCTAAATTTTTTTTTGTTGTCGTAACCCTTCCATCCAAAGATATAAAATTTTTAAAATAAACAACTTTGAACTTCAGGTTAGGTGTATCTGCCATTCAATATATAAACACCTAAATTTTGAAAAAAAAAAAGATTTAATAATTAGTTTGGACAACAGTTAAAGTTGGTTCTCTAAAATGTTGGAAGGAGATTGATGAATGAACTGTCCAACGAGAAAGGCCAGTTTATGGACATATTGGTAAACAGCTGGTACGCGGGTGGTTCCTGACCAAGTATAGTACAAATAGCATTTTTGTAGGTTAAAAGCTGGATTTTGTCAGCCGGTAAACCAATGTTTTTGGTGATAACATTGAAATAGGTAGTAGCGACAGTGCCTTTTCGTGCAATTGTGATACTAAATGACGTCGTGGCTTTCGGGGAAGTTACGACTTGATCTATTACGGTGCCGGGTATTGGGTTGGTGTTTCTGTAGAGGAGTCCGGTTTGAACACAAAAGCACATTGCACAATCGAAATAACAAACGTATTTGGTAAATAATATAAACCTCATTGTACATATTTATTTTATTATCTCTGAATTAGAGTATATAACCATTACACCGCATTATTTGATGGTGTTAAGATGTGGAAAATATAACCAAAGTCGAAATATTTTTGTTCTTACCAGAAATGGATCGAATGATTTGTCGGATTCACCAAATTCTATAATAACTGAAGACCATAAATCTTGTCGGTCACAGGTATCTTGAATCACCTGTGATGAGATCTAGGAAAATAAATGATTGCTGGTCCTATTGCGGATAATAGGCCCCGACTTTGTCTAATCTCGTATTCGCGGATAACCTGATTTCGGGCCAGATAAGTACTGGCTTGGGTTTAGATATTGAGATTCTTCCAGGAGTTGCGGTATGGAGATTGTGGTCACCCGAGGAGTACGCTGACGAGTGTATGACGAGGGCCCACCATCCACCAGCTTCTTCCCCTGGGGGTTTAGCAAAAACTAAAACATTGTGTTCTGTCGTAATATTATTTTGAGCGATGCAGATGAACTGCAGAAAATTGTCTTTATCACTCTCCTAAAAGTTTGCGAAGCCAACGTTTGAAGGTTAGTAGGTAGCGCTGCCTACGAACTGGAAGACCTGGTTTCCAAACGCAGAGGTGTATACCATTCTAATGACATTCGAGCCTAAAATTCTAAAATTTAGTGTCTGATTCAGTAGGACCTTGAATATCATTTGCAAAGTTTTGTTTTCTTTGTGTCTCATACATTACTGGGTGACGTTTTTAATAACACGAAAGTATGAGGGTGATTTTGATTCAAATTTATGTAACACTATTGGTGGCTTTAAATGTGGAGTGTTATGATCGTTCATGAGTTGTGACCGAACTTCCTTCACTGTGTAATTTCTGCTGGTCCGTTCAAGGACTGAAGGTATTATTGTCTTGAGTCATTTGAAAGTTCGGATGCCATCCATATATGTTTCAACTCACCATTTCGGATGCGTACAATAAGTAGCCCGGCTAGCGTAGTCGGTAGAGCATGAGACTCTTAAGTTCAGCTGTAGGGTTCGAGCCTGATTCATATAAGAACAGGAGTTTCGTTGGATGTATCTTTAAAGGAGTCGATCAATTGTTATTTCGCTTTGCGATCATATGACAATTTGATTGTGTGTTTTTTTTTTACTTTTGAGTCTCGGGAACCCCCAGATCTGCCCGGAATTGGGTCTGGAATGTGTTAGTTATCCATCGCTTACAATAGAGTAGAATACCTTTTTTCTCGTTACCCCTCCAAGTTGTTTATCTATATAGTCGTAGATGATTTAGTTCTGCTATGAAAGGGCTATGAAACACCGATCGGTTTGATTACTAATCGTCAGAACGTTGAAGTGCCTCACCTTATGATTATAGGGACGCAAGATCTATTTGAGACCAGTCTATGCTTTTTTTCAACTTCTTTTTGGTCGTGAGTGTCTTCCGAAAAGTACTTGTTCTGTAATGGATAGCCTGGGATAACGCCTGAACACAGTGTATTATGGTTTCTGATTCGTTAGTTGTCATTTTGATTAACATAGGTAGCTTGTAATAGTTTTTTTTATCCATCCATCATTGACAGACACATTTTTCTTATAATCTCAGTAACTCATAGTTATTTTCATTTAATTATATAAACATTAATAATTAATTTTGCAACCCCCTAAAATCGACTCATACTACGTTTCCATCCGTTTAGTTTCACCATACTATTTGAATTGGGATTCTCCATACACTAACCGTGATTAAACAACGACGTTTTCAATCCTCAAAACAGCTGTGCGTATTTGTCCTGTTGCAAGCGAGATTTCGCATTCACCTCCTGTTTGATAGCTTCATAACAATCGATCTCTTTTATGGATCATCCTTTGTTATTTTATTTTATATTACAATCGACAAACTGGCGACTGAAAAATGTAAATTATATAATCACCGCCACTTTGTCGCCCGATATTTATTATCCTTTTATTTTATTAAAATTCATTTAGAAACAAAATACGGATTAGATAATAAAATGGGGTAAAAAAGGATGAAACGTTTTGTACATAATTTTATAATAAGAAAACTACAATCATGGATTGTTTTATTACGGTTAAGACCTTTAAATTTTTCTTTAATATAAGTAAACAAATCGCAAACAATAATATTCCATGATTGTAGAAAAGAGATGGATTGAAAATAAATATAATTAAAAATAAGGATTATTGATAGATTCAGATATATAAAGAGGAAGTGTAAATTTTTAGTTAGTGAGTGATTAGTTACGAGAGGAAGTGTTTAAAAGAGTAACATAAAATAAATATAATAAACGGAATAAATATAATTTCGGTGTTCATTTTTTTAGTTCAAAGTTAAGTATTATTATATATATTATAAGAAATCGCGGGTACTGTAAACCGCCGGCCTTCCCCAATATTACAGTCCAATCGTCAACATAATAAGAATTAATATCTTGCTTTGTTAAACCTTCGATTTTTTTTGTGTGAGTATTTTCCTTCAAATGGTCTTTCCGTTATGGATCTGAACTTCACTGTAATACTATTATAGATTATAGTTTTGTAATACCTAAACACCATAAAGTCGATTAAACTTACATTTAATTCATTCTAAATCATTGTTAATTATTGTTGGTGTGTCGGAAATGATCTGTTTCGCAAAATTATTTTTGCATTATTACCAAACAACAAACAGTTTTTTTACTGGAAAAAAGGTCCTAACATTTATTTGCCTACTGAAAATTAATTGACTTGCATCAGAAATACTGTATTCGAGTTTTTTCGATGTTGAACTTTTGGCAATATAATGAGTGACTGTAACATTTTGCATTCTCTTATTGGATTACATTTTTGTTTTTTGACATGTCTTGTAGCATTCAGTGGATGGATATCGAAATGTCATCAAAATTTTTTTGATTGCATGTTCGGTTTTGGCTTATATCTAAATTGAAAAAAATAAGTGATAAAATCTAGTCTTAGAGTTATTATTGTTAGTGAAATTATATTAATTTATTTATTTAAAATGTACGTGTCCACTTAGAAAAATTTGAGTGTAAATTTATCAAAGAAAAAAAATATTATCTGTTTGTGCCGTAAGAAAGTAAAAAAATTACTACCCTCCAAAAAATTATATATATGTTTGTGATTGCAATAAGTTAAAATTTTGGAACAATCGGAAGGTCAGTTGTTTGTTACTATTTATTTAATACAATGTAATGTAAGTAATTGTCCAGGAAACTGTTTTTATGAATTTAAGTTTAAAATTGTATTGAATATACTCAAAATTCCTTTTACGGATAGTAAATTTATGTGTTATTAATTGGAATGTCATAATCCAAAATGGCGAACATACGCAAATCAATCACTCTAGTGTGCTGATTCTAGAATATGAAGTTTTGTTGAATTTGTGGTTATTCTTTTTTTGATATTAATTGGCCATCTTGGTTTTTATTTAGTATACGGAATGATTAAGTTATGTAAATTATAACATTCTATCCCCGTGGAATCGCGGAATTGTTTCAACGCATCGTTAATATAAAATTTGTGCTGCTGCCATTTGCTTCAACGCATCATTTGTAGCAAAGTTTTGGCTGTTCTTACCGTACATTGTTTTAACACAGCATTGATACCAAATTTTTTTATGCTATTACTACCGTATTGCAACAGTATTTCAACGCAACCTTGAGACAAAATTTTTTTTTTGGTATCAAATCAACATTTTTCTGTACAGTAGTTATGTCATGATCGTTGTCTTTTGCAACGATTTTTGATACAGTATTGTTACCATCAGTTTTAACTTTGACAGCGAAGTTTTATACAGTATTTATATCATTCCTGTCAAACTTTTACAACGAATTTTGCTACAATATTTGCACCATCAGTTTCAACTTTGACAACGAAGTTTTATACAATATTTCTTTCATCATTTGCAATTCTTACGCATTTTTGTTCAATCATCACCACAACGAATTTTTTTTGGGTACACTGATTATATCATCATTGCCAGCTCTTACTCCGAATTTTCATATAATATTTACATCAGCATTATCAACTTTTATATCATATTTCAGTATAATACTTACATCAGCAATTTCAAGTTCTACAACAAATTTTTGTATAATATTTATATTAGCATTTCCAACTATCGCAACGAAGTTTACCAAGGATGATATAACAATAGTTATATCATCCTTGGTACCCTTTTCGACGAGTTTTATTTATCTACAAAATTTTCGTACAGTATCCTCCGCATATTACACCGTATCTACAGATTATTCAGCGATTATTTATGCAATTGTTGTTTGGTATTTGTTCAACTTATTCAACTATAATCATAAATTTTATTCAACGATTATTTATATCAATTATTTGTTTGGTATTTATTCAACTTATTCAACTATATTCATAAATTTTATTCAACGATTATTTATACCAATTATTTGTTTGGTATTTATTCAACTTATTCAACTACAAACATAAATTTTATTCAACGATTATTTATATCAATTATTTGTTTGGTATTTATTCAACTTATTCACCTATAATCATAAATTTTATTCAACGATTATTTATATCAATTATTTGCTTGGTATTTATTCAACTTATTCAACTATAATCATAAATTCTATTCAACGATTGTTTATATCAATTACTGCTGTATATTGGTTCTGACGTACTCAACTGTAATTGTAACTTAATTCAACGATTATTTATATCAATTATTGCTGCGCATTTTATCGTCAACGAATTCACCTATAATTATAAATTTATTGACTCAACGTATTCAGCTATAACTGCCGATTAATTCAACGAGTATTTGTACCAAGCATTATATTGAAGTTCAACGTATGCAACAATCTTTGCCGTTTATTCAACGTTCATTCGTACAAGCTTTTTATCTTATTCTACACGTAATCAATCCAGCAGTGCTGATGGAAGGCTGAAATAATCAGGATTGGAGGCCAGGCGGATATAACCATGGGTGAGTGTATTTGGATATATTTCATTTATTCTTATGATTAGGGGGTGTGAATGGGTGTGTGTGTGTGTGGGCGTAGGTGAGTGAATGAGGGGGTTGAACGTGCCGACCGTGGTTCTTTCGTAATAAGGGGTCGCCAAGGTCTCATCTTTTCACTTGTAATTTTTTTTCCATTTCCGTTTATTTGATGAAAATTGCGTACATTTCCGTATTTGTGCTGAAGCAGCAGGTTTATAATATCTCCTACTCACGATGGCTGAGACTTAGTCGAATGGCATTACAACAAATCTAGGTACGCATCCTGCTAAGGCATTCTCATTATCGCGATGAGAGGCACTTCATTACAGTACAAAAATGAAAACAATTATTATGACTCACATGAGAGTGAGTGACTTCACTTCAGTGAAAAATTAGCTTCCATTAAAAATTCTTTAAATATTTTATTTATTATGAATTGATTTCAGATTATTGATACTGAACCTGTGAAAAATTAAAATGAACAAAAATGTGCATTATATGACGCGAAACTATAATCATCTTCTTCGTTTTCATCAGAGCCAAATGAAGATAATGCAACGGTAGTTATGGTGATTATTATAAATATATAACTTCTATTATCAGTTTTGTCTAAATTTTAATTTTAATATAGCAAGAACTAAATGAACGTAAACATACCATAAAAGAAGCCCTTAAAACTACTACACCTGACGAAACAACCACCAGTGTTCTATGACCCCAAAAATTAATGTTGAGAAAAAAAATAAAATTCTGAAACTGGCAGTGAAAAATATGCGACAAAAGAATTAAGAACCTCCATCAACAAATAAGACTTAAATCCAAAAAAAAAACGCACAACTCAACGAGATTTTAAAGGAGTTAAAATCAAAAAATTTAGCCTCCGAAGAAAATGCAGAATTGCTGGCGGAAATAGAATAGTCCATCAATATATTTTGCAGAGACAGCTCGCTAAAACCAGAGGTCGTCCAGGTAGGGGTACGTATGATCCAGTGTTGCGCAAATTTGCTTTGAATTTAAATTTTTTGTCTCCTAAAGCGTATGATTACGTTCGAGATTCGTTCGATTCCTGCCTACCGGCTTATATTAGTTATATTAGTTATTATATTAGTTATATTATTTATACCATAATGCATGTTTCTTTATCAGTAATTTTATTAATAAGTTTTCCAATAATTAAACAACAAATTTTCAGACATATTTTACTTCCAAAACATTTAAATATTTGAATTCCAGAAAATTATTAAATAACAAAAGATAATATTTTTCACAAACTGTAAACATTAAATTCTTATAAATTTATTAAGTTCAAAATATAAAATAAAACAAAATTCATCTGATCGAAATGCAGATGTTATTGTTTAAGTTACTAAAGATAAATTGTTTTGAGAATTAAATAAACAAAATTATTTTTTATCGTGATGCATATTTTTGCATCACTCAAATAATTATTGAAAGATAAATTTTAGAGATAAGATTTTAGATTTATTGTGATTTTTGAAGTGTTAACTTCTCTTTTTAAAATTAAATAAAATAAAAATTTTATAATTAATAAAAACATTTTAATTGTTTTTTTTATTAATATTATTAGAGTAGAATCTAATACGTGCGATATTATTTAATGCAAAAAATAAACATTTTTAATACAACAAGCTTTATACTTTAAGGGAAACTACAATATTCAAGTTTTTTTTAATTGTGTAAAAGCCACAAGTAACTAAAAAGAAAGGCCACATCATAGACATTTGTAGAAAACGGATCTATAATAATCATAAAACAAATTTCTAGAGAAACTCTCAAATGCCTGTTTCGAAAAGCACAAGGATGCGCGTAACAAAACTTACAATCAAGTGTACTACAATTCCACAACGCATAAAAAATTCTAGATTGTAACGACAAACAAAAATCTGTGCAATAAACATTTTCTCTTAAAATCTAACAAACAGCCAACATATTAATCATACCTTCATTCCGTAATACCAAACAATAATTTTTGTTAAGTCAAAAAAGAATGTCAACTTTTTGTTACGCTAAAATAATAAAATTAAATTAAAATAGAAATAATAGAAATAATTCAATTTCATAAGAAAAATAGTGCACACAAACAATTATTCTTAAAAATAAATAAATAAGTTTGGTGAAATTTTCAACATTGTCGCTGAAAAACCTTTAAAAAGAAATGCCATATTACAGTCGTGAGTTCCGCCCAATTAATCATTCAAATTTGACCTGTCAAACTTGTCAGGGAAATATAAAAGGGGCTCAAGCATATTTGGAATGTGATAAATGCCATCTAAAATTTCACCCACATTGTAAAAAAAAATTTGGGGGCACATATTAACCGAGTGGCAGTACAACAAATTTGGTTTTGTTCTGACTTATGCGGCCATAATTCAACCGACTGGGAAAACTCTCCTGCAAGGGAAATGTTAAACACAGATTCAGTACCAACTGTAACTCCTACAACTATGAAATAATCTTAAAATCGATCTGGCAATAGCGAAGAAAATTTTATTTCAAATTTTTCAGAACTTAAGAATTTGATGGTCGAGCTATAAACGTCGCAGGAATTTATGTGTAATGAGTTTTCGGAACTTAAAAAATAATATAGTGAGGTTTTAAATCAAAATAAAAAGCTAATTGAGCAAGTGAAATATTCGAATGATAGAAATGATCAACAGCAAGAGCATATTTACTTTCTGGAAGCCAGTATAGATGAATTACAGCAGCTCAACATAAAACGAAACTTGGTGATCGCCGGTCTACCGGATGAAATATTTTGCAAAATATATTGGCTGAATTGGACTATTCTGAAGCAAGCGAGGATGTTGAAAAAATTTCTTATATGCGTTCTAAAATTCAATCAGATCATACAGGTAGGCCGCTGGATATTAAGTTATTGGTAACGTTCAAATCTATCGAGACGAAACACAAACTTCAACATCTCAAAAATAAGAAAGTTTTGCACATAATTCAAATTGGATATGACTCAACAAATGAAAAGCAAATATTTTTCAGAGATCATCTCACTCAATATAAGTTAAAGTTGTATCGAGATGCACAAAAACTGAATAAATTAACTAATAACTACTACAAATTTCTTTGGATAAATCGATGCACATGTAACGTCTGATTATCTTCATATTAAATAATAAAACATATTTCAAACGTCTCAATGATTTATTCATATATTTCAAACATTTTTTACTAATTCAATTTCTCTCAATAAAAATTTAAATTCAAATTTAACGTTCAAAACATCTAAATAAAAATAAACTAAAATTAATTAAACGCACCCACAAAAGAAAACTGAACGAAAGGGAAATGAATAAAATCAGTGTTGGTAGTTTTGTGTCTCACACAGACACACCAAAAAATATAATATGATATCACGGCGTTACTTTGAATGTCATTCGTTGTTTAAATTTTAAAGCAAGACATTCAGTCAAAATTTGGACGGCTAGTTCAGATTTCCAATAAATCAATTAAAAATCAATTCAATTAAAAAAAGATAATTGTACTATTAAAAGTAATGAATAATATTTTTTCATTGTTAATGTATGGTGGAATTTAGTTTGTTAAAAAGAAAACCAGTGCAATTAATTATTTAATAAACTGTAAATATAGATTTAAAATGAGAAATATTCTTTTATTTTATTAACGAATGTTATGGAGTATTAATTGAACATAAACAAAATGGTAGTCATGAGCAAATTAATTATATTAATTCAATGAAGTATAAATGCGTGTAAAATTACCACGATTTATCATACTGGAAATTGCGAAGTATAATCAGTCCTACTCCAGATAAGCACTGATAAATTGAGGAGAAATAAAATAAGGCAGGATAACCCTATGTGTTGTATTTTCGAAGTTAGCCAGAGCGACAGATGGGTGAATGTCTGTGCAGTGATTTTGTTGTGCACGGTTTTTTGAGGAAATTGTACAAGAATACGTTGAAAGGACATAGAGAAAAAAAAAATTTTTGAGGAAACTATTTCTGAGTTAAAAGGAGCTATAGTATATTTAGAAATTATTTAATTCACGTATCAGTACCCTGTAGTAGAGGAATTATATGTTTGGTTGAGGACGAGGCTGAGAAGATCACAAGGCCCTACAATCAACAGTATTTAAATTGGGTTCGTTATTAATATTTTTATTATATAATATTCATTATTACATATTTTCTTTTTCCCTTGGCTCTTTAGAGATGCTAAGCTAATTTACTTATAATTAAGAGATTTCCAGAGTTGGGTTCATTAGAGGAACACGATCGTATTCCGTTTTAAATATATTTTTTTTCTGAATTTGATTATTAAAAGTCCAAGCCATAATACAGTGGCAAAAATATAACACAATTTTCTTTCGGAAAATTGAAAAGGCTCAAGTTATACGAGTTTCTACGAAGAATGATCTGCACAAGCTTTTGGCTGAACATGGAATCACCTTGGATACATTTCGTACAAATTAACACATCAAGGTACCTACTTATAGGTTTAATCTATTTAATTAAGTTCACATGTAAACTAAATAACATTTTAGATATTAGTATACTTTTAGTATTGTTAAGAAATTTTCGACATATTATCAACGTTATATTATATCCTAGTATCCAAAAAATTATTCATAACATTAAATTGTTCAATTTGTTAGAGATTCCAACTGTCTTCCAGTGGATAGAACTATGCTTAATAAAAAAAGATTTTATTAGATTTATAACATCAGTGATGTTCCTAAAAGTATAAAAATAATTTTCGTAAATCAAAACAAAAATTATATTAACTATTTGATTATAATCAAAGTCAAAAGTACCTTCCTTATTCTTAATGATGGAAAATGACAATGAAATTGAAAATAATATTTGTTTACAAAATGTCATATACACTTATGAAAATGACTTTAACAAAATTGTAATAGATCAGGCAAGTTTACGAATTCTGTATCTCAATGTTAGAAGTTTGCGTAACAAGTTGTATGATATTGAGATGTTTGTCAACAACATAACATATGATATCGATGTGTTGGTTTTCACAGAAATATGGTTAATGGAAGAAGAAAACAAGTTCTTTAATTTGAAACATTATAATGCATTCTTTTGCAATAGAGTAGGTGGTTATGGAGGAACGGTAGTATTCGTGAAATCTGATATTAAAGCAGTTAAAATATTTATGAACGACTTCGACTTTTGTCAAATTATTGGAGTCAAACTGATTGATCTAAATTTAAACATTATTGCTGTTTATGGATCCCAAAAAAATACACTTGAGACGTTTTATCAAATATTTTATGAATACCTAAGTAAGTTTAATCGAAGTATTATTGTAGGTGATTTTAATCTGAATTTATTTGATACTCAAGATAGCAATATAACAAAATACATGGAGATAATAAACACAACCGGAAAGGTAATTGCAAATAAGATGTAAAATGAATTTAACTATGAAGAATATAATTGGCCAGAAAACAATTCTCGACATTTTGAAGAAAATTACTGTCAAAGTTTAGATGATTGTGTTGAAGAAACAATTACTCCCAACATTCAAGAAATAGATGTTGAAAATTTTCGGGAATCAGCCTCGGAAGCCCAATTGGATTAATCACCTTAAACTCCCATCAATCATTTTTATTACCATACATTCATATAAAATTAAATCCCTATACAACCCTTAAAATGCTTATTGACACTGGAGCCAACAAATCATTCATCGATCCAAAATATGTTCATCCTTCACGGATACAAGAAATCAAACCCATTATAGTAAAAACTCTTTTCCAAACTCACGAAATAACCAGTAAAATAACAATAAATGGATTAACAGAGTTCAAAACTAAAGAACCATTAGATTTCTTAATTTTAAATTTCATAACTATTTCGATGGTTTAATAGGACTTGAAATGATGCAAAAACTCAACGTTAAATTAGACTTTCAAAAATCTGTATTAGAAACTAATACAACTTTAATTCCATTAATTTTTAAACCTAATCTTATATCCAAAACTTATACTGTTCCACCCAGAACAAAAATGACAATTAGTATACCAGTCGATATTCAAAACGGTAATATCTACATAAAACCTGTACACGTACAAGAACAATTGGTCATACCAGAAGGTATTTATTTAGCAAAAAATTGGTATTCTCTTGTAGAAATTGTAAATTTCTCTAACCAACCAAAAACTTGTTTAATCGAACAACTCCTAAAAGTTGAAAATCTAAATAATAATTATCATGTCGAATTAAATCATTCATCAGTAATTTCTAACGAATCTAAAGAATCAGTTGACATCACAAAATTAATAAGGACAGGACATTTAAATAGTGAAGAGAAAAAAGCTATTCTAAAATTTTGTAAAACACATGAAAATGTATTTTTCAAAGAAGCGCATAGTCTCTGTTTTACCAACCAGGTAAAACACGAAATTAATTTAAGTCAGGAAAAACCTATATTTACTAAAACCTATCGGTACCCATATATTCACAAAGACGAAGTTAAGAAACAAATAAATTAAATGTTAGAAAAAGGTATTATAAGACCAACTTATTCTCCGTGGTCATCCCCAATTTGGATAGTGCCAAAAAAGATCGATTCTAGCGGAAAAAAGAAATGGCGACTTGTAGTCGACTATAGAAAACTAAATGAGCAAACGATAGATGATCGTTATCCCTTGCCTAATATCACTGAGATATTAGATAAATTAGGAAAGTGTATGTACTTCACAACACTTGACTTAGCTTCAGGATTTCATCAAATTGAAGTAAATCCTCGCGATATTCCGAAAACCGCATTCACAGTTGACAATGGTCATTATGAATACGTACGTATGCCCTATGGACTGAAAAATGCTCCATCCACATTTCAAAGAGTAATGGACAATGTTCTAAAAGATTTACAAGGAAAAATATGTTTATGTTATATGGACGATATCATTGTATTTTCCACATCGCTTCAAAAATATATCGAAAACCTTAATCAAGTTTTCGTACAACTAGGAAAAGCCAACCTTAAAGTACAACTTGGTAAATCAGAATTTCTACACAAAGAAGTAGCATTTTTAGGAAATATAGTTACTTCCGACGAAGTTAAATCCAATCCCGAAAAAATTGAAGCAATCAAAAAATTTCCTATCCCAAAAACTGAAAAACAAATAAAATCATTTCTCGGAGTTCTAGGTTATTATAGAAAGTTCATTAAAAATTTCGCTAATATTACTAATCCCATAACTGAGTGTCTCAGAAAAGATGAAAAGATAATTCTAACAAAAGAATATATTCAATGTTTCGAAAATTGCAAACAATTACTTTGCAAAGATCCCATTCTTCAATATCCCGATTTTTCAAAACCTTTCGTTTTAACAACAGATGAAAATAACGTAGCATTAGATGCTATTTTATCACAAGGACCTATAGGATCAGACAAACCTATATGTTATGCTAGTCGACCTGTAACAAAAACCGAACAAAATTATTCCACAATAGAAAAAGAACTCTTAGCCATCGTACGGGCTACAAAATACTTCAGACCTTATTTACACGGACAAAAATTTCAAATAGTTACCGATCACAAACCTCTAACCTAACTAAAACTAAAAAATACTAACGCAGATGCATTATCTAGACTAGATCCAAAAATAGAAATTAATATTAATTCCACAAACGAATGCTCTTCAAATAATTTCTCTCAAAATATTAGTACGCAAAATACTGAAACAAAAGACATAATTTCAACGACTGAGACCGTTTTAAATGAATTTAATACCCAAATAATTCTTGAACAAAACGATAACTTCCCTGAATGTAATATAACATTCAAAACCCTTTTCCTGAAAAAGAAACGTTACAATGTCAAATGTAAAGAGTTTACAGAAGACAAATTAGTTAAATTGTACAAAGAGTACATAAACCCTACAAAACTTATTGGAATTGCCTGTAACGACAATACCTTTAGACTTTTAAATGCTGTCATAAGAAAGTATTTTTCCGAAACTAAACCAAAACTTATACGAAGTAAAATTCTTGTCGAAGACATCGAAGATGAACCCCGACAGTTAGAAATCATATCTAAATTACACGAAGATGGAAATCATCGTGGTATTCTAGAAAATCTAGAACAAACCAAACGTAAATATTACTTCCCAAAAATGAAAAATTTAATAAACCAATTTATTAACAAATGTGAACTTTGTCAAACAATGAAATACAATAGAAACAAAAAAAAAATTAAATTCGAAATTTCAGAAACACCTAGTAAACCACTAGAGATTCTTCACGTAGATATATTCTCAATAAACGATAATAAATATTTTACAATCTTAGACAAATTTTCAAAATTTGAAACATCATATTACTTACTAAATTCCAACAGTATCGAAATTGTAAATGGTGAATTCCATATGTGACTTACACGACACGAGACACCTGTTTTGTCATTTTTGATAATATTTAGGGTATAAATATAATTCTTTTAATTTTTCTTTTTTAAGAAATAATATTTATAAGCATATGCATGTTGAGTCATGCCCTTAGTTTTTTAATTTAGGCTTTCATTTTAATAATACTAATATAATTAATCAGTTGTGACTTACACGACATCAAATCCATTGGTTTCAGAGTTATCAATGACAACTCAAAAATCCTGTTAATTGTGTAGCTAAATACTTTATAAACTGTATTGGATGGTTTTTCAGAAATACAAACAACAACCAAAGGGCTTGAACTTAGTAAAAAACTTTTTATTTTTTACAAAAAAAAAAATGTTCGCGTGACTTACACGACATAATAATTGTGAATTACACGACACTTAATATTATAATTAGATATTTACACCATATGAAGGATTAATTAAATTATATTCATGTAATTGACTGAAGAGTCAATAGAAATAATAATATTCCAAAATAAGTTAGGGTTATACGAACTAAAATTAATCTAAATTTTGAAATTCGTATAATCCTGAGTCAGCCGGAAATGTAGCCCTTAAACCTCGACTGTGTTTGTATTGTGGTTCGGGCAACTTTTGTTTTATATTTTTAATGTCAACTATTGGGTCGGAATCGAGTTTCTTGGGGTAAACAAAATGTTGCCTGTCTTTATGATATTTTAGGAAGTTTACATGAGCACTTTTGATCAGGATCCTAAAATTAAAGAATTAATTATTAATTGGTTTATTCAACTTAATCATACCAATTGCCATTGTTGTTGTTGTTCTTTTTTTTGACAGCACCATTAAATAATAGAAGAAAGCAGTTTCCACTGAACTGAATATTTATTTGGCTAACATATGTGATGTAATGAATTAATGTAATGTAGCAGTTTTTTTTGTACTTCTACATTGTATTTATAAGGTTTTGTTTTACAAACTTGTTAGAATACTTTTATCATTCGTACGGGAATGTTTTATAAAAATCTATTGTGAAAATAAATATTGTGAACGAATATTGAAAAGAGTGAATCAGAAGAGTTTTTAATAAATTAATAAATAGTTTTGAAAAGCAATTTTGAGTTTGTTGTTGAAGGTTATTCTTTCCTTTTGTGCAAACTGTGGACATTTTATGGTCCTTCGAATCGGATCTCAAGAACTATTTGATCAATCGGTAGCCGTCACTTTACGCGGTAAATCGTAGTCGGCGGCAAATCATTGTCAAGTGTCGTGAGTGTCCAGCCATTGTTGTGTGTGTGGTTTTAGTGACGCCGTGTGTGACTCAAGTGTAATAGAACAGTTTAATTCATCGCAGGTGTCCAGAATCAACAGTACATAACAGTACAGTATAACAGTATATCTCAATCAACAGTACAGTATAATTCATCACAAAGGCTTTCAAATCAACAAATTACGATAAGTACAATTTCATTTTTATATTGTTTTAAAAGAAAATAAAAGTTGCAACATAAATATTTCAATTCAAATATAATTAAATAATATAAATTTCCAAATTTGTATGATCATAGTATACATCTATTCACAAAGAATAACATATTTTCATAATAAAAAAAATAATTCTAAAACATTATATACCTACCTAGATAATAAACCATTATGGCCACCGGAACATTAATTCAAACACGTGGTAGAATTTTAGCAACCATAACAAAAGCCAAAACATTTGCGTTAGGGATAACTGCAGAGACCACTATATCATCGATTGAGGTTAGGATAGAAAAACTCGATGAAGCATGGATTGAGTTTCGAGAGGTAGAAGATAAGTTAACTGCATTACAACGCGGTAATCCACAGCTCAATATTGAACTTAAGCAGGATGAATTTGAAGACAAATTTTATGACACCAAATCACTTTTATTGGAGCGATTACGCGAAAAACAAAAGACAAAACAACCAGCACCATCAGCTAATTCAACCGCGTTTGATTTGTTACTAGACCAACAGCGCGTATTTTTAGAAGGTCTTGCAGAGCGTACGCAGATACAAAATGAAAGTTCTACGGCTATGACATCGGAAAGTATACGACTACCACGTATACATATAGAGCCATTTTCCGGCAACTACGACGCTTGGCCATCGTTCAAAGATTTATATTTATCATCGGTACATAATGTGGCAAGCATTACTAAAGCTCATAAATTTCAAATTCTTAAAGGTCTTCTACGAGATAAACCATTAGTTATTATCAAAAATCTTTTAGTTACTGATGCTAATTATGACGAAGCGTGGGAAAAATTAGTCTTGCGGTATAATAAGAAAAAACCGATATTACAATCGCTAATAAATAAATTTTTTAATCAACCAAACGCACACAATGGTGCTGCAGAGTCACTTCGACGAATTAGTGATGAATCAGATGAAATTATTAGTGGTATTAAGGCTTTAGGAAGTGCTGCAGAGACACGAGATCCCTGGCTCATTCAAAGTTTACTAACAAAACTTGATGAAGATTCACGTGAACAATGGGCAAAGGAAACTCGTGATAAGGAATTTCCAACTATCAACGAATTTCTAACCTGTCTAAACAACAGATGTTATGAAAAAGAAAGTTCCGTAGGTGGTACCAAACAAAGGGTTATAAGACCAGCAGGTCATATCAAATCTATGCATATCTCTGCGGATTCTAAAAAATGTCCATGTTGCAAATATTCTCATTCATTAAATCGATGTCTTACTTTCAAAAGAATGTCAGTAGCCAAAAGAAGACGAATGGTGAATGAATATTTGGTCTGTTACAACTGCCTAAGACCAGGTCATTTTGTAGCTAATTGTCATTCAGAAAGATCCTGTGAGAAATGCAACAGTAAACATCATTCATTATTACATCTGGATGGTAATGGTAATAATCCAAAGCAGGAAGCTGCAGTTACAACATCGCGAGAGTCACACTCCACAACTCAACTAAGCTCAGTTAATCAATCAAGAGCACCGATAAATGAAAATTCTGAAACAAGTCAAACTTTTAATGCTATTACGTCGCGTTCGGCATTTCTACCAACCGCGCTCGTACTCGTTCGGGATAACGCCGGGAAAATGCACAAAGCACGAGCTTTGTTAGATTCGGGATCGCAATCCACATTTATCTCTGAATGTCTTGTTCAAACGCTGAAACTCGCACGCAACTATGCGAATGTAAAAGTTACAGGTATCGCAGGTACGAAAGCGTCAAACACAAAAGGAGCAGTAAATATTTTCTTGCAATCAAGATTCACAGAAGAAGAATACATAGCTGCAGATGCACTTATATTATCAAAAATAACATCTACAATTCCAATAGCGACAGTAGAAATGAGATGTGTCGAGCAGTATAATCATCTTCAATTGGCAGATCCAACCTTTTATATTGCAGGAAAAATAGATCTCTTAATTGGAGCTGATTTATTTTTTAAAATTTTAAAACCAGAACAACTAAGACTCCAAGATCACCAAATATTACAATCAACCAAGTTTGGGTGGATCGTCACTGGAACATCAAGCCACCAAGAGCACATACAAGCATACACCACAATTACCACAGGAGACTACGCAGAAGAAATTCTAGAAAGATTCTGGAAGGTGGAAGAAGTTCCGGCAATTCCATTATCAACTAAGGATCATCAATGTGAAGATCATTTTGTAAAAAATACATATAGAAATTCCGAAGGACGGTACGTCGTAAAACTACCATTCAAATCGGATGCTTCAATGCTTGGATCATCAAGGGCCGCTGCAATAACTCGTTTATTAGCAATGGAGCGCAGGTTTAAAAAACAACCAGATCTCGAGAAACAATACAAATTATTCATGGAAGAATATATTCAGTTAGGACACATGGAAGAAGTAAAAGCCGAATACATCAACTGCAACGACGATGAATGTTTTTACTTGCCTCACCATGCTGTAGTAAAGAGTGAAAGTACCACCACAAAACTTAGGGTTGTATTTGACGGTTCCTGCAAATCATCTTCGGGCACATCCTTGAATGAAAATTTGTTGGTCGGGCCGACTATTCAAAAGGACTTAGTGTCATTAATATTAAAATTTAGAACCAATGCCATAGCATATTCTGCGGACATCGAAAAAATGTACCGTCAAGTAGAAGTAAACGAAATTGATCGAAAATTTCAAAGAATTGTATGGCGAAGAAATTCAAATGAATACATCAACCACTACCAGCTCAAAACAGTAACGTACGGTACTTCTAGTGCACCATTTCTTGCTGTAAGAGTACTGCATCAAATTGCTGATGATTATAAAACAGAATATCCATTAGGTTCCACAATAGCGCTAAATGATTTTTATATCGACGATCTCTTGTCGGGAAATGATGATGTTGATACAGCGATAAAGGCTCAGTTAGAAATTTCTAATATGTTAAAAAAGGGTGGATTTATTCTTAGAAAATGGAAATCCAATTCAACAGAATTTATGAATGTGATACCAGAAATTTACACTGAGAAATCTAACCTAACACTTAACGATGACACCGAAACTGTTAAAACATTAGGGTTGCACTGGAATCCACAAAGGGATACCTTTTCATATAATATCAACCAAAACACCAAATTGGTATCATCCAAGCGCGAAATGTTGTCTCAAATAGCACAAATATTCGATCCACTTGGCTGGGTATCACCTGCAACTATAACATTTAAAATTGTTTTACAAAAAATATGGCTTCGAAAACTCAACTGGGACGATCCGCTTCCTGAAGATTTAGGTCAAGAGTGGGAAAATTTACAAGCTACAATTTTGGAGTTGCAAGATATAGAGTTGCGAGATTTCTATCGACATTTGCCTCAACTGCAGATATACAAATACATGGTTTTTCTGATGCATCAGAACACGCCTATGCTGCTGCCATTTATTTACGAGCAAAAGATTTGAATGGAACGGTTACAACAAAATTAGTGATCGCAAAAACAAAGGTTGCTCCAATACAGCAGTTATCGGTACCCAGGCTTGAGTTGTGTGGAGCAGTATTACTAGCAAAATTAATGCGATACACTTGTGAGGTACTAGACGTTAAGGTGAACAAAATAGTCGCGTGGACAGATTCACAAATCGTCCTTGCCTGGCTGTCAGACATTCCAAGGCGATGGAAATGTTTTGTTGGCAACCGCACTTCCGATATTCTCCAAATCCTTCCGAGAAGTAGCTGGAACCATGTGAGATCCAAAGACAACCCAGCTGATTTAGCTTCAAGAGGCGTATCACCTAAGATCCTTTTTGAGTCAACGCTATGGTGGAATGGTCCCAAGTGGTTAAGTACTGATGAAACAAACTGGCCATTAGAAATAAACATTTTACCAACCCAGCTAGAAACTAGGAAAGAAAATATTGTATGTCATGTTCGTCTCAACACCACTGAACCTGGCATAATCGAATTGTTATTCAAGAAATTTTCATCGTTCTCAAAAATCAAAAGAATATTAGTCTACTTACTCAGATGGATTAAACAATACAACACCGCTTCAAACATTGACTTATTAAGGAAGGCAGAAGAAATATGTGTAAAGTGGGCACAAAACGAAGCCTTCCATGAAGAAATAAATTGTTTAAATCTACATAAAAAAATCGCCAATAAGTCAAAACTACTATCTTTAGCTCCGTTTCTAGACGAAATGGGCATCCTTAGAGTTGGAGGCCGGCTCGCAAACATGGATGCTCCATTTAATACTAAACATCCAATAATATTACCGAAGTCTCACATAATCAGTGAAGTAATCATAAGGAATATGCATCTTAAACATTTGCACCCCGGTGCAACGTTATTAACAAGTCTTATCAGGCAAAAATTCTGGATCATCAATTGTAAACAGGTAGTACGCGCTTCCATTAACAAATGCATTGCATGCTGTAGGCAACGTGCGAATACAACTAAACAGCTGATGGGAAATTTGCCAAAACATCGCATCACTATTGGTCGTCCGTTTTTGCATACAGGGGTCGATTATGCGGGACCGATCCTTTTGAAATCCAGAACAGGTAGAGGTAGAGTTCCAATTGTTAAAGGATACATATGTCTATTTGTATGCTTCGCTACGAAAGCCGTACATATCGAATTGGTGAGCGATTTAACCTCAGAAGCATTTATTGCATCTCTGCGACGATTCATTTCTAGACGAGGAAACCCTGTGGATATTACGTCAGACAACGGCACTAATTTTGTGGGAGCAAAAAGAGAATTAAATGAATTATATGAGTTATATAAATCTCAAACGCATATTTATAATGTCTCTAATTTTCTTTCTCAGAATGAAATCAAGTTTTATTTCAATCCAGCTAGCAGCCCACACTTTGGTGGCCTATGGGAATCAGGTGTGAAATCGATCAAACATCATCTCAGGCGTGTACTTCATAATACCATAATGACCTTTGAAGAAATGGCAACGCTACTGACACAAATTGAATCACTACTAAATTCCAGGCCGTTGTGTCCATTGTCAGCTGATCCAGAAGATTATTCTGCACTAACGCCAGGTCACTTCCTAATTGGTGAAGCTCCAACAACTCTTCCTGAACCAAATATACTAGAACTTTCAACAAACCGACTCTCCAGATGGCAGAACATTAAAGCCAGGATTCAAGGGTTCTGGCGAAGATGGCAGTTGGACTATCTTCACAATCTACAACAACGTCCTAAATGGCTCAATAAAACCAATGAGCTGAATTTAAACGATTTAGTTATAATCAAAGATGACAACACTCCACCCTCCAAATGGATAATGGGACGAATTCTGCAGTTACATCCTGGTAAAGATGGATTGACCCGAGTGGTATCAGTAAAAACAGCAAACGGCGAATTAAAACGTTCAGTAGTAAAACTATGTAAATTACCTATAGAAAATTTAGGTTAGATATCTTAATTATACAATTCATGTTTTACTATGTTAGCCTCATATATTATAAATTCTAAATTAAGAAACAAGTTTCTTAATTGGCCGGGAGTATGATCAGGATCCTAAAATTAAAGAATTAATTATTAATTGGTTTATTCAACTTAATCATACCAATTGCCATTGTTGTTGTTGTTCTTTTTTTTGACAGCACCATTAAATAATAGAAGAAAGCAGTTTCCACTGAACTGAATATTTATTTGGCTAACATATGTGATGTAATGAATTAATGTAATGTAGCAGTTTTTTTTTGTACTTCTACATTGTATTTATAAGGTTTTGTTTTACAAACTTGTTAGAATACTTTTATCATTCGTACGGGAATGTTTTATAAAAATCTATTGTGAAAATAAATATTGTGAACGAATATTGAAAAGAGTGAATCAGAAGAGTTTTTAATAAATTAATAAATAGTTTTGAAAAGCAATTTTGAGTTTGTTGTTGAAGGTTATTCTTTCCTTTTGTGCAAACTGTGGACAACTTTGTGAGCCAACTTTAGAAAACTTAAATATTTTCGATTTGTTTTTTCAAAAATAAAAAATTCATGAAATCAACTTTCAAAAAAATAACTATATGATGGAAAATAACAATTTTAAAATTTGACTTTGTTGTATACTTTTGCATGGAATTCATCAAATTACATGAAAGATTTCATTTCCAATCACGGTATCCCCAACAAAATTATATCTGACAGAGGTGTAGAATTTACATCAACCATATTCAAACAATTTTGCGATTTATATAAAATTAAATTACAATATACTTCAGCAAAAAGTTCCACCGGTAATTCACCCGTTGAACGTTTTCATTCAACATTAATAGAAATCTACCGAATTATATATTCACAAAACCAAAATAAAGATTCCAACGAAATAATGAAGGAAACTTTAATTACCTACAACAATTCAATCCATTCAGTCACAAAACTAACCCCTTTTGAATTAAAAAAAGGACATTATACTAGACAACAAATCTTTCCAGACAAAACCAATAATAAAAAACCCCACGAACATCTTCAAGACCATATAAAGACATATGACAAGTTACGAAATATTATAAAAACAAAAAACGAAGAACAAAAACAACACATAATATCTAAATTAAACAAAAATCGTAAATCACCATCAGTATTTCTAGAAAACGACACAATATACGAACAAGACAATAGACGAAATAAATTAAGCCCCAGATTCAAAAAACATAAAGTCAAGAAAAATAACAAAGTTACCGTAATTACCAATAAACGTAAAGTACATAAATCTAAAATAAAACGTTTGTTGCAGGTACGCAACAACATCCCTAGCCCAGGAAATGACAATAATGGACTATGACGATAACAAAGGCATAATACCTATACGATTAGGATCAGCAAGACTTATTACCGATTATAGTAGATTAATACATATTATAGATCTCGAAACTTACGAACATAATTTATGCATTATTCAAAACAATATACTAACCCTTCAAAATCTTACTAAAGATAACCCCGACATTAAAAACATTTATAAAATTCGAATCGAGATACTCCAAACCAAATTTTCAAAACTAGAAGAATATCTAGATCAACTACGACCCAAATTCAGAAATAAAAGAGGACTTATCGATGGATTAGGAACAATAATCAAATCCATTACCGGAAACATGGACCATGACGACTACCTAGAATTAGGAGACGCTAGTAGGTAAATTGCCACTTTGGAGTGAGAACCAAAAAACCCCTATATTTCACGCATATATAATTGGTCAAGACTTAAATTGAAATAATTGTTTTTATCTTTTGTAATTGTTGTTGTAATTTGATTATTAGAATTAAATAAGAGCTAGCTTTGGTAATGATATAATTTTTGATTTTTTTGACCTGGAAAATGTTGTACTTGAGCTAGATGATTGACCCAGAGACAGTAGACATTAAATCAAGTGGTTGTTAATCTATTAAATTACTCAACTTGACACTGAAAATATTTAAACTGCTGAAAGAAGAGTGAACATATTTATAAGCGCCTTTTTAAAATTATAATGTAAATATATCTTATAAGAAACATTTCAATTACATAGAAGTTACAAGAAAAGAAACAAACTATAAACGTGTTTTTTTTAAATTTTATTTCAGGTTTTTTCATTATATTTTATTTCTTTTACAAACTTTTAAACTATATCGTTTTTATCTATCCAAGAATTATACGCTTTGTCAAATCCCAGCCACTTCACAAAAACCTTTTTCCCTTCTCTTTTTAAAAATTTTTCAACAAGATAAGTATCTGAATACTTTACAAGTGTTAGTTCCGCTTCGTAAAATCCACCAGATATTGGAGTGTTTGTATAGTCAATCAATTGGTATGTAGCTGGATATGTTGTTTTAACTTTAACTACTTTAAAAATTTCTGTTGACCAGTTTGGTTGATAACCTTTTTCAAACTTGCCTTTATATTTACTTATTCTTACGTAATCTCCAATTTTTAATTTAGCTTTTTGATAAATTTTTGGATGCATATAGAAATTTTTAAGAATATATTTTTTATTTTTTCTAGTAACACTTTCTGGAGGTAATTTGATTGTTCTATGTGTTGTTGTATTATATTTTTTTAAAAGTGGTTGAAGTATAGAGATCCAATTGTAATTACCTTGTAAACTGAATTTTTTCCACATCAAACATTTTAAAGTTCGGTTGAAGCGTTTTACGATAAATGCCTTAAGTTCAGAAAATGTATGATAATGATTCATCTTATTTTTCGACATATATTGTTTAAATTGTGTATTAAAAAACTCTTTGCCTTGATCTGAATGAATATTTTTTGGGAAAAGTTTTGCTCGCTTAACAACATTTTGGAAAGCCCGCAAAACTTGTTCTGTAGTTTTACGTTTGATAGGCTCAGCGTAAGCATATTTAGAAAATGTATCAATTACTGTTAATATATATCTGAAACCTTTATTAAATTTAGCGTAAGGAATCATTTCGACCAAATCAATTTGCCAAGTATCATTTAAACCTTTTTGAATGAATTTTCTTCTAAGAAATTTTTTTCTAGAAGGTCCATGTAGTTCTGAAACTATTTGTTCGCGTGACATTTCTTTCTCTTTATTGGATTTTTTCTTTCTTTCTTTATATAGTGCTAAGTGTTCAATTATTATAAATAGCTAACTTAGTTTATTTAAATCTACAGTTGGAAAACGTAAATCTACCAATAATTATCAATATGGAGGCTGATTCAACAACATATTCATTTTTAGGTGGCGAATTTCACTTTCCAAATGATTTAAACAAGGGACAAATTTCAAATAGTTTAAATAACCTGCATGAAAATACAATAACATCTACAAGAAATGACGAAGAAGAAACATATTCATTTTTAGGTGGCGAATTTAATTTACCAAATGATTTAAATAACCTACAAGAAATTGCAATAACATCTACATCAAATGAAGAAGAAGAAACAGTTCCATCTTTCCGTCCAGATGTAGATTTTATATCAACCCTTCAAATAACTGAAGATGAATCAGAAAACGAAGATCATCAAAAATATATCGACAATCAACTAGGAGATTCACGATATTGTGAATATTCTGATTCAGATACACAGGCAGAGCAACATAATGCTGATCAACATGGTTATACTGACTATTTCGAAAATTTGTTTAATTGGCGTTAAAATAAAAAAACATAAACATTCAAGATTACTTGTGTTATTTATTTAAGTTTTTACAAAGTTTATCTCTTAAAATTACAGGTATCTCGAAAAAAAAGTCTAGAAAAGTTACACTGCTCCATTGCTTTGAGATGTTAATTTCGTCGTACAACCTTTCCACTTGTTTCTTTTGACAAATCTTTATGTATTTTTCAACATATTCTCTTACACTTGGTTCAGTAATTTTGTAATGCAACATTACAGCTTGGATGAAATCAATTAAATTGTTAAATGTATCAGCTTCCTCTCTGTTGAAAATAAGAGATTGATTAATAACATTTCTCAATCCAGTTTGTAAACATAACTTGGTATTCTTAATTGTTTGTTTGCATAATAAACTTTTGTACAGAAGGTAAAACTCACACCAATTACGATAGTTTAGAATAATTACTTCTTTTCCATCACGATGAAGTATGGTTGTGGTTTCAAACGTTTTCTCATTAAAACCAACAGAAATTCTAATTGATTGGTTTTTATTAAGAAAATAGGTATAGTTTAATAATATCGATATTGTGTTATGACGTAGAACTTCCATGATTCCAATTTTGCTACGCACTTAAATTTTTATACCTCTTGGATTTCAAGACTGTAAAGTATTAAATTTTCCAAATAATTTGTGAAATATTTTTGAAATCAGTCTGTCATTTTTCAAATGATTTTCGTCACTGAATTGTTTCAAGAAACTTCTCATACTAAATCCAAAACATCTAAGCCAAACGTAAACGCAACAGTATTGTCCGCACACATCTGTGAAATGGCTTTGTAACTGTTTCCTATTAAAAATTAAACAATTGTTCTTCAAGTATTTTAAAATTTCTGGTTCAGTTGGTGTCGCCAATAAGAATCAAAGTACTCTACACAGCCTCGTTTTGGAATGTAAATAGCGACCCAATGTGTTCCAGGGTCTTTTGCCTTATCAGTGTTCACAATTAAAAGAGATGGTTTATCCATTTCTTTTGGAATTCTATCCAAAGCAAAAACTCCCTTAAAATTTTTGTTGGTGTGTAAGTTACATTTTAAAACATTAGTTATTTCTAATGTATTCATTATAAAAGTTGACTCAAATCATACACTTTGTTCGCTTCTTTAACATAGTTTAACAAAAAGTCTTTTTTAATTTGTGTGTTTGTGATGATTATATCAAAATTTTCTAATATTTGTTTAAACTCTTTTGTTAAATTATCGTTAGCCACAGTTCCAAAAGAATAATTTTCAATATTTTGATTTGTAAGTTCCCTTG
This sequence comes from Diogma glabrata, assembly GCA_963693315.1. NCBI lineage: Eukaryota > Metazoa > Arthropoda > Insecta > Diptera > Cylindrotomidae > Diogma > Diogma glabrata. Next base: position 315,834,629 of record OY856186.1, read on the forward strand.
TTGGAAACTTGTAAGTAAATTCTTTTACGAACTTCTTACAAGGCTCTTTGAATCCAACTATACTAATATCTTTTACAAATAAACTATTTTTATCGTTACAACAAAATGTAACATCAACAAGTGCACAAGACGAAGGCATGTTGTAAAATATTTAAACATACGATTATTGAACCTATTTATAGATTTGTGAATATATTTCGATTTTTATCAATCTGAATGTTTGCATCAAATTCCCCATAAACTATTGCAGTTACTGTGGATGGAAGTGGTTTTGATAACCTTGCTTCAATTCTAACAGTACCTTGATTAAGTAGACCTTGACACATTTCATTTCCTGATGCATCAGGAGTCAAATCAAATGCTAGTAAAAAAAATCCATTGCTACACATAGCTTTTGTTATCTGATGACCTTTATCATTATGGAATATCCCAGTACCTTGAAAAAGTGTATTGTATGCTCTGGTATAACAGTTATATTCGTCTGAAAAACTGGTTTCAATTGCCATATTAGGTATTTGCACTCCATTTACATTCAACATAAATTGAGAAATATCAAAATGTTTAAAATTGTACGGGTTTTTTGATCTTTTACCAGAATAACCAATATTTTCCGTCGTACATATGATTGTATTTGGTACAATATGATTGTATTTGGTAATTGACCAATGAAAACATTGTTTAGTGAAATAGATGAACTATTCATAGGAATAGTATAGCTTTTTACTTCTACACGTTTATAATTATACTTGGCATTCTTTTTTTCCAAAACAGCATTATGTGCTAATAGCACACTCGGATTAATAGTTACATGTCTCATAAGCAACGTTGCTTCTAAAATTTTTAATTGAGAATCATCAGTGTCTTCAGAAAAAAAATAGAAGTCTGGTTTTTTTAGTGGTAAAACAATTCGAACATCCACATTGTTTATAAGTAAAGAAGGCTGATTAAACATATCAATATGTAGCTTACCCATAAGCTCAACAACGTTGCAATTATGATACAATTTTTGACAATCCTTTGACCCGCTATTGCTAGAATTTTCCAATTTAACTTTATCTAATGTCCACCCAGCGCACTCTAAATGTGTAGAAGCAGCATCTGTACCATAATTTAATAACGATTCAATATACGCTCTATAGTGATAATTTCCTTCTGATTGTGTTATATTTTTTCCGTTTAATTGTACATTACATTGTTTTATTAGAGAATGTAAAAGATTGTTTACTACACTTGGCTGTGATATTTCTTTTCCGTCTGCTCCTTTGTCATTATTCCATAATCCTACATCTTTTTTCAAAACCTGTATTTTCAATCTTAAATATGTAGGTAGAAGATAAGTCCCTATATGTCTCTCCGTGACCTAATGAATCAAATTCTATTACTGACGGTTTATCTAATGATGCTATAGGATAGTAAGAAACCTCTTCAGATCGTAAAATACTTGATTGAATAGGTTGTGCTTTAAATATATCCAATTCAGATTTCATACATTCAACCATGGTTAATCAAAATTATCTCGTTCTTTCTTACGGTTATTAACTTTACGTCGTTTTGAAGTAAAATAGTTTAAATTTTTGATTGACGGCTTATTTATATGTTTTCTTTTTCTTTTTCCTGACCCATACATTTCATTGAGTTTTTGAACTGCCCCACGCCTTACATTTTTGACAATCTCTTTACCGCAATCTTGCAGAACTTCCTTGACATTTGCACCCGATACAATATCTGATAAAGTACTAATACCAGAGTTTATGACCTCCTTTTTTAGTATATTAGCCCCCGAATAAAATATTGGTTTCAAATATCTGAAAAGACCACAAAAAAAACTACCTAGGCCGCGTCCTCTTTGATATGACACATTCGAATGTATCAAAGGACCAATATCCTCAAAACCTTTTCCTGTTTGACTCAAATAGTACTTATAGTATACTCCTTCCATAATACTTTAATGTCGTTTTCTTTTTGACAAAAAAAGTGATCTAAGAGCAAAAAAAGCAGCTGTCAGATCACTTTTTTTTGCATTTCGTATTCTTTTTGTACAAAAAATTGCTCTTTTTTTGATCTGAAAATATTTTTTCTGAATCTAGATTTTTTGGTAGATCAAGTTGCAAATACAATAAATTTACACAAATACATTTACAAATCTGTAAAATTAGTAAACAAACAAGACGCCATTTATTTATTATTATTTTTTAGAGTGAAATAAATGAAATGAAATAAATGTTTTGTTTAAATCGTGTTTTAAATTTAAAATTAATAAAAAATTATTTAATTAAACACTATTAATTAACAAAAACATTAAATGAGAGTTCACAAACACAACTACAAAATTAGATCAAATTTTTTCATATTCGTTTTGTGAACGAAAAATCTTTAAAAAATCACTTTTTCTGCTCTGGCAAAAAGAAAACGACATAAGAAAACACTAAATTGATCTATAAAATTACCTTTTATTTATGCTTTTTTAAATGTAATACAATTTTTGTATTACATTTTGTATATCTGATCGAAACACGATTTTAATAATTCCTGCAGGGTATAACTGTGATTTGCGATTAAGTTTATTACTATTCGTGGTTGATTTATACATATTTTAATATATTCAGTTTCATGAGTCAGTTTTTCTAACGATGTTGGAGGAGATGTAGCCATATAATTGGAGTCCACAGATATAAAATCAAATATTTAGCAAATTAGTGCACGGTCAACTTCTTTTTTAGAGTAACCATTAAATGATTTTATATTTTGAATAAGATATGGTAACAAAAAAGATTTCCAATCACACAATTCGCCCGCATGATCTAGAATGTAAGTCGTTCCGATGCCAGCCTTAATTGTAGAGTTAACTCCTATAAAAACATTAATACCCTTGCGCCACTTTTCCAAGTAGTTATTTGGTAGAAAGTCGTTTACGTAGATTTCTGACAGACCAACTTTCCAGTCTACACATCTTAATGGATTATTCAATGTATTTGCAAAAGCTGATAAAGTATTATCGGGATAGTAATTCATTGAATTATCACTAAGTAAAGTAACATAAAATTCATCTTTTAGTTGTATATCGCCCATGTTTTCTTACGATTTGGAAAATTAATTTTTGTTTGACTATCACCCGCTTTAGCTGATCGCAAAATTCGTTTTGTAGGTGTTGTAAATTCCCCGCCATTTATATGCTTTTCTTTCTTTTTTGGTGGACTTGGACTATCAAAAGGCACTGTTATAACGTCTCCAGACTCAGTTTCAAATGTTTGAAACTTTTGATTTGTAGTTGCTCTTCATTTTCTAATACGCTCACCAGCAGATAGAGCTTTTGCTAAAATTTTGTCTTGAACTTCTTCGTCAATTTCGTTGTCAGACTCAGGTGCTTTTTGGAAAATATTTTCTCGAACTCGATTATCAAATACTTCATCATCCTCATTCTCATATATTTCTTCCTCAGGAAATTGCATTTCATAGTTTCTTTTATTAATTACGTCTGTTTGAGTCTCTGTCTCTCTAAGGATTGGTATTTTACGGAAAAGTGTTTGAGTACTTTTTGGTTCCGTGATTGACTGGAAACGAGTTTGAGTACTTTTAGGTTCCATGGTTTTAATTTCTCTTCCGTCGATTTTAGATAAACTCCTTTTTTTGTTTTTAATTTTAAACAGGTTCTGACGATATAAATACCATTTCTGAGTATCAGACAAATTTTTGTTTAATAAAATGTTTTTCATATTTTTATCCAACTCATTTAGTTCAACGTCTGAATTTTGCTTTAGCTTGTCATATATTTCAGGTTTTAATATAACCATTTTGTTAAATGTTGTACTATTCATTTTATAAAATTTCCAATTATCCCCGATAAAATTGCACCAAGAAGAGCCGGTAAAAATCCCCCACGTTGAATTATAATTTTTTTTTTGCTGTCTAACGACTTTTTACGACAAATGAGTGATCTTAAGTCCCTTTTATACTTTTTTAATTGATTTGTCGCTTTTTTATTTAAATGACAGTTTCCTTTTAAAATATTTAACGCTATTTCACAGATCGTTTTAATTACACTAGGCTCACATTGTTTTATTATAACTTTTTGAAATTTTCTCTTAGAATTTTTTAACAGGTGCAATATATGTCGGTTGGTTTGTAATCGTTTCATATTCTTCACCAAATTGCTCCAATCGGTCTTTTGTACAAAAACAAAAATTTCTTCCAAATATGTCGCTTCTTAATCTAAATATATCATTAATATCTTGAGTAAGGTCTATTAAAATGTAGCTATATAGTGAGTTCGTTACTTCATTATATACTTTCTCAAATTCTTTGATCTGTTTTGGGTATAAAATTTTCATAAAAAAATTATGAATGAAAAATTGAAAGATATTTTATTTTTCATTTTAAATTATATTATGTGGTACAAAATCAAAGATTGAACCTTTTTTTCCAAAATTCTATAATTATTACAAAAAAAAGTTTTATTTAATTTGTGCATATTAGATGTTTTAAATAACTTTAATTTCTGTATATTGTAATTTTTGTTGAAATAGATTTATTTTATCGTAATATGTAAACAAAAAATCTTTACATGTTTAATTTTTCAAGAAATATTTCTTTAGAAGCTGTTGACACCGCTTTAATAGTCCTAAAAAGAAATTAAAATGAAAATTAATAATTAATATTCAGATATTTTAAAATTAAAATTAACTTATCTTCATTGTTGTTGCTTAGATGTTGTTCATATGTTATTTCAATCCAAGAACAACAATCTTTGCTCAATTTTAGTTGATGAATATTCGAAATGTCATCCTATCTTATGGTACACTATTTTTAGTCCTAGAAATAAATAAATAGATAAATTAATATTTAATAGTTAGATAATTAAACTTTAAGTTAACTTAGCTTTAATGTTGTTTATGTTTAATACGTCAATTTGACAACTAAAAGTTTCCACTCTTGTTGTGTACAGCAGTTTTTGGTTGCTATCAGTAGCTTCAGTGTTTATTGCAGAAATAGAAGTTAATCTTAACTGTGGAACCTATTGTTGTTTGGTTGTCGGCATTGAAATTGATGTTTTTTTTATAAGTCATCCATTTTGTAATATAGATTATATATACATTAGTTTTTAGCGCTAGAAGGGTTCTTGCTTTCTTTCGTTTTTGGATCTAAAATGTAAAGTTTGTAAAGCTACAAGGCTTTTTTAACAATTTGGTGTTAAGTTATGTATTAACTGTTAATAAATATAAAAATTAAGTCAATTTTGTGTCAGCAGTTTTTGATTCTCTAAAATTCTTTTTGTTAAGTTGTGTGTGCATCATGTGGCAGCAGTTTTTTACTCAATGTGTCTATTATCGAGTGACACTCGTGCACCACCAACTGTTTCTTCAGCATTTATGTCAATTCAACGCATACATATAACTATCAACTAAAATCAAGATTTTAGAATATTCGTATATACTAACTATATGTTTTTTATCAGGTCGCATTACCAATTGTGATCAAGAAATAACGTTATTCATTGCATGGCTGTTGCAATTTCTGTTATGTATTATTTTCATCGTGTAACTGCAGAATCTATTTATAACGTTATTCATTGCATGGCTATTGCAATTGCTGTTATGTATTATTTCATCGTGTAATTGCAGAATCTATTTACAACGTTACTCATTGCATGGCTGTTGCAATCGCTGTTATGTATTATTTTCATCGTATAATTGCAGAATCTATTTACAACGTTACTCATTGCATGGCTGTTGCAATTGCTGTTATGTATTATTTTCATCGTATAATTGCAGAATCTATTTACAACGTTATTCATCGCATGGCTGCTGCAATTATTATTATGTATTGTTTCATCGTTTGATTGCAAAGTTTATTTATAACATTATTCGTCGCATCACCGCAATACTTATTTTGACATTATTTATATGTTCATCGCATGACCTCAGGCTATTTATCACATTATTCATCGCATGGCTGCTGCAATTACTATTATGTATTATTTCAACGTTTGACTGCAGAGTTTATGATAACATTATTCGTCGCATCACTGCAGTACTTATTTGAAATTATTTATATGATTCATCGTATGACTTCAGATTTATTTATAACATTACTCATCACATCGGCGCTGCACTTATTCTTATTATTTCATTGTAAGAAGGAAATTTTTACTCAGATCCAGTCTCTGGCTTCATCATCACCATCAAAAAAGTATACAGTCCACTGCCAGGCCAGAGACGTGGACAGCAGCGTACAACAAAATATTGTGTTCAATTCATGTAAATAATTCTTCCTCTCCAATTAAAATGGTTCTTTATATTGCAATTAAAATAATATAATTAACACAGTTTACGTATGTCGGTATTCTCAACACTAAATTTTATTTCGTTTATTTTCGTTTTCATTTGATTGACAAATTGATTGAAGGTCTGTAGCCTGCTTTTTGATTCTTTAAAGAAAAAATATTATTCTTTCTTTTAAACAAAATATTTTTAAAAAATTAAAATGATGAATCTACACGAATCTTTACGTAATTCGTAAAATTATTTAAAAACTGATAAGTGTAAAGTGCCAATGTCAAATAATGGCCCTTTACAAATAATAACCCTGCAAAATTTTATTAATAATTTAGTAGTAGATCTGGAAGAATTAAACTCAAAGAATACTACTTTAAGAATGGAATTGGAAGCAGGTGTAGTCTGTCACAGGAACAAGAAGAATCAAATTTTTCCAACCTAAATAAAAAATTAAATTTACTAAATCTAGAGCTCTTAACTCAACACAACGCATTTAAATATATAAAACAAGAATCCGAAGCAACAATCAGTTCTCTCGAAGAGGATCTGAAAATTAAAGACGCTGATATAGAAACTTTAAGGCAGACAATAATCCACCTGAACGGCAAAATGCACAATTCCCAACAACCTAAATTACACGATAATGTTACAACGACAGTACCTGATAACTCACCTAAATATATAAATAATGCAATTGATATAAATATTGATAAAAATGACACAATAAATAATACGATTATTTCAAACAAATTAAAATTTCACGATAAGCAGAAAATAAAAATATCAACACAAAAAGATTTCCAACCAAACAAATTTTCTTGTGGTGGTATAAAACATACAAGTTTAGCTATAACTGAGCCAAGAATAAAATTGAATAAAAAATTGATCGCAAATAAGAAACTCGACAATGATCACACAAATCATAGAATTAGATCGCTTTTTACTCCGGTTGTCAAGCACTATCAGATAAATTCCAACACTATTTCAAAAACACCTTTAAAATCTGACATTCTGCTTAAACACAAAAACTTCCAACAAATTCACAATGTTCTGGACAACAAACAAAAATCATCAAAAAATAGGAAAAAACTGGTCATTTCAAAAAATCAAATCAAAAAGAGAGTGAAACAACATTGCGTCTCTCCTTCTAATTTTATAGAATCATTAATAAAATTATTTTATTGCCTCTTAAGTTTTATTCCAAAAACTAGCAGTATTCATTTTAGCAATATTCGGAATACAGCAAATTATTCACTTCAGCATCCAGATAATAAAAAGGAATGCGCATTGGTATCGGTCAAGTTTTTTAAACCCCTATTTCATAAACTATCAATTATAGTATCTTCTAGTTTCAAATTGGAGTTATGGGTAAAGATGAATTCAAAGAAAAAGGCGTACACGCAAATCTTAAATTTACAGAAAAATTTTCAACTGAAAGCGAACTACTGGTTAAGTTACCTCGAAGACTTTGGTTGTAATTATGAGAGCGGACCAGACGCAGATCAAGAAAGGCAGAAAGGAACCATTCGTGATCGAATTTATAAGATTTTAAGAAATTTGTCATTTTTATTAATATAACTAAGTAATATAATCAATACCAAAACCATTTCTCGTAGTTTTAAGTATTTCAAACAATTAAACGTATAAACGAACTATAATATTATTATTATTGAAATTTAAGTTTTATATATTTTCAAGGTTATATACGCAAAATCAATTTTTTAAGTTAATAAAATTACATATACAAAAATACTAAAAGAAAAGAGGAAAAGAAAATTTATTAAAACAATTTATTAAGCGAATAACCAAAAAAATATTTAAATAATAAAATAATAAATAATTTTTTTAACTAAGTTAACAGTGAATGTTTCGGAACCGACCCCTAATAAAGGTCAATCATCGGAAGCGATGATTAAAAGTTCCTACACCGCTAGTTTATGTTTAACTAAACTAGTTGAGTGTACCAATTGTCGAGCCATTCGTAATGGGGACATAAAAGCAACTGAACTGATTAATCTTATTAAGAATCTTTTTATTTAAAAAAAAAATCCCAGCGGCAGGTATATCCGCTAGAAATAGGTAGATTTCGGGGTCAGACGGTTTTGTGTCCAAATAAAATTAGATAAGTCAGATTAGTTTAAATAAAAAATATAAGTAGAAACAGAATAATTCAAAAAAATTATCGAACCAAATTAAATACATTATCCGAACTAACTCCATCAATACAATTTCGGAACAGTTTTATTTAAGTTGGTTTAAACTACTTTTAATAACATATTAAATCCACCAAAGATCAAATGAACTACGTCACAACTACAATTATACCATCACACATAATTTATAATCAAACATTATCAAACAATTTTATTTCAAAATCATCTTTTGTTGTTGTGTTTTTTTGTTCTTATTTAATCTTTTTTCAAACGGTTACTTAGTAAAAAAAATAAAAACAAAAGAGATTTTGATAATTTTTCTATGGTATTAAATGGGTTGATATTTTTCTTGTAAGGGTTGCATTATAATGCTTATAAAAATGGAACCTTTTGGGTTAGAAAGCTGAAATTTTTTGAGGCTATAGTTGAAAAGTATGTTTAAAAGCTAAGATGAATTTAAATAACATAAACTGAAACATGATGAAAGCATTGCCTTTTGCGTTTGTTTTCATTTCAACAGCCGTATGGCCTCAACCGTTAGACTTAAACTATTATTTTTGAAAATTTTGGAAAGATTTATATTTTAAGTACGTGAAAAAAAGTTTTCAAATATGAGCTTGGCCATTTCAGCTAGATCAAGGGCAGCAACTGACTAGACAACTAGACAAAAACTATTCGTAACAAAGAATTTGCAAGTTTGTACTTTGTTTTGAGTTGTTTTGCAATTTTGCGTAAAACTTTCAACAATTTCTTATCGTAAAAATTCAATTCAAAGCTAATAAAATGTTAATGTTAGCAAAAATTTCTTATAAAACTGTGAAACTTTTGATTTGATTTAACATTTCTAACTAGAACTTTTTTTGAAAACTTGAGCTGAAAAAGCAAAAAAAAAAATGAATTATAATATTCAAATAATGGTGAGTAACTGTTATATGATATGTAGTGTACAAAAGTTTTTTAAAATTTTAATTTTTTAATTATTTTTACAGATTCTGATGTTTACCATAGTAGGAACATTGGGTAAACCAATTTCCGAACTGGCGTTTAAACCAGAAGACGAAAATTTTATGTTATCGTTTTGTGAAAACTTAATTTTTTTTTAATTTTTTAACCTTTTTTCTTTTACAAAACTTAAAGTAAATTCTAGAAATATTTTAAATCATAATGAATTCGATTACATTCATATTCATTTCAGTAAATATAACATTAAATTCAAAACCAATGAAAATATTTACGAACTCTTATGGCTTCAAGCCTACTACAATAAAAGTAAAATCATTTTTTCCATAAACATTCCAAATTTCCACCTTGAACCTTAAACCATGTATATGATTAAAACCATTCCAATAAATAAAACCTATATCCTAGAAATTCCCAATCCAAAAATTATCCTAAACATGAATATATATCAGTTTATAACCGAACCTTGCAACGAAATAGAATCTGCTTATTACTGCAATAAACAAAAATTGGAGAAAGCTCAACTTCATGTATACCACAAATCATAAATAATCAATCAGCATCTTGCAATTTATCAAAAACAACATTTTACGAACAAATTGAACAAATACTACCTGGATACATATATAAAGCAACAAAACAAGAAATCATCATTATTTCAACATTCCCACAAAATCAGAAATCCGTCAAAGAAATCAAATTAATCAAAATTAAAAATTGCCAAATACAACTTAACAACGAAATCTACTGTAACGTCGGTGAATTCTCATATATAATACTAAAACCCCAATTTCTATTTTTTCTCCGTTTATTCGAAATATATTTCAATCATCTTATTTCATTTTTCTCAATCAAAATAATAAAAATTTAAAATTTCAAATCATAACGAATAAACTTAATTTCGAAAAGAATAACGAACAAAAGTATTATAAATACAGAACTCATTTGTCTGAATAAAAAAATATAATTTTGTTTCTTCAACGTTGGTACATCTTCGTTTTTTGATATGATGTGTCAAAAAACCACATTTTTCTATTTCTATTCGATTTTGTTTTTAAAACATTTTTGATTCATTCTGTTTTTGTTTTTAAAGTTTAAAAAGAAAAATTGTGAATAGAAATATAAACAAATGTCGATGTAGAGTTACGATACAGATAATAAATAAATGTTACGTTTTCTATTTTTGATTACTAATAAATTTTGTTTAAAAAATTAAGGAAAAGGTTCTATATATTTGATAATAGATTGGATGTCAAATTGAAAGAAATTAAAAGTACAAAAAGATTTTTCGGTGTCATATTAGATCTGTGTATGCTTACATTTGGTGTATTTATATTTAAATGCACGGTAGACGCCAGGACAATCGTAATTGCAGTTATCACACAATTAATCCCAATATTGAAGGTGGTTCGAGTTTATTCAAATATAGAAGGATTATGTAACCAGTTAATTTTGTTGGAATATAAGGCCAGTTAATATTGTTGGAATATATCTCTGAAGAAGTATCAGGAACAGAAGACGATACATCGTTCAACAAGGAGGAAAACAAGCAAGTTATTCTTATAACTTTTTTATTATTATTATTAATAATATATACAAATATGTATATATTTACTGTCATGTTAGGTTTAAAAATTTAATAGCTAGGAGATTTCCAAATTTTAAATTTCCATTGACGGCAATCCGTTATCCCCCGTGGCTTCACAAGATTTTTTTTGTGTTTAATTTGTTGTTAAAAAGTCCCATATAGAACGATCTGGCTTCGAATCAGTGCCAACAGAACACTACACTGACACAAACTTGATGACATCTCTAGAAGAATCAATAGTACTTCAACCATATAACGATATGAATATTTTGGAAGTTAAAACAACCAATAGAATTACCAGCACTTCATAACTGGACTTTACAAAATATGGAAGATATACAGATTCTTCACAATTCAATGAAACAACATCGCCATCACAAGAATGCCATAATTGGCACCATCATCACAATAATCATAATAGTTCTTTTATATTTTACAGTTCAAAAAGTAATACATTTAAGAAAAATAAGAAACATCCTATCCAGATAGAAATAAAAAATTCAGAAAACACCTGCAATAACCAACAGCACCACCAGTTGCCCAAGGACGTAGGTTTTGGACACCACTCAGGAGGGAGAGGAGTTACGTCCCGTCATTCACACCACACACCCAACAATCAGAACAATACGTTCTAATAATACGTTAGTTAAGTTATATATGCTATATGTCATGTCATTTGTCATGTTACCTTTAAATTATGTTATTTCATTCTCTTTCACATCATTCTTAAAATGATGAAATCATTTTTATATCATGAGATATATTTATCCACGACTACTAAAGAATATATACTTTTCCATGCGTATATCTACGATATATAGAAAGGAATGAATACAGTTACAATGAAATAACTGTATTCATTCCTTTCTATATATCAAATTTTTTTTTATTTATTTCATTCACCTTTATTTATTCAAAATTCCCCCTAACAAATTAAAAACTTGATTTGTTGGTATAGTAATATAAACCAGATAAAACAAGAACAATACATATAAAATAAACAAACATGTTTTGTTTTGTTTTAATTTCATAGATTTATTTCAATATGGCGATATAAAACTTTTACAGGAAAACTTGAATGAAATTATTTGAAATATTTGTAGTCGTGGATAAAATAGTATCTTGTATTCGCTTAGGATGAAGGCAATTCTTCACTCGGATGATTCCCTCCACTCGCTACGCTCGTTCCCGGAAACTTCATCTTCGTAAAGAATTGCCTTCATTCTAAGCTCATACAAGAATCTACTATTATGTTAAAACTTGAAATATAAAGACTTTTGTTTATATAAAATCGTTAAGAAAAATTTAAAGGAAATATTCTTAATTGAAATAATATAATCATTTCTTTGTTTTAACATTAAACACTTGTTCAATGTATGATTCATATTGTTTAAGATAAATCTAAACTTTTAATTAAACTAATACAATAATTCCTTTATTCAAAGAATATTATATATTGTAGATTTAGACTTCAGATTTTTAGATTATTAGTAACTTTTGACTTGTTAAGAACTTACTCTCAATTTTTATTGTGAATTAAAATAAAATAAATAAATTATAGTAAAAAATATTGTAACCAGTGAAAAAATTAAATTAATAAAATATTTTTTTTCCACAACTGCAGGTTACAACCTATAATTCGCGATATTATTTAATGCAAAAAATAAACATTTTTAATACAACAAGCTTTGTACTTTAATGAAAACTGCAATATTCAAGTTTTTTTTAATTGTGTAAAAGCCACAAGTAACTAAAAAGTAAGGCCACATCATAGACATTTGTAGAAAACGGATCTATAATAATTATAAAACAAATTTCTAGAGAAGCTCTCAAATGCCTGTTTCGAAAAGCACAAGGATGCAGTAACAAAACTTACAATCAAGTGTACTACAATTCCACAACGCATAAAAAATTCTAGATTGAAAACATTTTCTCTTAAAATCTAACAAACAGCCAACATATTAATCATACCTTCATTCCGTAATACCAAACAACATAAAATCGTTTCATAAAGTAACAACTGTCTATTTATGACGGTTTACTGTGTTGTGCACGAGCATTAACACATGCAAATGACACAAATCGAATTTAAACATCAAATTTACTTAATAAAATTTAATCCAATTTTAAAACTGTATTTCAATATCTCTTAACCGAATTTCGGTTTTTATTTAGTTTATATATCATTGAAAAATTAAAACATAATCAGTAATATTTTGTTCATAAAATTAATTGAAAATAATTTTTGCAAACTTTTACGAAATAATAAAAACTGTTTCAATAAAACTAAATAATATAGTGTTAAGAGCAATAAATGTTTTGTCCAACTGACATAATTTAAATAACGGTAAAAATTATAATATATAAGGTAAAATTAAGACATTGATTTCACATATTTCGACACCACGTCTACTGACAAGACACCAGGTCTACTGACTGGAAACATCACGTAACACCTCTTATCTATAAACAAAACAAGGAAATAATAAATTTATTTCAAGGGACCATTAACTCGTCAAATATTACGACATCATAGGTTATTACCGTGTATAAGCTAAGACTTATATTACATATAATTTATTCTCGTACCATCATATGGTACTAACTAGATCCCAATCAATATCTACGCTATCAACGGAACCACCACCAGGACAGATTCTTGACGCTCCATCACAACATCTCAATGATGGCAGAACACCTTGTAATGGATAGCCTGGAAGAATGCTTGAACACAGTGTATTATAGTCTCTGATTCTTTAGTTGTCATTTTTGATTAACATAAGTAGCTTGTAATAGTTTTTTTTATCCATCCCTCATTGACAGACGCATTTTTCTTATAGTCTCAGTAACTCATAGTTGTTTTCATTTAATTACATAAACATTAATATTTAATTTTACAACCCCCTAAAATTGACTCACACTACGTTTCCGTCCGTTTAATTTCACCATACTATTTGAATTTGAATTCTCCATACACTAACCGTGATTGAACAACGAAGTTTTCAAACCTCAAAACAGCTGTGCGTATTTGTCCAATCGTCAACATAAAAAGAATTAATATCTTATTTTGTTAAACATTCGATTTTTTTGTATTTTTTCCCTCAAATAATCTTTCCGTTATGGAACTGAACTTCACTGTAATGCTATTATAGATTATAGTTTTGTAATACCTAAACACCATAAAGTCGATTAAACTCGCATTCAACTTATTTTAATTCATTGATAATTGTTATTAATGTATCGGAAATGATTTATGTCGCAAAATTATTTTTGTACAATATTACCGAACAACAAACAGTTTTGTGTAACTACAAAAAGTTCCTAACAATTATATACTTGATGTAAATTAATTGCCTTACATCAAAAATACTGTATTCGGAGTTTTCGAAATTCATTTTTGGGCTATGTAAGGCGTGACTGTAACATTATCATTCTCTCAGATTATTACATTTTTGTTGTTTGACATCTCTGATGTTTTTTATATTTTCCTCATGGAAATAAACAGTGAATTTTGGCATTTAAGTTTTGTTGATATTATACTTAAGTTCGGATTAAGTAGTAAATTTTTTAACTAGTGTTCTCGAAATATTTCCATTAAAAAAAAATATATATATGTTTGTGTTGTGCAAAATTTGATAGTGCCGCTAACCTGTATCAATCGTTTGATATGTTACACATGTTTTATTGTGATATCTTGCTTGATATTAGAAAAATATTCCTTGTCAAAATTTTTAATTGGGAATTGTGATTCACTATCTGTTTGTAATATCGATAGTTTTACGGTTGTAAATAAAGAATAAATTTTGTGTTAATTTGTTCCGCAAGTTGTTAGCTAAAGTAACTGTAATTAGTGTGATCGTAATTATAAAAATTTACAGATAGATTCTTTACTATTGTCAATAAAGAATAAATTGTGTGTTAAATTGCCACGCAAATTGTTAGCTTAAGTAACTGTAATTAGTGTTATCGTAATTATAAAAATTTACAGATAGTTTCTTTACTATTGCAAATAAAGAATAAATTGTGTGTTAAATTGTTCCGCAAATTGTCAGCTAAAGTAACTGTAATTAGTGTTATCGTAATTATAAAAATTTACTGATAGTTTCTTTACTATTGCAAATAAAGAATAAATTGTGTGTTAAATTATTACGCAAATTATTAGCTAAAGTAACTGTATTTAGTGATGTATTAAATATAACAAAAATTTACCGATAGTTATACCTGGTGTGATAATTTGTTAAATAAATTGTTGGATCGAATAATAGTAATCAGTGACGTCTTGAATCTGACCCTGCTAAATAGTTGTCGTTACATTCATTTTACAAAAGTTGGAAATTAATTGTATTTTAATTAATTATTTTAATGAATCTTAAACAATTTTTACAACAAAGTTTTATATCATACTTATAATATCTTGGTCAAACTTTTCCCATATTTGTATCATCATCAACAGTTTTTTACAAAAAAAGTTTTATATCATATTTATATCATCTTGGTCAAACTTTTCCAATACTTGAACCATCATTGTCAACTGTCATCACGTATGTTCGTACATGGTCTATGTCAAGTAATTGCTGCGTATCATTCCACGTATTCAACTTTAATTATAAATTCATTCAACGATTATTGCTATCAATTATTGCTACATATTTGTTCTGACGTAGTCATCTGTAATTGTAGATTTATTCAACGATTATTTCTATCAAAAATCGCTTCACCGTTTATAATTACAACTTTATTCAACGCTTATGATAACAAACTTATTCAACGTGTATAATTACAAATTTATTCAACGCTTATGATAACAACTCTAGTCAACGTTTATGATTACAAATTTATTCACCGTTTATAATTACAAATTTATTCAACGCTTATGATTAAAAATCGCTTCACCGTTTATAATTACAAATTTATTTAACGCTTATGATAACAAACTTATTCAACGTTTATAATTACAAATTTATTCAACGCTTATGATTACAAATTTATTCAACGTGAATGATTACAAATTTATTCAACGTGTGTAATTACAAATTTATTCAACGCTTATGATAACAACTCTAGTCAACGTTTATGATTACAAATATATTCAACGTCTATAATTACAAAATTTTATTCAACGTTTTTATATACAAATATTTCCGTCGAATTTCCAACGTAACCAACAGTAATTGCAAACCTGTTCAACGTTTATTATTACAAATTGCGACCATCTCTTTGAGATCAGCGTAATCAATGCAGCAGTGCTGATGGAAGGCTGAAATAAGCAGGATTGGAGGCTAGGCGGATATAACCATGGGTGAGTGTCTTTGATACATTTCCTTTATTCTTAGGATTAGGGGGTGTGAATGTGTGTGTGTGTGGGCGTATGTGAGTGAATAAGGGGGTTGAACGTGCCGAACGTGGTTCATTCGTAATAAGGGGTCGCCAGAGTCTCATCTTTTCACTTGCAATTTTTTTCTATTTCCGTTTATTTGATGAAAATTGCGTACATTTCCGCATTTGTGCTGAAGTAGCAGGTTTATAATATCTCCTACTCACGATGGCTGAGACTTAGTCGAATGGCATTACAACAAATCTAGGTACGCACCCTGCTAAGCCATTCTCATTATCTCAATGAGAGACACTTCATTACAACCTCGGCACCGACGCACCAACATCAAACGTAGGCCATCCTCCGCCCCAGAACCATCCCAAAGCAGTCAGTTTTACCCAAATCAATCAAGTCAATCGTTTTTTCAGTCATTTACATATTTTATAAAATCGATCGTTAATCAATGAAGTGAGTTTTTCAAGCTAATCAGTAAAAGTGAGTTTTTTTTTACAAAAATTAGTCATTTATAAATCGTTTAAATGTAACGAAAACAAAAATCATAAAATATTACAACTCTGTTAGTGATACATATTAACAATACAATAAGCATAAATATTAATTTTAGAAAGTTAGCTTCGTAACTAAATAAAACAATAATTAAAAATTATAAAATACTAATATTCTGTAAGTGATAAGTTTTACGCAGAACAATAAAATTCAGTCGTGAATCGTGTTACAATTAATTGAATGTTTATCTGAGTTTGTGTAGTCAACTACTATCTGAATTCGTGTAGTAGTAGTCAACTGTGTTACAATAACATCACTACATTCCCAAATAATAAGTAGAGTTTGTGGTGTACTAAAGCAGTTATAATACACCACATATTACAATAAGTGGTGTTTCCAAAAAACAAATTACACTACAGATCATCATTAGTAGTGTTCTAAACCATTTTGGCACTTCATCTGGCACTACATTTGGCATTATCCCCGCACTTCAGAATGCCCATACATCGTATTCTTTGGACGTATGGACAGCGACTACACAGTCGTCGAACACATCGTGCAAATCGCAAATCAAGACCCTCTCAGTGGTCTTACTTACGCGATGCAAAGTACCAGATATGCAGCGTTAATCTCGCCATAGAACGCCCCGCCTTCATCCGCATGTGGAAGACCTTAATCCTCAAGCGCGTCCTCGGCGTCTTTGAGAAACAACGCCATGATCGCCATGAGCACCACATCTGTCTCGAAAGAGGTATCTTACTACCCGAAGCTCTTGTGGTGGACTAGAAACTAGACTGATCCACCCCATTAAATCAAACACCCAAACAAACTCGTCGAACGTCGACAAAAACCATTATCCCAAATCGACATGTAATGATTAAAAGTCTAGACGACTTAAATCAAAACATGATAACCCGCAGATGTTACATCGAACAAAGATAAAACTCAATATCCCAAAAATCAAACAAC
Organism: Diogma glabrata; assembly: GCA_963693315.1. Taxonomy (NCBI): domain Eukaryota; kingdom Metazoa; phylum Arthropoda; class Insecta; order Diptera; family Cylindrotomidae; genus Diogma; species Diogma glabrata. Next base: position 315,852,392 of record OY856186.1, read on the forward strand.
AATAAAAGCTTTCAGTAAATTCTCTCAATTCCAACTACCATCCAAATAAAGTCATCCCAAACTCAATTCCAATTATTTTTATACAAAGTATTCCTAAATTAAATTACATAAAACTATTAAAAACTTTTCATATAAAAAATCACACAATGTATTTTTATATACACATTCTAATTAACATAGATTCCCAAACAGTTTTCCAACAGTGCAGCTGTTGCATAAATTTCAATAATCCAAAGTCCAAATTACTAAAATCCAAAGTCCACAATTCAATCTATACATTCCATTCACAGAAATTTTTCATAACCTAAACGAAAATAACAATATATCAATTTAACCAAATTCCAACAATAGTTCTATTTTAACATCCGTAATTCAAATCCCAACCGCACACGAAGACTCAAATTCTACACAAAGCAAAAACAAAATCAATTTAACTAATTTACGATGAAAATGCAATAAAGACTTGAAAAACATAAAATACATATAATATTTCAAGAAATATTAAAAACGAACAAAGAAACATTTCTTTTCCTATTTTTTTTTACAAAAGAAAAGAAAACGATGATTCTAATTGGTCAATTGATTTTCAAACCAAACAAAATTTTCAATAAATACGACTAACTTTTCCGGAGAAAAGTTGGTCTGAGAAAAACGGTGTAAAACTTAAAATTAAAACCGTTGACGTGTCGCGGGGAATTCGATATTCCCAAATTGTTGCAAGTGTGAACATAGTGATATAAGCAAATAAGTTAATAAGTTAGTGAAGAAGTAAAATATTTCCTAGGGGAAACAGCTAAGTGTAAAAAATATTAAAAGATAAAATATTATCATAAAGAAAAGCAATTAGTGAACATTTAATAACAACTTGCGTGTTTTGAACTTCTCCAACACCAATTGAGAACCATCTACTGATCTTCTGGATATCAACAAGTAAGTGGGTTTATTTATTATTCTAAACCAACCCAAGAAACGTTATACGCGAGCTCGTCTTGAAGCTGGGAAACACCACACTCTAGCCGACCTTCTCCATAGCCTTGGATCTTTTCATTTACACGCCACTGGCCAGCTCCACTTCATAGTCCCCCTGCTCATGCAGCCGACCCAGAAAATTGGTGGGCAATAGACGTACCCACTCTTCAAGCGTGGAACCAAACTGCTTATCGACTTCGATCACTGTATAGCTTCAAGGAGTACCCCTCCCACGGTGAATTTCAGGACAATCCTCTGATGCTCACCATGATTAACGATGTTGACGCAAACAACACCCGACAAATTAAGGCATTCACAAACGAACCACAAGCCTCAGACGCTTACATAAGTCTGGCCAACGACAACCTCTTCGGAGCTCATCCATATATGACCTTCGCGAATTGTTCATTGACTATGACTATTCCTTTAGTACGACCACAAATTGTGGCCGACTATGTTGGATGCTACACCATGTTATGACACAATTCATCGTGTTATCTAACCAGCAGTATTTATAAGAGAGTCTACACCCCACTCCAGAACGAGTTCAGGTTCTGTACTGATGGGTTGGAGAAAATGTATGCTTTGGTAGTGAGATTTAATAATCAACGAACAGTCAAAGATACGTTTCCTTCGATCGCCACACTGTTCTATTTTTTCTCCCTTATAAGCTGACTACTTGGTATTCCTAAAATTCAACATCCGCAAATACACATAACAACAGCTTAGTACAACGACAATACATTACCTGGTTCATTGTATGGATAACATTGGTTCATTGTATTACATTACCTGGTTCATTGTATTAATAACATTATACAGAACCTATTGATCGCGTTATTTCAACAACACGTCGTGTTGATTCATTATCAATTTCTTTTATATTATCTCGGTTAAAAAACAAACATAAGAAAAGCTAAATTATCGCTAATATTTTCTGTTACAATCTGATATTGAAATTGCCTTAAATTGTAATAGTAGTGGTTATCATCTGTTCATCTAAAATGTTAACGGTTTATCGTATTTCATAAGTTATTGTCATTTCATTTTCTTTATATAATTTTAATAATTGAAACAAAACAAACACATATTATATGTGGTTGATTCTTCTTTTTATAATTGATAATAAAATGATGAAACCAAAATAACGATCCTAGACTGGTTTTCGTATGGACTGTTGAAAGATAATAATAAAAAAAAAACCTAACGGTATGGTTGATTTGATATTGTTTCGTATATGAAATTTATTGAAGGAGACTGTATAGAGTCGTGGTGGCTGTGTAGTATTCCTAAACTAGGAATATACATATGAAGCCATAGATCTCCAAACCCACTCAATAAAGTTCATATCGAAACCACATATAATCTTATACAACACCCCAAACCCCAATTTCATCTAAAAGATACAACATCCAATCCCATATAACACCCAAAACCCTATTCTCATCCAAACATTGTATTAAATTATCGATATCATGAATATCAACAAAATCTATTCCAAACTTAATTTCACCACAAAACTAACTATTTCATAATACCAAGAAACCATACAAACAATTTCACAATATTACTCAATATTTACTCTAATACAAAAAGCCTAACTTAAGCAAAATCCATAACTTCAACAAATTAACTTAGCAACAAAGTTTGGATACAAAAGAATTTCCATTCAAAATTGCAAATTAGGCAGTTCCCACAGTTCGTTCAAATATTCGAACATTGCTAGCAACAAAGTTAAACCCATAGATATTTCCACATTACAACAAAAATATTTTACCAAACGAATTTCATCGATAAGCAAATTCTAATGAAATAAACTTATTAAACGACATTATTTTACTTATTTTCATACAAAAATTCATATTCAATAATATTCGAAACGGAAGTTGAAATTCAAACCAAATAAACAAAAATCTAATAAAACTATGAAATTATATTTACTTAGGAAAAAATAGCAAATACTACATTTTTTTTATAGAAAAATTATTAATTAAATTCTAAGTTTTGATTGGCTAATAAAACTTAGCTTTTATTATAAAACATACCAAAAATCCAGTTAGTTAGGCAGTACAATTTTAAAATCGCGAAAGAGATCACGAGGATCTCTCCCTTCGGGGGTCTAACCTCTTAGACCCCGAAATCGGTTGGTCAGTCAGTAATAATTTTAACATAACCCGGTCGTCGCGTAAAGTTAGGTTACGGCTTTTTTGAAACCTAGTGAAAACCCAAAACTTGTGTGTGATTAAATCAAGAAAAATTTGTGTTATATATCTAAAATCATTAGAAAATCAATTTTCCGTTAGAAAATTGAAATCAAGAAAAATTTGTGTTATATATCTAAAATCATTAGAAAATCAATTTTCCGTTAGAAAATTGAAATCAAGAAAAATTTGTGTTATATATTTAAAATCATTAGAAAATCAATTTTCCGTTAGAAAATTGAAATCAAGAAAAATTTGTGTTACATATGTAAAATCATTAGAAAATCAATTTTCCGTTAGAAAATTGAAATCAAGAAAAATTTGTGTTATATATTTAAAATCATTAGAAAATCAATTTTCCGTTAGAAAATTAAAATCAAGAAAAATTTGTGTTATATATTTAAAATCATTAGAAAATCAATTTTCCGTTAGAAAATTGAAATCAAGAAAAATTTGTGTTATATATTTAAAATCATTAGAAAATCAATTTTCCGTTAGAAAATTGAAATCAAGAAAAATTTGTGTTATATATCTAAAATCATTAGAAAATTAATTTTCCGTTAGAAAATTGAAATCAAGAAAAATTTGTGTTATATATAAAATCATTAAACAAAAATTCGATTTTTCGTGTGAAAAACTGAAATTAAGAAATCGTTCTTTCAAGTGAAATAAAACAGTGAAAAACTGAGAAATAGAAGAAGAAATCTTTCTTTTTTTGGTTTCCGAAAGTAAACCAGCTGAGAATCGTCTACCCAGAAGTTCAACAAACCAACCAGGTAAGAGTTTTTACTCCTAAATAAAATAAGTGGTAAACAAGCACCTGGGAGACGTAACAGGGTATTGAAACTACTGAAAGCGTGCGAACCGGTAGTCAAGACCTATTACAATTGACCCAGCCGGTAGTTCTACACTATTACAATTGACCCAGCCGGTAGTTCTACACTATTACAATTGGCGTAGCCGGTAGCTCTATCAATAAGAGGTGCCGTTACACTTATTACAATTGGCGTAGCCGGTAGCTCTATCAATAAGAGGTGCCGTTACACCATTACAGCTGTGTGTATTTATAGACACTGTTAAGTTGAGCGTGGTTGCTGGCCAGTTCTTTTCTGACTCCTCTATCGGCCAGTTCCTTGACCCCTCGCATTGAATTAAATTTAATTTAGTTAAAATTAACAAATAGATTTTGTGACAAAATAAAAAAGTTTCACAGCGTGTTTCAAAGGCAGTAAGTAGTCCTATATTAAAAAATAAATTATTGTGAAAAAAAATTCCAAGATTAATTACAAAAAACAATTTTTTTTTGAATGGTTGTGCTATTGATCTTAGCTGTGTTGAGTTTAATTCCAAGTAGAGAATACACAATTCGTTGTTTGCTGAAAACAATAATACTTTCAATAAGAAGAAACACTGTAAAACAGAGGTAGCATTGGGACAGTTAATTGAACAAACATGTATGTTTTGATCTAGTTATACAATTAGTGGTTATTAAATAAAAGTTAAGAGATTCAAGCGTATGCTTTGGCGTATTTCAAATGTTTACGTGGAATTAGTAATGGTTACAATTTTGTCGTTTTTCAAGTTTATGAAAAGTATTCGCATAAAATATTAAAAGGAAAAACTGTGATAAAGGAAAAAGATTTTTGATTACGTATCTTGTGGAAAGTCAATTCAGTTTTTCGAGAGATGTTTGATGAAACGGCGCAAGCAGTCGAAAATGAGCAGGGGATAGATGAGAATGAGGGCTGATAAAAGCGCAACTATTTCCTCACCCCCCCCTCCCCCCCTATCAAGGCCAACACCATCCGCATCAAAAAGGTGAGAAAAGAGTCGAACCAGTGAAAAAGAATCGAACCAGAAAAGAGTCGAACCAGAAGGCCATCAACAACTATTAAACAACAAAACGTGCAGTTTTCAGGACGTGGATCTGTTCTGCATGTATGTGGTCAGAGATGTGCGAAACTTAACGAAAGAGAATCGAAAGAAAATCAGAATTACTATTTTAAATTTGCTCAAGCATTATAAAAAGCAGAAAATCAATACACATAATATTGAAATTTTTTATATATTTTTGGTTTATAGCCTATTTTTTATTTATTTTTATTTTATTTTATTTTATTTTTATTTTATTTTATTTTTTATTAATTTTTTCACATGTAATATATGTCGTCAGTTATTATTAAAATTCACTGTCGTCAGTTATTAGAAGACTCACTGGTAATCACAAATGAAATTGACAATGAAAATGAAAAATGGTTAATCAACACTACCGATAGAAACATTCCAAAAAACGTCTCAAAAATACTAAGTCTTGTTGGAAAATTTAGTTTGCCAACACCAAAAAAGAAACACCGTACAAACATATCCTTACCGACATCGAGAGTGTAATTTTCAATTATGAAGATGAAGAAAAGTTAGAAATCCGAAACAGCTTAACAAATATTTTAACAAACCACAAACTTAGCTGTAAAGATAAATTAACAAAGGATGAACTACAAATTAAAAGAGATGCAAAATTTACTCAAGCGTTTTTAAAGGAAAATAACAATTTACTGATTACTAAGGCAGATAAAGGGAACACCACAGTGGCACTTCATAAAGAAGAGTATTTTAGAAAGATAAACCTAATGCTTACAGATACAAATACCTACCAGCCAGTAAAAAACAATAAAGATAATTCCCAAAACTTCGAGAGGAACACACCAAAAACACACCAATGCTGAGCCAGTGAAAAGTTGCTGATTAATGAAGAGTTGCTGCCTAAAAATGTCGGCAGGACCACTATAGACGCTTTTGGTAATAATTTTAATAAATATTAATGCTTATTAATAAATATTAATGCTTTATTACAATTATAATCGTATTTTTCAGAAAAAATAAATTGATATCATAATGCCATTTTAGCAGTAATCGCCGCATACAAAGCGTGTCATGATGCGTCTATACATGGAGGGCTGAGAAATGGCCAAATTTTCCAAAAAATTTCCGATTCTATGCGGAAGGAAAATTTTATATTTACACATCAACAGTGTAAATGGAAATTTTATGCTCTGAAGCAGAAATGTCAGAAGCAAACGATGCCCAGAAAAGTGGTAATTCTGGTGGTGTTCCCATCAAGTTTAGATATTGGGCGGAAATGGATGAGATATTTGAAAAACGCCACAGCAGTGGGCTATCGGTGGAATCATTATCATCGAGATATGTCCCAATACCAACACCAGCTGAAGGACTTGAACCCAATGAACACAGACAAGTAATCCCTGCAGCAAAAAAAAACTAGGCGTGCTACCGTTGGAGAAGCAATTGGCGATTTTAGAAAGGAGGCTGAGAAACGGCACCGTGAAAAAATGGCCAAGATGGACACTGCGAATGCACTCACAGAGCGGCAATTGGCACTACAGGAACGGGGGTTGGAGGAACGCAAAAGTTTGATGTTACAATTGATAAATAAAATATGATATATTTCTTATAAATAATGTAATGCACGATAATATATCTGTTAATGCTTCGCATATTTTCCTAAAAATTAGTAAATAAGAATTAAAAATAGCATATAAGAATTTAGGATTTAAATATTATAATACAAAAACTTAACTTATTGTTGTTATTGTTTTGAGAAACGTCACAATGTGTTAATTTATCAATTTATCAATTTTGTTGATAGTTCATATTTTCCTAAAAAATAGTAAATAAGAATTAGTATCTGGAAGTATTAGTGCATATTTTCCTAAAAAATAGTATATAAGAATTAGTATTTAAATATTATAATACAAAACACTTAACTTCATTTATTGTTGTTATTGTTTGTGAAATGTCACAATTTGACAATAATATGAACTCTCCACTCAAAATTGGGAAATAGTATTTGGATGCGTTCAGCAGTTTATAGTCAGATTATAAAGTTTTGAGTGTGGAACGCATCTATGGTTAGGTTGTCAGCACTGAATAAAATTTAATATATAAGTCAGACATTTTTTGATATATGTTCTCTCTTCATCTAGTTTTTTTAATTCAATTTTGTGATTGTTAATGTTGTTCTGTTTCTTAAGATTAAAATAATGTTAAAATAATAAGTGATGCTTTATAAATAAAATAAAACCAATACAGTTCACAAGGGAGTTAAAGTGTTTTCTTCATTTTACATTTTTGTTCAATAAAAATTAAAGCTTGTTTGAGTAGTTTTCCTGACGCCATTTTTTTTCTCTTCAGATTTCATGAAGGTGACCAGAACAAACGGCCATAGTTGATTTTTCATCAATCACGTACGCTTTATTCAGCAATTACTATACAGTTCATATATGCATTTACTTATATGCAATTAATTTGCACACAGTTAATTGATGTGCATTTAATTTGGATGTATTTTGGTTTATATGTAGATGGTTCGCATGCAGTTAATGTGCCATTATATGCTGCTCATTTATCGACCTCTATAACAGTCTATATGCATTCCAGTTACATACAGTCCGTTTTGATGGACGCTAATTTATATATGCATTAGTTCCCAGTTTTTATATGCTGCAAAACTTCATCGAGTCATCAAAATTATACAAATTTTAATTCATCGAGTCATCAAGATTATATAATTGTGTATATGCAGTTAATTTATGTGCAATTATTATATGCCACTAATTTTCATCGAAATGTACAATACATTTAATCCTTCGATTCATCAAGATTATACAATTGTCTATATGCAATTAAGTTATGTGCAGTCATTAAATGCAGCTAATTTTTCATCGAATTGTATAATACATTTTAATTCTTCGATACATCAAGATTATACAATTGTTTATATGCAACTAATTTGTATGCAGTTGTTACCTGAAGCCAGGTCATCGATCGTCACGTACAAGTTTTTACTGTTAACTCATCAATCGTCACTTACACAGCAATACGGATGTACGATACTGTTCATCGCTCAACAATAGTATCCTGATCACAAATCATGAACATAATCTGCGCATTTGAGAATAAAGAATTGGCAATTGATGCGTTTCCGGTTCATTTCTTCGTATTCAAACGAAATTAAAAGTATACAGTCCACTGCCAAACTGGAGGCGTAATCAATATCAAAAAACTAAATTTGTCTTAATTAACAATGGCAACAGATATTTCTATTCTACGGATGGTTCCCTTCATGTTTCCAGCGTTTTTCAGCGCACGGTCAGCATTATTTATTATGGTGGTAATCCAATGTTGTTCTTCGTTATGTTTTGCTGCTTATCATTAAAATTATATCTGATCATCATTGAATTGAAAATATACTGTGGATCATTTCATTACAAATATATTGTTTTCATTTTATTGAAACTGTTGACACTGGACAAGGCATCCTACAAAATAGAAAACAAATTTTGGTTATTCAAAAATTATACTTACTAAGTGGCTGCCTTCTCCAACGTCAATTATACACACATCTCATTATAGAGGAATGTATATTCGTCTTTAAACATATCTAAAAATATAAAAACAAACTAATTGCTCAACTTACTTGATTTGTTTACTTTCAAATTTGACATTTCATTTTTGTTGATTAATCATCAGGCTAATTAACATCATAAAAATAAAAACATAAAAACCAGTATTATTTCATAGAACTATACTCAACCAAAAATACATAGTTCATTCTCTCAAAACTATATGACTCTGCTGTCATTTTCTGAAAGGGTTGTCGTGGCTATATATGAAACATATTTTTGTGAATTCGGAATTAGGGTGCTTTCCAAACGACGACTTATTTGTGGAATGTAACTTATTCTAAACTTTTTCAAATAAGTTTGCTGGCGAGGTAACTTATTGTCTGTCTCTTTGTCATAAAAATCTAATTCGAAATGTTAAATCTTTAATATAGGTTATGTTATATTAACAAATAAATACACCAAAATACAATTTTGAATAAATATACAATATAATAAAATAAAATGAGTGCGCGAAAACAATATAGCAGTCGATGTAAGTTATTACTTATGTAATATAGATACATTGCATGATTACTTTAAGTTATAACAAAATGTTTTCTATTATTATTATATATGTTTTAATTTAATCTTTAGGGACCGAGAAAGAAATAAATGCTTTGATTGAGGCAAGGGGAGCCAATAAAGAGCAATTTAAACTAAAAACAAGTCAATATAACATTATCTGGAAGTAAGATGTCATATTAATTTAACATTCTTGTGTCTAGACATATTTTGTTTTATTTTAGATTAATACAAACATCAAGCACAGAACTTGCTGGCAGGACACCGCAAGAATGTGCGAAGAAGTGGAACAACTTGATGGACACTTACAAAAAATTAAAGGATCCAAAAACTGGATCCGAGTCGACTTCATTAAATGCGTCCAATTGGCCATATTTCCAAAATTTTAACGATATCATGGGCGATAGGCATAACATTACACCAGCCTACATTATTAGTAGTTCTGCCGATGATGATTTAGTAGATTATGACCCTGACCCGGGGCACGGCCTCGAGCTATTGGCAAGCCCATTACCATTGGAGAGTGGCCCATCTTCAAGCCATGAAAGGACAATCCCACCGGATATGCCTCAAGTATCAACTAGAAAGACTAACGTAAAAAAAAATAAAAAAAGTCTTGTAAAACACCATAAACAAAAAAAATACTTACAAATTTACTCATCATAAAAAGTAATAAAAATAATGACCTCTCTAGATTCATTCATCTATCCATACAAAATAAAATTCAACAATTAGAAATATTATATATTTCCCCTTAAAATGTTCATATGAAATTTGAGAAAAATAATGAATTTTAAAATGCATTCTGAGAGAGATGTAATTTCTTTTACTTGAGAGAATATTGTTTTGTTACACACTTTTTTTTAAATTTATTTTAAATCTCTTTTGGTTTGAAACTTAGAGATATTTTGATGAAAATTCTTTTCAAATTTGAATTTGTTTGAGCTACATATATTTCATTTCAGTTTAAGTGATTTGCGTTTTCATATTTTGATATTGAAGTTGAAGTAATATTGTATGTATATTGGTTTTATTTTTATAGTTTTATTTATATAGAAGAATTATTGAATATAAATAAAATGAATGTTTGTAATTGTGTTGTAGGCAATATTTTAGAAAATTCTTTTTCATCAAGAAGTTTTGATGACAAAACAAAATTTTAGATAATGGCAAGCCAACACCAAATTTGACCATTTCTACTGTCATTAAAAGATGTACAAGACATTTTTCAATGAAATTTAAAACTATGTGTGGTTAACGGGCTGTAGTAAACAAGTTGTACAATACAAACAAGTTGTATTATTGTAGTAGTATAGTGCCACCTTGTATGATCTTGTTGGCTTTCGGAAATGGTACAATATACTAAGCTTGTGCACCTTAAAAATTTTTCAAGTTGCACACGTGTATTTTTTGGTTGGGTATTGATACATGTATTAAATTTATGGAATTGTATGAATTTAGCACATTTCTAGTGCAAGTGTGATCGCTTAGGATGTTTTACAAGCAGTATATTAATAGATTAGTGTCATTTCAAAGGTGTGAGGGCTATGTTATGAGTAATTTATCTCTGGGATAGTTTTCACAGGGGTAATGAAGAGTTACGTAGGATTTGTTATGCATAATTAAGCTGCGTACTTGTTTCACACACCTAACACGCATGGTCGCATTCAGTTAGCTAGGTGTTAATATAAATTTTCATATATTATTTACATTTTCAATTTTTGCGACATTAATTTTTTGTTGTTTTTTCTTTGATCGTATATTTTTGTGTGAAGCAGATTATATTATATTATATTATATTAAAAAACAAAAAAATTTGCATAAGCAAATTCATATCGAGTATTCTACTCGAAACAAAAATCAAGCAAAAGAAATATTGAAAAAAAGTTAAACGAAAAAGTAAAACTTAAATCAAACAAAATAAGAAATTAAAAAGATTATCTTAATATTTAGAATAGTCGACATGAATTTGTTTGTTGTGTTTGGTTATTTTTTTTGTTTTTTCTTTGGTCGCGTATTTTTTGTGTGAAGCAGAGTATATTATGTAAATTTTCTTTTTATCTTGAAATGAAAAAAATATTAATAAGAAACTTGTTGTTTGTGTAGTTAATATATTGAGTAGCTGAGTGATTTTGATTTTTTCTTTGAACACATATTTTTTGTGTTTCGTTAATTATTTGAGTTTGATTGGACTTATGAAGATAATTTTGCATTTTTTTGTTTTTTCTTTGGTCGCGTATTTTTTGTGTGAAGCAGAGTATATTATGTAAATTTTCTTTTTATCTTGAAATGAAAAAAATATTAATAAGAAACTTGTTGTTTGTGTAGTTAATATATTGAGTAGCTGAGTGATTTTGATTTTTTCTTTGAACACATATTTTTTGTGTTTCGTTAATTATTTGAGTTTGATTAGACTTATGAAGATAATTTTGCAACTATAGATGTTTATTTGGTTAAAATCATTGTAGATAATAATTAAATCAATTGTTTTTATTCATTCAAAATTTTATTATAATATGGAAAAATAAATATTTTTGACTCTTAACTCTCTTTCAATCAAAACACTAAACAATAATAAAACTATCGATACGTAGCTGAATGTTTTTGATTTTTTTCTTTGGTCACATATTTTTTGTGTTTCGTTTATTTGAGTTTACTGTTAACAAAACTGTGAAGAAAGTTTATAAATAGTGGTTCAAACTGTTCAGATTACTTATTGCTAAAAAAATGTTTAACGTGGAAATTCCGTTCACGATGCAGATAAGTGGACCATCAAGTTGTGGGAAAACAACTTTTGTCTTGAGACTCTTACCACAAATTCAAGGTATAAAGAAACTGATTTGGTGTAACGGTGAGAAGAATTCAGTATCGACAAATGATTTAGAATATTTTGAAGAAGTTGATGTGTTTGATTTTGTTCCCACAAACTTTGAAAACTTAGAAAATACTTTAATCATTTTGGATGATTTGATGACGGATGCTTATACCAAAAATGTATGTGAACTGTTTACTAAAGGTTCACACCATCGAAATGTTTCTGTTGTCTTGATTACGCAAAATGTCTTCCATCAAGGCAAATTTTGCCGGGATATATCATTAAACTGCAAATATTTAGTTGTGTTCAACAATCCAAGGGATAAATCGCAAATTTATCCCCTTGCACGACAAATTTATCCGGAGCGTGTAGGCGAGCTAGTAAGGGTATATAAAGAGGCAGCGTCGAAACCACATGGTTATTTATTTATGGATTTAACGCAATCGTGTAACGATTTATTTCGTTTTCGCACTAATATTTTCAATAAGGACTATCAAGAGTGTTATGCACCATCAAATTTAGTTTCACAACTAAGCCGTTATGAGGCGTCTAATGGTACACAGGCATACGTTACATTTCTTAAAAAATTGTAAGCCGTGCGAACGAAAATATATTTTATCAAAAAGTCAACCAGATCTAATAAAAACTTTATGTGAAATTTGTATGAATGTTTTAAATGGAAATGTCAAATTAAGTAAAAGCTGCAAAAATCATTTGAGTAATTATAAATACTCTTTACGTAAAATTTCTGATCTAAAAACGAATTTATCAACGAAACGTAAAGTTTTGATTCAAAAAGGTGGGTTCTTACCGGTTATTTTAACAGCTGTTTTATCTGGACTAGTTGGGAAGCTGCTTGAAGGAGCATTAAAATGAGTTTACAACGCATGTTTGTTGTTCATCCTGATACGTTTGAACGTTGGAAGAAAATTATACTTGATGACAATAATTTATCAGTTTTAGATCGAGAAATGAAAAAAAATTTATACAATAATAAATTGAATGATGTTGATAAATGGAATCTTTATCGTCACAATCTTGTAAAGTTTTTAAACGTGAGGAGTAGGTCAGACGGTATGCTAAATCTCCGGTCGCGATTATCAGATGAAAATGGTCATGGTGAACCACCAGTTAGGAAAGATGTTTATTCGCAAACGAAATTCTTGAGAAAACAAAACGTAAAAATGCAAACAGAGAAACCATCCAATCAAAATGCTGTAACACAGACTAGGATGATAAAACAACTTGAAGAAATACCGTCGTTGGAAGAAGTTTTTCAAACTTCAAATAAATTTTCTAGTTTCGAACATGATCTAGATCAGGAAAACGATCAGGGTCAGATTAATCTTAGTCGTAAAAATAATGAGAGCGACGAATATCAAGAACTTGATAGAGATGATAGTTATCGTAAAATAGCTTTAGAAGGTCAACCACCAAACGTACGAATTTCGAGGGAGCGAGAATCTTTGAATCCAAACGAATATAGATTGTTCGAATTGAATACGGGTGAACAGGTTAATGTACCTGTGGAAAAGCGATTTACTCGATCGGCATTAAAAAGATCTAGAGACGATCCTAGTCAAAATGTTCTAAATTTTCCGGCACGGCGTAAGAAAACTAAAAGTGAAACAAGTACACCGAAGAAATCAAATAAAGTTGCACCGTCACAGTCAAAAATGTCAGATATACCCTGGCAAGTATATAAATATTAGTTTTGGCTTTATCTTCATCACTTATCATCACAAGGTGTTAACATACATCAACTGAAACAATGTTAACAGATCAAAAATCTTTTTATGTAACGTTAACAAGTAATAGTTCATTGGATTTATTCCCTCAAAATACTTTATCAAGGTTTACTGCAAAATTACCTTATACACTTAATCTTAGATGTAACGATGACACAGAATGGCTTATGGGGATAACGAAATTTGCTTGCACATCTATCGAGAAAAAACAAGCTAAAGAAAACGATCCAACTCTAACGTTTATTACAGAACGAGGTAATACAGGTCTAGATATATTGGATATATTGAAACAATTTCCAGTTTTATTTGAAATTGTCCAACATGAAGAGTTTTTCAACCGATACACTGATACAACAAATCTTCCAAAGTATGTGTTCTCAAAAGATTTCGTTCAAGTTAGCCTTGATAAGCATAACTACAAATTAAAATTTGGTAAAACGTATACCGTTACACAACTCTTCGACTCTCTGTTTTCACAAATTGAAAAAAAAGATTGGGCTAACATAATTAAAAATGTGAAAGCATCAATTGCAAATGAATCGTCCTCAGTTTTAACTGAACCAAAACTGAATATGATCAAAAAACGTGTACAAGTAAATACAAACGAAAACGAGCAGCAACCAGAAAACATACCAAACTATATGTGTATTTATTGTGATATAGTCAGACCTCAGATGTTTGGTAATGTTATGGCTAGAGGTTTAATAATGCATCCAGTTAAGTGTGGAAAACAATACGAGAGTTATCAGAATTTAGATATCGTAAATATTCAATATGTACCAATTGACAAAACACAAATTAATGATATCAGCATTTTGATTACGGATGAAAATGGTGTACAAATTAATTTCAAAGACGATTCATTTAGCACAATGGTAGTATTACATTTTCTCAAAGGTATATAAAGAGGCGAAACTAATCATTAGATTTATTACACTATGCATAACACCTATTTAAAGTATTACGCTCTTCAACATGGGGGTCATAATAATAATCCAACCGCCAACGATGAATTTGGAAATGTGCTAAGATTACCAAAAGTATATCAACGTGGTCGTGGGATTGGTAGTGTCTTCGCCAGTTTTTGGAAATATCTTCAACCACTTCTAAAAAATGGTGCAAATTTCATAAAGAACGAGTTGATGGACACCGGAGGTGACATTTTGAAAAATATTAATGCACAAAAACCAATTCAAAATATTTTACGTGATCGATCGGTTCAAGTAGTTGATAAGTTAAGGGATAAGGCGATCGAAAAAATTAACACAATGGCTGGGTCAGGAGCAAGAAGCAATCGTAAGCGAAGAAAACGTAACAAAAACAAAGACTTGAAGAAACCAATAAATAAGAGCTCAAAACGAATTAAAAGACAATCGAAGACATTATTAGTTCGAGTTAAGAAGCCTCCTCCACCACGCTCTAGGGTATTCAAACAATCATCTCCACGAGTTTTAGATATATTTACATAAAATTTTATAACGTTCAAATAAATATAAAATTAAAGAAAATAAAATGTCTTTTCGAGAATGTATGAAATCCGAATTAGATCTTTTTGCACCTCGTAACATTCAAACAAACATTTTAAAAACCGAAGAAGTTGCTTATAAGCCTTTAACCAGTTTAGAAAATCAATCAATTATCGAATTCATATGTCATGGACACGGCGATATGTACATAGATTTATCTTCAATAAATATTTGTGTGAAACTTCAATTGACTAAAGGTAATGGAACATTGTATACAGATAAAGATGCAGTTCAGCCAACTGTAGTAAATAATATGTTACATTCATTGTTTCGGCAAGTTAACGTTTCGTTAAATGGAAAGAACATAAATGTTTCGGACGGGAATTATAGCTACAGAACGTACATTGAAACATTGTTGAATTTTGGAGAGGATGCGAGCAGAACCCATTTAGAGCTATCGGGATTTTACCCGGACACAAAAAAGCTTGATACATTGCAACCATTACAGGAAGGATTATTAAAAAGACAAACCTTGTTGAAAAATAGCAACGTCGTGGAATTGTATGGAAAAGTGCATGCAGATATGTTAAATCAACCATTGCTTTTGAACAATGTTGATGTGAGATTAACATTTACGCTCAACAAGCCTGAATTTTATGTTTTAACCGATTCGGCAAACGATGACACATCAATAAAAATACTTGAGGCAACAATTTACGTAAAACAATGTACAATTAACACAAATGTTTTAATTGCACATCATAAGATGCTTGAACACACAAACGCAAAGTATCATTATAAGAGATGTGAGGTGAAATCATATACGGTTCCGGCAAGTGGTAACTCCTTAAACTTGGATAATATTGTGTTGGGCCAGCTGCCAACTAACCTAATATTTTTCATGGTTGATAATGATGCATATATTGGGACGAAGAAAAAGAATCCTTATAATTTCAAACACAATAAAGTTACATCATGTATTCTGTATGTGAATGGGATTCCAACACCAAGTGCCTCGATTACAACCTCATTTACAGTAGGTGATTCGTTCGCCCGTGCGTATTCGAGCCTGTTTTCTACGATGGGTATACTACACTCATCTCACGGTAACCTCATCACAAAGGAGATGTACGCGCACGGATATTTTATGATCGCGTACGATCTTACATCAGATTTATCGGCCAACGATAACTGTTCGTCTTTACTTAACCAAGGAAATATACGTTTCGAAGCTCGTTTTGAAGCAGCGATTCCAACTACCACAACTTGTTTAATTTACATGGAATACGATGCAACCTTGGAGATTGATAAAAATAGAAATATTATTTTAGATCAATAATACTTATAAGTTATAACAAAACTGAATCAAAACCATTTCGCCCTTTAACCTCAAGCATCACAACCTTTTACCTCTAGAGCAATGAATACATCCGATATACGTAAAATTCTCCGGAACAATTACTTCACAAGAAAAAGTTTCCGTGGCGTATATGCAATTAATCATTTGCCAAAGAAAATACTAAATAATAGACCTGCTAGCTATGTTATCAACACAGACCCATCATCTAAACCGGGCACACATTGGATAGCAATTTATTTCCCACTCCGTGGGCCAGCTGAGTTTTTTGATTCATTTGGGCGTCCACCGTCGCTAGATAAAAGATTCAAAACTTTTTTATTAAACAACTCGAAGACCTACATTTACAATCCAATCGAATTACAAGATGCCTATAGCTTAACGTGTGGTAAATACTGCTGTCTCTATCTTCTGTACCGATGTAAGGGCAAGTCTTTGAGAGAGTTTTTAAATGGTTTTGTAAAAAATATGGGTAGATCAAATGATCGCGTTGTAAATTTCTTATTTAAGAAAATGTTTTATAATAAAAAGAAAAAGATAAAAAATGGAGGAATGAAAAGGAAAAAAGAAAAAACTCAACAACATTATCTAGATAAAAAACACAAATGAACAAGATAACGAACGCGTTAACATTTTCTTAAAGCAACTTCTGTTAGCAGCTAATTTTAATAAATTTAAAATCAAATATTTAATGTGAATTTATTGAATATTAATAAAAACAAAATATAGTTTTCAAAACAGTTTATTTTATTTATTCCATCGTATTCGTACATAGATTATGATAAAGATCAGAAAATAACTTATTCTTAGACAAAATTGGTATTTCATTGAATAATCTTGAATAATTGCAGCAATTATTATTATTTGCAGTGGGTGGCGAAAAAAAGTCTTGATAATCCAATTTTGTGCAATTTTGAAGAATACATTTATTCAAATAGAGATTGTAGTAAGCACTTACTTCCATATAAGTAAGCATATACCAGCTGAATATTGAATGTAGAAAAGGTGCCAAATCTCGTAATCTTTCCCATTCACCTACGTTCAACCTTACTTTCGATGATTTTTCTTTAAAAATTAAAAATTTCTCTCTCTTGCAAAGTGTAAGCTCGAAATTTTTGTTTTTTTCATTTGTTGTTGTCTTGTTACAGTTTTGATTTAAGTTTGCTGCATCAAAATATTGTTGAACGTTACCAATTTGATTGAAAAATGTACACCAATCATTCCATGTAAGGTACTTGTACACCTTATCCTTCAAAATCATCATTTTGGGTGTGAACATTTCCGTATCATATCCAATAACGATAAAACAGGATGTAAAATCGTTTAAAAAATAAACATACGATAAAAGCAGTTCCGGAATATGACTTATCAGCTTCTCAGTTTTGATCACATCTTTTTCCTTGATACTCTTTATTTTGTTAATTTTATTCATTTTTTCCTGTTTGCTTTTTTTTTTTTAATAGCTTAGATTAGATTTGAGGACTACGCTCAACTGAAATTAAATTACGGCTAACATGTATTTAAACGAAAATTTCACTTCTTTTTTAATCTATTTTTTCCCGATTAATACAAAACCTATAAATAACCAGACAATGTAAATAAATTCCTTGACTGAAACCTTCATTGAAACTCAAAGCAATCGAACGATCAAACAGCTATTAAATCAACAAATATGCAGCGTCAGGAAGTGATAAATGAATTACATAGACAGGCCAGAAAAAATTTTCTTAGACGCAAAGTAATCACAAAAGGAATAGACGATCTGTGGCAGGCCGATCTAGTTGAACTAACCACTTACAAAAAAATAAATGAAAATTATTGTTTTCTTCTAGTAGTTATTGATACATTTTCTAAATATTGTTGGGTTGCCCCACTTAAAAATAAAACAGGTGTGGAAATTTCTAAGGCTATCCAAAAAATTATAGAAATGAATCGAAGATTTCCTAAACATCTTCAAACAGATATGGGGAAAGAATTTTACAACAGTCAATTCAACAATTTAATGCAGCAGTATAATATTAAACATTATTCTTCGTTTAGTTTTTTAAAGGCTAGCATTGTAGAAAGATTAAATCGCACGATTAAACAACGTATGTGGAAAATGTTTAGTTATCGTGGCACCTATAAATGGATCGATAAAATTCAAGAAATTATTAAAGATTACAATCATACCAAACATCGAACTATTAAAATGGCACCAGTTAATGTCTCGAAAAAAAATGAATCAGCTCTTTTAAAGAATATTTTTACACCTAGTCCAAAATTGGGTAAAGCAAAATTTAAGAAAGGAGATTACGTTCGAATTAGCAAGCATAAAACAATTTTTGAGAAATCGTACACAGCTAACTGGTCTCCTGAAATATTTAAAATCAACGAAGTCAAACATAAGTTACCAATAACCTATTTACTTATAGATTATTACAATCAACCAATTGCCGGTCGCTTTTACGAGCATGAGTTGCAGAAAACAAAACACCCCGACTTGTATCTGGTTGAGAAAGTTTTAAAACAGAAAAAAAATCAAATTTTTGTGAAATGGCTAGGGTTTAATGAAACTCAAAACACATGGATACACAAAAACAACTTAATTTAAATTCTATATAATTAATAAAGTTTTATTTTAACAAATATAATAGAAAATTATGCCTGTTTGCAGAAATACACACATAATTAAAATTATACAAATTTTTTACCCAAATCTAACCAAAACAATTTTATGTAAACGTAAAGTTTTATAAAGGTTACACTTTTTTTTTACCGTAAACTCTTGACGCAATTCGTTGAATAACTTATTTCTTTAGCACTTGTTTTATACGTACGTTAATGTAAATTTAAAAAAATAAAAGATTTAATTTTATTTCTAAGATTTCTCAATATATTTCGTCCTTTTATGACATCCATTAAAGTTTTATTTTAAAAATATAATATAAAATATAATACTCGTTTTTCAGATAATTTCAAGTTGATTATTCCCAGGGCTGACCATTCTGTTCAAATACTATGTCGCTTGAACTGATTTCTTTCTTATTGAACGCAAACAAAGGTGCGTTCAATTTTGTGGCGTCTCGCCCAATAAATCTTATGGTCATCCCATTTTGAGGTACTGCCCCTTCGACAAATAATTTTGCCAGTCTTGGCGGCATCCACAAGTTCAGATCTTCTTCCACATTTAACAAAATTCGATCACCAAATTTTGTCTTAATTAATTTCCACCCGGTTATTTCATGCTCCGTTGATCCTAGGTCCTCAGGGTTGATCACTTTGTTTAATACAGTGTTTGCCGCCTTATTTAAGGTTTTTATTAAATTATCCTACAAGTTAACAAAATAATTAAATTAAATTTATTTTTCAAAATAAAGCAATTTTTTTAATAACTTACCATGGTTTTGTAATTATTGCTGGCTTTACCTTTGGTTTGATTGACTTTTCCAATTATGATTTCAACAGTAGAAATTTGTTGCTATTTATACAAATTTTCTTAATATGGTAAATGTGAATGTGAGCTTAGCAAGGAAATATTTCGATTAATTAATTAAAAATTATTATTAATAAAAAAACAATTTAAACGAAAATAATCTGTATACGGTTATTTGAACGGTTATCTTATTTCATTTTCACGTTGGACGGTTCATTTAGTGACATTCATAAAAAATTTATAGGGTAATTAACATGAATTAAAATGAAGAAAAATATTGATTAATATTTACATTGTAAAAAAAATCAATAACAAACTCTTTTCTTAAGATCAAAAAGTTTATACTTTCTAGATAACCGAGGTAACTGAACCAATATAAATACAAATCAATTTTAAAGTTATTTAAACCATGCACTTAAGAGAAAAATAAAGCTTATAATTTATATATACCTACGATAAGATGTTTTCTATATAAAAACATTTGTATTTAACATTTTAACTTAATTCATTACTTGCAAGTCAAGCGAAAAACTTAACAAGTTAAAACAGTGAAATTTTTAAACAAATTTAAACAAAAAATGAGTCAACTAACAATAAACGTCCAAAGAATCTCCATCAATGAGTTGGTGGAGTACTGTAAGGTGACCAAGGATAAAAAATCTAAGGAGGATATATTTCTTACCATCTCAAAAAAACTGATAGAGTCCAACTTCGATGTTGAAGATGATATTTTAAGAAACGACATAAAAGAGCTATCGCATCAAATTTACAACAATGATGTGATACGTGTTATAAACTGGCTTAATCCTGTTCAGTCGGTTGAGAGTTTCCAACAAAATGAAACAAGGCTTCAACGACAACAACAACAACAACAAGAGCCAAATCATCAGTTTATAGATGGTTCAAATACAGATAAAACTAAAATCAAACACCAACCCCCAATCAAATCAATTAAGGCTCTTAGTTTAACGAAAAATAACATTAAACATCCAATACAACAACAACAAACATTTCAACAGGTAGAACAACAACCTATTAATTTAACAAAACAACAACATCAATCACAACTACCACAACACCAAACTCAACAACCACATCAACAACAGCAACAGCCACAACATACACAACAGCAAAAAACCCAGTTTGAAGCGGAAAATGATTTACCGCTCGACTTGGTAAAATCTAATCAACGTTCAGAACATCACCAAAACCAACCATCTAAAGAATATTTACAATCTGGGTCAGGAATGATAGTGAACCAGCAGCAATATCTACAAGAAATCTCTGGGAAGAATAAATTTATTAATATTATTAGCCAAGTAAGTGTATTTAACCCTAAATTTAATGTAAGTAGTACTGTAACTAATTTTAAATTTAAAAACATAGTCAAAAACGGGGTTGATCTTTCAGTATATTTAAAAGGTGCATTCGACGAGTTAATCTCTTTCATTGCTAGCAATGCTTCACCGCATTTCAAAATCGGTATAAAAATTACGTTACCAGAAATGGATACATCTAAACCAATCGGTTTAAGTTTTACCGATGTATCTAAATTAAAAGGTGAAACAGTTGCAGCAGTTTTAGAGTCGGTCGCCCAGTCGAATTCAAATTTTCTTTTAACCGATGTTCTTCAGGTGACCACCGTTTTGGTCCATATTCCATCCGGTAAAGGGCGAATGCGGAACATAAAAAATATTCCATCGCGAGATTTATTAAAATATAAGACCAGGTCTCTAATCGATCTAAAACACCCTGATTCAGATTCTTATTGTCTCCCAATTGCTCTATTAGTAGGAAAATGTTTAGCTGATAAGAATTCTGATAAATTGAAATTATTCAAAAGTGACAACAGAGTTCTTATGAATGAGGTTCATGATATAATGAAACGTGGAGCAATCAAGATCGATAACCATTTCGGTTCATCTCTGCTCCAAATTCATTCATATCAAAAACTTCTGAATGGCTACAAAATAGTTGTTTACAACAACACCAAAAATCCAAAAGAATTTTTATTTTCTTCTGAAATTCAGTCTCCATTGGTAATCAGCTTGTTTTATTTTGAAGATATACAGCATTTCGCAACATTAAGTAATGTGAAAGGGTTTTTTGGTTGGAGGCAACAGTGTACACATTGTTTAGAGCTGTATAACCATAAAATTTATCACATTTGTCCTGAAAAATGTAAAAGTTGTCTTGAGTCTCCCCCATGTAATCGATTTGAAAAACAAATAACCTGCCCAGATTGCAATCGGAATTTTTATGGGATGATATGCTATGATAGACATACATCTTCCACTTCGTCCTCCCCAGGCTCCTCTATTTGCAACACTTTAATAAACTGTAAACTTTGCGCAAAATTTGTAGATTATCGAAAACGAGCCAATAAACGCCATCAGTGTGAGGAAAATCAATGTTTTGTATGCAAGCTGATTGTTGATCAAGATCATCAGTGCTACGTTCAGAAATATAAAGTACATCCCATTGTCACGTTTTCGATCATTTTCTTTGACCTGGAGTGTACGCAGTCCAAAAACATTGGCGATGAAATATTTTTGCACGAGCCAAATTTATGCGTTGCTCAAATTGTATGCAATAATTGCTATTTGGCACCGGATCCGGTCTGTTGTTCTTTTTGTGGTAAACGCGAACAAATTTTTGAAAACGATGCAGTTGAAGATTGTGTTAAGAAATTCATCGACTTCTGTGAACAATTTCGGCAAAATTCTACTAAAGTTTATTGTGTTGCACATAATTTTAAATCATATGATGGGCAGTTCATAATTAGAGAGCTGTCCAAAAGAGACAAATCAATTATGCCAATTCTGGGTGGAATGAAAATTTTTAAAATAATCTATGATAATCGTGTTACATTTATTGACTCTTTGAATTTTCTTCCAATGCCGCTGTCAAAATTTCCGGAAACATTCGGCTTCAATAGTTTGTCGAAAGGGTGGTATCCTCATTTTTTCAACACCGTTGAAAATTATAATTACGTGGGGCCGATTCCTGATAAAAAATACTTTGGGGTCTCTCATATGAATGAAAAAGAGGTTCAAAATTTTGACAAGTGGCATCGTGAGCAATCACAACTAAATTTACCGTACGAGAACCGAAAAGAACTCGTAAAGTACTGCTCTCTGGATGTGGAGATTCTGCGTAAGGGTTGTCTAAGTTTTATGCGTAGTTTTTTAGAAATAACGAGTGTGAACCCCTTACTACAGGCGTTTACCTTAGCACAAGCTGTCATGTTAGCTTATCGTAAAAAATTTATAACAGAAAATACGCTCGGTGTAATTCCTGCAAGCTTATATAATCACACCAACAAAAACCAATCGCGTATCGGTTTAATGTGGTTAGTTTACGAAAGAAGACAAATTTCATCTGCGACAGAAGAAATTCGTTACGAAGTAAAACTTCCCACCACAAATTTATACGTAGATGGTTTATGTGAAAGTAGTAAAACTGTTTATGAGTTTTTGGGGTGCTATTGGCACGGATGTAAAAAATGTTTTGTAGCCAGAAAGTGTGAAACAAAAGATAACGATACGTTTGATATGAGGTACGAGCAAACAATGGTTCGATTGACCTTTATTTCTTCCTTGGGTTACAAAATTAAAAAAGTTTGGGAGTGTGACTTCAAAAGATTTTTAACAGAAAATTTGGATATTTCAACAAGTCTTGAAAACGATCCAGAAATACGTTACGGTTACCTTAACCCAAGAGATGCACTATATGGTGGCCGAACAGAAACTTTCAAGCTGTATTATAAGATACAGCCTGGTGAAAAAATTCGCTATTTGGATTTTACATCACTATATCCTTTTGTAAATAAATACTGTAAAAACCCAATTCATCATCCAAAAGTTTTTCGACGTGAACAATGTATGGGGCTCGAAATTTCCAATTTAGATGGATTAATCAAATGTGCCATACTCCCTCCTCAAACACTTTTGATTCCGGTTCTTCCATCAAAAATTAACGATAAGTTGCTGTTTACGCTTTGTCGAACGTGTGCACAACAGGTAAATGTCACAAGATATTGTACACATAACGAAGACGAACGAATGTTGGTTGGTACATGGGTTATTGATGAAGTGAAATTGGCCGTAAAACATGGGTACAATATTAAAGAAATTTTTGAAGTTTGGCAATATGAGATATCACAATATGACCGAGCTACAAAGACCGGGGGGGTATTCACTGATTATATGAATTGCTTTTTGAAACTGAAACAAGAAGCTAGCGATTGGCCAGCAGATGTTTCAACACCAAGCGAGAAAGAAACCTTTATTAAGGATTTTTTCGAGCATGAGGGTATTCAGTTAGATGCAACGGCAATTCGAAATAATCCATCACAAAGGGGTTGTAGTAAACTCGCTTTGAATGCTCTTTGGGGTAAATTTGGACAACGAAACGATAGGACGATGACAACAATAGTTCACGAGGTAAAGGACCTGTACGATTTAATTTCTTCGCCTGGCATTGAAATTACCGACGTGTTACCTGTTGAAAATGTATTATGGGTAAAGTGGAAACATTATAATAGCGATTCAGCAGCACCTCTGAAACATGTTTCATTATCCATTGGGGCATTTACGACAGCTAACGCACGAATAAAATTGTACAATGAGTTGGCAAAGGTGCAAGGAAAACTCTTGTACTGTGATACTGACTCGATAATTTTTATAGATGGTTCATCTAACATTGAGACAGGAAATTTTATCGGAGATTTAACAAACGAACTATCGGGCTACGGACAAAATGCGTATATAACCGAATTTGCGAGCACGGGTCCTAAATCTTACGGATATATTGTATTCAATCCAGATACAGGGGAATACCACGAGACAGCCAAGTGTAAAGGTATAACCCTAAACATCGAGTCAAAAAAAGTAATGAATTTCTACTCGTTGAAAAGCATTGTGACCGATGTCGAAGATGAGGGATTTCGCGTGGTCACCGATGCCAAAAAAATTAAAAGGCGGAAAGTGTTACAGGTAGTTTCGGAACCTGTATCCAAGAAGTTTGGATTTACATATACCAAAAGAGTGTGTTCAGACGATTTCAAGACAACCCCATTTGGTTATCAAATATAATAGGTTGTAATATTAGGATATATTTTAAGTGTTTTGCAGAATGATATCTTTTAATTCACTAGATTAGAATTTGAAGATATTTTAAATTATACATAATAAATTTTGAGCAATTAAACTCAAGCAATTAAGTGTGAATAAGTATTAGAATTAAGGTAATTGAATAAGTACTAGCTGGATTAAAAATTAGTTTAAGAATTTTAATTAGAATAATTTTTTTTTGGTATCGATAGTTTTATTATTGCTTAGTGTTTTGATTGAAATAGAGTTAAGAGTCAAAAATATTTATTTTTCCATATTATAATAAAATTTTGAATGAATAAAAACAATTGATTTAATTATTATCTACAATGATTTTAACCAAATAAACATCTATAGTTGCAAAATTATCTTCATAAGTCTAATCAAACTCAAATAATTAACGAAACACAAAAAATATGTGTTCAAAGAAAAAATCAAAATCACTCAGCTACTCAATATATTAACTACACAAACAACAAGTTTCTTATTAATATTTTTTTCATTTCAAGATAAAAAGAAAATTTACATAATATACTCTGCTTCACACAAAAAATACGCGACCAAAGAAAAAACAAAAAAATGCAAAATTATCTTCATAAGTCCAATCAAACTCAAATAATTAACGAAACACAAAAAATATGTGTTCAAAGAAAAAATCAAAATCACTCAGCTACTCAATATATTAACTACACAAACAACAAGTTTCTTATTAATATTTTTTTCATTTCAAGATAAAAAGAAAATTTACATAATATACTCTGCTTCACACAAAAAATACGCGACCAAAGAAAAAACAAAAAAAATAACCAAACACAACAAACAAATTCATGTCGACTATTCTAAATATTAAGATAATCTTTTTAATTTCTTATTTTGTTTGATTTAAGTTTTACTTTTTCGTTTAACTTTTTTTCAATATTTCTTTTGCTTGATTTTTGTTTCGAGTAGAATACTCGATATGAATTTGCTTATGCAAATTTTTTTGTTTTTTAATATAATATAATATAATATAATCTGCTTCACACAAAAATATACGATCAAAGAAAAACAACAAAAAATTAATGTCGCAAAAATTGAAAATGTAAATAATATATGAAAATTTATATTAACACCTAGCTAACTGAATGCGACCATGCGTGTTAGGTGTGTGAAACAAGTACGCAGCTTAATTATGCATAACAAATCCTACGTAACTCTTCATTACCCCTGTGAAAACTATCCCAGAGATAAATTACTCATAACATAGCCCTCACACCTTTGAAATGACACTAATCTATTAATATACTGCTTGTAAAACATCCTAAGCGATCACACTTGCACTAGAAATGTGCTAAATTCATACAATTCCATAAATTTAATACATGTATCAATACCCAACCAAAAAATACACGTGTACAACTTGAAAAATTTTTAAGGTGCACAAGCTTAGTATATTGTACCATTTCCGAAAGCCAACAAGATCATACAAGGTGGCACTATACTACTTGTCTTTTATTTGCTACGGAAAAGTCTGTATGGAATACTACTGACTTTGATGATATGAATAATTTATCGAAAGCAGCTAAAAGACATGGAATAGAATACAGCTCTCATATGACTGCAACTATTGTTTTGAAGATATTTGGTAAAACACGAATAGAAAATGTTTTGGATTCGTCACGAGCACTATAAGAGCATATAACGAAAAAGTGAGGCAAAACAGAGATATATTTAAATGTTTGATTGACGTTACATGTTTTCTTGCTGCCCAAGAGCTACCATTCAGAGGAGATGACGAATCACCAGATTCCTATTTTTTTTTTTTTTTTTTTAACGGCGTTCATGCTCCATGTAGGAGCGTTGCCAGGCTAATCAGCTTCGAATATTCACCACGGTCATTCGCAACAGCGACATAATTACCATGGCAGCCGATTTTTTTAAGGTCGTTTATTACGTCAGTCTCCCATTGTAGTCGTGGTCTACCTCGCGGTCGCCCACTCCCTGGGGTACTAACGTACATTTTTCTAATCATTCCAGACTGTGAATCGGCTCGTAGAACATGCCCAAACCAAGCAATCCTATTAGAACGGATACAACCTATTATATCAGGACCCTCAAGAAGGTCTCTGATCTCAAAGTTATATCGGGTTCTATACTCTCCATCGTCTGTCTTAAGTGGACCAAAAATGTAGCGTAGGATCTTACGCTCAAATACAGATAAATGCGATTCGTCATTTTGTGTAAGGGTCCACGTTTGTGACCCATACATCACAACCGGTCTAATCAATGTCTTGTATAACTTGAGCTTGGTGTTAGCTGATACATACGGAGATCCAAGGAGAGGTTTGATTGAGTAGAAAGTTCGATTACCTGCAGCGATTCGAGCTTTTATATCTGTAAGTATGCTGTTGTTTGAGTCAAGCATTGATCCCAAATATTTAAAAGATTCAACTCCCTCAATTCGTTCATCGCCGCACATCAAATCTTTCTTCTCAGACTCTCTTGAAACATTCATATGTTTGGTTTTATTGTAGTTAATTTGAAGACCAATTTTTCTAGCACCACTCTCAAGCGACTTAAAAGTCTCACTCATAACAGCTTCACTTCGGCCGAGGATGACAGCATCATCAGCGTATGCAATCATCTGTACTGAGTTTATTGACAAGATATTGTTGTTAGTCGGTAGTTTCTTTTGACGGCACACATATTCCAAGGCTAAATTAAAAAGTATAGGAGAGATAGCATCACCTTGTCTTAACCCGGAGTCGACTTTAAAAAACCTCGATATTTCGTTCTCTACTCGTACACAGCATTGAGAGTTCTGTACTGTCATTTTGCATAGTGATACCAGTTTACCAGGAATTCCCATTGACACCAGAGCAGACCATAGAGTCTCAAATCAATGAAGAGTTGGTGCACTGGTATGTTGAACTCTCGGCACTTTTCCAAAATCATCCTTATCGAGAAAAGTGCATCGGTGGTACCTCGGCCCCGCCGGAAGCCACACTGATATTCTCCAAACAGTTGTTCAGCAAAAGGATTGATTTTGGATAGCAAAATGTAAGAAAAGATCTTATATGCTGTGCAGAGTAGAGCGATTCCTCTGTAGTTTGCACATTGTAGGCGATTACCTTTTTTATGGATTGGTATCAGCATAGCTGTGTTCCAGTCCTGTGGAATGGCTTCAGTCCTCCATATCATTTGAACAAGTTCAAACAATCTTAAGGATAGAGTTTCGCCACCATGTACAATCATTTCGGATGTTATATCGTCGATACCAGGTGCTTTATTGCATTTTAATTTTGACAGCGCCGCATCGAATTCCTCTTTGGTGGGTTCGTCTACATGTACCTTTGACGCACGAATAAGCTTTGCTCGTCGCCCGACTTGTTTCTGGTCACTTAAGTTGAGAAGATTCTCAAAATAAGCGGCCCAAGTATCTAAAATATTTTTAAGGTCTACTTGTAGCTCCCCATCTTCGTTTTGAATAGCAGTCAATCTAGTTTGAGGGCCCTTCTTTAAGGTTTTAACCTGTTGAAAGAAGTTACGAGATTGATGTTCCTTATTGAAGCTTTCAATCTCCTCACACTTTCTCTTCCACCATTCTCTCTTCGTTCGTCTACATAACTTTGTAACGGCTTGTCTTGCCAGTTTATAGTTCTCCTTCGTGGACCTGGTGTTGCGTCCTTGCAGACATTTCAGATAGCAATCTCTTTTGTATTGAATAGCGTCAAGACATGCTTGATCCATCCATGGCTTTTGGGAGTGGTTTTGTGGTCGTCCAAGTATTCCCTCAGCAGCGCTTAAAACAGCATCTTTGAGCAAATACCATGACTTATCGACGTCTCCATTAATGGTTTCTGATTTCTCCAATGTTTCGGCAATATGGTTTTGATATTTCTTTTCTGTTTCTGCATTCTTTAGTGATGAGATGTTAAATCGTTTCCGTTGATTGAATTTCGGAATGCTTGGGTTTGGGAAGTGGAACCTTATTTTAGCACATACAAGAAAGTGGTCACTTCCAATGTATGCACCTCTAAAGGATCGCACATCCAGAACACTCGAAAAGAAACGTGCTGTAACTAGCACGTGATCAATTTGATTTCGAGTGTTTCCATTCGGTGAGACCCATGTCTGCTTATGAATCGATCGGTGCGGAAAGAAAGTACTGGCAATTCTCAAATTATTTGATAATGCAAACTCAGTCATTCTCTCACCATTATCATTCGAATTCAAATGCAGACTGTTGGGGCCCACCACATTTCCATAAGAGATATCTCTTCCAACCTGCCCATTAAAGTCACCAAGAACCATAGTGAAGTCGCGTGTTGGTGTTTGTTTCATAACCTCTTCCAGTGCTATGTAGAAATTATCCTTCTCGTCGACGGTCTTAGCTTCAGTAGGTGCATGCACGGCAATAAGAGAAATATTGTTATATGTACCACGAACACGTAGGTAGCAAATCCTCTCACTGACCGGGATGAATTTCATCACGGCTTCTTGTATGCGTGCACCAACAAGAAAGCCAGTTCCAAATTCTCTTCGAGAAGGATGACCACTACAGTATAGAGAGTGACTATCCAAATCTTGTTTTCCGATTATTGGCTGTCTAATTTCTTGCAGAGCTATGATATCCATCCCATACCTCTCAGCCTCTGTTTCTAGACTTATAAGAGCATCAGGAGCGCTCAGGCTGCGCACGTTCCACGTTCCGATTCGGTAGTCTGGTCCTTTTTCACGTCCAGGTAAAATTCTGTTGTTTTTGTCCGGGTCTGTTTTTCTTTTCTGATTTCCAAATTTAACAAATAATTTTTTTTTCCGGGGTTAGGGTGTTAACCTTAGGCCCAACCCAAATTGTCGTGAATGGGTCCGTTCTGCATCTTAAGGTTACCAGAAACAACCTTTTGACACGTTTATATAGCGAGCCGCTTTATCCAAGACAGACGCCCGCTTCAAGCCGCCCCTAACATGGAGAACAGACGCTTGAGTCGCACTGGTTTTAAGGCGCCAATTCGCCATGATGTACCATGATTGACTAAGCAGTTTTTACCCTGCTTGTCTCCGGTACACCAACCTAATTCTGTCAGCATTAACCAGGCAGCACGGCGTGGACGTCGAATTTCGGATTTCGCTACCTACCAGATTCCTATAATAGAGGAAATTATATTGAGTTGCTTAAACTTTTAGCTTGTTATAACCCCGTACTCAAAAACCATTTAGATAATTCCAAGGAATTTTCTGGTTTATCCAGTGAAATACAAAATGATATAATTTCTTCTATTGCCTTTGTGTTGTCAGAAGAAATTCATAATGAAGTTAACAATAGCGATTACATTCGACTATTGTTAGATGGAACAACTGATGTGTCCAAAAAATCCCAACTGTCAATTATGGTTCGATACGTCAAAAAAGATTGTAAGGTTGTTGAAAGGTTTCTTGGATTTCTTGATGTTTCACTTAGTAGAACAGCTCAGGAATTGTTTGAGTTTATTGTACCCTTTCTGAAAAAAACAAAATATGTTTGACAAATTGGTTTGTCAAAGTTATGATGGTGCTGCCATTATGGGTTACAGATTAAGATGGGTTACAGATTAAAATAAATGGGTTACAGATTAAGATTAAAGAATTAATGCCTAATGCGCACTATATTCATTGATTTGCTCATAAACTGAATCTTGTTTTATTGCAATCGCGCTCCAAAATCAAAGTTTGTGCTGGATTTTTCAAAAGTATAAGTTGTTCTGTGAGTTCTTTTAGTCACTCAACTAACAGGTTAGCTGAATTTAATGAATTTTTTAAGAAAAAAGTTCCAACTAGTGCTCCAACTCGATGGGAATAAAATGGACGTGTTGTTCAAACGTTGTTTGAAATAAAGCACCATTTATTAACATTTTTTGAGAATATAATAGAAAATGAAATAGACTGGGACAATGAAACAGTATTACAATCAAAAGGCTTATTGCATATCTTGAATGATAAAAAGTTCAGTATTTTACTTCACTTTTTTAATAAATTCTTTCCACATTCGGATAATTAGTTTAAAATATTACAAACTAAATCCAACGATATTCAATTTTGTATACAGCAAATCAGTAACTTCAAAAATACTATTAGTCGCATAACAGAGAATTTCGGAGATTTCTGGGAAGGTTGTAACGCGACAAGAAGTATTTTCAATTGGTAATTGCCAGGTCCACTCATTTTGTGTTGATTGTGTCTGTTTAACTTAAAACTATTTAATTTCTGAAATAAAATTCCAAATAGTCATTCTTTTTCATTTTCAATCCATTTTTTTGTATAAATTAATTTGTCACACCTTTTTTTATTGTTAATCATTCATCCTTTTATTTTTGAAAGCAAATTAAATTATTTTTTTTTATTAACAAATTTACTCATATTTTGAAAATAATAAAATTTATCTATTGTCATTGCAATAAAATTTATATTTTGTTAAATTTAATTAAGAAAAAAATTGTTCAAACTAAAGAGAAAAAAATGTAAAATATAAAACTGTTTGTAACTTATAAAAATTTGAAAATTGCACTATAATTAGAATTTAGATCAAAAGTAAATAAAATAATTGTGTAACTATAAATAACGAAGAATTAAAGGAAACGATTGAGCCAATATAATGGAAATCGTTACACAAACGCTGAAAAAAATGAACCAAGTAAATGAAATTCGTTAGACAAAGGAACTGAAGAATGGGATGAAGATCAATACAAGTATAAAGATTTCGCCGAGTATGGATTTCGTTGATTATTTCATCAGTCAAACAAAATTCATAAATTAATTTCATGACATATTTTTTAAAAAACGTATGCTTTAATCGAAAATATTTTCGAAAAATTCATAAGGCAGGACAACCAACTCATTGATATAAATAATTTGGAGAAAATTTATGGAGATTTATATTATAATTTGGAAGATGATAAATTAAAATTATGATATCAGTCTAATCAGTTTTGGTGGTCATCGGCTGCAGATCAAAAAAGAAAAACTCAAGCTAGGAGTTACTTAAGCTGAACTAAAATTAAAAGAGGATTCAATTAGAAGAACTAGATGAAAATTATAGCGGCGATTATAAGGATTTGGACAATCAGCAGAATTATCAAAAAACATTTGGTATTATTTATATTATTATATTATTTTAATTCTAAAATTTATTGTGTTCAATTAAATCAAAAAGAATTTTCGTATAACTTTCCTTTTCATAATAATTGTAGTTAAAAAACAAGAAACAATTTTAGCTAAATAAAAATAAAAATTATAACGTTGATAATAAATTTTTTGTGTATGTTGTTATTTAAGATTTGTGTTTTCGATCGTGGTTTTGTTGCATAAATTAAATAGTGTTTGTGTATTTGATCAATTTATGTGTTTTGAATATTATATTTTTACAAGAACTCATAGAACTGCTTCAACACAATTATGTAGACAAAGGCCCGTCTCACCCAATTTTTATGCGCAAAGCGCGAAAGGACGGTTATAATGGTTTATTATTTTGATCAACAAAAGGAGAATTTAGACCTTTTAGAAACACATCGATCAAATGCGAATCTATCTACAAAAGCTGAATTTGAAAATCTATTGAAAACAGTTATGACCCTCATTATTATAGAACTAGATAATAGATTCGACCTCTTACCATATTTTGAGTTTCTGAAGCTAGCCGATCTTTCAAAATATAAAAATTTCGATAAAAAATTTCCAGAGAGCTTAATATTAAATTTACGAAATTCTTATCCTGGTTTTTTTGATATTCCTGCCTTAAAAACAGAATTAAAAGTAGTTTTCAATGATGATAATTTTACAGCAAAAAAAAATATTCAAGAATTTTTACACCTTTTAGTTGAAACTGAGTTGGATAATTGTTTCTCCGAATATTTTAAATTTATTAAATTGGTGTTAACATTTCCTGTAACTACAGCCTCTGTTGAGAGATCCTTTTCTTGAGAGATCTCTTTTAAAAAGAATTAAAACGTATTTAAGAAATAAATGTGGACAATTGAGACTATCAAATTTAGTCCTAATATCTATTGAAAAAAATTTATTAAATAATTTAAAAAGCGGTGATGATTTTTACGACAGTCATTAACAATTTTAGTTCCCAACAACGAAGAATCGAACTTTTATATAAAACTTAAGAATTTATTTTTTATGCAAATAAATAGGATGTATATAACATTAAATAAACTGAAATATTTTTTTATTGGATTTATTTTATTTTGTATTGAAACAAAGATTTTTAATTATTAAATGACGAATTTAAGAATTACCAAAAAATTACGAATTTATTTATTGAATTATGGATTAATTTATTTATTTAATTACGTAATTAAATTTACGAATTTTAAAAAATAAATAATTTTAGTTTTATTTATATATAATTTGAAACAACTTTACACAAATGTAGCATTAGATGTATCGACTAGATTAATAATATTTTAATAAGTAAATAACAAATATTTGTAGTATTCGTGTTAGATAAATATTTAGTTATATTCACAAATTTTCCATACATTTGTTTGTTTCTTATACTTATCTATTTTTGGAAAATATGTGGACGGAAAATTATTTATTTTTCAAAAATATTAATATAGTTAAGAATTTTTAATTCACTAGATTTGAATAATGAAACAGTTTTGAATTATATTTGGCCATTTGGGATTTTTTTTAGCACTTAAAACTCAAGCAATTAAGGAAGTCATTTGAACTTTTCAATTCGAAAGTATATTTTGAATTTTTCCCAGAGAAAACCCCCTTTTTACCCAATCTAGCTTTACATTAAATGCTTGAATCTGAATCTGCATCAAATAAATCTAAATACTGTTTTCTTATTAAAATTTAAATATTTGAATGATTTGGTTTATTTGGTTCATTTTCTGTGATTCTTAGTAAAATAACGTTGTGTCAATGCAAATTTATTTGTTTAAACTTTTTTTATTTAATTTATAATATTCGAATGCATGAGTTATTTGATGATCATCAATTTTTTGTTTCTTTAAAATATATTATATTTAAAATATATTTGTTTAAATCATTTAAATTTAATTAAATGAAGGTCTATAGTGTTTGCTATGGAATTCCGCTTGTAAGTATTCTTAAATATAAAAACTAAATGGTTTCAATTTGAGACTATGCTCATTGCTAAACACTTGACTAGATTTTAACTATATTAGTTGAAATACAAATTAACTAAAAGTATGAAGAAAAACTTAACTAAACAATTGTAATGGATAGTCTGGCATAATGTCAGCACGCAGTGTATTACAGTCGCAGTTTCCTTAGTTGTTGTTCCTTATATTAATCTGTACCACTTGTAATTGATTCTCATCCCTTCGTCATCAATAGTCATATTTCATGTAGTTTCCTTAACCCATAGTTTCCTTACATTTCTCAAAATCTACTAAATCTGCAATAGCCGGACAAACGTATGGGAGAAAGAAAATTGCACTAATTACCTTGAATTATTTATTCATTGATATAACACAATATTGGTTAATTTGAATTAATTAATAATTTTCCTTAATCATCATCCGTATAATCACTAAGAATTAATCAGAATTTAATCTTACAACGCACTAAAATTGACGCGCGTTGTGCTTCCATTCGATTTTCCTCGCCTCACTACTTGAGTTTGAACTTTTTTTGTTTCAAAACACAAACCGTAATGAAATAACGAAAATCTCAAAACCTCACAGCAGCTACGTGTATTTTGTTTCCAATCGTCAACATACAACGAATTACTATTTCTGCTTGGTTAAACATTTGATTTGTCTTTGTATGAGTGTTTTGCTTTAAACAATCCTTCCGTGATTGATCTGAACTTCACGGTATTGATATTGCAGAATGTAGTTATTAAATGTCTAAACATCACTATATTGATCGAATCTGTATTTGATTCATTTTGAAATTCAATTATACGTGCTATGAATGTGTCGGAAATATTGGGGATCCCAACCTTATTTTTAGTACAATATTATCAAGTAGCAAACGGTTTTGTGAACTATAATAAGTTCCCAATAATTTGAAAATCTGATGTAAATTAATTATCTCTCATCTAAATACTTTATTCGAGTTATTGCGAGATTAAAAATTTGACTATATAATGAGCACGGTAACTTATTCTTTCTCTTAGTTCTATTACATTTATTCGGGCGTTTGACGTCTCTTTGGATTTGGTGGAGATTGTCAATTTGCATGTTTTGTTTCGGAATATAAAAAGTTATCAAATATTCTAAAGTTAAATTCGGTGTTAGTTCTTTGTTTTTTTATGTGGGTACGTAGTCCTGCAATTATTTAAAAAAAAAATTGTTAGATCGGTCGAATCAAAACAAGAAATATAGTGCTACGTGTGAATAAATGGTTGACTTCATTAGTCTCCGCCATAAGTGGAATTTAAACCACAAGAAAATATATTTTCATGTTTGTGCCGTTTTTCTTTGTCTAAACTAAATCATAAGAAATCAAAAAAAAAATGTACTATCGGTGTAAACCATGAGTTTTGCGATTCACTTCAGTGGATCTTCGTGTTGTCAGACTGTCAGATTTATTTTAGCAAAACAACATGTGTTATTTTTCTTTGTTCAAATTTGAAATGTTGTTTAAAAGATACAAAACAAATGAAATGTATTATAAAAATCTAATTGCTTGTCTGACTAGTGAATCGGAATAATCATTTTGGTTACCCCCAAAATGTTCTGTGATAATTAAATAACCGAACAATATATCTGTGAATTAATATATGTATATAAGTTAGATGTGCGTCTTGTTATTTTCCGTTATCACTAAGGAATAATGACGTAGTCGCCGTTAAGTTAATTTAGCGCAATTTTGATAAACAATTAAGTTATGAAATAAGAATATATTGAACTTAGTGTGTAGTGGATAAATGCCGTACATTTTGTGTAAAATCATAAATATAGAATTATAATGAATTGTCAAAATCACTTGCCACGATTTGAATTTTTATTTGGGGTAGAAGGTCATTGATTGAATTTCAGAAACAGAAGTAACGATCGAATCTACAATTAAGTCAACTAATTTAACTATACCTTAATTACTCATGGGTGAATGAAATTAGTTTCAGCATTGCCAAGGTGATATTGTTAAACTTGTATTGGGTAACTGATCACCGCTAACTGGTGAATCATACTAAAACATAGAACCGTGTTGAATCACACAATTTTTCTGTGAAAGGGGTTCTCGGTCGAGTAGAACTTGATTGTTAGCTGAGCTAAGTGAATTCGCACCGCATTACCATAGAAGAAGTGGCGAATCTTGTGGTCGTTGGAGTTGAGAGTGTGACGGATTGGTTTTGGGGAGATATGTATGTCTTGTGCACTATGCTGTGTTAACACTTGCCTGCCTAAAAGCTGCAACTGGATTTGGCCACCTTATTATTAATAACTGTTTCTAACTTATATCGGCCATTATCTGAATCAATCAGTCACTTATGTTAACATCACCAAGCTACAATTAACCCGTATTTCGACAGTATTTTCGACGCGACATTTTTTTTGTTTTACAAAATTTTGGCTGTTATCACCGTATTATCAATTATCATATCACCGTTATTCGAATACCATTTTTGCTGATTCTACCGTATTTTCAACGCCACCTTTGTACCAAGTTTTGGATGTATCACCGCATTGTAACGTATCGTTTACATGCAGTATTTGTTGTTACTACCGTATTTTCAACACAACGTTTCTACCAAGTTTTGAACATTATCACCGTATAGCAACGCATTATTTGTATACCGTTTTTGCTGATACTATCGTATTTTCAACGCAACATTTTTACCAACTATTGGCTATTACAACTGATTATTTATATACAATTTTTGCTGATATATTCGTATTTTCAACGCCGCATTTTCACAATAGTTTGGATATTTCAACCGATTATTTGTATACCATTTTTGCTGATATTATCGCATT
Organism: Diogma glabrata; assembly: GCA_963693315.1. Lineage (NCBI taxonomy): Eukaryota > Metazoa > Arthropoda > Insecta > Diptera > Cylindrotomidae > Diogma > Diogma glabrata. The sequence goes on from OY856186.1 coordinate 315,889,385, forward strand.
TTCAACGCAACATTTTTCACAATATTTTGGGATATTGCAACTGATTATTTATATACAATTTTTGCTGATATATTCGTATTTTCAACGCCGCATTTTCACAATAGTTTGGATATTTCACCTGATTATTTATATAAAATTTTTGCTGATATTATCGCCTTCTCAACGCAACATTTTTACAATATTTGTGGATATTTCACCTGATCCTTTATATACAATTTTTGCTGATACTATCGTATTTTCAACACAACGTTTTTACCAAGTTCTGGCTATTACAACTGATTATTTATATACAATTTTTGCTGATATAATCGTATTTTCAACACAACATTTTTACAAAATTTCGGAATATTGCAACTGATTATTTATATACAATTTTTGCTGATACTATCGAATTTTCAACACAACATTTTTACAATATTTTTGGATATTTCACCTGATTATTTATATAAAATTTTTGCTGATATTATCGCCTTCTCAACACAACATTTTTACAATATTTTTGGATATTTCACCTGATTATTTATACACAATTTTTGCTGATACTATCGAATTTTCAACACAACATTTTTACAATATTTTTGGATATTTCACCTGATTATTTATATACAATTTTTGCTGATACTATCGTATTTTCAACACAACGTTTTTACCAAGTTCTGGCTATTACAACTGATTATTTATATACAATTTTTGCTGATATAATCGTATTTTCAACACAACATTTTTACAAAATTTCGGAATATTGCAACTGATTATTTATATACAATTTGTGCTGATACGGTCATATTTTCAACTCCTTATTTACAACAACTGGTTTGCTATTGCTGCCGAACTGACCACGCACCAGTGGATTATCCGTACATTTATTTTTTTGTAATACCATACCTGTTGGATGAATCATCACTGATGGAGGGCTAAGGCCGAAGGACTTGGACGACTGGAGGATTAATCATGGGGTGAGTGGACTTGTTTTATTACCTTTATTTTTTTTTTGCTGTTTAAGGTAGAAGTGGGAATGTGTGTGAAAGGGCGAGTCAGTGATTGAATGTCCGGGTGAATGTTGGTATGTGTGAAGTGTGAATGTGTGTGCGCACGATAGTATGCGTGAAGTGTGAGTGCGTGAGCGTCTGAGAGTGATTGTGGAGGGGTTGGACGTGTTGATCGTGGGTCTTTCGCCAATGGGGTCGCCAGAGTCTCTTTTTTCACACTTGTATTTTTTTCCATTTCTGCAAATTTTCGTGAATAGCGTACATGTCCGTATTTGTGCTGAAGTAGCAGGGTTACTTTATCGTTCCCATGGACTGAAGCTAGTTTGGGGCTTGTCAATCAATCTCGCTAGGTACGCTTCCTGCTATGCCATTCTCATTGGTTCGCCAATGGGAAAGCGCTTCATTACAAATTGGCGCCCAACGTGGGGCTTCTCTAAGGGTCCCTACAGCAATGTAGGACTCTGGAGGAGTCCCTCCATATTTTCAAAAAAAAAAAACTTGGAAAATTTTTTTTTAAAATTTTTCCTTCAAAATTAATTTTCATTTCCACCATTCTATAGTTAGAAGACTCTGGCGGCGTGGAAGCAATTCCCTGCTTCACACGCGCAGGAGCAAAGGAAGTCTGAGATCCCTCAGACTTTTCTTTGATGGGGAGTTGCGTCCCCACGCCTCCAGCAATATTCTCCTCTTTTGTACTTTTTTCTAAAACGCAAGGGTGAGAATGATTCTTCGGGATCATTCTCAATGGGCTTTACAAACCCACGGACCCTAGTAACGGCTGGGTTTCTTACTGGCACAGGGAATGCCAGAGGTTTCCAGATGCCAGGCTTAGATATTTGTGAAATGGTGTATACGCCTATCACATCCAGCCTGGTCATCTGGTTATGCTCTGGGTTCGCTGTGGCAGCGAGATTCTCAGCTGGGCTAACGACTCCATAACGTTAGAGTCCCCTCCCTGGAGCGTTAGCACCCTATGATCTGAGTTGTCCGGTTCTCGCGAATGATACTGGGGAACATCTTCCAAAGCAGTTCGATATCAACTGCTGAGGGAAGATGTTCGCTCAGCCTTCATGTCGTGAGTTAATTGGATTAACTCAGATCATAGCACCTCCCCGTATGTTTCGTCGTTCTGGATCGCGGATGAGGGGTGTCGGTCGATTGAATAATGGTGCAGAGGATTTATCCTCTGACCATTCCGGCGACACTTGTCATCCGGGTGACAGGCCGACGACACCTACCCCAATCTTATTCCTGTCTCACCCTACCTTCTCCCATCCTTATCCATCCCTTCTTATTCCTTTTCCTTTTCCATCCCTATCCTGTTAACGTAGCCTATTTTAACTTTTCTTTGGTCCCAAAAATAAAATAAATTAAAAACAATCAACCAATAAAAATGAAAGAACGGCGATCACCACCTTCAACCCCAGTGCGATGAACACCCCGTGGTTGGTCCGTCCGTCCTGTGTCCGTCAAAGAAAAAAAAAAAACATAAATAAATAAATATTTATATATATAAATAAATAGATGGTTAAATATAACTGCTGATAATATCAGATTCTAATATTTGTTTTTATACACATTTTAGGTCTGACCAAAACATTGCAAATATAAATTCCAAGAATAAATAACAGAAAAACAACAAATATAAATTTCAAGAATAAATAACAGAAAAACAAAAAATATAAATTTCAAGAATAAATAGCAGGAAATAAATCAGTATCCAGCATACATCACAGAAGACTTCACATCAAGATTAACTAATAGGACGAAGAAACAAAACAACAAGTATCTAGAGTTAATATATATTTAGTATTAGATTTATTTTGCATGATGCATTAACTTATATTTGTTGGATTTTTTTTATATCTCACTTTCTTGTCGAACCGGTTGTGATAGGAACGAATTTTTTTTTCTCTTTCGGTTTTGGTTTGCGACTTTTTTTTGGAGATTCGGGAACCCCCAGATCTGCCCGGAATTGGGTCTGGAAACATTTTCGTAATTGCCATCTTCTGCCATATTTGTAGTATACCTTTTTTCTCAAATCTCACCGTTTATTTTTTTTTATTCTGTTCATATATCAGCACCTTGGAAAACAGTTGTTCAATCTGATTTAATATAATTGTCGAATTGGAGGAAAATATTGCGCAGCTGTTTGAGGTTTGAAACGCTAAACTTCCATATACTTTTTTAAATTCTGCCTTAAAATATTCAAAGTGATCAAATATTGGAATAAAGTAATCTTTTCTGTTGATAATTAAAATTGTTTATTTGGATTCAAAGTTCACATCGATAGTGTAATAATTTTCGTTTCGCTCTCCATATACGTGCATTTATTGATCTGGTCCTGTGCGGCGGTTTGAGTATTCATAATGTCTGCCACTGATAAGATTGACGTTCTGGATAGGTTCAAATTTCAACAAAAAAAAAATGTCAGTCTTAAAAATTTCCAAGTTCAAAAGATCAAGTTGTTGATTTTGTTACGATGTGGAAAAGTTAAAATATGATAAAATTTATGATGCTGATGATAGTAGAAATGAATCAATCGATTCACCAAATTCTCAAATAATTGACAACCAGAAATTCTGTCAGTGGCAAGTATATTGAATCACCTATGAATGAATTTAAGAAAATAATTGATAGATCTATTGCCGACAATAAACTCAGACATCGTCTACCCTTGTATTCGCAGATAACCTAATTTCAGGCCAGGTAAAATACTGGCTTGTTTAGATATTGAGATTCCTCCAGGGGGTGAGGTTTGGAGATTGTGGTTACCCGAGGAATGCACTGACGAGTGTATTGCAAGGGCCCACAGTCCACCAGCTTCATCTCATGGGGGTTTCGCAAAAACAAAAATATTGTATTCTGTCGTAATATTATTTTGAGCGATGCAGATAAACTGCAGACAATTATCTGTAGCGCTCTCACAAAGATTTGCGAAGCCAAAGTTTGAAAGTTGGTAGGTAGCGCTGCTTATCAGCTGGAAGACCTGGCTTCCCAAACGAAGAGGTGTCTACCATTCGAAGGACAGTCTAGCTTAAGGTCTGAATGGTATATGTTTATTGTTGATTCGCCATCTCTCATTTATATTGAAAATACAAATATTTCAAGCAAATATTATCCTCTGGACATTTCTCGGCTACTTGACCATCAATAGGTTGAACCTCTAATAATTTGCGAGGACGTTCTTGGACTTTCGCTAACGGCTTTTCACGATCGTGGTTTCATCTTTACATTCAGCTTTTAAGTAATGAATTGTATTTTTTTTTGAAGATTTATTTTTGTATGATATTGAATGGAATCATCACGGATTCTGCTCAGTTCTATTTCGCTGCAGTTTTTCATTCCTGAGGACATGCTTCTGGTTGCAGACGTTTTTTTTTCGGAATCATTCGGTTTGGGGTTCTAAATTTCTAATTTTAAAATTTAAATTATGTAATAGCCCGGCTAGCTTAGTCAATAGAGCATGAGACTAGTGAGCTCAGGTGTAGGGTTCGAGCCTGATTAATATAAGAACAGGAGTCTTGGTGTATGTATCATTAAAAAAGTAGGTCAATTGTTACTTCATTCTCAAGTTTGGTAGTAAATTGGTTTGGTTTATTTTTTTTTTTGTGACTTTAGAGTCTCGGGATCCCCCAGATCTGCCCGAAATTGGGTCTGGAAGATTTTAATTATCCACCGCTTGCAATAGAGTAGAATACTGATTTTATCGATACCCCTTCCAAAAGTTTTTTTTGTATATTCTTAGATACTTTGTTACTTTGTTTCTGCTAGGACTGAGTTTGTAATACTGATCGCATTGATTGCTAATCTGTGGTACGTCGAGGTGCTTCACCAAGCTAATATGTATATACAAGGTCTATTGGCGACCAGCCTATGCCTTTTTCAACTTCTTTTTGGTCGTGGGTGTTCGTCCAAAAAGCATTTGTTCTGTAATGGATAGTCTGGCATAATGTCAGCACGCAGTGTATTACAGTCGCAGTTTCCTTAGTTGTTGTTCCTTATATTAATCTGTACCACTTGTAATTGATTCTCATCCCTTCGTCATCAATAGTCATATTTCATGTAGTTTCCTTAACCCATAGTTTCCTTACATTTCTCAAAATCTACTAAATCTGCAATAGCCGGACAAACGTATGGGAGAAAGAAAATTGCACTAATTACCTTGAATTATTTATTCATTGATATAACACAATATTGGTTAATTTGAATTAATTAATAATTTTCCTTAATCATCATCCGTATAATCACTAAGAATTAATCAGAATTTAATCTTACAACGCACTAAAATTGACGCGCGTTGTGCTTCCATTCGATTTTCCTCGCCTCACTACTTGAGTTTGAACTTTTTTTGTTTCAAAACACAAACCGTAATGAAATAACGAAAATCTCAAAACCTCACAGCAGCTACGTGTATTTTGTTTCCAATCGTCAACATACAACGAATTACTATTTCTGCTTGGTTAAACATTTGATTTGTCTTTGTATGAGTGTTTTGCTTTAAACAATCCTTCCGTGATTGATCTGAACTTCACGGTATTGATATTGCAGAATGTAGTTATTAAATGTCTAAACATCACTATATTGATCGAATCTGTATTTGATTCATTTTGAAATTCAATTATACGTGCTATGAATGTGTCGGAAATATTGGGGATCCCAACCTTATTTTTAGTACAATATTATCAAGTAGCAAACGGTTTTGTGAACTATAATAAGTTCCCAATAATTTGAAAATCTGATGTAAATTAATTATCTCTCATCTAAATACTTTATTCGAGTTATTGCGAGATTAAAAATTTGACTATATAATGAGCACGGTAACTTATTCTTTCTCTTAGTTCTATTACATTTATTCGGGCGTTTGACGTCTCTTTGGATTTGGTGGAGATTGTCAATTTGCATGTTTTGTTTCGGAATATAAAAAGTTATCAAATATTCTAAAGTTAAATTCGGTGTTAGTTCTTTGTTTTTTTATGTGGGTACGTAGTCCTGCAATTATTTAAAAAAAAAATTGTTAGATCGGTCGAATCAAAACAAGAAATATAGTGCTACGTGTGAATAAATGGTTGACTTCATTAGTCTCCGCCATAAGTGGAATTTAAACCACAAGAAAATATATTTTCATGTTTGTGCCGTTTTTCTTTGTCTAAACTAAATCATAAGAAATCAAAAAAAAAATGTACTATCGGTGTAAACCATGAGTTTTGCGATTCACTTCAGTGGATCTTCGTGTTGTCAGACTGTCAGATTTATTTTAGCAAAACAACATGTGTTATTTTTCTTTGTTCAAATTTGAAATGTTGTTTAAAAGATACAAAACAAATGAAATGTATTATAAAAATCTAATTGCTTGTCTGACTAGTGAATCGGAATAATCATTTTGGTTACCCCCAAAATGTTCTGTGATAATTAAATAACCGAACAATATATCTGTGAATTAATATATGTATATAAGTTAGATGTGCGTCTTGTTATTTTCCGTTATCACTAAGGAATAATGACGTAGTCGCCGTTAAGTTAATTTAGCGCAATTTTGATAAACAATTAAGTTATGAAATAAGAATATATTGAACTTAGTGTGTAGTGGATAAATGCCGTACATTTTGTGTAAAATCATAAATATAGAATTATAATGAATTGTCAAAATCACTTGCCACGATTTGAATTTTTATTTGGGGTAGAAGGTCATTGATTGAATTTCAGAAACAGAAGTAACGATCGAATCTACAATTAAGTCAACTAATTTAACTATACCTTAATTACTCATGGGTGAATGAAATTAGTTTCAGCATTGCCAAGGTGATATTGTTAAACTTGTATTGGGTAACTGATCACCGCTAACTGGTGAATCATACTAAAACATAGAACCGTGTTGAATCACACAATTTTTCTGTGAAAGGGGTTCTCGGTCGAGTAGAACTTGATTGTTAGCTGAGCTAAGTGAATTCGCACCGCATTACCATAGAAGAAGTGGCGAATCTTGTGGTCGTTGGAGTTGAGAGTGTGACGGATTGGTTTTGGGGAGATATGTATGTCTTGTGCACTATGCTGTGTTAACACTTGCCTGCCTAAAAGCTGCAACTGGATTTGGCCACCTTATTATTAATAACTGTTTCTAACTTATATCGGCCATTATCTGAATCAATCAGTCACTTATGTTAACATCACCAAGCTACAATTAACCCGTATTTCGACAGTATTTTCGACGCGACATTTTTTTTGTTTTACAAAATTTTGGCTGTTATCACCGTATTATCAATTATCATATCACCGTTATTCGAATACCATTTTTGCTGATTCTACCGTATTTTCAACGCCACCTTTGTACCAAGTTTTGGATGTATCACCGCATTGTAACGTATCGTTTACATGCAGTATTTGTTGTTACTACCGTATTTTCAACACAACGTTTCTACCAAGTTTTGAACATTATCACCGTATAGCAACGCATTATTTGTATACCGTTTTTGCTGATACTATCGTATTTTCAACGCAACATTTTACCAACTATTGGCTATTACAACTGATTATTTATATACAATTTTTGCTGATATATTCGTATTTTCAACGCCGCATTTTCACAATAGTTTGGATATTTCAACCGATTATTTGTATACCATTTTTGCTGATATTATCGCATTTTCAACGCAACATTTTTCACAATATTTTGGGATATTGCAACTGATTATTTATATACAATTTTTGCTGATATATTCGTATTTTCAACGCCGCATTTTCACAATAGTTTGGATATTTCACCTGATTATTTATATAAAATTTTTGCTGATATTATCGCCTTCTCAACGCAACATTTTTACAATATTTGTGGATATTTCACCTGATCCTTTATATACAATTTTTGCTGATACTATCGTATTTTCAACACAACGTTTTTACCAAGTTCTGGCTATTACAACTGATTATTTATATACAATTTTTGCTGATATAATCGTATTTTCAACACAACATTTTTACAAAATTTCGGAATATTGCAACTGATTATTTATATACAATTTTTGCTGATACTATCGAATTTTCAACACAACATTTTTACAATATTTTTGGATATTTCACCTGATTATTTATATAAAATTTTTGCTGATATTATCGCCTTCTCAACACAACATTTTTACAATATTTTTGGATATTTCACCTGATTATTTATACACAATTTTTGCTGATACTATCGAATTTTCAACACAACATTTTTACAATATTTTTGGATATTTCACCTGATTATTTATATACAATTTTTGCTGATACTATCGTATTTTCAACACAACGTTTTTACCAAGTTCTGGCTATTACAACTGATTATTTATATACAATTTTTGCTGATATAATCGTATTTTCAACACAACATTTTTACAAAATTTCGGAATATTGCAACTGATTATTTATATACAATTTGTGCTGATACGGTCATATTTTCAACTCCTTATTTACAACAACTGGTTTGCTATTGCTGCCGAACTGACCACGCACCAGTGGATTATCCGTACATTTATTTTTTTGTAATACCATACCTGTTGGATGAATCATCACTGATGGAGGGCTAAGGCCGAAGGACTTGGACGACTGGAGGATTAATCATGGGGTGAGTGGACTTGTTTTATTACCTTTATTTTTTTTTTGCTGTTTAAGGTAGAAGTGGGAATGTGTGTGAAAGGGCGAGTCAGTGATTGAATGTCCGGGTGAATGTTGGTATGTGTGAAGTGTGAATGTGTGTGCGCACGATAGTATGCGTGAAGTGTGAGTGCGTGAGCGTCTGAGAGTGATTGTGGAGGGGTTGGACGTGTTGATCGTGGGTCTTTCGCCAATGGGGTCGCCAGAGTCTCTTTTTTCACACTTGTATTTTTTTCCATTTCTGCAAATTTTCGTGAATAGCGTACATGTCCGTATTTGTGCTGAAGTAGCAGGGTTACTTTATCGTTCCCATGGACTGAAGCTAGTTTGGGGCTTGTCAATCAATCTCGCTAGGTACGCTTCCTGCTATGCCATTCTCATTGGTTCGCCAATGGGAAAGCGCTTCATTACACAATATAAGAAACATCTTGAACATCTAGCTTTTACTGCTTCGTGAAACAAAACAGGCTTCGTGCCTAGATATATATAAATATATATATATATATATATATATATATATATAT
>OY856186.1:315898726-315958134 GCA_963693315.1 Diogma glabrata
TTCTTGTTTTGATAAAAAAAAAAATTTTGTTTGTTGATTTAGAGAAAATAAAAAAATTTATCAAAATGCCATTACCAGGAATAAATGAATGTAAATAAAATGGAGTATTTTAGTTTAAACTTCATAATATAATTAATGAAAATGCAGATTTATTAGAAATAAAGATACAAATTTCGTCAACTTGAAAAGGTGTCATGGCGTGTGAAATATTATTCTTAAAAAACATTGATAACATTTTTGGTTCTTAAAAAAAACTGATGGTTTGATATCGTAGGTTCGCTATTCGAAATAATTGAATTTTCATATATATATATATATATATATATATATATATATATATATATATATATATATATATATATATATATATATATATATATATATATGAGATTAGCTGAGATTTGGCATTAATTTAATTTAGTTTTAATAAATTTAATGAAAATAGAACTTCGAATTAATTAACTTTCTTTGATTTACATATATATATATATATATATATATATATATATATATATATATATATATATATATATATATATATATATATATATATATATATATATATATATATATATATTTTTGCTTCATTTTATATAACGTAATTACCTACAATCGTTTCGTAATGGTTATTTCTGTTTATAATTCCCGTCAAAATTTTAATACAGGTTAATAGTGAAGACATCTTTTAGTGGGGACGCATATTTAACGAAAGAGAATAACCAGTGAACAGGCTTATCTTGTTAATCGGTTTTTTTTGTTATGTAAAAACGGCGTGACTTTAGTTATAAATACGTGGTTGAAGAGATGAAGTTTCTCTTATTCTATCATTCGCGAAATAGGAATCACATGTTATCTGACAGTTCGTGGAAATAAAATGTCAAAAAAAGTCACAAATTTATTTGTTGAGTGTAATTTTTTTCTGTGATTATTGTTAATTTATTTTGTGATTAGTGTTAATTTAATTCGTGATTAATGTTAAATTATCTTCTGATACCAAGGCAGAGTTATATAAATAAATTTTTTTTATTACAATAAGTCTTCCATAACGCAATTATGTCTGTTGAGTAAATTGATAAAGAATTTTTAATTAGAATCCACCGAAAAACTTTTCTCGGCCTATATTGCGTGATAGTTAGTCGAATTTGCATGCTTAAAATAGAATCTACTAGAAATCTCTGATCATAAATTTAATGCTAACGTTGGTTGATTACGGAGAACGCCTTGGTGAAATTTTTTTTTTTTTTTTTTAACGGCGTTCATGCTCCATGTAGGAGCGTTGCCAGGCTAATCAGCTTCGAATATTCACCACGGTCATTCGCAACAGCGACATAATTACCATGGCAGCCGATTTTTTTAAGGTCGTTTATTACGTCAGTCTCCCATTGTAGTCGTGGTCTACCTCGCGGTCGCCCACTCCCTGGGGTACTAACGTACATTTTTCTAATCATTCCAGACTGTGAATCGGCTCGTAGAACATGCCCAAACCAAGCAATCCTATTAGAACGGATACAACCTATTATATCAGGACCCTCAAGAAGGTCTCTGATCTCAAAGTTATACCGGGTTCTATACTCTCCATCGTCTGTCTTAAGTGGACCAAAAATATAGCGTAGGATCTTACGCTCAAATACAGATAAATGCGATTCGTCATTTTGTGTAAGGGTCCACGTTTGTGAACCATACATCACAACCGGTCTAATCAATGTCTTGTATAACTTGAGCTTGGTGTTAGTTGATACATACGGAGATCCAAGGAGAGGTTTGATTGAGTAGAAAGTTCGATTACCTGCAGCGATTCGAGCTTTTATATCTGTAAGTATGCTGTTGTTTGAGTCAAGCATTGATCCCAAATATTTAAAAGATTCAACTCCCTCAATTCGTTCATCGCCGCACATCAAATCTTTCTTCTCAGACTCTCTTGAAACATTCATATGTTTGGTTTTATTGTAGTTAATTTGCAGACCAATTTTTCTAGCTCCACTCTCAAGCGACTTAAAAGTCTCACTCATAACAGCTTCACTTCGGCCGAGGATGACAACATCATCAGCGTATGCAATCATCTGTACTGAGTTTATTGACAAGATATTGTTGTTAGTCGGCAGTTTCTTTTGACGGCACACATATTCCAAGGCTAAATTAAAAAGTATAGGAGAGATAGCATCACCTTGTCTTAACCCGGAGTCGACTTTAAAAAACCTTGATATTTCGTTCTCTACTCGTACACAGCATTGAGAGTTCTGTACTGTCATTTTGCATAGTGATACCAGTTTACCAGGAATTCCCATTGACACTAGAGCAGACCATAGAGTCTCTCGTTCGAGAGAGTCGTAGGCCTGTCTGAAATCAATGAAGAGTTGGTGCACTGGTATGTTGAACTCTCGGCACTTTTCCAAAATCATCCTTATCGAGAAAAGCGCATCGGTGGTACCTCGGCCCCGCCGGAAGCCACACTGTTATTCTCCAAACAGTTGTTCAGCAAAAGGATTGATTTTGGATAGCAAAATGTAAGAAAAGATCTTATATGCTGTGCAGAGTAGAGCGATTCCTCTGTAGTTTGCACATTGTAGGCGATTACCTTTTTTATGGATTGGTATCAGCATAGCTGTGTTCCAGTCCTGTGGCATGGCTTCAGTCCTCCATATCATTTGAACAAGTTCAAACAATCTTAAGGATAGAGTTTCCTTGGTTTGGGTTATTTAGCGCCATTAATAAACAAGGAAGCAAATTTAATTGGTAGTAAAATTAATATAAACTGCTTTGTTTTGTAACTCAATGGGATATTGGCTTGAGTTTTTTTTAAGTTACTTGTTTAGCGTTAATTATTAATAAATGCTAATATAAATAAATTCACTACCTTCAAAATTGTGGGTAATTAAATAAAAAAAATAATAATTAATAAAATATAACCTTTGTGAAAGTTGGACAATGGTGATTAGCCCCATTAATAAACACGGAAGCAAATTTAATTGATAGTAAAATTATTATAAACTGATAGTGTAGTTCAAAGGGATATTTGCTTGAATTTTTATTTTTAAATAAGTTACCTGTTATGTGAAGTTTCAATAAATTCAAAAATAAATAAAATTCAATGAATTCAACCTTGTGTGTAATTACTTACAACATAGCAAAACAAAAGTAGTGCCGCTTAATCGCTTGCAAATCGAAAAGAGAAAAGGGAAACTAAGGGCTCGTTTGTTTGGTCGAGATCGAACCCAAAAAAAAAGACAATCCGGCAAATGTAGAAAACGTACGAGAAAAAGGGAAAGATAAACTAATCATACACAACCTCCTGTACTGGTGTTATATGAGAATTGAAGTGGAATCAGTGCACTCTATTATGCAGGACTGAGAATGGAGGCTGGAAGAGGGGGACCGGTTACCAGACATGGGGTGAGTCATTTTTCAGTACTTTTTTTATTTAAATATATTACCTATACCTGAGTATGGATGTGTATGCGGGGGTATAAGTGCGAGTGTGTATATGCGTGGATGGGGAGGTGCCTGTGTGAAAACATGTGGTGCATGCGCGTATGAGTCAGAGGAGGAGGTGCTAGATTAAATAAGTTTCTTTCCACACAACAATGATGTTTACGGTTATCATAGGTAGCAAGGACTACCTCCATTTTTTTTATTTTATTTTAGAAGTCAAAATTCACAAATTACGGTAGATCTTGGTTTGGTGTCATGGAAATAATCGGATTAAAACACGATTATTTCCATGACACCAAACCAAGATCTACCGTAATTTGTGAATTTTGGTATTATAATTTGATTTAATGTAAAAAGTGGTTAATAATAATTGATGTTGAGATTGTTGACTTTGCACAGATAATGGTTAGTAAATTTACCTTATTATTGATTGATTGTAATATTGTTTGGTAATGATGATGTAGGTGTTGGTTTGGACAGGCTAATCATTTGAGTGTGGAAGTGTCTATATCCCGTATGGGATATCCTACCGTGACCGGATGTTACACCACACCGACTGGAACTTTATGGGATGGACGTTGTCACCATGCACATTGGGAATGCGTTGAATTGGGTTATCATTTGATATCCCTGATGGAAGTATGCCAGATAAGAAATCACCATCAGTGCCAGTCGTCCCCAATTTATTGGTGATTCACGCAATAACATCAAACTGATACATGACATAAACATACTTTAATTTGTAACATATCGCGGATGTGGTGTTATAAAAAAATACATGGGAATTCTGTATTATTGCTCTTTTACAGATCAGCAAATGGACCTAATATAAAAATATATTACTTTATAAACTAATAATCGGGAAAGCGATAAGTGATAACAATTTGCAGTAAAACAAACAATCCATATTTTTATTAGTTCTGTTTGTGCATTCCCAATTGTAACCGCGTGGGATATTTACTTTTAGAAAACTTACAATAAGTGTTACCACTTTACCATGAAATTATATATGAATTTAACCTATTAAAACAATAATCGAATAAATAATTCAATCACTAACGGGAACTTTCTACCTTAATTACAAATCAATTTAAAATTATCTTACAGTTATGTTTGGTTAAAATTTTACCCTCAAACACCGCCATTGTTTTATAAAACATAGAATGTATATCAATGAAATCTCTATGTGGTTGGATGTTGAAGTGGAAGTGAAGGATGAACATTTTGGAAGGTCAAACTTATGGGCATGGATGTAGGTTTGGGTGATTGTGGGCATGTGTGTGTGAGTGTGTATGAGGGTGAGGGTGCGCGAGTGTATGCGGAGAGTGTGAGAATATGTGAGTATTTGTGGGGTTGGACGGAGTGATCGCGGTTCTTTTCACGTAAGGGGGTCGCCAGAGTCTACGCTGTTCACTTGTTTTTTTATACATCCGCCTGTGTTATCATGTGTCACGCGTACATTACAGTATTTGTGCTAGAGCAGCAGGATTTCTTTCTCGATCCCATAGATTGCAGCTAGTTTGGGGCTATTAATACAACATCGCTAGGTACGCGACCTGCTATGCCACTTCGTTGTTATTCAACGAAGCAGCGCTTCATTACACATTACAGAGTTCTAAATTAAGATTAACTTAAAATTAATAAAAACTTATTCAAAACTAAAGCCACAAACAACTACTCAGCACTTATGATATTTTATAATATCATATAACGGCTGCATTCTATTGTAATTAGTTAGCTTATTTTCCATGGAAAAGTTATTTCTGATTTACTAATATAACTTTTCCATGTGAATGCAATTATGTTTAGTTAGCACATTCTATGATGATATAACTTCTCCCGGGGGTGATGAAAAGTCATTCTCAACTTTTGTAACTATACCGGCTTTTTTCAGCAGGTCGTTGTATGCTATTTTTGTGTTTTCTAAAGTGTTTATACTTTGTACCTTTCTTGTTATTAAGCACTTACATAGGAACATGTATGATAAAACTATGATTATGCAAATTGATGATACTGATGGTAACGGCGAACTATTTAAGACTTTACTCTGTAAATAATAGTTTTCGAACTCAATTATAATTTTATTAATTTTCTTAAATTGTAATAAGCGTAGCTTCATTTTTCTGTACTACTGTTGACTGTTGATTTACGTCATCAATTTCAAATTAATAAACATGTTTATTATTGATGGAAGGGGAAAACGGAAGACCGATGGTATGATATAAAAATACGAATTTTTCAAATTAATTAGACGAGTATAATTTTAAAACTCAAAAAGTGCAGTATAAATTTGAAAATAAAATGATTAAAATCAAAAGGTTTGATAATTTTTGTAAATGAAAAAACATGTAAGTGTTTTTATATATATATATAAAATTAAATTTGTATTCATGGTGATGTCAAAGTTTTTTTATTTATTTGTTTGTTCAATGTGATGAAATGTGACAAAAAAATTTATTTTTCTACAACAGTGCGCAAAGTAGTCACTTTGCGCACAGTTTGTAGTGCGCAAAGTACATGTTTTTTTGATTGTGCAGTAATACACTGAAATTTTATAGAACAGTTTTTTTTTGTAATTTCTTATATAATAGAGGCTTGAAAAAAATAATCAAAACAATAATCATTTGTTACAGAAAGTTTTCTCAATGTTGATTATGATTCAGAAAATTTAACATTGAAAGTTAAATTTTATTATTTAATATTTTTGCGCACAATTGTAGAAAAAATAGTGTATGCAACTCGTGCGCAATTCTTTTTTTAACTCGAGTGAATTGCCGGACTCGCTAATCGCTCGTCCGGTCAATATTTCATCTCGTTAAAAAAAGAATAACTTTGCGCACTTGTTGCATAAATAACTATTATGCATCGATTTAAAAAAAAATAAAAAAATTTTATCAGTTGTTTTTATTTATTATAAATTTAAAGTTATGGAAAAAGATAAACAAGACCAAATTGAAAAGCGTGGTGATTATCTTCATTGGTCTGAATATTTTATGGCAACTGCATTTCTGGCAGCAAAACATAGTAAAGATCCAACAACACAAGTTGGTGCCGTATTCGTAAACAACGATAATAAAATTGTGGGAATTGGTTATAATGGGTTTGCAATTGGCTGCAGTGATGATGAATTTCCATGGGGAAAAGAATTGAATACATTAAACAATAAACATTTATACGTGGTGCATGCAGAAGTGAATGCGATTTCAAATAAAAATTGTTCGTGTATCAAAGGAAGCACAATGTATGTAGCACTATTTCCGTGTAATGAGTGTGCTAAATATATTGTACAATCAGGAATTGTTAATAGAGTTATCACAGAAGGTAAACGAAGATGCAAAAAAATCACAATGAAGACAACATTGAAGAAACAAGATTATTATAAGCTTTTTTTCATATTTCATTTTGTATAATTTTTGTTGATTATTTTTCACCATTAGCTATTATTATTAAATAATTATTAATTTCAAAGTGATAAAAAAAAGAGATTTTCAAGTGATTATTTGTTTGTTGCGTAATTCAGTGTTTCAGTTATAATTATAGTTTTTGAGCTATCCGGCATAATAATATTATATTTTTTCAATAAAAGTTCAATTATTATATGATACTCCTCCTGAAAGTGACCATATCCAATTTTGATGATGATACTGCTTCAAAAAAACTTGTTGCAAAAGCTTCCTGTTTTCGATAGTGTCTTGCTCTATTGCTGTAAAATTTTGGATTACTTTCATTTGACGTACAATTTACTTTTTTTTTTCTTTTACTTTCATTTGACGTGTACTTACTGTACATATTAGTTATTTAGCTCGTTTGTTAGTTTTTTAATTACGTTTTTGTTTTCTTGTGTTTTTTACCATTTTTTACGGAGCTTTTGTTTGTTCACACTTCAAAATGCTCCTACTTATTTCATTTCAATTACAAATTTAATTATTATCTGGCGTTTGTTTATTTAATTATTGTATATATATAAAAAATTTTTGTAAATTACTGTATATGATTTTTATTTGTTTTTGATTGAATTAAAGATTATTATTATTATTATTATTTGAATTCTATGGAGAGCTCCCTGAATCTCTTCGTTCTCGCTGTTAATTTCATAAGCTTGGAATTTTTCATTATTTATCGTTGCTGTGCAATTTTCAATAGTTAGTAAAAAATTTCCGGTAATGTTTCTATCATCAGGTCCGCAATCGGTTGATAGTTCGATGTTCTTGGCATAATTGATCAGCACTTTACCTTCAGAGATCCATTGTACTGTTATATTTGACTCTGATGTTACGTTGCATCTCCCTTGGTTTCCCATAACTAACGGCTTTATGCACTGGTCCTTAAACTCTCTTAGATCTGCATGTATCTGGACGTAGCTATCATAATTTGTGGTGGTGAACAGTTTTTGCTTCGTTCTAATCAAATATTGTAGGTAGATTTCTATGATGGTATTGTTCACGACTAACGGAGTAATTCTTATAGTTGTAGAAACTTCTTTTTCTAATTTTGCCACCTCTAAAATATACAGAAGTGTTTCTTCACATATGGCAATTATCGGTGTGATGAATTTCAGTGCTTCATCTGGTATCGTTATGTTTATGCTCTGTTCGGTTAAAAGGTTCTTCAGTACGATGATCTATTTTAATGAAAGTACCTTGTTGCTTGGAAGTGCAATTTTTGTTCTAACAATTGCGTCTTGGATATCTTCCATAATTCTATTAATGAGGTCGATGTGCATAACTGCTGTTATAATTTCTAATTCATTTAAGGCGATTTTATTAATCATTGCTGTGCTCGTCATGACTTCGTTTTTGTAAGTAGCTCAATTCTGTTGTTTATTTGCTTATTCACCTGGTATTGCTGGTTGTTTTCTTTGATCAATCCGTTCATAGTAGTGTTGATTATCCTTAAATCTTCAGCGTCTGGATTGCCGACTAACCATTTCCAACCTGATCCCAAAGCGTCCGATCTTCATTGTCGAAGTCTCTTCTGTAACTTTATTTGTAGTAGGTTGTTTCGTAGGCTTTTACATTTTTCAATAATTACTAGATAATGCTCTAATTCATCTTTATTTATTTTACTAACTAAATTTTTCCTAATTAAATCTATTGTTAATTCTAAATTGGTTATATTTATTGGATGTATTACTTTAATAATTCCAGTTTGAATCTTACATTCGTTTTCTTTTTGTGTCAAAATTGGATCTTCATGCAAATTCTTAATTTCTTACCATTGTTAATAATGTTGAAAAGATTCTTGATGTTTTAAATTTTTGTACATTTTTCATTTGTTAGCGTATTTTGATGAATATTGAAGAACATTTTTTTATGTATTTCTTATTGAAATTTGTATATATTATTTTTTAATTTTATAGATATTGTACACATAATTGAAAAATTTTTAATGAAAGTTTTGGCTCCTTTTTCAAGGCGATTTGTCTTGTATTGTTGAAGATGTATATAGGAAATGGCACAGTTAATACTAAAAATATCGATGTGTACCCGTTCTAATGGTTTTTTGGTACAGGGTCTAGGTGATATTTTTATATTATAAGGCTTCCGATCGTATTTATGGGCATTACATATACTGCAAGCATTGATGTGTCTTTTGACGACACTAGTCATCTTAGGAAAAAAATATGATCGTTTAATTTGATTTTCTACCTCTTTCATTCCACGATGAGCTCTTTCGTGTTCCTTAATAACGATTGTATTTTGACGCGCTTCATTGGTTACGTCTTCGACCTTTTCTGTAGCAAAAACGAAATGGCCGTTTTGGGAGAAATTTTCTCGAAACGTTTCTTGAATTGTTTGATAAAGTTGTTCCGGAGCCATGATAGCGGTTTGTTTACCATTATGGAAGTTCTTTATGAATTCTATTATTTCTTCTTTTTGAAAGGAGTTGTTCGAAATTATTATACGTTTGAAGTTTGGAAATATATCTTCCGAAATTATGGTATCTAGGTTTGAGATTCTGAAAATTAACTGGTTCCTGTAGTAATTTATAAGACGACATGAGAAGTGGATGAAATAGTCATCGGATGTATCCGCGGACTAGATGGTTTCAATGTCACTATTGCCATTGATGGAGTTGTTTTCTATTTCAGATTCACGTGAAGTATTATCTGTACCTTTGTAACGGAAAGTAACTACGATGTTACTGTGTTTCCAGAAAAATCTGTTTATCCATTTTCGGTTTCAAGCGGTTTTACACAGCTCCAGCTTAAGCTTGTCGGGGAGGTCGTGGGATGAAACCTGAATAGATGAAACCTGAAAAATGGACCTTGCTTAACCGCTTAGGGTAGGAACGTGGGAAGACAAGCTGATCACTACATAGCCACACTACTACCTACCTGATCTCATCTCCGTTACCTCTTTTATTCACTTATATTACTCCTTATAAACCCACACCAAAATAAAGAAAAAGTAATTGATAAAATGGAGAAAAATGAAAAGAACAAATAAACTCAATAAAATAAAAAAAATTAATATATATTGTAAATTATATGTATATATTTTGGATTTTTGAGATCAATTAAACTCAAGTAAGTAAAGAAGTAATTGGAATATTTTCAATTCAAAGGTATGGTTTGAAGTTTCTCAGAAAAAAAACTACAATTCACATTTTTTACGTGTTTCGGATCGGATTCGAACCCACCCTCGTCAGTGCCCGGCTCGAATCTTTGGGCAGACACGCTATCGATTACACCGTTGAGGCGATGATAATTTCAAAGTTGAAACTTCTTCATCACTTAATTATTTTTTACTTAAGTTGAATTTTTCCACTGTCATTAGACTCCATATCATGGAAAATGCTTTTACATTATATGGGATTTTTTTGCATTAAATTTCTAGACAATACTTTGTGTGAATTCATAGAATGGGGAACATTTCTATTCTAATTAACATCCTAAGTCACGATTGTATAGTCATTATTGATTGTTTCCAATCAATGTGAAATCAATGGCTGACACTTGGTCAATTTGTAGTTCTATATGTATTAACATTAGACTACATTAAGGGAATATTAAATTTATTTTGGATTTTTGAGATCAATTAAACTCAAGTAAGTAAAGAAGTAATTGGAATATTTTCAATTCAAAGGTATGGTTTGAAGTTTCTCAGAAAAAAACTACAATTCACATTTTTTACGTGTTTCGGATCGGATTCGAACCCACCCTCGTCAGTGCCCGGCTCGAATCTTTGGGCAGACACGCTATCGATTACACCGTTGAGGCGATGATAATTTCAAAGTTGAAACTTCTTCATCACTTAATTATTTTTTACTTAAGTTGAATTTTTCCACTGTCATTAGACTCCATATCATGGAAAATGCTTTTACATTATATGGGATTTTTTGCATTAAATTTCTAGACAATACTTTGTGTGAATTCATAGAATGGGGAACATTTCTATTCTAATTAACATCCTAAGTCACGATTGTATAGTCATTATTGATTGTTTCCAATCAATGTGAAATCAATGGCTGACACTTGGTCAATTTGTAGTTCTATATGTATTAACATTAGACTACATTAAGGGAATATTAAATTTATTTTGGATTTTTGAGATCAATTAAACTCAAGTAAGTAAAGAAGTAATTGGAATATTTTCAATTTAAAGGTATGGTTTGAAGTTTCTCAGAAAAAAACTACAATTCACATTTTTTACGTGTTTCGGATCGGATTCGAACCCACCCTCGTCAGTGCCCGGCTCGAATCTTTGGGCAGACACGCTATCGATTACACCGTTGAGGCGATGATAATTTCAAAGTTGAAACTTCTTCATCACTTAATTATTTTACATTTTTTAATTATTTCACTTAATTCATATGTATATATTATTATAATCGAAATAAAAAAAAATAATAAAAAAAAATTCAAATTTAATTCATAAAAAATATCTTAACTTACCCATAACCTGTATATTCTAAAAAAAAAAATATAATTTGATTAATATTAAAAACAATCACAACAGTTAAGAATTCTTTTCTTTGTCTCTTTAGTGCACAATATAAAAAAAAATACCAGTCAAAATATTTTCGATTTCACTATTTAATTTCCAATTTTCACTAGACGTAAACAGTTATTTAATAAAAAAAAACATTGCTTCCATTTGTAGTAAGTAATAAAGCAACCAAAACCAAAAAGTTTTGGTCTTCCTACATTTATTTCTTCCCTCTTATTATTGTGTTTGGCCGTTGTAGAAATTTTGATTATTTTAGACTATCACATAAAAATTTAAAATTCAAAAGGTTTTTGCCATTTATGTATGCTCAAACACAAAAAAAAATTAATTGAGCCTTTGCACTGGGCTATGTCGCAAGACAAAACGAAACTAGAGCTTCGATGGTGTAATTATTGGATGCCATAAGCATTAACTTTATTTTTCAGGTTCTGCAACCGATTGGATGTAGTAACTGGAACTGTATATTTATTAATCATATATACGATTACAGTATTAAAAGAAAAAAAATGAAACCGCTACTGATGAGCTATGTAATTAATATCTGCACATGACTTTTTATTTATTATAAAAAACTTCATTTTACTTGAAGGATAAATAACTCTGTTATTATTATTAACCAAAAAGCACTTTAAAAAAGAACAATTACAACATAAATAATTTTTTTTTCTTTTGTTTTATTTGTATGCACAATCACAACACAAAATAATTAACTATTTTGAATTTATATAATTTAAAATAAAACAATTTTTAATTTGAAAATTTTTTTTTGATTTTTGCTTCTAGCAAGCTAAAACTTCACGGATCGAATGAATTTATTTTTTCCTTCAATTTCATCTCATGCAAATCACATTCAATTTCTTTTTCTTTATCAATCTCATCTCATGCAAATCACATTAAATTAACTCTCATATCCCATCTGTAAAAGCCTAACCGTAGTTTCTTTTTTTCTCTCTGTTCCTGTTCTAACTTTTTATAAACAAAAATAAATTGTTGCTAAACATGAACAACTTTGTTTTGTTACACCATGTCCGGTGTTTGTAAAATAAAAATTAAGCAGGACAAATAAAAATTAAGCAGGATATTTCGACAATGTCAAATGTTACACCTTCGTTGTAGTTTATTTCACTTTCTATTGTGCATTCTGCTGAGTGCGTCTGCTAAAACATTTGCTCTACCTTCTTTATAGACTACGTCGTAATCATAATTTTCTAACTCGAGTCTCCATCTTAATATTTTCGAGTTTTTCTCAGATGATTTAATGAAAGTAAGAGGCTTGCTGTCTGTTACTAATGTGAACTTATTATCGTAAAGGTATATGATTGGTACTTTTTGACAGCCCAAATAATCGTTAACGCTTCTTTTTCATTTGTAGCGTAGTTAATTTCTGTACTGTTTAGAGTCCGTGAAGCGAACGCTATAGGTCTTTCTACATTATTCTGTATTTGAGCCAGGACTGCACCTAAAGCTAAATCTGATGCGTCTGTAGTTAAAATGAATTGGTTTGTGAAATCAGGATATGCTAATATTTGATCTGTATAGATATTATTTTCTTCTGTTTTTAACTTTTAAGATTTATTTAATTAATATTTCGCCTAATTGGCATCATCAGAATTTTAATTTTTTAATTTAATAATTTTCTCACATAATATAAAATGAGCGGCAAATTGATTATAATTGGACAAAGTGAACAAAGACATTGTTAAACATTATAAATAAATAATAACTAATTCATAATTTAATATAAACACATTAAAAATATAACTTACATGGTTTTAAATTTAAAAATCGTTTGTTTAATTAATCAAAATATATCATGAACCATTTATAATTTAAATTACTCTTAAACTTATTTTAGTTTTTACTTATCACTTGATTAGTTAAAGATCTTTAAATTAATAATTTGAAATTAAAATGCGCAGGATTTGATATCGAACGCGAGAGTTTGAGTGATGGTAGTCTCATCTAACAATTTGTATGTGAACTAGTAAGAGTTCTAAAGTTACTAACTATAAGTGTTCTAAGCCCGAAATTCGATGATCAATCTATTTAGGTTTCGATACCTTCCTTTTATCTAAACCTCAAACCATTTCATCGGTAAGTTAAAAATTATTGTTTATATCTCGAATAAGCAAAAATAAAAAGAAAAGTCAAAAATAATAAAAATAATAAAAACAAAAATTGTAAATGTTAACGGCTTCATCATGTTTATTATTGTTTAGAAAGTTAATTTGTCGTTAGTTATTCATGTTTTTGTAAATGTGTTCTAAACAATAATAAACATGATGAAGCCGTCAACGTTTGGCCCCATTTTCCTGAAAACGTCATTTTTGAAGTTCGTGAACATTAGAACTCAAAATCTACTGAACCGATCCTTTTGAAAATTTGAACATTACTTCTTCACATAAATCAACAGGTAATCAGGAAGAGTTTTTTTTTTTAATCCTTTTCTATTTTTTTATAACAAATTAAACGCGGTTTTTTGAGCTAAAATCGCGATTTTCACTTCCAAGTTCTGCAAAAAATAGAAAAAAAAACTCTTCCTGATTACCTCGAGAAATACATCAGCTTCAAAACGCATATCAATTTTTTTGTTTCACATGATCCGGTAATGAGTTAAAATGTTCACCGCAAAACCACTTTTTTTCAAGGCGCCTCTGGAGATTCAACGTCACCGGCTGATTTATCAATATTTTTAATTAAAATTTTTTTCTGACATACTTCAAAAGTTGTACAATAATATGTAATTAATTTTAATAAAATTATATTACTCATGTCGCCGCAAAAAAATCACAAAAATATGTTTTTTTTCGTCTTTAAAACCATAACCCTAATAAATTAAAGTGTGATAATCTTTCAAGAACTGTACTGATGTTCTGTATGTGGTTATCCAGACTATGTCCGATAGTAATAATGTCATCCAGATAAACATGACATATTTTTCCAATAAGGTCTTGCAACACTTAATTCATTGCATTCATTCAAAAATTTCCTCTATTTGTGAAATCGGAAATTTATCGTCAATTGTTTTTTCGTTTAGTTAACGATAATCGATTACAACTCTGACTTTTCTTTTTCCCGAGGCATCTCGCTTTTTCTCAACCACCCAAATCGGTGACGAAAATGGACTTTTAGAATGACGGCTAATGCCACTGTCTAGCATCATAGTTCATTCTCGTTTTGTTTTTCTGTCTATTCACACGACCTTCGATAATTTAAACGTTAACTAACAACACAAACAGAAAAATACAAGGTTTTTAAAAAAATTAAAACTTAAAGGATTTCCTTACAAGATTTCATTACATATTTAGAAAATTTATTTTGTTCATTTATAATTCACTTACAACTATTCACAAATTATATTTAGCGCAGAAAATTATGATTATTAGCAATCAGCATCAAGAAAATGAAAAATTGCTTTGAAAAGCAAAAGATCCGTAACAAAAGTTTCATCTCAATTCCGGTCGGTTCGGGAATCGAACCGGCGTCCTTCTGATCACAGTTAATGGTTAACCATTTAACCAACTCGACCAACGCGAGATAAAAATTTGTTTTTGGACGATCGACTTAACATCACAATTATTTTAATTCCTTTTTGGTGTCAATTTTTGTCTTATTTTTTATTTATTCTACGAACACGTTCCACCATTTTTCATACTTCAACTAAGTTGACATTGAATGAAAAACATTTGAATCTACGAATATGGGAGACAAATCCCAACTAGTGGAGAATGGCCCACTAACCAATTTAAATATAAGATTTTATTAAGATTTTTATCTATATATGATAGCTTTTTTTTTGATAAACAAAATATGTTTTTACGAAAATAATAAATAAAAAATTAATTGGACTGTAATGAAACTGTTTTGCAAAGCATTTATTTATTATACGATTCAAGAAAACTCACAATGTTTTAATATCGATTTGATATTTTAATAATATTTTAATTATAATATTAAAATTTTAATAATATTTTAATTTCAATTTGAGTTTGTTTTTTTTTTCGCATTACTGTGGTTTTCGTATGTATGTTTTTCATTGATATTTCTCTATGAATTAAAATGGCAAAATTATCTATCAGCTATGCGAACATAAGAGGATTGAATATAAACCTTAATTCAGTCCATCTTTTTCTTGAAACTATGAAACCTGATATTTTGTTTCTAACGGAAACGATTATCAGTGCGCGTGCTGTGACCTTAGATAAAAACAGATATCTTTGTCCCAATTATGAACTTGAATCCTTTTTCTACATTAAGCATGGAGTTTGTGCTTATATTAGGGATACTATACCATATGTGAGATTAAATAAATTTGAATTAAATGCAAAATTTCACAATATGGTGTCACTAAAAATTAGTTGCCCAAGTCAAACGCTGTTTGTCTTTGGACTTTACCGTTCACCTAATTCACCTGAGAACTCTAATTTATTTCATGACTTATCCGAGAAGATAGATAGGTTGGTTGAGTATCCTAATGCAAAGTTTATAGTTCTTGGAGATTTTAATGTCCACAATAAAGAATGGCTTACACACAGCTCTAAAACTGATGAGGTTGGTAGACAGGCTGAGTTGTTTGTTCTTTATCACAATTTTACTCAAATAATAGACCTGCCAACCAGAGTTCCTGACATTCCTGGTCAAAGTAGTAATTTACTTGATTTATTTTTGACAAACGATCCATATCTGGTTCAATTTAAAATATCAGAACCATTGGGTGGTTCAGATCATAATTTGATCTCCACACAACTAAATATACAAATTCCAAAACAATTTAAAGCGAATCCTCGCAAAGTTTGGGATTACAAAGCTGCGGATTGGCAAGGACTTAAAAGTTTTTTTAGATGTTTTCCTTGTAAACGCTATTGTCTTACCGGCCAAGACCCAGACATAGCTGCATCAAATTTTTCTGAAACTGTAATTGATGGTATGCACAGATTTATTCCTAATAAATTGATAATTCCGAAAACTATTGTATGTTTAACATACAATAGACAACTCCTGCATAAAAAGGCGAAGGAACTTAAAGAAATAAAAAAATACAAGTATTGCTGGATACGAAGAGGTCAAATCAAGATGAGGAAGGTGGATGGTAGTCAAATTGTTGTCATAAACTCTTTGGCAGACTTTGATAGATTATAAGCGTAAGAATTTATTTAATTTTTTAAGTTTTTATACTAAATTTAATATGTTTAATCAAAGTCTTAATATTATTCATCCTTTTTCATCTGATTCCTTTAATGAAGATTCCTTTGCTTTCCCAGTAGAGTCACCTATGTTTTGGATCCTCCAACAAAATATTAATAGCATACGAAAAAACTTAGATAACCTTGTTTGTAGTTTAGATTGTTTCACTACGCAACCATCTTTAATATTCTTAACTGAAATTTTTGTTAAGGAACATGAGTTAGACAATTATAACATAGATAATTTTACGCTTTTTGCTAATTGCAACGCAACAAATAAAAATGCTGGAGTGGCAGTATATATTAAATCAATAATTCCACATGAATTTTCCAAACTTGCTTTTGCTAGTGCTGATGGACTTAAAGTTTCTTGTACTTTTAATAATGAAGCATATGTGTTTATTTGTCTTTACAGACTGCATGCTTATGATTATAGGTTATTCATCGATGAGTTATCAAACCTTTTAAGAAGTATTTCTGTCAAAAACTTGATTGTACTGGGTGACATTAATATCGATATTATGAAAGATACCACCATGAATATGGAGTACAACAGTATTTTAGCTTCGAATGGACTAACCTCTTTAATCAATCAACCAACTCGTATTACAGAAACCTCTGAGACCTGTATTGATCACATATTTGCTAGACAAAAAATAAATAATAAATTTGATATTGAACCCAAAGTATTAAATCTGGGCGTTTCTGACCATTGCGCTACACTATTAAATTTCATTTCAGATAAAGATCCAAACCATGAATGTATCAATGTAAATGTAGCAGAGAAACATTGTGTGGACTATTTGGCACTTAATCGTCTTTTGGATAACGAGTCGTGGTTAGATGTTTTCAATAAAACTTCTGTAGATGATGCATATGACACTTTCATTTTCAAACTTCAAGCATTTATTAATAGTTCAACTTTTATTTGTAGGAAACAAAAAACAATTAAGAAATTAAAAGTTTGGAATACGGATAGCCTATGCCAGTTAATAAGTTTAAAAAACCGTATTGGGAGGAAAGTTGTACTGCATCCTTTAAGTCTTTCTCTAAAAAATCGTTATAGTAAATTGAAACTGAAAGTATCAAAAGGTATAGCATCAGCCCGGGGGGAATATTATAAAAAGCTCTTTGATAAATATAAGAACAACCCAAAAGCTCAATGGCGAACGGTTAATACAGTATTGGGCGAACAACGAAGTCAGGTAAATAAAAAAATAAATGTTTTGGATAAAATGAACATATTGCAAAGCGATGATAAAATAGTAGCTAATTTATTTAATGACTATTTTGCATCCCTCCCAAAATGCCTTTCCGAGTCATGCCACACTAATTATCTTTACAGTAATCATGAAATTGATTATCTTAAGTTCTCTAAACTTTCAGAAATGAAAAGCTGCTTTTTTGCCGCAACAAATGTATTTTAGTATTTAATTTGGTGCAAACTTTACAAAATTCTAATACAGCTGGCCATGATAACATTTCAAACACTTTAGTAAAAAACGTATGTCATAATATAGTTGAGCCTTTTACTTATATCTGTAACTTAAGTTTATCGAGTGGTGTGGTTCCATTATCGATGAAACGGGCAATTGTGCTTCCCTTGCATAAATCAGGTAAAACTTCTGATATCTCCAATTATCGACCAATATCCCTTCTGCCAGTTTTCTCTAAAATATTAGAAAAAATTGTTAAAAAAAGAACATTAGATTTTCTTGAGAGTACTGGTTTCCTATGTAATGTGCAATTTGGATACCGGAAAGGCATGAGCACGGAAGATGCACTTCTAAATTTTATATGCAACATTTTTCGAGAATTGAATAAGGGCAAAAATCTTACAGGGCTTTTTATAGATATCAAAGGTGCTTTTGATACAGTAGATCATGAGATTTTGATTGAAAAATTAGAACGGGCTGGTTTTCGGGGAATCGTCCTAGACTGGTTTATATCGTACCTAAAATCAAGAAGTCAAGAAGTAAAAATTAATGACCTTAAAAGTTCTGTAGTTACACTACATACTGGTGTCCCTCAGGGTTCAGTAATTGGGCCAATTTTGTTCTTGATTTATGTTAACTCTTTGTGCAAACTTAAGTTTTTTGGGAAGCTGACAAGTTTTGCCGATGATACAGCTTTTTCTTACTCTTCGTTTGATCCTAATGTCATTCCATATCTAATACAATCTGACTTATTTCTACTTAGAAAATGGTTTAATATCCATCATATGGTCCTTAGTCCAAAAAGTAAATTTATAAATTTCAGAATGAAAAATGAACCCATTCATATAAACTGCTTACCAAATGTTTATGTTAGTCATTCGCTTGATTGCCCTGGTTTTAATTGCAATGAGAATTGTGTTAAAATTGAAAGCGTCTCAGTTTATAAATATTTAGGGATTCTAGTCGACCAAAAGCTAAAATTTAAGCAGCATATCTCAACAACAAAAGGTAAACTTCTATGCATTATAAGAAAATTGTATATATTAAGATCGGTATGTCCAAGAAATTTACTGAGGTCTTTGTATTTTTCGCTTTTTCATTCTCAACTAGAGTACGGTATCAGTGTTTGGGGTGGTAACTATTACAACAATGTTGCACCACTAAGTATTGCTCAAAAACATGCTATTAGAGTAATTAATTTCAAATGTCGCTTTGAATCTTCACTACCGTTGTTTCGTTTGTCAAATATACTTCCTCTCCGCTACATTTTTATCTACAAAGTTTTAAAAATATTTTATTCAAGAAGTGGCTATATAATTCCAAATATAGATAGGCCTTACTCTTTGCGTAATGCTTATAATTGTGTTGTTCCTTTTACACGAAAGGAATACTGTCTTCGTTCATTCTACTTTATAGCACCCTTCTTGTTTAATGTATTGCCCAATTGTGTCAAAACGTCACATTCCGAAAAAATATTTCTAAAAAATCTAAAAGTTTGGCTTTTAAGTCAAGATAACATCGAGTATCTATACAATAGAGTCTAGTTATACTTGTCAATACGTAAACTCACACGATTCCAGTTAAGTTAAATTCATTCATGTTTAATCACCAAATTTTATTTTAATTCCTGTCTTAATCCTAATCCTGTTTTAATCCTAATTATTCACCTCACAACGTTGAATTTTATATTTTAGTGTACAAATTTGACGGTGTTATTTTATATAACAAGTGCGTTTGCACTTCTTAAATAACACCTACTAATGAACATTTGTATTTAGTATAACAATTAATGTAAGAAAACATGTATGAAATTAATGTAATGTTCATTATGAATAAATAAATAAATAAATAAATAAATAAACTGATCTATGGCTTTCTAGTAAATGCAAAAAAGCTATAAAAGTTAAAAAAAAGGCTTTTCGAAAGTTTAATCAAAACAAAACCGATGAAAACCTTAGACAGTACCGTAAAGAGAGAAATTTATGTCGTAAGTTAATAGATGAAGAGAAACATCTATTTAATAGGAAAAAAGCATCTAAATTCGCAGAACATCCGACTGGGTCACGCAATTTCTATAAAGCCGCAAAGGCTGTCCAAAGCAACTTTTGTAAATCTTCCCTACCGCCTCTTGTTAATAGAGATGTCCCTATCATTGATCCAAAAGAGAAAGCTAATTTGCTTGGGCATTATTTCTCTTTAAATTCTACTTTAAAAGAACCTAATTTCCAACCTAAACCTATTTCTAAAGTTTCTTATAAAATGAGGCGGATAATTTTTCGGAAAAACATTGTTCGAAAAATGCTTTTAAAAATCAATACTAACAAGGCAACAGGCCGTGATTTTATTCCTCCGATTATACTTAAAACATTTGCTAGGGAGCTAGCACCAATCCTCACTAAAATCTTCTATTTGTCATATAAGAAAGGAATTTTTCCTGAAATTTGGAAAATGGCTAGTGTACAGCCAGTTTCAAAAAAGGGCAGTAAGACTGATCCTACGAATTACAGACCCATTTCAATTTTATCGGAAGTTGCTAAAATTTTTGAGAAATATGTCAATTTTAATTTAATGAGCTTCTTAGAGTCTTCCAAATTAATTAATGAGAGACAATATGGATTTCGAAAAGGAAAGCCGACGGGAGATTTGCTGTCTTTTGTCACTCATATCTGGAACAAGTCGCTTGAAAACTTTGGAGAAACATTCGGTGTTGCTCTTGATATTTCCAAGGTATTTGACAAAGTTTGGCATAATTACCTTATATGCAAATTGAGATCCTATGGTTTAGACGAGCAGCTTATATCTTGGACACAGAGCTTTATATCTGATCGAAAATTTCGGGTCAATGTTGACGGTGTATCATCGAATACTTTTTCAACTAATGCAGGAGTTCCTCAGGGTTCCGCTTTGTCACCAGCTCTTTTTCTTATCTATATTAATGATTTGTTGGACTCAACGGTTCATCCTATACATAGTTTTGCTGATGATAGCACGCTTCATGCGTCTCATGAAGCACCTAAATTATATACACCCTTAGCGCTTAGTGAGTGTAGGTCAAAATTGATAGATTCCCTTAACACTGATCTTAAGACAATTATGGATTGGGGTATTGCTAACAGTGTTGCATTCAATACAAACAAAACACAGGTTTGTCATTTTTCTAGGATAATGACACCCAATGCTTTTCCATTAACGTTTGGCCCCAAAAATCTTTTAGAGAATGAGTCTGTCAGACTTCTAGGAGTTGAGATTGAAAATAATATGAAGTGGAATTCTCATATTTTTAATCTG
The DNA here is from genome assembly GCA_963693315.1 of Diogma glabrata. Classification (NCBI taxonomy): domain Eukaryota; kingdom Metazoa; phylum Arthropoda; class Insecta; order Diptera; family Cylindrotomidae; genus Diogma; species Diogma glabrata. Next base: position 315,920,015 of record OY856186.1, read on the forward strand.
GCTAAGAATGCTGTTGAAAAGTTAGGATTTTTGGGGCGATGTCGTAAGTTTTTCGATAGTGAACAACTTTTAGTTTATAAATCTTTTATACGTCCCTGCATGGAATACTGTTCCCACATATGGGGTGGAGCTTACTTGAGTAGTCTCAACTGCCTTGATTCTGTACAGCGTAGAGCTATTAAACTCATTGGTAAGCCAAGTCTTACTAACGGTCTTGATTCCCTGCAGCACAGAAGAAATGTTGCTGATTTGACTATATTTTATAAATATATTATGGATGAACGAGCTTTTCTGAAGAGATCAAATCGATTTTACCTAAATCATCAAACCTTTCGCGTCACACCAGAGCAAACGTAGCAGCGCATCACTTTACAGTTCAAATAATTAGGTGTAGAACTGTTGCCTTCCAACGTGACTTTTTCAACAGAGTCTCTCATCTTTAGAATGCCTTCCCGTCCTGGGTTTTCCCTGATGAATTTAATCCTCAAGGCTTTAAAGTTAACGTTCATAAATTTCTCAGAGAATCTTAATTTGCATTCCATTCTTATCCCTAGTTGGCATGGTATCTTCGGATATTCAGAGACGTTAATTTATAATTTATTATAATTAACACTAAGCATGCCTAACTTTGAATAAAAAAAAAAAAAAATGAACTTTACGTGAACTTCTTAAATTAAACACAAACTTCTTTAATTTCAACTTATTTGTATTATTATTTTCACTCACTTCATTAAGATTATATCGAAATTATGAACACACTATTTTATTAAGTTTGGCATTTTAATAATTGTATTAATTTTCACTTATGATTTTATGTATTTGTGAATATTGAATATTACAAAAACGGCTTATTTATAGACTAATTTTTTATAAAGTTATTTTAAATTTTATTTAAAAATCATGTTGCCTATATTTCGACCTTGCGGGTCATCTTCATTGGCTTATAATATTTATCGAACTTTATATAAGTGAACATATTGTACAACACATATATATACAAAATTCTATATAAAAAAAACTATCACTACAGTTTTTAAAAAAAATTCTTTCAATATTATGATGACTTTTAATTTTTAAACTTTTCTACTTGTAACACTTACTAATAAAATTAACATTAACAGTTTTTGTAACTAATCGAAATTTATATTTATAACGAAGACAATGGTTCTTTAATATGATTTCAATTGCGAAACAAATCTTAAAGGCATTCAGATAGTACTCAATCCAATTTTTCAGCTCTCGAAAGGATGATTTGCCTTGACTCCCCGTTACATTAAAATGTTTCAAACATTCATCAGCCATAATCTTGTTGAAAATGTTAGAAAGCGGCAACTGAAATGCGTCACTTACTTGTTGTCGTAGTTGTTTTGCCTAAAATAAATTGGAACCATTATTTATGATAATCTCATTTTTGTTAAAAATAAGTTTACATAAACTACTGCTTTTTCTGGTTCAGCTAACTCGATGTTTAGAGTTTTTAAATCACCTGCTGTGGCCACAGCCTTCTTGACAGTCAAACGAATCATTTTTATTTTTAAAATCCACTATTCTTTGAATGTGGAGTATAGACGGTCGTACCGTTTTAATGCGTGAATGCATAATTTTTCCCACCGGACCTGCGATTTCGTGTTTTAGTAATTTTAATTCGCGATTGATGTCATTCACTTTTGTCGCGGTTGAGTTTAGTTGGAGCTCCTTTCGAATTTGTCGATTTTGCATATCCTGCATACATGTCAAAATTTGTTCCAGTTTTTTGTTGGCTGGAAGAAAGAATAGCAAATTAAAATTGTACAATAACGATGATTTAATGGGAACTTTATTGGTGAAAGGAAAACATTTTTCTCCTATTACGTCGATTAGCTTGTCGGCCTTTGGACTTTTCCACAATTAATTAATACTGCCGGTTACGAAAATAAAAATATCCCAAACGAATCTGATATTGGGTAATCTCTTTCTAATTGTACTTTAACCTCTCTCTATCATTCCGACATCTAAAACTTATATAAATTTAATAATTTTTTAGAAGAATTTAAAAAAAAATTCATTAAAAATAGTATCCAATTATATAAAAAAAATGACTTACAGCTACTTAGTCTTCTTGTTTGTTATATTTTGATTGCTGCACGGTTGTTGAAAGTTATCCTTGAAATATCACCAGTTCGAGGACTGTCTTGACTTATTATCGATTTAACCAAGGTTTTCCTTTTCCTCCAAATCTTTTATGATCAATACTGATCATAAACATACACAAATTACAATATTCCTGCTTTCACCACAATAAAATTTCTGTCTTCCCAATTTTATATCACACCTCCAGATATTAATATGCCCCCGTTTGTTTAGTTTTGCTTTGATTACGGCGCGAATTGAGGCTCACGGTTATCTGTGGAATGAAGTGTTTCCCAACAATTCCATTTACTAATAAAAAAAAATACGCCTTTTCTATAATATATAGCCAATAATATACAATTTAATTCCAACATGTTTTAAAAATATTACATCGCCATTGTGATTTCTCTTTTTAGCTTTATCTATCACAATAATTAATCTTTTTAACAATAATATATTTGCATGATAATTGCAATTTACACATATATCATTTCTAAATTGACTAAACTTATTTTATTTTTGCTCGAAACAATCAAAATATTTAAACTTTTTGCAGAAAAACTAAAATTAGTATTTTCAGTTTGATTATATTCAACATGGAATGAATTGTTGAAAAAATGTGATTCTTGACAATCATCAACTTTTCTAAAAAAACAAGGTGTAACAACATTGAAAAATTATTATTTTTTAAATTATTAATGAGTTCATTAATCTATTTTTCTTCGTTATTTTTTTTGAAATTAAGGTTTGTTCGTTATGTTTTAAACTTTTAAATTTTCTTTATTGATTGAGAGAAATTGAATTGTTTAGGATATTTGAAATACTTTGAATAAACCGACGGAGATCGAAATTGTTTTCATTATTGAATGTTAAAATTTCACAGACGTTACAAGCTGAAAAACTATAGATCCTATAAACCTGAAACTGAAACCGACAAATCCTATTAACATGAAGATTCATTTTTACCAAAGGTAATCAAATAGGGTATCATATAAAAGAGCTTTACTTTAAAATTTTAAAACGGTTTTCTTTTCTCTCTTACTTCCGAACCTATTTGATGGAAAAACTCAAGTTTTTGGGCTAAAAGAAAAATTAGTAAGTTTAATACGTTAACAATTTGAAACATAATGTCATTTAGTATATTTGAAGGAATTACACAGTTGATAAGTTTTTTGTCCGCTTTTCAGATAGATAAAAATTTTTATTAAATATATATTTTAAGCTATTGAATATGTTTAGCTTCCTGTAAATGGTTATTTGACAGTATTCTAGTTGGTAAACTGTCTCTTTCCGGCACTTAAAATATATTTTGATTTTCCTCTAGGTCTTCGATATTGTGACTATTTATTAGCCGAAACTTATGTAAAACAACGCAACTGTATATAATTTTAGCTGTTTATAATTTTACCAAAACGGTAATGTAATTTTCGTGATCCCATGAAACATCAACATTACATGAACTAAATTTTTTCAAAATTGCAAATTATTATTTTATAACAATCACTTATCTAAATTGATTCTTCAGTAAACTCACCTACATTCACCCGCTGTTAGCTCAAGCTGGCGTGAATTCTGGTGACCAACCTCGGTATCAAGAAAATTTTGACCGAACTCTGAATCTAATTATACCGCGAGCATTATTTCCTACCCAGCATTATCAGAATGGAAAACTGTTATTCACTACACTCTCCAAATTAAAAATAAATTTTTAGACCGTAATAATTTCACTGCCTCAAGATTCATAAAAATAATAATAAAAAAACTTCGCTGAAAATGTTGACGATGAGGTCCAGCTTTTACCTTCTCTTCCGCGGTTAACTGCGAGTTCTTACGTAGCAGGAACCAAAGTCTAATTCAATGAACTTCATCCACATTAATATTTCTTAAATTTAACTCCAATTGGCGAGTCTTATAATATTCATTGCACATTTTTCATTTCGAAACTTTTAACTAAATTTTCAATTTATTTCTGTATTTGTTTTTTTTATTAACTCCCTCAGAAATTAAAACGTGAATAGATTGATTGGGAAATCTATTCACTTTTCAAGTTTTTTCTTTTGTTTTTATTTCCTATATCCTCTAAATCGATAAGCTAATCCACGATCCACTACCCAACTCAGCTCAATATTCCTGCTCAATTCCTCAAAAAAAAACTCGTTGTCAAGTCAACTAAATTCCAACTCAAGAATTCAAAACGAACAAAAAAAAAGCTAATTAAAAAATCAAAATCGGTACCGCCAAAACTTCTTTCCCACGATAAAAATTCTTTTGGTTCCATTTTGCTTTTTATCATTTATTTAATGTAAAAGAAACACGAGAAAATTTTATTAAACTAGTAGCAGACACAAAGGTGTTAAATGACAAATGTACTTAACAATTTAATAAAAGTGAAAACGGACGGGATAAGAACTCTATAATATATTTGGACTTTTAATATTATATTACGCCGGAAAATATGATAGATATGCCTGACAGACGACGAATCTAGACTTGGGAAACATCTCTTATAGCAAAAAAATTAACCTATAATTTCAAAAGGAACCAAACTATTTCAATAATAATGTGAGAGTAATATGTATTATATAAATTTAGAAAGAAACAAAAAAAGTAAACTTAGCTGATTAATTGTTGAGTGATGAGGTCCCCTGTTCCAAGGTACATTTATTTTTTTTTTTCATTAATGAGCACAACCAGTTTTGCACTTTCAGTCAACAGCAACCTATATCAATTAGTTCAGCAATAAGCATGAACTTAAGGTGAATTGAACTTCCAAGTGGACATTGAGTATTGACTGCATTCTTCCTGTTTACAATCAAACATGTAATGAAGAGCTTTTTCATCGGCGAATCAATGAAGCGGCATAGCAGGTCGCGTAGCTAGATTAGGTTATTCAGATGCTCCGGGCTAGTCACAGTATAGAGTTCGAATGGTAAACCCTGCTACTCCAATACAAATACAGACATGTACGCGAATTACGTGATTATACAAAAATGGAAAGATTACAAATGAGAAAATGAGACTCTGGCGACCCCTTTTGCGAAAGACCCGCGATCACCACGTTCAACCCCCACATTCACTCCCGTATGCCCACACTCTCACGCTTCATGAACGCTCCCATCCTCCCACACACCCACACTTACATTCAAACACCCATATCCACATACACACCCAAAGAAACTTGGTAATTTTAGGAAACAACAGCAATTAAAATAATTTTTATTCCGGACATTTGATCATTCTGATCAAGTCCACAAAATAATACCATCACTTGTAAACTGACAATCAAATCGTAGGTTACATGAAAAACCTCACACGCTATATTTAAAATAAATTGAATAAATATTTGCACCTCGCCAAATCCGAACATAATCCCCATTGAACAATAGTTGTTGTTCGGACTGACACATAGGAGTTACAGGCCAATTCCTTTACAGCGGGTTAGCAGTACCAAGTTATGTCGGCCACAACTATAGCGTCATGACCGATTTCCTTATAAGCCAGTTACAGGTGGCATAAAAATTATTAGGAATTGAGCAATAATTAAAAAAAAATCAACTTAGAAAAAGTATATCATTTGTAATCGTTTTTGATTTTAATTGGTAGTGTCTCACATATATTCGCCATATACATTCACGCACGCGCACCGACAATCACGCCCACGTTCATCCATACGAGCACCCATTCACGCACATTCATACCTTTATTTAAAGAAAAAAAAAACGGAAAAAAAATAATTAAAGATCACTCACCCCATGGTTATATCCGACTGGCCTCTATGTCTTCACGTTCAGCACTCCATCATCGGTGGATCCTCCCGCAAACAAATTATAATGCGATGAGTAGTTGTATAATATTAATAGAAATGTTGTGCCACAATGAATAAGGCGATCGCTGGTAAACTGTATAATAATTAAGATGTGTTGCGCCGCAATAGCTAGGGTGATTGCCGATAAATTGTATAAATAATGCAAAACTGTTGCGCCGCCAAATAAAGCGATCATCAACACACTGTACTGATAATATACAACTTAACACCACAAATGTTGCACCACAACGGCTAGGTGATCATTGAGAAGTTGTATAAATTGTATATTAATATAGAAATGTTGCACCACAAATGATAGATGTTTACTGGTAAGCTAAGTAATTGCAATAAAAAATGTTGCGCCACAACAATCGAGGGGAGTACTAAGATTTAATGATTAATTTAAATATTAGGATAATAGTCCTTATCTACAGTTGCTGGTGCGGTGGTAAATGGTAATCGATAAATTGCTCCCCAAATTGATGACGTAGTCCTCTCTGATGGGAGTATCAATTTCACCGTTTTCTCTCTAACGTAGATTTTGTCAGAATCAACTATTTGTTTCGTTACGATTTACTAAGTTAATTTATTGTTACTTCCTTTTGATTTTATTTGTAAAAGAAATGCGTAGAACATCGTTATTCCAATTTATGCAATTTTACCATAGCAAACATATCATATAATTAGCTTAAGGGCTACTGTTCGTACTCATACATTATTTTTACACATACATTATCGTTACACATACATTATTTTTTTATTTTCCAACAAGGAATGATTTACATAGAATATTATTTTGACGAACAAACACAATCACTAATAGTTCTAATAAGATCCTATTATAAATTTTCCTAATTAGGTTAATTATTAAAGATTTATTGTAAAATTGTTCTATAAATTTAAGCTAATCACATAGAATATTATTTTGACGGACAAACACAATCACTAATAGTTCTAAAAAGATCATATTACAAGTTTTCCTAATTAGGTTAATTATTAAAAATTTAGTGTAAAATTGTTCTACAAATTTAAGCTAATCTAACTTGACCTAGAATATTAATTTCTTTATTGGTTTCTTTTTTTGTATTTTCTTGATAAGTTTCCTCGAAAATTTGTTCTATAGATTTATCTAAGACAACAAGGTAACACTCACAAATTCTTAGTATTAATAAATTAATTTTTACGGCTCACAGTTCATTTGAGTTAAATTAAATTGAAGATTTTTTTTTAGTTGTAACTTAAGGTTAGTATCACAGTCAGAACGAAGCTTGATCTCTTAGATCGATATTTTGGATCACACGGAAAGTCACCAACATCTATATCACACGAGAAATTTAGTATGAGTTAAACTCGGTTAGTTCATTATGCACCGGATTTTTATTGAGCGGTATTATTTTTGTTCGATAAAAAAATTATCTTACGGGAAAATTACATCATGCACAATGATTATCACCACGACCGAAAACAAACAATCTAATTCACCTAGTTCGTCATTTTTACGTATCGCGGATTTTGCTAACAGTTTAGGTTAAATTCACTTGAATATTTCTTTAGTTCAATATATGCTGTATTGATATGTAATTTGTTGGGTTTTTTTATCACTCACTTGTATGCATAATCTAATTATCTTGTTTATATATGGCCGAATCGCATTAAACATCGATCGCCATGTTTACAAGCATACCATTTATTATTGGTATTATAAAGTGAAAAAAAAATGCATACCCTTTTACGCTGGTGATGTGATAACCAATTCTGGCACGACTTTGTCCTCGTTTTTTTTTTGGCTGGTACAAACTTCCGTCTACTCTGACACACAATTCATCCCCCGAAAAAATGATTATCCAACAAAAGAAAATAGTTATTAACATTATTCCATGTTAAATCTTGAGTTCGAACACCAAAAATTTATTGTAGACGTCAAAACTTCTTGTCATCGAACTACCAAATGACAGTGATAAAAAAATAATCAAGAGGCCGGACTAGATGTTTTCCTCTCTTATATAGGCAATTAATATCGAAAAATGAGCTAAATGTTTTTCGAAAGTTTTAAATTTACAAATTATTGTTAGTACATTTTCCGTAACAAAAACAAATACTGGTTATTAGTTTGTAATAAACAAAATTAAAAGATAATTTAACGAAATATATTATTTACAACGCGTTTGAAAAAAAATAGTAATATATGCGACATTAGGATGGATTAAAACGTATGTACAACCGGTTCTATGATGATTTCGCATTACGAAATAGTAAATTACAACCGTTTTACAGTAGAATCTATATATATAGCGGAAAGAAGAATTAATAACAACTATATAGAAAAAATATAATATGTTTTGAAGACAATTTCAAAGCTGATTGTAGGATAGATATAGTATTTTTTTTTTGATAACAAGGCGAATTGACAAAAAAGGAAAACAGCTGTTTGAGGTTTGAAAATATTTAGAGCAGTTATGATTAGAGGCCCGAAAAAAAATCCAAATTCGTGCAGTATGACGAAGCAACGCGGGTGGAAACGCAGTGTGAACCACTAATAGGGCATTGTAAATAAAAGATTATTGTTAAATTTTTTTATGCTAAGAATAAATATGCGGGCCGGAAACTATATGAAAATATGACTATAGATTATGGATGAACGAGAACTGGGTATTAACTACGCGTGATATGCAAAATTGTGATATGTGAGGAAATAGGAACTTCATGGATCTGTAACTTTACTGCACTACGTCATCATACTCCAGTCTACATAACAAACACTACTTACAGTCATTTTTTAGAATCAATTATTTTTTGATTTATTTAAAATCCTGTTAAAAACTTTTTCTGAACTACCTCGTTAAAACTCCTTTTCCTAAAAAAAGATAAACAAATATATAAAAACATTATATTTTTATTAATAAGACCACTTATCTGAATTATGCTATCCATCTTTTTAATTTTATCAAAATTAATTTGCATAAAGCAAAATAAACCGTCAAAACTTCAAAATAAACAAAACTTCAAAACATTCTATAATTATACCATTGGCTGCAATCAGTTTTTTGTATTATGGATATTTTTTCTGTAAACATAGAAACAAAATGTACTAGAGTTTTTTATTAGGATATAATAATAAGTCTTACATTTGTGTTAAAGTATAATAAAAATTAATCTTTGTATGTAGTTGTTAAAAATTTAGTATATAAGTCAGATAATTTTGTATCAAATTCATTACAAATTGTGATTTAATAGTGAAATAAACAATAAAAAAAATTAAAAGTTTTAAATAAAAAGTTTTATTAAATTAGATCTAATTATTTTCTAGAAAACATTTTTCAACAAGAAAATAGTTACTTGGGCTGAAGTTCTCGACTTAGTTTTTCAACAAGCTTTCTCTACAACAAACAAGAGATAGCTAACCTGGGCAGAGCAGCTAAGTGAAGTCACCGATTCTCATCTGATCACCGAAGTTAAGCAGCATTGAACGTGGCTAGCACTTCGATTGGTGACCGCTTGGGAACACGACTTGGTGTTGTGGTTTTTTTCAAGCTTTCTCTAATTCTTCATCTAATCAAGAGATAGCTGGGCAGAACAACCTGGGCAGAACAATTCACACATAATTACTTAATTCAAACATATTTTAAATTTATTTGTTTTGTAAAAATAATACATAAATCTTAATATATAGTTTTAATTTCGGTTTTGCAAAATATTGCCCAACGTTTCTCCAAATCCGGTAATTGAGGCAGCAATGTTGTTCATCGCTGCAGCCACATTATTTTGTGCCTGGGTTAGGCCGTCTATCGACTTAATTAGATCGTTGTTCAACTTTCTTTTGAACTCCCTTTATGAGGCTCTATAGTTCAATAGCCTTTTCATATTAGTTTGGCCCCGTCGTTGCCGTCGTCTTTGGGTTCGGTTCACCGGTTCAGGTTGACTTTGTTCACGGTTTTCCACGTTGTTTTCCATCTGGGAAGCATTGTTTTCGCCCTGGTCTAGATTTCGCGCCAACGATAATTCTAGCCACTCTTCACTAAAGTTTTCCCTGTTTCGGCATCAACTACTTCCGTTGGCCTGTTGCCCAAAACCCGATCAAGACTTTCAAAATGTAGGAATGTCGAATGGGACTCGCCACTTGTCCTCATTCTGTCATTTGCTGATTTGTAAAGTCTTACCAAGCCCCTCCACTTGGTTTTTATTTGCGTTACCGTAAAATCCTAAAAAGTTTTTAAGATCATATTTAAGCTTTTTATATATATGGTATATTAGATTAAAATACAATGAAAAAGTTACTTACATAACTTCTCAGCAGCAAATATTCTTTAATATTCATCCACATTTGCCTTCTGCCTTCAGCCGATTGCTCCAAATATTTGTACTCCTCAAAAGCCTCTATGAGGACTTCTATCTTCTATTGCATAGTTCGTCCACATTTCCACAACTCTAATCTAACTAAAATACTCTAATCTAACCAAAATAATCTAGCCTAATCTAATCTAATCTAAAACAACTCTAATCTAACTAAATTAATCTAACTAAATCCAACAATAACAATTTTTTTAAATAACAATAACCAATAATTGAAAATGAAGCCAAACGTTAAACTCACAGTTAAATACGAAAAATGTTGACGTTTAAAAGCAATAAAAAGGTTGGTTTTTTCGTGATAAATGAGTGCGTTTCATCCTGGACAACTGACCATAAAAATCATGATTTTTTTTCTATTTGCTGTACCGAACACTAGGATTATTATAAACAAATGTCACAAAAATGTCCCATCAATAGTACCAACTCTTTACAAATTGTATTGAAACGTTAAAAACACTAAACGCATTCATTGCTGAATAACTATATGAAGAGAATTCTGCATTATCAATTGACATATCAATGTGACAGTTGTTTAGTTTGTTTTGGTTTGCGAAATTTAATTTACATGTAAGTATTTTGTTTTAAATTTTGCATTTATGGTAGATTAATTATTGATACAAATTTTATCTTTCTAGATCAATTAATGATTTGATTTAGATGCCAGAATACATCGAACATAAAATTACTTGAAACCAACTGTGCTTTACTGTTTATACAAAGATAAGTATATTTTGCGTTAATTTTTACTCCCGACTAAATTAATCTCTTGTTTCATTTCCAGGAGACAATATCAAAGGCTTGATGAATTTTTATTATATTTTTAACAGTCATTTTGTAGCTTGAATTTTTTTAAATTTAAATTTTTAAACTGTTTTAAGTGAAATAATAAAATAAATAAAGAAAATATCGTTGTTAATCAACAACTATCAAAAGTTTTAAGGTGAGTGATTTTTAATTTAAAGTGAAAAAAATTTGGTGTATCTTTGAGAATGCTCATGAAAAAAATTAGCGTCCTACAAGAAATTAAAAGGATGCTAAGGCTTTTTTTCATAAACGTTCTCAAATGATCAATTTATTTTAATTTAAAATTTTAAATTGTTATTTTTTAATTAAATTTTTATCATTTGTAACTTACCAATATAACTCCACTTATTAAAAGTTGTATAATGATCCTCTGCGTATATTAAATCATGGATATATTAAATCATGGATTTATTAACAATAGTTATTATCATGGATTCACAAAAAATTGAAATACCATCAATTGAGAATCAATTAGGAATTTATATTGATTTTTTTGTTTTACCAAATGGGTCTTATCTAGGAACACTTATCGTGAATTCTTTTCTACCTATAACTTGTACCGAGTTTCAACACAACACATTATCGAGTAAAAAGTACAATGCAAAAAAACACATATTACCATAATTGGGAGTCGGAACTTGTACCCAACAAGTAGAAAAAAAATCACTATTAAACATATTAAAGAAAAAATTTCACCGAATCATGATATTCTTATAGTATCAGCAGATGTTGTTGTTTATACTATCTGCGTTTTTTCATATGGGTCAGGGTCAAGGTCTAGATCAAGTGTATTTTTACATGTAAAAACAACAACAACATAACCCAGATATTTATCTGGGTCTAGATCAATGATCTAAAATATTTTGGTTACATAAAATTGCAAGAGATGGCGAAACGTAAGTTTCGCAAAAAATGGGTCGGTCAGATTTGTTGATATTGATACAAAGAAGCATTTTCCGTACAATATTGCAACGAAAAATAATTGGTTTCATTTTCGTTACAACTGGGGGAACGAGTGTAGGAGAATGGGGGGGTTCAACTATGTTTGGCTTTTCTGCGAAAATACGACCCAAAGGATCCGCCTTCTCTTTCGAGTCGCTCACGGGAATGTCATTCAGAACTAAGGTTGGAATAGAGGATCGAGTAAAATTGCTCTGGACTGATTCAACTGCCTGAAAGAAACTACGTGAGCCAGATGGGTGCTCGGATTTTGAATTTACTAATATTTCTGGCTTTCTTATAGGCGCTAGGGTTTCAGGTGTTTTATTAGCGTTATACGTATTGAATGCTTTGCGTTTATTCCGTTTATTATTGCGTTTATTGCGTTGAGAGTACAATACCTACAATACCCTGTCCGCGTAATATTGAAATTGAAAATTGAAACGAAATGAGGGAATTGCCATTTAATTTAGCTTAGAAATATGATTAACAAATAATTAAGTAAAAAAAAATAATGAAATAATAATGAATAATAATGAATAAATAATTAAGCATTTTTCATTTTAATATTAAGGAATTTTTTGAAAACAAATTTTATAATCTTAAAACATTAATATAACTTAAAAGTACGATTCAAACAAACAAAAAAAATATTAAAACATAATGCAACATTTTAAAACAAACTTCATACATTTTAATTTCACTAAGGTTATTAATATAATAAAGTTATTTTTCGAATATTATCCTTGGACCATGACCTTCGATGGAAGAAATGTTTAAGTGTTTTGTCAGGTTGTGCTTTTGTTTACATGCACAACCGCACTGGCATACATATTTTTTCTGAAATATAAAATTTAAATTATTATAAAAAGTTTTCTGTTTAATAATATTAACTTACATTTTTTTTATGTTTATCCACCTGGTGGCTATCTAGGAGTGCTTCTGTCTTGAAGCTAATTTGGCAGTCTATGCATGCATATGCGGCAGGCTTCCGCCATATATCGTGAATTTTTCTTCTGTGTTTTGTGAGATATGCTAGCTGTCAGGTTGTGCTTTTGTTTACATGCATCAGGTTGTGCTTTTGTTTACATGCACAACCGCACTGGCATACATATTTTTTCTGAAATATAAAATTTTAATTATTATAAAAATTTTTCTGTTTAATAATATTAACTTACATTTTTTTTATGTTTATCCACCTGGTGGCTATCTAGGAGTGCTTCTGTTTTGAAGCTAATTTTGCAGTCTATGCATGCATATGCGGCAGGCTTCCGCCATATATCGTGAATTTTTCTTCTGTGTTTTGTGAGATATGCTAGCTGTTTATAATCCCTGCCACACAGGTCACATCTATATCGTGATGGATCCGGTTTCTGTGAAAGGCAAAATGGAACATTTAATAACTATTCTAACGTTAAAATTACTCTGGACTGATTTAACTGCCTGAAAAAAACTACGTGAGCCAGATGGGTGCTCGGATTTTGAATTTACTAATATTTCTGGCTTTCTTATAGGCGCTATGGGTCTCAGGTGTTTTATTAGCGTTATACGTATTGAATGCTTTGCGTTTATTCCTCACTGCCTCATCAACATCCCGTGTGAACCAAGGCTCAGTTTTAGGAGTGATTAATCGATTTGGAATAAACCGCCGCATTCCTTCTTTTATGATTTCAGAAATTCTTATTGCGGATGTGCTAGGATCTTGATCAACACCACAAATAGTTTTACAAGGTGTTTCATCATAAAAGTTTCTCAGTCCCTCCCAGTCAGCGCGTTTATAGTTCCAAACGCGACGAGGATTTGCTTTAATTTGTGTCTGTGATGTAAATTGCTCTATTGCTGATATTAGTAATTGGTCCGATGTTCCGAGGGGTTGTTCAACTTTGTCTTCGTAGTATCTGGTTCGTTTGTCAAAAACAGATCCAGCAAATTATTGTTATGATGTGAATTGTTTGCGATTCTAGTGGGACACTCTATCATTTGCGTCAAACCGTGATAATCTGCGAGTATCAGTTCGGCTTGTCTTCCTACGTCGTCAATGCGCGATTAATACTTAAGCCATTGTTTATTATGAATATTAAAGTCTCCAAGAATGACCAGTCTTGCTTTGGGGTAGTCTGTGGTAATCTTGTCTAGATTAGCCGATATTTTATCGAAAAAGGGACATCCTGGGGGAGAATTTGGGGATCTGTATAATCCTATTATAAACATAGTTCCATCAACACCTGAGATCTTCAGTGCTATAGAATTATGGTGCTTAGAGTTCAACTCGCAGGCCTTAATTCTCATACATGAAAGTGAATTTCGAACATATGCACAGACACCATGCTTGTTATAAAAGGAATGTTCCAATTCGTAACTAGGTATCCGGTATTTATCGGGATCCAATTTCGATGCTTTGCCACTAACAATTGTTTCGGTAAGAAACAATATGTCAGGTTTATTTTTTTCGATGTAGTGATGAACCACGTTCAGATTCGAATTGAGACCTCTTATCTTGGTGAAGTCAATGCTAAGCTGTTGGTTCACTGTGCTGCCTTTTTGTTCAGACAAAGACTTACCCTTTGACATTGCAGATATAGATACTGAAATTCGGCCAGGCCTAAATTTCAACATTACACAGTACAAAAGAAACTGGGTATCTGTCACAAAAACAAGATAGCAGGTTTCATGCAACAGTAGCACGATAAGAGAAAAGCAAAATAAAAATGGGGACACAAAAGCCACTAACAAAATTGAAGAGTACAAATAAAGAGTTAAATTTGAAATTCCCACTAACAACTAAAACGAAATTTTACATTCCATGTTACCAAGCAATATAAAACAAATTTATGCTTTAAAATAATAAATAAATTTATTACATCAAAGCAATAAAAGGTAAAATTTTACCTGCCTATCTGGTAACAGCAAATATAAAATACCAAATAATTATCTAATAAAGAACAATCTCACCAATTATATAATTGTACGCCTCCGTTCTTCAACAATTTTATTTTCATAAATACTAACACAAACACTATAATATACACTTATTTTTCTATTTTCGATTATTTTTTTTTTCCTTTAAATAAACACTAACACAAACACTATAACATACACTTATTTTTCTATTTTCGATTATTTTTTTTGTTTTTTGTGTTTTTTCCTATAAAATTTAGGAGACAACCTTCTTCGTCTGATTTTGGTTGATGAAAATGATCTTGGATACTGATGAAAAATTATCTGTTCAGATTTATCTACAAAAATTTTCTCCAAGATCTTTTCTAAAACTTTCACTCCAGGACAATCATCACACTTAAGAAAATAGCAGTTTTCTTTAGCCTCATTGCATATCATAACTTCTAACCAGTTATTATTTGTATCCAAATTTAAACTTAAATGTTCTGTTCTTTGTTGTAATTTAGAATCTGAAAATAATAATTTATTTGATATTTATGAATTTATTGGCTATTTTGAATCAATTTCTGTTACTCACCATCAATCATTATCTTTATATTCTGATGATACGGACAAACGCATATATTGTGTGTTCCGCTGCTATCAGCTAATACACATTGTTTTGGTCGTAGCAAAGAAAATTTAGCACATCCCACTTTTAAGTCAGGATTTTCTATCTTAAAAAGTTGGTAAATTTCATTCAAATTTAACATTAAGAGTTGCTTTTGCACTTTTAATCTTTTGCCATTGTCCGTTTTTATACTAATCACATCTTTGATACCAGGCATGGCATAGGAAACATCGTTCCTTAAGTAAAATTCTTTTACTAAACTAATTGCTGTGTCATCAAGACTTCTTCCTAAAAACTTGATATCATTGAGTTGAATATTTTAATATTGCTCTAAAATTACTCTTAAATTACAAACTTAAAATATATTTACCAACAGATTCAAGTTCCACGACATCATTACACGTAGTCTTGCTTATATTTGCAATTCTTTTCCTGCAGCTCAAACACAAATAATTATTGTTTTTCAAATTCGGAAACATTTTCATTGCCGCATTAGATAGCTTTCGTAGACTATCACGTTTAACATGAATTGGGAGGTTAAAGGATTTATACACCTACTAAACGGTGACACTCTAGTAAACATTTCAAAAATATTTAAATTATTAATATTAATATGAAATTTATAAAAAGAAGATGTTCTACTTTATGAAAGTTTAAATCAGAACTACTAATTATTCAATATTTGTTATTTTACAAACGAAGAAACAATTAAGATGAAAAACACAAACAAATATGTGAAATACGAAAATTTACGAAAAAAGTTTAAGCGGCATGAAATTCGCTTGAAATCGGTAGACTTCGTCAACCAGATTGTTGCATATATTAGAGTTGCTCGGCATATATTGATGCATCGAAAACATCAATATTTGTTATTCGATGTATCGAACCAGTCCGACACATCGGTTACAGCAGTCGATGATGAACAATGTATCGACGTATTTTATTCAATGCATCGTAAGGTGTATTTAGACTTAGGCAACAAACTGAGGCAACAAATCAATCTAATTCACTAATTGCATGAGCATACAACAAATTTTGCATACAAAATGTATGAGCTCACACAAAATGTTTAAAGTATTGTATGGGAAAATGTTTAAAAATTTGTTGATTCACTTGTTGCACTCATACAAATGTCAATTAGTTTGTTGTTCAGTTACTTTAAATAACGGTTGCATAAGAGCAAAAGCATACTCAAACTCCAACTCATATGAGTTCAACTCATATGAGTAGTGTAGTCCCACTCTCGCTGTTTTTCAGGTATGAATATATGGGTAGTATCTTTTTTTGTTTTTAAAATAGATTATTTTTATTGTTGTGATCGAAATGATGAAAAAAGCAATAACAATACATATGTTTTTGATTTTAAAGAATGAGTTTGTGTTTTAATCTTATTTTGAAAATAATCTCTGTGTGTGGTCGTTTAAATTTTACGAATAAAATTAATTTAATGAATAAAAAAAATGGATTTCGTCGCACTATCTATAAAACAGAATGAGATTGAAAGCAAAATATGAAAAAAGCGATTGAAATTAATTCAATTGCATTGAGAGAAAAAAACAATACATATGTTTTTGATTTTAAAGAATGAGTTTGTGTTTTAATCTTATTTTGCAAATAATCTCTGCGGGTGGTCGTTTAAATTTTACGAATAAAATAAATTTAATGAATAAAAAAAATGGATTTCGTCGCACTATCTATAAAACAGAATGAGATTGAAAGCAAAATATGAAAAAGCATGTATGAAATATTATTTCCTTTTTTTTGCTACGTTGACAAAAAAAAATTGAAGATATTCTTGATATATTTTTTTGTATGTAACAAAATTGTTTTTGTTGTAGGAAGTGAAAAAAAATGAAGTCGTTTAAATTTTACGAATAAAATAAATTTAATGAATAAAATAAATGGATTTCGTCGCACTATCTATAAAACAGAATGAGATTGAAAGCAAAATATGAAAAAGCAACAGCAAAACGTGTTTCTTTATTTTTTGCCTCGTATCTTTTATGTTGTATGAAATATTATTTTCTTTTTTTGCTACGTTGACAAAAAAAAATTGTGAAGATTTTCTTGATATGTTTTTTTTGTATGTGTCGGCTTTCTCAGAATGGCAGTGGACTGTATAATTAATTATTGGTAGATGATGATGCTTAATGAGACTGGTGGAAACTGACAGATGATTAACTCAAGTGGTTTTGAATATGTCTTGTGATGATGACTGGTGTAATAATACTCGCCTCAAAATAATAATTCACTGTAGGTGTTTGATGATGATGTTACAAATAATCGCCCAACAACATAATCTTCCAAGTTAATTAAACACTGCAATTTTTATGATAAAATTCGATGTAATTCACTGCAAGGTTTCGATGACGATGATACGAATGATAGCCTAACAACAAGGCATAGGCTTTCAAAATATTAAATTAAACACTGCAATATTTTGATGATAAACTCAATGTAATTTACTGCAGGTTTTGATGACGATGTCATGAATAATCGCCTAGCAACAAGGCATAGGTTCCAAATAATAAAATAACACTGCAATATTTTGATGATAAATTCAATGTAATTTACTGCAGGTTTTGATGACGATGATACAAATAATCGCCTAGCAACAAGGCACAGGTTCCAATTAATAATTAAATACTGCAATGTTTGATGATCAAAATCTGCAGGTTTCGATGACGATGATACGAATGATAGCCTGACAACAAGGCGTAGGTTTTCAAAATAATAAATTAAACACTGCAATGATGATGCTAAGATTCGATGTAATCGTATGACCAGGCATAACAGTAATAATATTCAATAAAACATTCAGGAACCTTCATGGGAGCGATGAACAAGCTGCCTTATCTTGAATTTACTCGCCTTACAAATTCTCTTACAGCTGCAGCAAATGATGGTAAAAATCACAATGGCGGAGCTAACGAAAATAGAAAAAAAACCATAGTTAGTCTATTGCCACGTTTGCAAAACTACAATTTCACAATAAATTAAAAAGAAGTTTCCTTGAATATGATTTTAAAACACTTTTCTTTATTTAACAACTTGTATTTAACATTTTTATTTTTAACTAAAAGAATATTATTCGAACATATTTTTTATTCCGACAACAAAAGACAAACAATATTTATATCTAATGACAATGATAATAAAAATAAAATAATAAGAGAAAAGTTCCATGAAAATATCCTATATATATCACCCACAATATCTTTCTAGCGATAGCAGTGCCACGAAGTTCAAGCCGTGAATTATTTTATGTTGCTCAAATTATTATTAATGTAAAAAATACTGGGTTTTAATTTTGTACTTGTTAGTTCACCTGATAACCAGCAAAGTGACATGTCAAAATGACATTAAAATATGGTAAACAAAACAATTCGGGTAAGTTGACAAATATATATATAAATATTCTTAAAAATGAAATGCTGCTTTTTATCCTTTTTTCAGAGATGCTGTGGCTGATATTTATATTATTTGGAACGCTGACGAAAATAATTAAGTTAACTTCAACATTTGATGTAAGTTCTTAAACCATAATATCTTTACAATCAAGAATTATCATTAGTAAATTTTTATATATTTTACAGATAAATGAAAACAAAAAACTAATTAGGAACAGCATTAATAATATAGGCTGAAAACTAGATTGACGATGGAGAAGGCGGTCTTGGGTAATTATGATTTTTTTGCATAACAAATTTTTAGTATTTATTTTCAGACTACCTTATCCAGCGTCAACAGTATGTAACAAAATTGTTTTCGTTGTAGAAAGTGAAAAAATGAATTTTGTATCGTAATTGCGTCTCGATATTGTCCCACTTTTCTTTTTTGTTGTTGTTTTAATCTGTTGTTTTCCTGTTTGTTATGTAAGTTTTGATTTTCTCGACAGATGTTTTAAAAAAATGGGGAAGATTTTCGTGATATATTTTTTTGTATGTAGCAAAATTGTTTTTGTTGTAGGAAGTGAAAAAAAATGAATTTTGTATCGTAATTGCGTACAGCTTTTTACGTTAAATAATTAAGTAAGATTTTGATTTTTTCATTGGGGCACATGTGTTGTTCTAGTTTTCTGGTTGTTATATAAGATTTGTGTATAAAGCGACCAGAAGAATTAGAACAAATTGTGTTGGAAAACAAAAACTTTTTATTTGGAATTTTAGACGGCTGCCTGAAATAAGTTGTCAATTGAAAAAACTTGCTATAATTTTGAAAAAAACTTATTTAAATAAAAAATGAAATCTTTATTTTTTATTTTTTTGTTGTAGTTTTGTAAAAACTTTAAACAAAATTTTTATTTTATTAATTAATTTTTTAAAATTTGTTTAAATACATTAATTTTTTATTAAAACAGCTGACCATCCATCTCGAACTGTGTTTCGTCTTTAACCAATAACCCCATTGGTTTCACACGAAACTCATATAATGGTGCGTTCAATTTGGAAGCATCTCTACCGATGAATTTGATCAGCATATTTGTGATGTTGGCTTCTTGTCCAACAAATAATTTTGTTAGTCTTGGCGGCAAATATAAATTCCCGCTATCTTTGATGACCAACACAACCCGGTCCCCAAATTTCGTCTTTACCAGCTTGTAGCTGGTCACCTCGCGCTCGATGTTAAGCCCTAATTCTTCTGGCTTTAATATTTGGTTTTGCACAGTCCGTGCTGCACTGTTTAACGATTCGATAAAAGAAGCCTAGAAAATTAAAAAACAATTAAAATAAATTAATTAGTATAGTTTGTGAGGATTACTTACCATTACGAATTTTGGTTTTAGTTATGTTTTGCAAAATAAATTCTCAAGTGATGTGTTGTTCACCTTAGTTTTTCTGATTATGATTTCGAGATTGATTTTATGCAGTTATTTATATACTATTTTTCTTATTTCAAACTTCAAAAAAGAAAAATGAACAAAAATGATTTGAGATTGATTTTATGCAATTATATTTATACCGTTTTTCTTTTTTCAAACTCGCTGTGTGGTCTAATTTTTATAATATTATAAATAGATAGCGGATCTCACACATTTTCATATATGTATTAATTGATTTTTTCACGTATGAATATATAACTAATGTAAGATTTTGATAGTGAAAAAATGGATTGCGAAGATCTATATCTATAAAACCATTGTTTTTTGTTGTATGAAGTTGAAAAATGAATAAAAACTTGTTTATTCGCAGTACTTGGCTTATTTTACGTTAAATAATTAAGTAACATTTTAATTTTTTTTACCGCGGTCTGTCGGTCAAGTTATTTCTGATGTTATGCAATAATGCAACAAGAAAAATATGACAGAAAATTAATAATATAAAAGGTAATTAGCTTCTGATGTTGTGGTTGTGTTTATCACATGTATTGGTTAGTTTTTTGTTTTGTTAATTTTTTGTTTTCGTTTTCACATAGTCGAGAAATATAAATTTGGTATCGCATTTGATCAGCTCTTAAGGAATTAGTAAATTTTATTCGTAGTATAGTAAATTGTTTTCAATGTTTTTTTTGTCGTTGTGATGACACATGAAAATAAGTAAATAAAAAATACTATAAAAACTTGTCATGTATGGTAATTTTTAATTTTTGGTTGAATTCAAACTTTTTTTTCTTAAGAATAAATATGAATTGTGTTGGACGACATGTGTCGATTAACTTTTTAGATTAATTATCTTTCTTCGTAGGAAAAAAAGTGTGGAGGCGTGTTCGCTGAATATATGAATTGCTTCCTTAAGTTAAAACAAGAAGCAAGTGATTGGCCGTCAAATGTTCCCACTCAAATTGAAAAGGAAAACTTCATTAGGGAGTTTTGAGCATGAAGGGATTCATTTCTTTTTAATGCGCTTTGGGGTAAATTGGGAGACAGAAATGATAAGAATAAGACGGGCCAAAACAAATTAATTTTTATGGCGATTAAAACAGTCAGTAAGATATTGGATTTACAGTTAGTTATCTTTAAGTGTATGCGCTTTCTCTTTCTAACAAATGGATAGTTGATCTAGACAGTAAACAAGAACGAACCATATTTAAGAGACTTTTTCAAATGGTTTGATAAATAAAAAGACATCATTTTTGCTAACATTATATATTTTTCAAATTTATTATTTCTTTTATTTTATTTTATAGTTAATTATTAAAGTTTTTTCTATTATGATTATTAAAAATAACTGTGCCTAAGTTTTTTCATTCGCTGCACCATTCGTCTAGTGTGGTGTGATTTTCGAATGAATCAAATACTTCTTTCCAAACCACCCGATCAGGGCAATTAAGAAGATGAATCTGTAAATAGAAGAAAAAATGTTAAATCAAAATATTTATTAATTTGAGTATTAAGTTAACAAATTACCTCATAGTCTTCTTTTGGAATTACGTGGTAAATATTATATTTACACATAATAACCTGTATTCCTGACGGATGCTTGTCTTTACAAGTGTTAATGTGACGGAAGAAGTTTATGTAGGTTATTTGATGATTCACATTGTATGGACATATTGTAATAAACTTCGTCCAGAATGGGTTAATTTAATTTACTCATAAATAACCAATACATTCTGCATTCAGACTATGGCAAAGATGAATTAAAAGTAATATAAGTAATACTAATACATTTAGCATAAATGCAAATTAAATTCGCTAATACAAATGTTTACATTAATGAAAGTAGGTGTGGCCTATTCTTGATGTACGCACTACGTAATATTGATTACTAGAAACTACAGTGAGTTACCAGACGTTTCTGCTTATTTGTTTTTGGATATAAATAAGCGAACAAAATATCAGATAGTCAGTTTTTACTTTTGCAATTAAAAGTGTTTATAAATATTCGCAAGTATAAGGAATAATCGGTGGTACTTGAGCCTGGGTACTAATAGTGAAAGAATTTGAACCTAGTGGAATAGTAAATACAGATTTTACGATTCCGAATATTATTGATTCAAATTGTGGAAAAGCGGTGAAGTTTATCGTGCTTAAATTGGAGACCCTAGATTTTATTGTAATTAAAATCGGAAGTTGCTGTAACTGGTTGATAAATAAAGTTTGAGATTTTGTTAACTAAAGATCTGTCTTTTTACTGTCGTATTTGCTCAATAATCGAAAAGAACCAACGAAGAGTCGTTACAATATATATTTTTTTACTCCTACCAAACTAAACATCTAAATATAAAAAATAAATCAATTAACGAAATAAAATTAAAATTTCAATTTTAACTTACCATGTATATTGTTTTTTACTAATGTAAATTATTTCAGCCTTGTATCGTTCTTAAATACTAGATTTATCATACTGTAATAAACTTCGTCCAGAATGGGTTAATTTAATTTACTCATAAATAACCAATACATTCTGCATAAATGCTTTCCACATTCAGACTATGGCAAAGATGAATTAAAAGTTAACTCCTTTTAACTAATACATTTTTGCAAATTAAATGTTTACATTAATGAAAGTAGGTGTGGCCTATTCTTGATGTACGTACTACGTAATATTGATTTCTAGAAACTACAGTGAGTTAGAAGAAGTTTCTGCTTATTTGTTTTTGGATATAAATAAGCGAACAAAATATCAGATAATCAGTTTTAATTTTGCAATTAAAAGTGTTTTACAAATATTGGAAAGTATAAGGAATAATCGGATGGTACTTGAGCCTGGGTACTAATAGTGAAAGAATTTGAACCTAGTGGAATAGTAGATACAGATTTGACGATTCCGAATATTATTGATTCAAATTGTGGAAAAGCGGTGGTACATAACAATACAATACGTTACAATACGTATCCCACATTTTTCATACAAATTCCTTAATGTATATGCGCTTTCCCTTTCTAACAAAATGAATAGTTGATCTAGACAGTAAACAAGAACTAAACTATGTAGTTGCTAGATGATATGGAATTTACAAATGAAAATCCGGTTTCTGAACCATTTTTTCTGAGAAACTTCAAACCATACCTTTAAATTGAAAAAATTGCTACATTGACAATATCTATAGATGAATTATACAGCATTTGCCCGTTATAATTTTAAAATTTATGTCAAAAATGCTACTTGGGTAGGCTTATGTAGATAATTATGCAACTATAGATGTTTATTTGGTTAAATTCATCACCACAAATAATTTAAAATCAAAAATCTTCGTCCATTGGTTGTTCTTCTGAACCCCATTCTTCTACAATACAGCAAGAGAAACTTGATTTGCCATCATTTCTTGGCAGGACTAGGAACCCTGCATCACTCAATTAAAGTGGTTTTTTGTGAATATATTTTTTGGCCGCGTTTTAAATGATTCTAAACGTCTGTTAAAATTTTTGTAGACGTTTAGACTGTGATACGCATTGTGACAAACTTTGGCAAAATGGTTTGGCCTTAGCTGAACGTGCTGGGCTGGCTTGACTGGAATTTTTTCTGAAGTATCTGAATTTTTTTTTTTGTAAGTTGGTTTTTGTTTTTAATTTGTTTTTTAATTTTTTTTTTTTATATTTTTTTTTTTTGTTTTTTTTTGTTAATTTAATTTTTTTTTTCATTTTTTTTTTTCATTTTTTTTTTTTTGTTTTGTTTTTTTATTTTCATTTTAAATTTATTTAGTTTTATTTTTTATTGTTTTTTTTTTTGTGACAAAATGATAGCTTGTGACAAAACTTTGACAAAATGGCTTGGCCATTGGCTGAACAATCTGCTGAATTCAGAACAGTCTGAATATCATAACGGTAATGAAGAAAGCAATCCAGGAAATTATGGCAATGAAGAGGACCAACTATCTTGAAGTGAAGTGTATTAATGTGCATATGTGAATTGCATAATTCTAATTTGTTCATCAATTCTAAATTATTAGAAGACTATATGTACCATTTTTCATAAGATTACTATATTAAGAAATAAATAAATAAAACCATATGATATTAGAACTGAAAGTATTTTTTGAATTTCAAAATTTAGCTATTCGAAAAGATGACCGTTATGAAAAGATGACCGTTATATTAGAGCCGCCATTTTTATTTTTGAAAACCTGACATCAGATTCGTCCAAACCGACTTTAAAAACCTAAAAGATGTTGATTATTTCTTAGAATCAAATTCTGAGCCCAGCTAAAAACGAATAAATTAAACGTTAAATAGTAAATACGTATATTATCAATATTCAAACTTTATGAATTTTTATCTCGATAACGGCAGATCTGAACAAAAAATTATCACAAATATTTTCGTCATAGAATTTTAAGTAGAATACGATAGTATTTTTAAATTTCAAAATTGGATAATTTTAGAAAAGTTGGCCGCCATATTTGATTTAATTTTTCCAAAACATTTTTTCTTGTATTCTGTTAGTTGTAAAACAAAAACGAAATATAGGGACCACCCTTTTATTAACAAATAATCATATCATATCATCAACAGGTTTATTGCACACATCAATCGGCAAAAAAACAACTCACACATCGAAATGCTTCAGAAATTTAAAATGGGCATACATACTTTGAGTTTTTCTTCTTGTATGCTTTAATACAAGAAAATTATACGAAAAGAGAGTTCATATTATCATCTCTTTTGGCTCCGTTAATTAGCAAAGGAATAATAAAAGAAAAAAAAATTCAAAACGTTTGTAAAGAGAATGCAAGTATATAACAAAAACTATTATAACCTTGATGTTTCGATAGTGAGTCAAAAAATTATGTATACCGACTGATTGTGACTGAAATGGTAGAACCTTCCTAATGGTGGAACCTCCAATGACTGAAATGGTAGAACCTTCCAAACGATACATGCTAACAATTTGTGGGCATAACAAAATGAAGTCTCTGTCCATGAGATATTCCCTTCAGTTTCCAAGTTTCTCGTCTTGATTACAAGTTCCAAGTTTCTCGTCTTGAGTTATACCAAAGCTCGCTAGCTTTGCTATAATTTCTGGTCTTCGCGGAGCGATGGGACACTCATACCGATCTGATTGTTGGTTATGCCTGCTCCTGCTGGAACTGCAAATCCAGAATGTGGTACGGGCGCAGCATCCTGGGTAGCTATAGCCATCAATAGATCTCCGGCAATACATAGACATGGTACCTTTAAAACTGGTGCGTGATATCCACTGCGGCTAGCAGCTACTGATATTGGCAGCACCGGTGTTTCGAGGAAAGTTTCCTTTCCCATTCTATCTGTGAACGTACCTATCTTTTGTAGGTACAAAAACAATGGCTGTGGCATATTGAAAGCAATGCCCTTAACCGATTTTAAAATGTTCTTCTCCTGGCTAGTTAATGTCGCCAGTTTTTGTTTGTTTTTACACTGACTAATTTTAGCCACAGCATTGCGGTGGCATAATAGACTAGCTCATCACGTACTTATATCCGGTCAAGCATTCGTTGATCTACAGCATATGTGCTATGTAGTTCTTGTGCAATGACTGGCAATTTAGAAAAATTCGTGGTGAATGTCTCATTTGCTACAATTTCTGTGCCGTAGATATCGGGACCAAATATCGCTTCTGAAATGATTAATTCATTTCGTTGCGGTGTTGGCTTGCCCATACCCACTGCGTCAGGTGGTGTGACATCCGCGCTTCTAGGCCCAGATGTTTTTGGTTGTGAAGGTGCTTTCTCTGATGCCTTTGCGGGATCAAAGTTGTGAGTTGCCTGTTACCTCTGTAATGAGGAACGATCTTGGAGATGTCCTCTTTGGTATATTCCTCCTTGTCCATTTTATTTGTTTTGTAAATTTTCTTTGCTTATGACACGGAAAATTCTTCGTCGTATCAGACTGTTCGTTAAGATTGATTCTTAAAGTTTCTCACAAAGAGAAACAAAGATCCTTTGGAATGGCAACCGTTGTTGTATTATACCATAATACTTTATTAATCTGTGAATCTTTTAATATTCTTTTCAATCGATTCAAAAGAAAGGTTTTTTTACAACACCCAATAGATCCTACAACTATCATTATGAATAGTGTTACGATATCAAACATTTTAAAATAAAACTAAACTCAATCCTGATGTCTTTTTATACTGATCATATACTTGGATCCTTTAATACCTTTAATCTGGATCATATACCAAACTTTCATTAAGATCCAATACGTTTTTTTCAGTCACCCAGCCACTCACAACCCAACCATAGAGGATGGTTCAAAACAAAAGCAGAAATAAACTTTGGGCTATGTAAAATTTTTTTTTCTCGATAGATTCTTGTATTACCGCAAACTATTTTCAATTGTGGAAAAGTAATAATAATTTAATAAAAACAGAATATTCTGTATGCTAGGTTCAGATTCGAGTCTATTTCCGTTGGATAATTAAAACGGTTTTATGAAAGCAGTTTCATCTTCTTGAGAATATGTACCTTGCGATGAAACTTATTGAACCGCGATTTTACAACTAGTAAATATTCCTTCAGAAAGAGTAATTTCTCTGCATTCTTATCCATTTTCTTTGATCGATCATCCATCATGTTTCGTATTGCGAGTGGGAAGAATGAGCCGCATAATATAATATAAAAAGAGCGTAATTAATTATTTTTTATTTACGTATTATATATGTTGTACTTTCTAATTATCAGACTTTTCATATACATATTTAAAAAAATATGAGTCGAAAATATGAATTTAAATTAGGCCTAAAATTTAACTGTTTTTTCGTTTTTATATTTAGATAGACTAAAGCTAGATAAACTAAAAATTTGTAAAGATGATTTTTGTTGTATTAAATTGTTTTAATATTCCTTTTCTTCTTTTTGTAATTATATGTAACATATCCGTAAAAAAGGAAAATTATTTAGTCTTAAATACTTGTATTAAACAAACAATATATATATAAATAAGCAAAACAATTAAATTACTGAGTCGAGGTCGATATTATGTATAAAAATTAGATATTAAGAATAAGCAATAAGTACAAAAATAGTAAGAAACAAATAAAAAAATAAAAATAATACAAAAAAAGGTAGACAAAATACAAATGATGAAAAATAAAAAAAAATATACTAAAAAAAATATTAGAAAAAATAGAAATCAGGATAAAAAAAAAATTATTAAATAAAAGAAAAAATCAAATAAAAAAGTGAAAAAATTAAAAAAAATGAAAAAAAAAACAAAAAAGAATATAGTTTTAATATTAGAATAATAATACTAAATATCGTGTTGTTGCTGACGTTTGACTTGGCATAAAAGTGTAATTTTCAAGTGCGTAAGTGTAAAACATTATTTGCATCAAAAATATCCGGTTAAATAGATAAAAAGTCGAAATACAGCATATCAATATTCAATTTAATAAGACTTTTTGGTTTATCTAAAGTCATATATTTTGGTAATAATGATTGTTAATTTATACCGACAAGCAGAATCGATGTTCATATATCTACTGTGTGTCATTAGAATCTACTGTGTGTCATTCGATTAGCTGTAATAACGGGTGGTGGATGATATGTCAACGAAACGAGTTTGGAGTTAATGCACAAAAATATAAGTCAATGGATTCGTTTGATCTTCATTCAGAATTGGAAACATCATAGCAATTAAAGATTGATGGCAGTACAATTACCAAGAAACATAAAAGAATGCCATTTTATATAATTTTGCTAAACAAGATATAAAAGACAGCTGTGTTTTTAAAACGGAGCAGTTAAGTGATGCAACTAATTGAAAATTACAATTAGCTATTCCTACACAAATAAAGTTCAATTTAAGATTGGTTGCCTTTGAAATCAAATAACAATTACTTAACTTTAAAACTAAGAAGACATGACTGTGTAGAATGAGAGGCAGTTAAAGCATTAACGCTTTGTTATTAAGTAACACCAGAATTTACAACAAATAAAATAAGAATTCTGGAGGCTTACGAACACGATCGGAAACTATCGAATTAAAATGCGACACAACCCGGCAATTATTACAAAGCATCGAAACCAGATAAAATGGCTTTAGTATCAAGAAGACACTCAGCAATCAGGAACACAAATATTGGTAATATCACCCCTGTCATAACTACCATTACCTCATAAAATAAAATTAAAAAGTAACAATGTTAGTTTTTTAAGATATAATATTCAGATATTAGTAATATTACAGTTGAATATAACGAGCAGTTTACTTCTTCTTACCCGCAAAACACGCAGCCTTTCTTAAAAATATGCTATCTTGTTGAATAATTGATAAAGGTGTAAGGATTTTACTCCTTCAATTGGAATGACCGTTTTTTTTTAAGTTAATGACAAAAAACAAACAAATTGAAACAAGTTTCATGAACTAGGCATATATTCTTAGGAGTGACTTTTACACAGATTGTTAATCATTCGAAAGCTGAAGAATTGCTTCTATCGGTTCTTGATCTGTGATAATACCTACTGTTCGTCTATTCTAGACTAATGGTTCGTCTATTCTAGACTATTTAACTAGCCGAAGACATCCGAAACATTAACTGAATTTTACT
This sequence comes from Diogma glabrata, assembly GCA_963693315.1. Classification (NCBI taxonomy): domain Eukaryota; kingdom Metazoa; phylum Arthropoda; class Insecta; order Diptera; family Cylindrotomidae; genus Diogma; species Diogma glabrata. The sequence continues at coordinate 315,948,942 of OY856186.1, forward strand.
GTGAGAATTGAAAGACGGAATACAGAACACATTTGCCGGCAGTTGACTCAGGGTTGGGAATGGGTCTTACGTCCGCCTCATCCCTCAGGATTAAATTGTTCTGTATACTGACATTATCAAGAAACAGCTGAACCAAGAAACACAAAAACAAAAAAAAAACGAAAACAAAATGCACAGTTTGTCAACAAAGAAAGACATAACTTTTGGTTTTTAAATATGATTTTTGATGCAGTCTTTTAAACTTATGTTATCTACTATGAAACAACAAAAATAGATGAAACGAAACCCAGTAAGAGAATCTTTAATTTCAATAAGACAAAAAAAATTCGGTTATTTTTGAAAGCAAAAATTCTAAGAACTCAAATAACGGCACAGACCCTCCTACACAGACCCTCTTCAATTGGTTCTATTAAAGAGTTATGTGATACTGAGGAAAATACAAATCAATTTTTAAAGGAAAGGGATTTTGTTCCAGGTAAGTTTACATCTTCAACAACGGTAAGTAGGCTGGGTATTGCATGATGTATAAACTTTAAATATATATATGTAACCAAAATTGGTTTTACCAAAAATATATATCTAATAATAAAAAAAAGACAATATTGAATATTAAAAATTAAAAAAATATTTAAAAAAAAGACAAGGCCCCTGTTTCGGCGCCACTTCTGTTACTATCGCATTTGGCTTTGCTTTCCCAAAGGAAATTATATAAATTAAAACGAAATGTACCGGGTATCTATCCGGACCAATCCGGTTTTGGGAATTTCTTATAATTTCAAGAAACTATTTATATATACATATTAAACCAACAGTTAATTAAAGAAAAAAAGAATTCCGATATCATGAAGTCTAAACTAATCACTATATACAATAAAGGAAAGAGTGAAGTAGAGTGAAAAAAATACAAAGGAAAAGCTTACATGAACTGGCCCGGTTCTTCACGTTGTATGTAGTTGTTTTTAAAAGTTTAGTGAAAGTCAACTTTTACTAAGGTTGTAAATAAATACTCTTACTTTTATTTTTGATTTTATTACTATGACAAAGAAAAATGGCTCTTGCTTCTGTTAAAAGTATAACAACTATGTACCTCCTTTTATTACATCTCTTCTTTTCGTTTTTATTCTTAAAATTAGTGTTGCCCTAAATAATTATTTATACATAAATTCGAGACTTACAAGTTCGTTCAGTTTTTGTTTTGTTTTATTTTAGTTATATTATATTAGTTATATTATTGCAAATTTGGTATATAAGTATGGTGCATGAGCGTCACTACAAAACGAAATATATTAATTCTTTATTAGATCGTGTATACCACTTGAATGACTGCCATGTTGAGCGCCGCCAGATGATGCACACTTGATAAACATATATCCTTTTTTTACTTTTTATATACAAAACTAAGTTAGTTTAATGTCTAACAAACTAAACTAAAGTAAAAGCGAAATGCTCGTAAGCCCAAAAAAATGTATTCTTATTCATATTTTGGAAATTGGTGAAGAACACGTGAAATCAGCAAAAAACATGCAATTTTGGAAATGAGGTTTTAATTTTGTATATTTAGGTATTGGAATTCATTGACATCAATAAAAAAAAATTTTCTGCGTTTTTAGTTTTTATTTTTACCCTTTCTTAAGATACAGGGTGATGAAAAATCAAAAAATTGCTCGACCCTGGTGTATTGAAATGGCTCTACAGTCAAAACTACTGGATTGATTTTAATGTTATATAGCTCAAAATGTAGGTATTGAACAGAGCTAATAAAAATAATAACTCACAAAATAACGGTAAAAAGTTCAAATTCGATTTTCTAGAAATGCCATTTTTTTAAATTTTTGATTTTTTAATATGTGAAAGGTAATGTTTGTGTAGTAGTATGTGTAGTAATGTTTTGACGTCTATCAATTGGTACTCTTGAGTCCAAAATAGCACATAAATGTTCAATCGGGTTGAGGTCAGTAGATTGAGCTGGCCATTCCAATTTTTCGATTGATTTTTCTGAAAAATATTGAGTAGCAACACGTGATGTGTGTTTTGGATCATTGTCCTGCTGGAAAATAAATGATCCCATATTCAATTTTTCAACAGATTGAGTGAGGTTGTCTTCTAATATATTAACATAACTAGTTCTTGTCATTTTACCATCAATTTTAGCTAATCTACCGACCCCATTTGTTGAAAAACAACCCCAGACCATAATTGAACCGCCACCGTGCTTTACAGTATGCTGAATATTTTTTGATTTAAGTCGATCAGAAGGTTTACACCAAACTCTTTTACGTTTTTTTTGAGTTTTTCAACTCAAACTAGGATTCGTCAGACCATAAAACTTGATCCCAGAAAATTTGCGGCATGGAAATGTATTTTCTTGCAAATGCCAATCTTTTTTTGACGTTTGTTTTCGATATCATTGGTCGTTTCTTTGCTACAAAGCTTCGTAAACCAAAAGTTCGAAGTTTTCTTCGCATCGCATTTCTTGGCATGACAATCTTATATGTAAGATGAGATGTTATGGTGTTGAAAAGCAACTTATTTCTTGGATTCAAAACTTTTTAACTGGAAGGGAATTTCGAGTAAATATCGATGGGATATCATCGAAAACATTTTCTACCAACGCAGGAGTGCCTCAAGGATCATCTTTGTCTCCCACCCTTTTAGTTTTAAACGACCAACTTGTTGATATGTTTTTTGACGATGAATTTATACGAGCTTGTGGTCAAATGATTACGCAGTTTGTAGTTAAATTTTTTCTTTCATTGATTTTATTTTATTTTTTATAATGTCAATATTTCGGCACATGCCATCCTCAAGACCTTCAATAATTTTTAAATCATTAATGCTAAACATAGTTTGTCGGATATTAGTAAAAAAAATGATTTTCTTACGTATAAATAAGTTATAACTAATTATTAAAACTACACTATTAATTTAAGTAAATTGTGTAAAAACTTACATCACTATTTCTTAAAATCACTTAAAAAAATTAAATCTAAACATTCACAAATAAATAACATAAAATTGGTTTTTTAAAAAACCTTGTCACTGTAACCTACTTAATCTTTAAACTAAGTTTATATTTAACGAAGAGTATGATTCGATAATTTTGTTAAGCGCAACCGTTATAACGATTGAGAATATTTTGCAAGATAACGATTGAGATATTTTACCTGTTTTGATATGGACCAACCTGTGTATGTTTTTTTATAATTTTATTAGATTTTGAAGAGAACGGTGACTCAATTAATTATTACACTAACCTTTGTAAAGGTAAATGAACTCCAAATATCCATACACATTAAATTATAAAATACAAAATACAATCAAATAATGCAGCATGAAAATTAATCAAAAAATATTGAGGAGTTGAAAATATTAAGATAAATTTAAATAAAATTAAAGACGATTTGCAAAAATAGCAAATGTGTGTTTAATTAATTATTAATGTTTTGGAAACTTTCTTGTATGTTGTTATTAGGTTTCTGTACGAAGCGTTCAAATTCCTGAGATCCGTTCTTGTGTTTACCGTTTTGGTTTCGTTTAACCAGATGTGGCCAGCTTATTTAAACTCTCGCTTAAATCTATTTTTCTCCCGGTCTATGATTTTGATCTGAGTAAAGTCAAACTCATGAATTTCATTGTCCGTTTGGTTGTCGAGAGTATGTTGGTTGATTACCGTTTTATTAGGATTCAAGTGTCTGAGCTTAAAGTCACTTCTGTGTTGTGTAAGTCGGTCTGTTAGAGATTGTTGAGTTTATCCTATGTACACTTTATTACATGTACATGGGATTTGGCAAATAATTCCGTGTGTGTTTTCTGGTTTGTTTCTGTCTTTTAGTTTTGTGAATTGTTTGTTTAAGGTATTGTATGGTTTATTGGCTATGAGTGTGTTCGGGTTGTGTTTTGATATATGTTTTTTTATGAAATCTGCTAGCTGTGGTATGTAGGTTAATGATGACATAATTTTTACAGGTGGTGTTTGTGAGTTAGTACTAGTTGTTGTTGTTGTTAGTGGTTGGTTATTGTTCGAATTTTGATTTTTGATTTGGTAGATACTGTTTTTAATTATAGTTTGTAACGGGAAGATGAAGATTGCTAAAATTAAGCCCGTGAAAACTCAATTTTAGCTAAGAACGCTGCACTCCTAGCAATGCTCTTGCATAGCTCAGAAGATGGGGCGTTCAATTTAAGTGCGTTCTTTCTCTCTCTCTCTCTCTCTGGCGTTTACATCCCATGAAGGGATTTTGCCGTCTGTGCCACCAGCTTCCAATCATCTCGTTCCATGACCAGTTGACGCCAGTTTCGACATCCTATATCACGAAGGTCTTGGATGATGTCATCACGCCAGCGTTGTCTAGGTCTTCCTCTTCGACGAACACCAGCTGGTTGTTGTTGGGACGCCTTTTTTATCATTCTTTCCAATGGAGCCCTTTCTACATGACCAAACCATCTAATCCGGTTGGATTTAATGAATCCGATTACATCGCAGCCTCCAAGAAGCTGTCTGATTTCATGATTCATTCGGATTCTATATTGATTTTCAGCAACTTTACATGGACCATAAATTGTTCGTATGACCCTCCTCTCGAATGTTGATAGAATTCTACAATCGGAGGAAGTCAGTGTCCAGCTTTCACTTCCAAATGTAAGCACAGGTCGTATCAATGCTTTGTAAAGTGTGAGTTTACACGACCGCGAAAGATGTTTTGATCGCAGAAGTTTTGAGTATGCGTAGAAAACTCTGTATGCGGCAGAGACACGGGCTTTGATATCTGCCTGCATGTCATTTGACGATGTTATTACAGACCCGAGGTATTTGAAGTTTTTCCACGCGTTCCACTTCATAGTCGCCAGTATCCAGATTTCCGGGAGGTATGTTCTTAGATGTTGTTAACACTTTAGTTTTGCTGGTGTTGATGCATAATCCAAGCCGTTTAGCATTTCTTTCAAGCTGAGAGAGACTATCCTTAATATCGCTTGTTCTACGTCCAAGAAGCACAATATCATCTGCGTAGCCAAGAACTTGACTAGATTTGTTATATATGCAGTTTTGTGTCTCAATTCGGCTTTTTCTTATCGCGTACTCCAGCGCCAAATTAAATAGTAGTACGGGCGCGAGTGCATCACCTTGTCGAACACCTGATGTTATATCGAAAGGATCAGAAACTGACCCTTCGATTACTATTCTACAATTTGATCCCGATGTTGTGAGTTTACACAGAGAAACAATTTTCTCTGGGATACCAAGGCATATGAGTGCGGACCAGAGGTTGTCGCGGATGATACTATCATATGCTTGCCTGAAATCAACGTAGAGCTGGTGAATGCTGATGTTGTACTCCCAACATTTTTCCAGAATCATCCTTAATGTAAAACATTGATCTGTGGTTGAGCGGTTGGGACGAAAACCACACTGATAGTCACCGATGATAGATTCGGCGAACGGGATGAGTCGAGCAAGTACAACATTAGCTAGTATTTTATATGCAGTGTTCAACAGTGCGATGCCACGATAATTTTCACACTTTAAACGGTCACCTTTTTTATGTAGCGGAACAATGAGAGCTGTTTTCCATTCATCAGGTAGTTCTTCTTGGTCCCAGATTGCAAGAATCAGATCGTATATACGTGAGACCAGAGCTGCTCCTCCATTTTTCAGAAGTTCTGCGGGAATTCCATCGAAACCTGGTGATTTGCCATTTTTCAGTTTTTTAATGGCAGCTTCCACTTCTTCTATTGCTGGGTAAGGGACAAAAATCTCTTCAGTTGATGGAGCAATTGCTCGAATAGGATGAACTTCGTTCGTCCTATTCAGTAGGTCTTGAAAGTGGGATCGCCACACTGCCAGCACATCACGTTCACTTGTTGTAAGTTCATTATTTACATTTTTGATGGCTGTAGATCTTGGGTGGAAATCTTTGGTCAGATTTCGTGCATTGGCAAAGCACTCTTTTGAATTTCCGTTGGCCGCATGTTGGTTGATGTTTTCGATGCAGCTCTTCATGTGTTCGCGTTTCTTTTTACGTAGAAGTTTTGCTGAGGCTTTCCTGGCGCATAGATAATCAGCTTGCGAGCTTCGGGTTTTCCTTGTTAACCATTTTTCTCGCAGTTTTTGTTTATTTTCAACGGATTGACGGCACTCGTCGTCAAACCATTCGTTGTGTGATTTCGGTGGTCGTTTTCCGATTGTAGTTTGTGCTGCGGATATGATGGTTGATTGAAGCGTTTGCCATTCTTCTTGTATGTTTAATGGCATCTCAGAAGAGATGTCATGCTCTTCTATGTTTTGTGTTATTATTTCCTGATATCTATTCAGCGTTTCCGGATGTTTAAATGCTTCGACATTCCAGCGCACGGTCTTTTTTGCTTGTCTGTTAAATGTGGATGACAACTTGCACTTGTACTTAAAGATGACAAGCATATGATCGGTGTCCATATCAGCACCTCTGTATGATCGAACGTCAGTTATACTTGTAGAGTGTCTCTTAGAGATCATGACGTGATCGATTTGATTTTCCGTTCTTCCGTCATTTGATTTCCACGTTGCCTTGTGAATTCTCTTGTGAGGGAAGAAAGTGCTGGAAATTACTAGATCATACATCATAGCCAGCTCGGCTGCGCGAAAACCGTTATTGTTGCTGGTATGATGCAAGCTGTTAGGGCCGATATGTGTTTTAAGTTCTGCAATCCTACCGATTTGAGCATTAAAGTCACCTACCACGATTTTTATATCGTGCCGCGGGATGTTATTGATGACTTCCTCGAGTTCTAGGAAGAACAGGTCTTTAATATCATCTGCTTTATCTTCAGTAGGTGCATGAACATTGACGATCGTTACATTGAATTTTTGCGTGCGGATTCTCAGTGTGCATAACCGCATATTAATTGGGCAGAAGTCGATAACATGCTGATTCACGCGACGGTGTATAAGAAAGCCAACTCCAAATTCTCCTCCGTTTTGATGACCGCAATAATACAGAGTGTATCCTTTCGCTGTTTCATGGATTCCACTGCCTGGCCATCTTAGTTCTTGTAATGCCACTATATCCAGTGTGTAGCTCTCGACTTGTTGATTGAGTTTTAGGAGATCTCCTGGTCTTCTGAGGCTAAGCACGTTCCAGGTTCCCATTTTTAAATCGTAGTCCGGGTACAGTTTCCGAGGTCGTTCCAATAATGAATCCGAGATATTCCGAGGCCTGTGTACAGAATTCATGACAATAATTTTTTTTACGGAAATGGGGTGTTAGCCCTTCGCCCAACCCAAATTTTCGTGAATGGGTTCGTTCTGCATCTTAAGGTCACCAGAAACAACCTTTTTACACGTTTATATAGCGAGCCGCTTGATCCAAGACAGACGCCCACTGAAAGCCGCCCCTAACATGGAGAACAGACGCTTTCTACACATTTATATAGCGAGCCGCTTGATCCAAGACAGACGCCCGCTCCAAGCCGCCCCTAACATGGAGAACAGACGCTTGAGTTGCATTGGTTTTATGGCGCCAATGACTCGCCATGGTGCAGAATCATTGAGTATAAGCAGTATTTACTCTGCCCCTCTCAACTACACCAACCTAATTCTGTTAGCGTTACCCAGGTAGCACGGCGTGGACGTAGAATTTCGGATTTTCGCTACCCAAGTGCGTTCTTTCCCTTACAAAAATGTAGAGTGCAATTCAAGAAAAAATATATAGCCGAAAGAATTTAATTACATAATTGAAAAGAGGAAAACAAAACTAGAATAAAAAATTGATAAAAGAAAAGCAAATATTTCCAACCCACCACTTCAGCTCCACATCTATACAACATGTTTCCATCATTCAATACAGACAAGGCATCCTACCAATCGCTAACTTTTCTTTAAAACATATTTATTTACATACAAAAATGTAATAAAACAATATCAAGCAATAAAAAAATTTTAACCGAAAAACAAAAATTCTAATTGTTATGTAATAAAAATTAAACAAAAATAATTAAATAAATAAAACCTATCTTGAATATCGCTTCACTGCCAACGCCAAGTTGTTTGTAACTATGCTATTTTATTTTATAAATTTCCAATTTCTGGTAATTTCGTTTTTTCTTCATAATGATGTCATATATGATTTATTAAAATATAGGTACTTCAACCAGTTATAAATGCCTAAATTCCTTGATGATAATACCTTTACTAGTATGGTTTTCTTTTCCAATAATGTACAACATAATCTCAATAAATAACTCAAGTATTTCAAATTTTATTTATATATATATATTCAAATATTCCAGAGCCTCCATGAACAAAAAAAAATTCTGGTATCATAGCAACATACCGTTTGTTTATACTTTTTACATATTATTTATTCAAAATCAAAGCTTCCATCAAACATAAATTCATGTTATCCATCCTTCCATCAAATTAAAACAAAACAATATCACCGCTTTTCTTCTGTTTTCCTTTTACTAAAAGCTATCTATTTTGTTTTATTTTTTTATATTTTGAGAATTTTTTTTTTACTAAAATTTTCACAAACTTTACAGACATATCATCATAATTAATTTTATTTAAAGTTTTATACATATTTGTGTTTTCTTTTAAAAGTTTATCAAAGAATTTTAATACTAACCAAAATGCTTATAGTAACCAAATTTAAACAAAACAAAATTGTCCCACACAACACCAATTTGTTTTACTTTTATTTAAATCAAACAAAAAATCATAACTTTTGTTTCTATATTTTTGTTTTACAACAAAATAAATAAACTGTGTTTCAACAAATATTGTTAATTGCTACACTAAACTGTTCGTTTTAATTAATATTTAATGTTTTTTTAATAAAATAATATTTAAATAATTTTTTTTTGATAATAATTTTTAATAATGCGTCTAACATAACATTAATAATTTTTGAATTGACAGCTCAACATATAGAGCAACCAATATTTCTTGGACATTTTGGCTGCACACATTTTTTTAGTACATAAATTTGTAATAGATTATTAGCTTTACTAAACTTTTATGAAAAGAGAGTGGTGCAAATGACAATATGGTTAAGCTGCACTTAATGTTAAGTGTCACTTAGTTAAACGAAATATTTAATCTAGTTCGTGCAAACGGGCATTAATAATGTAATATTTATATTTCAATTATCTTTTTTTTTATTCAAAATAGAACTATCATCAAACCAATAACAATTAAACTAAATTTATATGCACAAAT
>OY856186.1:315958334-315982133 GCA_963693315.1 Diogma glabrata
TAACCCTGGAGGAAAATTAAAGGAAGAATAATAATCCGGAATAACATATATATGGTATTGATTGGTGAAATATATCCAGATAAGGAACGACTGACATATACGGACGAAAGTCGGTCCAACCAGGAGTTGAGAACAAATAAAGGCAAGAAATAAATCTTCTTTTTAAATAAGTGATATTTTTATATTATATTGTTCTTTTCTTACTATATTACTATAATTGAATACTTAAAATTAGGAAAATGACAGATTAAATAAAATCATAAGAGATCCCCAAATCCAGAGGAACCTGGAACAATTTCGTGTCCGAATACGTTATTATTTCAGTTTTTTTTAGGAAAAGTCCAAGCGGATTGAATTTGTTGAATCTGAGAAACTAACACCATGGTTAAAGGAAAAACGAAAATTATTATGAAAGTCTCCGCCAATGCAAATTTGATGCGTGTGAGAAAGTAGTGCGTCTCTAAATCAAGGGAATTACACAACTGCCTCGTTGTTCACCAGACTACTTCGTTACAAATGTAACATGTAAATAAATTGTATTAAATAAATCATTTTTTTTTAAATTTATTTATTCATGAAACATAAAAACATAACTAATATAAACGTCAATGTGGTATGCATTGTAAAAAAATAATTAAATTCATTTGTCGCATCACCGCATTGGCTGAAGAATTAATTATTATTTTGGTTGAATTTTGGGATTAAATGATAAGTGTTTTTTTAAATAAAAGTTATTTTTGGAAAAAGCAAAAAGAATACATATATCCAAAGAACGAATTGTTTTATTACTGTCGCTGGGCAGATCGAGGAAAAGAAGTATTGTTGTGGGCGTCATCAGACTCAGCGGTAAGTTAATATTTTGTTGCGTAAGGTTCATATAGTCTGGAATTACGTGAAGAAAAGAAAATGCATAAAAAAAGAAAACACGTAAGAGGGAAATACAACGCCGTTCTGTAACTATGATTGTTTTAACTTTGACCTTAGGTGTAGCTGGTCTGGTATAAAAACCGGATTGCTGAGGGTGGCTGTGCAAAGAGTTAAAATAAAGGAAAAATTAGTTAAAATTAACTGATTCGGATGGATATGGATGTTAGAGCTCTGGAACTTGTTCGCTGCCTTAGATTCGCCTTTGTTGTTTTTGCCGAAGCTGCAAATTGCAAGATCCAATTATGTTGATTCTCGTATTCACCCGTTCAATTTTGTTCCGGCTTCTTTGGAACACAAGTCGCCTTTATTGGGTTAATCGCTATCTGGATCACCTCCGCTCTATAGAATTTCTAATAAAACAATGCGCTTCACTTTTATTTTCATCTTTTTTTATTGGAAATTGCTTTCACTTTGATAGCTCGATAAAGAATGGAATTCATGTGCTTTTCATATAATACCAATCTCTTAAAAACCTAAAATCTATTAATTAATTACTTTCCCTTTGCTAATTTTAGAGACATCTATATGTGAACTTAAAAATTATTGTGCTGCATAGTTTTTCATTTTAACTCTGGTAATAAAATAAGCAAAAGAAATATGTAAACAAAGATTGATCTGTCAAAGCAAAGGTAAGTTTGTAAACAAATTTCATTAATTATATAAAATAAATATGTAATTTTACTTAAAATTAAACATTATATAATTCAACTAAACTTTTTAATGTTTTCAGATGAGTAGTCAGGATGATGCTGATGGTGATCTGCTTCTTGGTTTGATTAGGATAAGTATCAACATTTCATATGTACTTGGTTAATGCCAATTAAATTTCTTTCTTTTGTTTTTAAAACATCATGAAGAGTCTTGAAGAATTTTGAAACTTGTTAAGAAGATGAGATATCAGGATGGTGATATCAATGATGATGACATAATGCTGCACAAATGTAATAACAGCGATAAAAACCCATTAATAAATATGTGGTTAGTTGATTCAGGTAATTTATGATAAATTTGTTTAATGATTCTAAACAATGGAGGATTGACTAGAAGTTTTTTGTCTTGGCATTGAGGACAGGAGTGGGCAAAACGTTAGATTGAGGACGTATTCAACGTGATTATCCGACAAGAGTTGCACCGTTACAGATTAATACTGTCGAACAACCCACAGATTTTACAGTTTTAACTGTTAAAATAACTTTTTGAGATTTTCAAGTAAGTTAATTATTTTTTTTATAAACTTTTACTTAAGTTTGATTAGAAAGTTACTAAAATGTTATCAAAACTAAATATTTAAATGAAGAAATGAATGAATCAATGAGAAAAAAAAACTCACACGGTAAAAGCTTTTATTCAAAAATCAAATGACTTAAGATCAATCAATAATTCAAAATCAATAATGTTTGGATGTATGTATGCTCTAAAGATTCAAAGTGATATGGACCTTACTCTACAATAATGTATTGACAATTTCGTATTTGACCTTCAGTCTTATTGCGGTATGAAATATTAAATATCGTAACTAAAGATTGCGTAACAGTTTTTAAAACAAGTGTAAAAGGCGGCAAAAATTTTCAACAAAACGATAACGAAAAATAAATGGAGCATGGTACAAGTCCAACAAGCAAACCCAAATCAGTGACTCTTCTCAAATTTAACGATTCATGCTAGAAAGTTACCAAATATTGTGTTAAAGTTAGCATTACTTTAACACAATATTTAATTCTGGAATTATAAATTTTTAATTGGAAAATGAAATTGCGTGAGTACAAAAACAAGTCGATTATACATTTGATTGACATAAACAATAATGTGAGCTTGCGATTTTAGTTGCTTCATCTATAGACATAAATAGTTCATTCAAAGTGAAAATATATATTGAAAACAGAAACGATGTTATAATATTATAGAAAAACAGATTATCATATTATTTAACCAATTTTAGGAAAATTAAATAAAAAGCATCAACAAAAATTAAATAAATAACTTCGAGAAAAATTGAATAAATAACATCAAGAAAACTTAACTAAATAACTTCAAGAAAAATTAAATAAATAACATCAAGAAAACGTAAATAAATAACATCAAGAAAAATTACACTAAAGTAAATTGAGAAAAGGATCAACTAAAACCAAAATAATAAAGTTTTTTTTTGTATTTCCATATCCTTGTAGCGTACGATAGTTCAAAAAGAAAAAAATTAAAATAAAACACGAAAATTTTTAAATTAGTTGAACCTTTCCCCAACTAAATATAGTATTAGCTGGGATAAGGTTAGATTATCTTTTAAATAATTTTTGTTAACTCTATAAATTCTGCCTGACCGGTGGCATTAAACCGCACTCCATTTTATCTTATTTGTTTTTCTAAGATTTTGCCCTACCGGTGGCCCATAAAACTGCACTTCATAGACATCTTTGTCCTGGGATTCCAGATTCGCCCAGTGCCGATTGAATCTGGGTTTTTGTTTTTAACGCCACCTTCTACCATAGTTTTAGTTTAATTTTTTTCTCTCAACACTTCAATTGCTTTCTTTTGAACATGTCCAATTCGAGTCCATTCAATATTACTGAAATGTCATATACCTGCACGGTATGCCAGGGAGAAATTGTGCCAGCCGACGCGAATGTCTTAACACGATGCAATCACCTGTTTCACGATATGTGCATCCTGGATTGGCTGCTACAAAATAACAACTGTCCACTATGTCCACGAGAACAGATCTCCAGCGATTGCCTAGATCAGCCGTTCCGAGTAATTTCTCGATCGTACCTCCACCACCTTAAAGAGTCGTAACTCAAGCTCTTGCTGCAGAAATGCAACGTCAACAGTCCAGCGTTGGTCCTCAACACTCTTCGACAATGGTATCAATCGTAAATCCAACATCTCGACATGCAAACGAAACTAATCCCACACAAATTTATTTGTTGCGGACGGGCTGAAGGTGACTACAGAACTCTGCGACACTGAAGCAATCCCGAAATAGCAAGGTGTGAGAAGCCTGAGAGAAATGTCCAACAAATTATTTGTGAAAGTGCACGATTACCAGATACCAGGTGTACTGCTCTGTCAAACGACTTTACAACTTTGAAGCCCACCATCAACAAAATAAGCTATGTTTTTTTTTGTATTAATTTTCTTTATTATCAAACTCTTTGAAATTTATTTTTGGAATTGTTAGGAGACCATGGCCTTCTAAGTTTTTTTTATCTTATATTAGAGATTTTCTTAGGCAAGGGCCGTATTGGTAATTTTTTTATATATTTATACCCTTGGCATAACTGCATCCCCAGATCCAGGGATAATATATTGAAACGTAGTGCAGTTGATGAATCAGTTGGTGGACCTAACAGCGATTCTCAAGCAATAGCCGAAAAACCAACGACTCGAACTTTGGTGTCACTTGTTATTAAGAAGCAATATATGGCAGAAATTGTAGCGAGACTTGCTGCTGTCGATGGATTTTCAATTCACGGAATATCCAAAAGTGAATTTATTAGACAATCACTTCATACGTTATATTACCCACGGGTAAAAGTAATGTCATGGGATTAGTTCATACATTTTATGAAATTGCTAAATGTGAAATTATCGAAAAAATAAAACGTAATAAGGAAAAAAATGCAATATTTAGTCTAACTCTAGATGAGTGGACTAGCTTACGGAATCGCCGCTATCTCAATATAAACCTGCACTTCAGTAATACTTATATTAGCTTAGGTTTGGTAAAAATTGATGGAGCAGGCTCAGCTGAAACAACAAATGAACTGGTCAATTCGAAACTTTTGGATTTTGGCGTAAATTTTACCGATATAGTAGCATCAACTACCGATGGTGCGGCTGTGATGGTTAAGTTTGGCAGATTAACTAGTTGTATTCATCAATTGTGTTATAATCATGGCATTCATCTCGCTGCTGTTTATGTTCTTTATAAAAAACGAGATGAAATACATCAAAATTATACGGATAATTACGAATACAACTCCAATGAGTCGAATTCAGACGATTAAATTGATTCTGACAATAACCACGAACATGTAGCCGGAGAAATTATTCTTGAACGTGATGATATTAGGGCTACATGATGGTTAAAAAAATTGAGGTATTTTTTAAAAAATCACCAAAACGAAACTCAATTTTACAAGACCATGTTAGAGGCACGGAAAGGAATTAAATTTGCCCTTAGATGTCAAAACCAGGTGGAATAGATATTAGTAGAGGTATTAGTAATAGGTATTAGTAAAATTTCTGCAAACACTAGATATAGAAGAATCCAACTACAATAGAATTACCTTCGTCATCGAAGTCTGCAATTATGAGGTACGCAAAAGAAAATATTTTCAAATTATATAATGAACAGGCACATGAAAACGACGAGATAATTGATAAGGTTGTATTGCAAAGCGATAAGTCAGACTCTGATCTCATTATTGAGCCAGAGGAAAATCGTGATTTAAGTGCTAAGCTGGCTGACATTATTTAAACGAATCTCTTAAGGCAAAATCAGTTAAAGGACCGCGAAAACAATCCGCGGATTTACAGAAGCAAAATCTACTTCTGAAAGAAATACAAATATTTGAAAAAACGGGCATTAGAACGAAGAATCTGCAGTTGTTACTTGAGGCTTTAATGACCATTCAACCTACTTTCATTGAAAGTGAAAGGGCATTTTGAATACTGTCGAATTTCGCAACGAGGAAAAGATCGTCATTAAACGATTCTTCGTTAAATGCCCTTGCTTTTTTAAAAAGTTATTTAAAAAAAAAAAATTTATTAAGCCTTTATTTAATAATTGTAAATTGAATGAATTTATGAAATCACTTTTTTGTTTTGATTTTCTTTTTTACTCGTATACTTACTATGAAAGTTATAGTCCATAAAAAATATTCTAAAACATCAAATATTTATTTAAAACTAAAATAAAATTTATTTTATAGTATATATAATAGTCGCTGGGCCTTCACCTACATAATTTTGTGATTACCACATATTTTATACTTCGTGATGCGCCTGTCCTTGACGAGCCCGAAAACATTTGTTCTGCGATTTTTTTCAAATCGGCCGCTTTTGCGTTCGGCAAGCTCCGAAAAATGCCGATTGCCCGCGATCTTGTTAATTTGCTACCACATTTATTTTTGTTGACTGTGGAGGTTGGAAATTTGTTTTAGAATACGAGGGTAAGCTTGTCCGACCAAAATGTGTTTGCTATGGTCGAGTCCGACAACTGACATTTTGGATGTTTGGGTTGTCGGACTAGACAATAGCAGACAAATTTTTGTCGGACAAGGTTACCCTTGAGTTCTAAATCAAATTTCTAACCCCCATAGTTAAAAAAAACAAAAATTTACAAGATTCCGTGCAATCGGCATTTTTTGGAGCTTGCCGAAAGCAAAAGCGGCCGATTTAAAAAAAATCGCAGAACAAATGTTTTCGGGCTCGTCAAGGACAGGCGCATAATTAAGTATAAAATATGTGGTAATCACAAAATTATGTAGGTGAAGGCCCAGGGACTATTATATATACTATAAAATAAATTGTATTTTAGTTTTAAATAAATATTTGATGTTTTAGAATATTTTTTAAATTTAAATCTCCTTATTGCCATTTTTAAAAATTTCCCGGGCTTCCCGAGAAATTTCTCTCTAAATTTCCCGTTTCCCGGGAATCCCTAAAAACCGGGAAACGTCACCCTCTATGTGTAATACAGTTATAGCGATATCCTAAATCTACTGGCACACAGTTTTGGAAAAGACTTCTTATCCATATAAAAGCATATAGTTAGTGTAGCAAAATATTTTAGAAATTACCATTTGGCAAATCCTGGTACGATAAGGCCAGGGGCGGTTATTTAGTTTTACCTATAGAGGTGCACTGGAGCTCTATTTGTGAAACCATTAGTCATATTTAAAAAATTGGCCTGTATTAATGACAGTGTGTGATGAGCATCGGGATGAAATTGATATAGATATAATCAGGCTGGTTTACATAGGTTAAAAAGACTAAAACATAGGTTTAAAAAGAAATTGTGAAGATCTGATACTTCTATTTGAACCTATTGCTCAAGCGTTGGACAGAATGCAAAGTAACACTAGCAATGAGATGTTTTCCGGAGCTTCTTACATATATACTTTGAGAAGACATTTGGTCTTAATTATATGTAGATGAATCACTATAAAATAAATAAATATTATCGAAGAAGAAACATACCAAATTTTATATAATTAACACTGTTTGCCGTTGGCACTTGGCGTAAGTTTTCAAATAACATAATGTCAATCTCTTGTAGTAGTATAGGTACACTACTAGCCACAAAACCGACATTTGTTGGCTCTATCGTTTTGGACTTTTGCGCTCTCCATTCCGTGTCGGTTTTGTGTTCCGTGTGACGTCAGAATCATGCGCGACAAGCGTGGAATGTATTATTAAATTTCTGGAATGCGGTGCTCGGGTCATATGTCTTGGGTCTCCGGCTTGATTGGTCACGCTGCAGCCGCATGGCAATTTTGTTAGAATTAAATGCTTAATCACATATTCTTAAAACCTATTTGATCGCCTCGAATTATATTTTTGAATTTGTTGTAGTACTTCAGGAGATAACATTTATATAAATTTATTTATTTGAATATTTGTTCGACTTGAATTTGTTGTAGTACTTCAGGAGATAACATTTATATAAATTTATTTATTTGAATATTTGTTCGACTTGAATTTGTTATTGTAGGTTCTTATCAGCTTACTCATATTTTGTCGTACTTCAAGAGTTAGAAAAATAAAATTCAAATCGGTTATCAAGTTTTCTCACGCTCTTGTTATCTGTACAAGAATTATAATTGTTGGATTATTCAAATTGTCCCATTAACACAGAAATTTGTGAAAATAATTGGTTTAAAATAATTAGAAAACTTTAGCAGATATAAATAGAATATTTGTTCCATTTGATTTTTGATTTTGTAAGTTCTTATCAGCTTACTCATATTTTGTCGTACTCCAAGAGTTAGAAAAATAAAACTCAAATCGGTTATTAGGTTTTCACGTCACGTTCTTGTTATTTGAACGAGAATTGTAATTGTTTTAAAATTGGTCCACTTATCACTTAGTCAATACATTTGGGAAAACAATTGGATTAAAATAATTAGAAAACTTCAGCGGATATAAATAGAATATTTGTTCCATTTGATTTTTGATTTTGTAAGTTCTTATCAGCTTACTCATATTTTGTCGTACTCCAAGAGTTAGAAACATAAAACTCAAATCGGTTATCAGGTTTTCTCGTCACGTTCTTGTTATCTGTACGAGAATTGTAATTGTTTTAAAATTGGTCCACTTATCACTTAGTCAATACATTTGTGAAAATAATTGGATTAAAATAATTAGAAAACTTCAGTGGATATAAATAGAATATTTGTTCCATTTGATTTTTGATTTTGTAAGTTCTTATCAACTTACTCATTTACCGTACCTCCGAAGATAATATTTATATAAATTTAATTATTTGAAGATTTGTTTTTGTAAGTTCTTATCAGCTTACTCATATTTTGGCGTACTTCAAGAGTTTGAAAAATAAAATTCAAATTGGTTTTCAGGTTTTCTCATGAAGTATAAAATTAACTTGTTATTTGTACAAGAATTGTAATTGTTGGATTATTCAAATTGTCCCATTAACACAGAAATTTGTGAAAATAATTGGATTAAAATAATTAGAAAACTTTAGCGGATATAAATAGAATATTTGTTCTATTTGATTTTTGATTTTGTAAGTTCTAATCAACTTACTCATTTACCGTAAAACTGGAGATAATATTTATATAAATTTAATTATTTGAATATTTGTTTTTGTAAGTTCTTATCAGCTTACTCGTATTACCTTACTATTTTGGCGTACTTCATGAGTTTGAAAAATAAAATTCAAATCGGTTATCAGCTTTTCTCGTGAAAAATAAAATTCTCTTGTTATCTGTCTTGTTATCTGTACGAGAATTAAAATTGTTGGATTATTAAAATTGGCCCACTAATCACTTAGCCAATTGAATATTTGTTCCAGTTGAATTTGTTTTCATAAGTTCTTATCAGCCTACTCATATGTCGAGCTTCAAAAGATAATATTTCTGGTTGATTTTTTCAAGTTTGAATTATAAATAGAATATTTGTTCCATTTGATTTTTGATTTTGTAAGTTCTTATCAACTTACTCATTTACGGTAACACCGGAGATAATATTTATATAAGTTTAATTACTTGAATATTTGTTTTTGTAAGGTCTTATCAGCTTACTCATATTTTGGCGTACTTCAAGAGTTAGAAAAATAAAATTCAAATCGGTTATCAGGTTTTCTCATGAAAAATAAAATTTTCTTGTTATCTGTCTTGTTATCTGTACATAATGAAGCGAAATCATAATACTGAATTTTTTCACCAGGACGTGTCTTGTAATAAAGTTGGAATGTTTCCGTTCGCCCTCCGTAGACGACCAAATCGGATTTCCGGATCACCGAAACCATCCATATAAAAACGGGTTGAGTTATCTTATCTCTCTAGTTGAAGTTAACATTAATGTAATTAGTTATCAAAACAATTTACACGAGTTAAAAATTTTTGACGGAATATTAAATAATATTTTGGAATATTAAATTTGGTGATCAACACTTATAATTAAAAATTTTTTAGCTGATTTTCATTTATTTTTTTGTTTAAAACTTAAAATATAAAAATTCGAGCTTCAAAAAGTCTCAATTTCGAAAGAATCGAATACTTCTTTCCAAACCAAAACCAATTAATGAAATAAAATTCAAATTTCAATTTGAACCCATGAAAAATAAAAAGACATCTTTTTTTTGTTAGCTTAACATATTTTTAAAATTTATTATTTCTTTTATTTTATTTTTTAAAGTTAATTATATTATCTGCTTAAGAAACTGAGTTGTTCTAATGATACAGTGGATTGTGCAACAAATATATGCAATGATTGTAAAAAATATCGTGGAAGCTTACACAGAAACAATTTTGGAATCTCTTCAATTTTACGAAGAAATACATTATGAGAAATGGTTAATGCAAGATAGATATTCGTTAGAACGCATGGAAAAAATAAGGAAGAATTTGTAGAAGATTTAGTGCATACGTCGGTATACAAATTAAAAATTCATGATTTCATCGCAAGGCAGCAATCAAAGTTTCTCAAGAAAACGAAACTTAAACTACGTCACGGCGAATACGTATTTATTATGGATTTTTCAGAAAACTACTCAATGATAACGCAAAATGAGATACAAGCTGCACATTTCAATAAAGTTCAAGCCACAATCCACCCAATCGTAGTTTACTACAAATCATGTAATGATAAACTAGAGGCCTTATCTTTTGTCATTATATCTGATCATTTAATGCATAACACAGTTGCAGTTCATAAATACCTGGAAAGGTGTATTGAATTCATTGAAAAACAGCAAGAAATATATCCAAGTATCAAAAAAATTTTATATTTTACTGATGGTTCAGCAGCTCAATACGAAAATAAGAAGAATTTCATAAATCTCTGCAAACATATTGATGATTTTAAAATACCTGCAGAATGGCATTTCTTTGCAACTGCCCACGGAAAGGGTCCACCCGATGGGATTGGAGGAACACTTAAAATAGAAGCCCGGAGAAAGTTTGGTCGAAAAAAGACCAACCACGTTATGAAGTTTTCATATGTGTCTTCAGGAGATATCGAACTACAGGAGCAATTTCTTTCGATGCGGTTTTCGGACATTAAAACCATAAGTGGAACTCAAGGATTCCACTGTTTTTACCGGATAACACTACACCCGATAAAATAATTGCCAAAATGTTTTCTTTTTCTGATAATCATAAATATTTCAATTTAAAGGCAAAAAGAATTGTATAAATTAATTTTTTAATGTATCATAATTAATTGAACTTTTATTGAAATTTTTATAATATAATTTTATACCGGATAGCTCAAAACCTGCTACATAAAACCTGAGCCACTGAATTTAGCACAAACAAAACTAACCTGGAAATCTCTTTATCATTTTAGAGTATGAATCACAGAATAATATAACAAAACCAGCAAAAAATAATTTAACTCTACAAGAGTAAATCAACCAAAATTATACAAAATAATATATAATAAAAAGCTTACAGTAATTTATTCTTTTTCAATGTTATTTCTTCATAGTTCATCTTGCGTGATAATTCCCTTTATCAACGATTCCTGATTGTACAATATATTTAGCACACTTATTACATGGAAACAGTGCTACATACATTGTGCTTCCTTTGATACACGAACAATTTTTATTTAAAATCGCATTCACTTCTGCATGCACCACGAATAAATATTTATTGTATTCAATTACTTTCCCCATGGAAATTCATCATCACTGCAATTGGCATTGAAAATCCATTATAATTAATTCCCACAATTTAATTATCGTTGTCACAATTACGGCACCACTTGCTGACCATCAACAATGAATACGACGACATTCTTCATTATTAAAACCCGTTAAATAGAAACAATTAAATTTTTGTGCTAACTTTAAAAATCTTAACATGTTTACTTCAGTTGAAGCCATTTTTTTCCAACGATTTTAAACCAATCAATTTCTTTACAAAACAACATCATCACTCTTGTGTAAAAAAATAACTCAACACAAAAAAAAAAACAATCATGCTTTTTTTATAACATTTTTCCACAAAATTTTTTATTTTTTTATTTATATATTATTTCCAATAAACACATAGACAATTATTTTAATAAATTAAATTTAAACAAAATTGCTAGCACTGAACATATATATATTTTTTTTATAACAAAAACATTGATTTACAAAATTATACTAATCTTGTTGAGTTTTAAAATTATACTACTCGATTTGGTTATCAAAATTCTTATTTTTATACCATATTTTCTGCTTCTGTTTTCCCTTTCCAACAATCACCAATTTCTCCAACGTATAAAAAAACATTAAAAACATTAAATGAGGTCCATAATGCCTCAAACATATGTTTTTCCCCGTTTTACTCGTCAATCGGTTTGTGCGGGCGGTCGAACTGTCGAGATTACTCACTGTCATAGTAATAGAATGCAAAGAGATTTCTTTGTGCGTACATCGTACACATGGAATGCTTTGCCCGAATCAATAGTCTCGAGTGCCTTCAATCCACAAAGATTTAAAAAAAGCGTCCACCTATACCTCAAGACGCATGTTGTTGTGGGACCTACGTCTTAAAAGGTATCTATGTGTTGTTGTGACACATTTTGTAATTCCTACTACACAACACTTCTTATTAAAAAAAAAAAAAAAAAATCAATCATGTTTATTGTTGAAATTGAGTGATGCAGCTAAATCTCAACAGTAGCAAGTATTATTTTTAGAACAAAATTGAAATAGTCCTGGCGTTACAGTATTTATTTATAATATTGATCAAATTATAATGTTTATAGAAAAAATATTTTTTTAATGTTTTTTTCTATTTTCTATGTTGAAATTATAACAAAATCTTCGATCATTGGAATCTCCGATTCTTATTCTGAATAAAAACCTGTTTCTCAATCAGAAATACACAGAAAATGGATCAAATTTATTGCAGGTGTTAAAATATGAAATGTTTAATTTATTAGATCCACATTTAGTACAGGATTATTAGCTTAATAAAAAAACACATGTGAATTTTTTATACACCAAACTTTAAAAAATCGTAAGAAAAAATCCATATTGAATTACGGACTTTTTATTTCTCAATTTCATAGCTGCATATGTTTACTTAAAAATTTGTGAAAAACAAAAAAAAGGGGATTTTTTGAGATATGAGCTTTGATGTAAACCAAGGTTTTAAGCGCCGCCTAGCGGAAAGAGCAAAGTTATTAATTTTAAACTTACTTATTTCAATTATTTTCCTTTTTACTTGCTAAAATATACTTAAGTCGGATGAAATTTGAGGCACCTATTCACAAAACATTGACACCATTACCAAAACTACGTGAAAAAGCCTCAAAAATTCAACCGCGCATAACTCCGATTCAGAGTACTCAAAAAATAAAAGCAGAAATAACTTTTTTCCTTTCGTCAATACCAACAATATATCAAAATTTCAGATTTTTTAAAAATCAAAAATTTAAAATCAACGAAAAAATGTACGTTTCAAAATAATAGCACAAATGTTTGTTTTATTAAGGGTCTTTGTCAATGTAGTAAAATCACGTTAAGGGTCTTTGTCAATGTAGTAAAATCACGTTAAAAATGAAAATTTTGACAGCTAAAATGAATTTTTTTTTTTATTCACCACAAATAAATTTAACGAGGTAAAGACCGTCTATAAATTTTGACAAGTGCATATAAAAAACATAACCACATTTCTGTGATCCTTTTTAGTGTCAACAAAAAAAAATATAATTATTTTAGTGTCAAAAAAATATCTCTCTACGAATTATGAATAATTTGAAAATTAAAAAAGAACGAAGAACTTTTCAAAAGCCATACGCCATTTGTAAGTATAATTAAATACATTATTTTTCTTATATACATATATGTATACAATACATTACCATATTTTTTAAGGGACTTATGAGGAAAGAATGGTTTTAATACGTGCCAGAATTGAGCATGACGGGATGTTTACGTCCAAAAACGCAAACATGCCCCCTGGATGGAGGTAATAATATAAAACAAATTAAAATTAAATGTAAATCTCTCTACGAATTATTATTATTTCAGAGATTTCAAAGTCGTAGAGGTTTGTGGTCCAAAATTAGGACCCAATAAAACAGTTTTGAACTGCAAGCAGCAATGGTCGGCGCTATTAAAAAAATATAAGGTTGGTTTCAATTTAGTTTTATGTAAGCAATAATTAAAGTTTGAGTGCAATTTACAGAGCTTTTTCAAAATAAACACCGGCGAAGGAGCTGGCGATGAGGCACCAGACGACCAGCAACATAAAGAAGATTGGCCTTATTATGAGGTCATTCATGCATACGCGCAAAATAAAGATAATTACCATCCACCGTTTCTATTAGGCAGCACCTGTGGAATTATCTCAAATCCACAGAAACCATCAGCTACGATAACACCAGCCACACCACCAACACCCACATCACCAACACCCACACCATCAACATCAACTACCACCACACCAACACCACCAGAAAGCCCAACACCATCCACCTCTAGAGCTACGGGAACTTTATCCCAAGCGCAGTACCTTGCGAATCGCGAGTAAAGGGACAAGCGCCTAGATAAAAAAAATAGTGGGCTTCTGGCTGTATTTGGACAAATGGTTAGGCAAGATTATCCAACGATAAATGTGGATAGATTACTTATCGATTCGGACTCAGAGTCCGACTAATTTTAGGTTTTTTTTTTAAAATGAAGTATTTAATTTTAATAATTTTATGAATTTATTTAATTTAAAAAGATTTATTGTCTCTGTTTTATAAAATTATTATTAACAAAATTTCGTATTTTTATAATAACTGATGTAAAAGACTGAAAGCGAAAAAGAATTGCTTCAGTGGATTCTGTTGCATATGCAGTGTTACTATCATCCATTGCAACATCTAAAACTGCACTCAATGTGTCTTCTTCGGACGCTGGCCCAAAATCGCCTCCAGACATACAAATATTGTGTAGAACACAAGCCGCAAACACTGTTTTGATGCTATTTTCTATTTTAAGCTCAAGTGTTTTATTGAAAATGTTGCGCCATCTCATTTTCATAATGCCAAAAGCACATTCAACCACATTGCGGGCTTTGCTATGTGCAGTATTAAATTTAATTTGGTTGACAGTGGCATTTTTATATGGCGTTATTATGGAAATTGGATCAAGCTGACAGGGATAACCGCTTTCACCTAATAAATAATAATTTGTAACGTCGAAAATTCTCATAAATAATATTAAAACCAATTTCTATTCTTTTTTCATTCAATCAAAATATATTTCCATCATTCCATTTCATTTTTACAATCATAACAATTTAAAAATTTTTCAAATCATACCGAACAGCCTTAAATTTAAATTTAACAGCAAATAAATAAAAGAACTCAATGTTTATTTTTTGGTTTAACGAACAGATTTTGTGCTCAAGTTGTTTCATTTTGTTTTTGCTGAATATGAAGTGTCAAACTAAAAACACATTTTGGATTCTATTCGATTTGGTTTTTAAAAAAACATTTTTGAATTCATTCTGTTTTTGATCTAAAACAATCAAAGTGAAATTGTTTCAAGCTAAAAGAAAAAAATAATATTTAACGAATTCATTTTTCTGTGGTTTAACCTCGAGTTAGTAAAAATAAAAAGTTTAAAAGGAAAAATAAAAATTAAAACTAACAGAAGTACATTTGCTTTGTTTTTTTTCTATTGCTCACAATTACAAAAAAAATAATGAATGCATATATGTCTGGGATGGAATTGTGTTACAAATGGCGTACTATAACTAAGTTTTTTATTTCGTCATAATAATTGAATGTCGTTTAAGAATCGGCTAAAGGCTTTGTAAAAGGATTTATGGAGAAACTAGTGAAAGGAATAATTAGTATCAAGCAATTGACTAAAGGAATTGTAAATACATTTATGGAAAAGCTGTTATAAGGAATGGTATAGGGAAAAATTCAGGGTTGTTAATATACACGTATAAAACGTTTTATACGTTACACGTATAATACGTAACGTATAAAACGTATAAAACGTATATAACGTATAAAACGTATAATATGATTTTGTTTTTGAAATTCATGCATAAAAAATTAAAAATACTTCTTACTTCAGATATTAATTATATTTATAGTAAAAATATATATATTTTAGTAAAAATATAATTACGTAGTTATAAATTATTTATATATTTTATTATTTATAACAAAAACTATTTAAATTCTAGATGTTATTTGAATGTATATTTTAATTTTTATACTTTATACGAAAGACTATGTTACTGTACATTAAACTGGTTAATAATTTTTAATTCACTAGATGAATATTGAAAATTTTGAATTATATATTAGAGATTTTTTTGAGCACTTAAACTCAAGCAATTAAATTATTTTTGAATTTTTCAACACGTATACTATATGATTTTCTTTCATTTTGATTCCAACATTTACTTAATACTTAATGGGAAGCATTTTGGATGAGAAACATTTGGCTCATGAACTTAATTATTTTGTATCATGAAATGTTACTGAATATATAAAATATGGTTCAA
Organism: Diogma glabrata; assembly: GCA_963693315.1. Lineage (NCBI taxonomy): Eukaryota > Metazoa > Arthropoda > Insecta > Diptera > Cylindrotomidae > Diogma > Diogma glabrata. The sequence continues at coordinate 315,974,462 of OY856186.1, forward strand.
TCCAACTTCGGCTCCTCCCATCTAATAAGAACAGCTGGAAATATAATGTTGTTTCAGAATAAATGTCGTTTTTTCATAGCAGTTAGGGAAATTATTAGAGATTATTAGAGAGATGTTTTTAAAAAAAATTTTGTTGTGTGAATCCAGGTCGCACCACTTCCAATTAATCGACACAGTTTGAAAATAACAGTTTCTTGCAGATAAAATCTTCTTTTTATACAAAAGTTGTAATAGTTAAAATAATATGTATTTACGTCAAACGAAAAAGTTTAGTGAGAAGTTTATTGAGTAAATTCATTTTTAATTTAATAGGAATAGCTGGGTAAGAAATTATCATGCCGACGCTATATTTTCTAAACCAAATGTTCCTATTAGTCGCGAAATCTAGGCTTTATAAATATTAAATATCACGAGTACGATACGAGTTAACGCCCGCATTAATGTTATATAAATGTATTTTTATTTATTAAGGATTTTACTTTTATACGGTATAAAACGTAAATAATTGTGTGTTTTATACTGTACGTTTTATACGTTTTATACGTACGTATAATACGTGTTTTATACGTTACCGTATTATACGTTACAACCCTGGAAAAATTAGAGAAGGGAGCGTTATTAGAATAGATTGCTGAGAAGTTTCCAGGAGAGATTGGTGGAAGACTTTAGGAGAACGGCATCAACAATCAAGACTGCATTAAGTTAAGTGTGCATTCATAGCTACCATAAATTTGCTAGCATAACTTCAATTATAATTAATCTCTCAATTTTCTTTTATTTTATTTTCTGAAATGTTAGGTTAAGGAAGAAGAAATAAGAGATTCACAAAACGGATTCAGTCTGGTTAGACGTAAGTGCTTTCATATTGTAATTGTTATCTTTATAATTTTTTTTTATCCGGCATAAACTATAAGTATATAAAAGTTCAATTCATCATATGCGTGTCTTCAACTCAGGGCCATTGTAACAAATTGTTATTTGTGTAGTTCCCATTTTGATATATGCGGCTATTTTTGAGCACCCTCGCATCATGAACAGATCCTGGAAATCCGAACAACACGTCGTTAAAAAAAGGTTGCTATCAACTACAGCTTGGCACTGAATTGAGTAAAACTGCTTGTAGTTTAAATACTCGTCGTGCTTATTGACTGGGCATTTAATCCTTATATGAGTTCCGTAAATAGCACCGATAGCACTACCAAAGATCCCCGTTTTGGATCGTTTACAAAATTTAGCCCCGATTTCTGGTTTTTTATCAAACGATGGGGCTTTGATAATATGCCGCATATGTTGTACGAAATAATTTAGCATTTTATGGATAATTTCTGATAGTTCTACCAATTCACAATATTCTTCGCAATATTCTTAGTCGCAATATTTTTAAATTAAAGGACGACTTGTGGCGGAAAGCTACCACCATATGTGGTACAACGATGAATAAAATTCTTTTGGCTTTGCAGGAATATTATCCTTCGCTCCCAAATAATGGCATGGCATTACGAAGTACTCCACGTATTGCCGACATTACAAATATTGGTTCAGGTGTTAGTTACATTTATTTAGGTGTATCAAGGGCACTAGATTATTTTCTTAGAAAATATAAGTTAAGAGATATTAATAGGATAGAGATTGATGTAGGAATTGACGGTTTGTGAAGGTTTTATAGACAAAAACAGTGCAATGCAGTTCTTGAATCAATCCATTCAGCACCTAAATGTATCACCGATAAATAAAGAAAAATTACGCTCCATTTCGTATTCCAAAGACAAATGTGAATCTGTGAAGAACGTCATAAGTCGTACAATTTTCGAAATAGATCCCGCACCAGAAATGGATCCAATTCATTCGGCATTCACACAAGCTGGTGAAGAAATGTTAGCCCAATTAAAACATAAGTTTGAGAATGCATCAAAAAGATATAAAATGCTAGTTTTGTCAACCGTACCGATGTCATGGAACGAGGCAAAAATTGTTGAGCATTTTGATGTACCATATTACATGGCCAAAAAGGCTAAAGAACTACAAAATGCGAAAGGGGCAATGTCGGTTCCAGAAGCGAGATTAGGTCCCGCAACTTTATCAGAAGAAACCATTAAAACTGCCGAGGAATTTTATCGGGATGACGAGATCAGCTGGGTCCTGGGAAGAAAGATTACACGATTGTTACCGAAAATGACCAAAAACTAACTCTACAACGAAGAATGGTACTTTTTAATCTAAACGAGGCGTATCAAGCATTCAAAATCAAGCATCCCGCAATCAAAATTGGCTTTACAAAATTCACACAGTTGCGGCCGAAGGAATGTCTATTAGCAATGGAGAAAGGAGGCACACACAATGTATGCGTGTGCATGGCTCATCAAAATGTGAATTTACTCTTCGACCCCATGAGACGTGCAGGCTTGCTCCCACAGAACGTAGCCAAATATCAAGATCTGATTGGACAAATGATTTGTGCAGAGCCAACAAAAATGTGCCATGTGCCAATATGTGTGCGAACTGCCCTTCATTTACACCCGTGCTGGATATTATTACGGGGATAATAGCTGAGAGTTTGGATGATGAGTTTTCTTTCAAGCAATGGGTTTTTCAGAGCCGTAAGTACATATAACGTAAGTACATATTCACATATTCAAAATTTAGAATATACCGTAAACCAATTATCGCAAGCAGAACAACAGTACAACAATTGTTGTTGTCGAAAGCGGTGAAAAATCACATTTTTCGAAAAATCCTTATTTTATATTGTAAATCCTTTACAATATAAAATTCTAAAAATATTTTTTTTAAATAACCGTTAAATCCCTTGCATTTGGGACCAAGTTTATTAAAATGGGTTGTTTAGTTTTTGCGTAACAGGTCTTTAAAAAATTTCATTTTCGCGAAAACCTAAAAACGTCACACGCCCTGCCAAAATTTAGAGCCCTGCAAAAAAAAACAAAAATCGTTTTTCGTATTTCTTTAATATAGAGAACATTTATTCACAGTTTCACAAAAATCGTAGGGGGTGAGGACAAAATCTGATCGGTTTCGTGTGGAATCGCTGAATATATATACGCAATATATTTAACCCAAATATATAGAAAATTCAACTGTAGCTGATACAGCCAGTACTTCAAACAGTACACTGTCTAGTATTACTCTAGAAGACAGCCTAACACTGATAAGAGGTTTTGATTCCTACCAAAAATATTTTATTCATATAGTTTTTATGTTTCAAAATACAGACGTCCTTCTTTACGTTAATCTAATACCGAATGTATTAGATGAACATTTAAACTGCACTAAAGGGCGCATAATCAGATCCTTTTTTAACAAAATCAATCAGTTAGGCCATCATCAGTCATCATTAGCTAATCTCATCATAGAAAAAGATATTGACAAAATCCAAGATTTTTCAAAAATAAAAATAATATCTGAAAGACTGACATACCTGGCTAATTTAATAGAAAATAGCTTTCCAGGAGAAAAAGCAAACGTGTTTTATGTGTCATATAATTCCAAAACTAGATCTCTTGCTACGGGAAAACTCTGGACATCTTATAATAAATTTAAGAGAGAAATACATGCTTCGCTATCGAAAAACCAGCTTACAGATAACGTACAAGAAGAGTGCGACACCGAAATTGTGACAAAAAGACCAAATTTGCGGTTAAAACCCTCAAATTTGCGTTAAGATTATTAAATTTGCTATAAAATATATTAATTTGCGTTATCTGAATCAGTTATGTGCTTAAAATAAGCAAAATATTGCGCTAGTATTATTTCTTCCTTAAAAACCAATGTTGCACCTTGGGACAAAATTACTGAATATTGGCTTCTGACGTGTGATGTTCGGAGCAAGTGGTTCAATTCTTGCCGCTCGAAAAATGTTAGTGATTATTTTGAAGAGTTTCCTGCGCTAAAGTCCAGCAAAGGCATTTTGTTATTAGAAATAGACTTTAAGTTTAATTTAAAAATAACCCTAAGGAGCTTTTAGAAGTTTGGCATACGTTAAATAAAAAACTTATTAGCATTGCTAAAAACAAAACTGGTAAGTTAATAAATTTGACTTTATACAAAAAAAAACAGTTCACTACTTAATTATTTTACATTTTTCAGGAAAAAAAACAGAAATTAATAAAATCATGGAAGCGGACGATACTGAGTTGACGGCCTTTTTTTATTACCTTATTTGTTAAATAATGATTTTTCTCGAAAACGAGATTGACGTGGAGCATACGACTCTCGAAAGCTGAATGTGCAGAAATATTTATACTGCAACTTTTCGTAAGTAAATATATCCATTTTCTAATGTGAATTTGAATGAAAAGTTTTTGAATTAAGTATTGTATTTGTATTTGAAATGGAATACATGTATTTCAAAATTTATTAAATACTATAATATATTAAAAAAATTTGGAATAATATCCTATTATTAATAATGTAATATTATACATATTCGTAATGTATTACTACAAAACAAATGTTAATTATTAATTAGTTTTAAATAAATTAGTGCACTATTTTTCAAGAAACAAAATTTATATAGAATAAGATGGAAAACATTTATATTTACAGAAATCCATCGAATTATCAGAAAAACGGAAACATTTAAAAGAGAAACTTTACTCCCTTAAACAAACAGTGCATACGTTTGTAACGTCTGTCATAAGTCTTAATAAAATTTCTAAACTTTCAAATCAGTTCAAAAATTCTATTCCAATAAAAATAAAGTTTCAAAGAAAATTTCAGATTCGAATTTAAAAATTCCAACATTCAAATTAACGAAATGAAAACACAGTTCAACAATAAATTTCCCTTAACCAAATAACACCTAAAAAACACAACGAAGATTTAACGAAACAAATCACAATTGGTAACCCTATTTTTCGATGAAAAAATGTGATTGGGTCACTATGATCTTTTTTTCAATCAGAATTGTCACTCGATGTTTAACTTTTAAACAAATAAGAGAAATCAAAAAAAAAATATATAAATTAACTCTAAATTCAAATTTTTTTTAGTGTTCAATACGAGAAGAACACATGTAAATGTTCAAAGACAAAAAAACATTTTTACTTAGATTTGAATTGAATTTGTCAATTAATTGATATAATAAAAAAAAAAGTTATTGTTCTTTAGTGATTCACATTTGTTCACAGTTATTATATTAGTAGATTATATAAAATATTGGTGTATACGATTATGGCATAACATAATTTTTTTTAGGTTTAACGATAACGCCGGAACATCCTACCGTAACCTGTTGTATAAGAAATTTTATTGTTTTAAATTATTAATGATTTATCAATGTTATTAAAAATGGTAAAAATTAATTATTATCATAAAAAAAACTTATTTTGTCTACAACAGCATAACTCTAACATTAAACTTTGGCATAAAAAAAACAAACTATTTCATTTCTACGAAAATTTGAATCGATCTGATATTGGAGATATGTATGTTTTTGTTACCTTTTATACACGCGTAATTTTAGTTCAGCGAAGCAGTAAATGTTAATAGATTGCGTTGCATAGAAGTGCAATAAACTGCGAGTGTGTAAGATTAATTTTAAAAAATTTCGAAAACATTCTACAAAAAATCCAGGTAATTGTAAACGTTCTTTGTTCCTCAAATAGTTAAACTATTGAAATTCCTAGCTAACAGAAATTAAGTACGGAATAAACTGTAATCATTTTATCCGTGTTTAACTACTTTATAAAGGCATACACAGACATATTTTTTTTTATCAACATTATACGCTCCAGCATCTTGTTTAATTTATAAAATTAAGCACTTCGCTAAAAAAACATGCCGACGTGTATCGTAATAAATTCATTACACTAGTGATACAAATCAAGTTGCCAAGCTTGAGATCTTTGCTTCACTTTGACATAGGGTTTACCTATTCTTGATGCCACCTATGGGATCATTTCTCACAATTATTTCAAATCAAAATTAACTCAATATCATTCAAATTCAAATAAAAATAATTTAAAAATCACAAAAACTATTATAAAAAAATAAATTCTAATCTTTACATATTTTTGTTGTCATTTTCGCCAATGGTTCCAATTCTTTATTTGAGATTAAATCAAATTCTTGTACAAAATAGTAGAAATGTTTGTAACATGTATTTACATGAGCTTCAGCTCCAATACTGACAATACGATCAAAATGATGAATATATACATGAACAAATACACGAAAAAAAGTCTTGTTAATATTTTACGACATGATGGCACAAATGATTTAGGAAATGGGACGTCTGCCGATACTGAAAATAACGTTTCATTATTTATTTGTGATTGCGTCCAATCCATTAATAATTCTATATATTTCGGTGCTGCTAATGGTGGGTTTTTTTTAAACGTTTCACCATCGCCCACAAATATTCATATCTAGCACCACCTGACATTGTTGGACAAGTTGTTTCATTACAAAATTCTGATATTGTGCCATAAATTAAATTAATTCTATTAAAGATAATAAATAAAATAAAAATAATAAATTATTTATTTGATTTAACAATTTTGAGCGATTATCTCAATTTTAAATTCAATTACGGGTTTAGCGGTGAGCAATGACTATAAACAAATAGCATGACACAAACTCACACTCATATTCACACGTATCCACACTCCTTCTTATCTATACTTTAAAATAAAATTGAAATATGACTCACTTAGTTATTCCTGTTTGTAAAATTCCACGTTCCAGCTAATCCCATTACAATTCCATTTAAATAAACTCCATTACTGTTATCTTTATTAATATATTCCATAAAATTAGGTAGGAAACCATCCCGTTGTAATTCACTCCATTTATTAAACCACTGAATTATATAACGAGATTCACCGTCAATTGTTACGTTATTTACAGACATTTTCGCAATTAAGTTCAATTTATAATTTTTTTGGTTATGTTTGTATTAATTAAGGTATGAAATCTATCTATAATCTAACTTTTTCTGGCTCAGCACAAGTATAAATATTATTTCGTAACAGATGTGACGACGTATCCAAATTTATAATATAACTCATCACTCTTCCATATATTTAATTATTTCTTACACGCTTTTAAAGCATTCTTTTAAATCAACAATAACAAATTAATAATTATTTAATAACTTTAATAATAAATTTTTGCGGAGAAGCTGCTATTTTAATGTTCGCCAATAATAATTTGAAATCGTCAACTCATCAAAACGTCAAAGCGAACAACGCGGTTATGTTCGTTTACAAACAATCGAAAAAATAAGAGCAGAGGGTTTACACGCGTAGCAAATGATTTTTCTTTATGTTTTTAAATTAATACGCAAACGTACAAAAAAAAAATTCCTTTGTTTGTTTAACACTTTTTAAATTGACTCTAATGGATTATAGTAAATAACAAACATTGAACTAATTGAAAGTACAAACATATATAATTTATTTTGCTTTTATTTGAAATGTATAACTATGTCAGCAATTTGAACTATACAAACATATATAATTTTTTTTTTGTTTAAATTTGAAGGTCACAAACATGAATAATTATTAACTTAGGTTTACATTTTGTATAATAAAGACAAATGATGCCGCAAAAACATAAAAATTTTTCTTTTGTAAATTACACTATTAAATTGTACTAATTAAAAACAAATTTGACTAAGTGCACTATTTTAATTGTATTTTAAGTAAAAATTTCA
>OY856186.1:315982333-316295609 GCA_963693315.1 Diogma glabrata
TTACAAAACTAACACGCAACATCAATACGATGCCGAAAAACTATAACAGATCATAAACTAACATAATTTAGTGAAAAGGTGGATACACTCATCAGACTACTCAAAAAGCTTTCTTTTTAGCGTTTCGAGAAAATATTACAAAATCACAAATTCATATTTCTTTCAAAATTCCAAAAATATTGCAAAATTAAATAAAATCAACCTTTTTTCAAAATTCTAAATATATTCCAAAAATTATTACAAAATCAAAGATTAAAACTTTTTTCAAAATTCTAAAACTATTGCAAAAATTATAACAAAATCAAAAGTTGAAACTTTTTTCAAAATTATTTCAACTACATCTTCTACTTGAAACAATTCAGAGCGATTTTTCTGTTCCGGTGTTTACCGCAATGGCGCTGCAAAAATGGGATAAGAGAATAAATTCAAAAAATTTTATATGGGATTTCATACAAAACACAACTTGAATAATTTTAAAAATTATTTATGATTAAAATTTTTCAATTGTGGTAAAGTGAGAAATATCTTAGATAACTTTTAAAATTATTCAAGTTGGGTTTTGTATGGAATCCCATATAAAATGTTTGTGATTTTTTTCTCTTATCCCTTTTTGCAGCGCCATTGCGACAAACACCGGAACAGAAAAATCGTTCTATTGACGACTGGTAAAGTGATAACAGCGCACTCTCTTAACAAAATTTAAAAACTATTTAAACACATCAAAATTCAAACCAACAGTAAGTAAAATATTAAAATTTATTCCTTTTGATTTGTTTTGGATAAATAATTTAAAAAATATGCGAATAAAAGATTTAAATTGAAGTAACAATTAATATTTTTTAGGTTTTCTTCTCGAGTCTGCCAATACATGGAACATTTTAAAACTTTTGCTAGGAACTGAACACAATCGGTAAAATAATTTTTAGCATACCTTGAGGAGATATTAAATAGTATAGTTCATATTAATCTTTATTCGACACATTGTCAATATTATACTGTTTTTTGTTAGAAAACCCAATATTATAGGTCTCTTCTGACCTTATTAATAAACAGCACTTAGGTAACCGTTCTAACAAAGTTAGAGTTGGAATTCCAGTCATGGAATTTAATTTTTCGTCAGTATCAATTAGGAACGGTAGTTTATTAAGTTTTTTCTGTTTCACCATTAATTTCCACAGATACGCCGCGCTCGTGAATGTTGAATTGAGTACCTATGCAGACTTGGTGGGTGGCACCCATTATCTTCCTTGCTGTTAGTAGGATAAATATTTCCAAAGCCATCTTCTGTTCTACTGGACGTATCAATTGATAAACTAGAAAATAAAATATAAGTACATACAAGATTTATAATTATACATTAAGTTAGTTTCAAAATTGTACATACTTGTTAATCATATTTAACCTAAGTTTTCTTGCCTTTGGCTTCCTCGTCATTATGCTTGATTGTGGTAAATTTCTGAAGGAAAAGCATTTGATGTGATGCCCTTTTTCGTATATATTCGCCCGTGGTAATGGAATTAGAATCTGTTCTTTCTTGCTACAGAACACAAATTTTTTGCGAATCTTTTTTCCCATCCTTAGTACATGTTTCCATTCATTGAATGTTATTTTATTTAACATGACCTTACGGAGAATATGATGCATGGACACGTCGTCAATATCATATATTTTGCACTGTGGTACGACTTAAATATGTTTTGCACTGTAGTACGACACTAATAACGACCCAAATATTTCGCAGTTTTACGATTACTTTCCATTTTGCTATTTAAAATTATAAAAGTGCGATCAAATTATAATAGATAATAGTGTTGTAACTTACATTTGAATAAATTAATACACCAATTGTTGCACAAATTTTAAAAATATTAAATTTAATATGGTTTAAATATTTTTGTGAGTAAAAATATATGGTATTTGACATATGTTTACAATTTGATGTGTTCAACTAGTTTAACATAAAATCCGCTAGAGCACATGGTGTATGTCCTCAATAGTGTTGTGTTCATATTGGATTGTATACAACTTCACATCGTATTGGCAATTAACAATTGTCATTAAAAAGAAATTTATAAGAACTCGAAGTTAAAAAGTGATCTACTAATTAAATCGTTTTACTAAAGGAAATTCTACTAAAGAAAATACAAAAAAACTTAAAACAGAGCTAATATTACATCAACCATCAACCATCATCTATTAAATGAATAAATTTCAGACCGAAGTAACAATAATAAAAATATTATTATTAATATGATCATCATATACCACAACAACATCGGGTACAACATCAACCATCATAACAAGATCATAACAAGAGAATTGATTACACCTGAAAAATTTCCTATCTGTGGAGCAAGCTTATAACTATGATTATTGAAGGTATAATTTAATTATAATAAAAAGATATTATATTCTGTTATTACAGTGAGGCGGCATAGTATAGAAATGTATAACAATTATACGTTTTGTGATACAAGCATAAAATTTTGATCATTGTTGGTACATTATATGAACTAAATTTTAAGATATTGGGGCACTTTATATTCCATCTGAGAGGGAAATCACCACAAGTTTTATTACATTTGCTTTCTTCATGTAATCACGAAGAAGCTGACACCCGCATTTTATTGCTGTGCTACATGCAGTTCAATGTGGGCGCCGCAAGATACTAATATACGTACCTTTGATACAGATGTTGTGGTTCTATCAGTGATGGCAATGCAAACATTTCCACATGATATTCAACTTAGGTTAGCTTTTGGGAATGGAAAAATGTTCCGTTACATAGCTGCACATGAGATTGAAAATGACATTGGACCTGAAAAATGCAGGGCACTCCCTATGCTCCATGCGTTAAAAGGATGTGACACAGTTTCTTTTTTGTTAGACATGGTAAAGTGGAGTGGAGTACTTGGAATTCGGTGCCAGAGTTTACACAAGCACTATTGAATTTCCTGAGGAATTCCTGAGTATTCCTGAGGAAACGATGTACCCAACAGAGATTCACCATACTATTATACGATCGCACAAGCACAATTCATAATATCAACAAAACCAGAAAGAAGCTATGTACAAGAACAAGCTCAAGGCAAAGAATTCCACAATTCCAGCTAATTCGTTGTGGTTGCAAGAAGGAATGCAAGAAAGGCTGCAAATGCAAGAAAAGAAACTTACCATGCACGGATCTATGCATATGCGAGGGAGAATATTCGAGGGTTCCATAACGAGTGTTAAATAACTAACTTTCAACACATTAACAGATTATACAGAATTATGGCATTATAAGTTTGTCAAAAAATAATGTCAAGTGTGTCAAAAAATCATTTCATTTATTTTTTAGCCAATTTTTTGGAAAAAAATGTAGCTGTTTTTATGACGTAAATGTAATTTAGAATGAAATTGGACATGGAAATTTTTGAATTTGTTAAAGTTTTTGAAATATTTTTAGAATTTTGAAAAAGTTTGTATTTTTGATTTTGTAATAATTTTTGCAATATTTTTAGAATTTCGGCAAAAGTTTTAATTTTTGATTTTGTAAGAATTTTTGGAATATTTTTAGAATTTTGAAAAATTTTTAATTTTTGATTTTATTAAAATTTTTGGAATTTTGAAAAATTTTTCAATATTTGATTTTGTAATAATTTTTGCAATATTTTTAGAATTTTGGAAAAAGTTTGAATTTTTAAGAATTTTTGAAATATTATTGGAATTTAGAAAAAATTTAAATATTTGATTTTATTCTAATTTTTTGAATTTTGAAAAAGTTTGATTTTATTTAATTTAACAATATTTTTGGAATTTTGATTATAATTTTCCGGCAACGTATTTATGTTTCGTGTTAGTTTTGTAATAAATTTTTAAACAGAGATAAAAAATACTTGTACTTTAACAAAGAGTTATGTTTGATATACATCGCTGCCCAAAACTAAAAACCATGTCCTCATAAAAGTATTTTGCCGAAAACTATATACAAATCCTTAACCCAGACCGAAGTCTTGATATCTAAGAGCTGTGAGATTTCAGACCCTCCATATTTTTTCTTTATTATATGATTTTCTTTTATAATTAATATAAATATATAAATTCTAAAATATGAAATAGGTCAGCATGACCAATTAAATAATCTTTATTTAGAGGTTTTTCTTGGGTAAGGACCATATGGGTTTTTTGGTAATTATTCTTTATTGTTGTTATATCCTTGGCAAAACGGTGTCACAGACCCCGTTACAATAAGCTTATTGACTGTTTGATTGTTTTGTCAGATTGAATTCTTGTTGTTGTTTTTTTTTATTCGCGGTCTACTATTCTTTTCCGTAAAAATAGTACATAATAATGCTAGGACGTAAAGCTAAAGATTTTGGACGGATGTGGAGTTTGCAAATCGAGGCGCTAGCCGAGATTTGCACCCACATTAAGTCCAAAATAGCTTACGTCCGTGCATCATATACTATTTTTTATTCGCCGCATTAAAATTATAAATTTTCATAAATTTTAAAATAAAAATATGTGGAACAAGTAACCTTTGACAAAATATTTATTATTTTTTCCAAATTATTGTGTAGCTATGACAACAAATGATAACAACTATTTTAATTGGACAATGAAATTTTGAATATAATAAGGGTTGCTTTGATAAAAAATTTTATTTTTCATAGAATTTAAACAAATACAAATGCGTTTTACTTTATTGGACGACAACAAAATAAATAGTTGAAAAGTGATAATTTAAAGCCGCAAATCACAGTAATAAAGTAACACTTTAATATGTAGGCGAATAAAAAAGAGTTTAAAGTATTCGATACTGCAAGCCACAACTGATTAAAACTAGCAATTCAATAGTTATTGAATTGAATATTTACAATAAAAGAGTGAATTGGTTGTGAAGTGTCACTTGGAGACGGTTTCGACTAATTTTTTTTTATTGATGATAAGTGATGAAAACAAGCCCTACAGACCATATTTCAAATTTACTATTTTATGCATTGGTACAAGAATGGAATGTACTTTTACTTTTCTTGAGTTTGTTGGTCTTGATTTCACACATGACTTGATTGACTTAATATTGATTGACTCTCGTCTTGATCGGACGTGTTTTTTTGTTTGTTTGATTTTTTTTCTTTTATTTGTTATTAAGTGTGTTTTTGTTACAAAGTTTAAATTTTGGTATTTATACTTTTGAGTTAAAAGTTTTTATTGTTGAAAATTTTAGTTTGTGACTTATTTGCATAATTTTGCATTGAAGTGATTGTTGTGATTCAAATAATAATAACAATTATTAAAAACAAAAAATGGAAAACAAATGTGTGGAATGTGGCACTGCAGATCTTGTGCAATATTTCAGGTGTAACGGATGTAATAATATTGTGGATTATAAATGTGCTGGATTAAGAAGTAAAGCAACATACGATGTAATTGCTCAGTTAAAAAATTTTAAATTTTACTGCAATAAATGTAATGATTTATATCAATCTCAAATGAACATATTTTCAAAATTATATGACGCAATGTCTAACATTGAAGTAAATATTTCTCAAATGTATAATGGTCTTAAACCAGTTTTAAATGCTAAAACATTAATGAATAATATTGTTAATACGGATAATCAATTAACGGAAAATGAACCTACTGTATACAATTCTAATACGTCATCTAATAATATAAACAAAATTAATGGTTTAATAACAAGTCATACTGCAAAGTGTAATGATCTAGACAAACAACAATTTGAACATTTGGACAATAGTGATCACTCAAATAAAATCATAAATAAAAAAAATAAACAAAAAAAAAAATAATAACAACATTAACATGATAACTGACAAAACTGTTGAACCAGCTGTTAAAATATTACCTACAAAGAGGAATGTAAATGTTGTAATTGGAACTGGTAATATAAGTTCTTCTATAAGTGCTGTATCCCCTCGGAAATGGATATTCGTATCAAGAATAAAACCTGACGTGAGTGACGAAGATTTTAATAATTTTGTTAGAAATAATATTGGAATTACTGATGCTAAATGTTTTAGAATTAATCCAAACATTAAAAATGGTGAAACTCCAAATTATATATCTTATAAGATTAGTGTACCTGAATCAATGTTTTCCACTGCTATGAATGCTGGATCGTGGTCGGAAGGACTGCTTATAAAAGAATTTGATAATAAGCAAAAAAATTTTCACAACACTCGATACCTGCCTCGTGTGACGTAAATGTTGCTTGCGATGGTACTAAATCAATTTACAATAACTTTATATATTTTCAAAATGTTCGCGGCATCTCCTCGAAATCAACTGAATTTTTACGATTTGTGTGCTCAACAATGTATCCAGTATATGTTATTATTGAAACCAATTTAAACCCGTCTATTAACAATGCTGAATATTTTCCTGGTGAATAAAACGTTTTTAGATGTGATTGGTCGGAAGCAAATAGCTCCAAGTCAAAAGGAGGCGGTTTACTTATTGCTGTGCATTCCTCAATAAGTAGTTCTTTAATTGCTACAGATTTATCAGTAGAACTATTGTGTCTAAATCTTAATATTTACAAAAGGAATCTTTATATTTTTGGTGTGTATATTCCCCCTACATCGCATGTTGATGTTTATGCGAAATGCTGCGATACCATAAATGGGATAAATTCTAAACTAAATTTTAATGATGCTGCATTAATTCTTGGTGATTTTAATTTACCTAAAGTAAATTGGACATTTGATGATGAAACAAATTGCGCTATTCCACATATAGGCCAGGCAAAATAGTATTTTAACAACAAAAAACTTCGTTACAGCAAACTGATAGTGGGATATTGTAGAACACGATATTGTAAAAGAGGGAAACATAAATCGAACCAGCAGCTGCTATCCGGGGGAGAATGGGGAGGGTTTTTAGGGGTTGAAAAGGGTTTTTCGTGATTTCTGGCTAAACCGTGCATCCTATCAAAAAGAGTTATATGTAAAAGTTGTAGGGAATAAAAAGATCTACACTTTTTGTACGGACCATTTTTACCCTCACCTCAACATTTTTCGAAAAAAATGTGAAAAACCGATTTTTTTCTTTTTTCTTGTTTTCTTTTACAAAAAAAATTTTATGAAGTTCAAATTTTGGAAAAAGATACCCCCATTTATTGGAAAAAGGCAGCAATTTTTTCGGAGGGAAATATTTCGACGTTGTTGTTAAAATTAATTTTTTTGAAAAAAAAAAAACAAATTTTTAACTGCGATTCCTCTTAAAACTACGCCTCCTAAAGAGTTCAGTTTTGACTCATTTACTCGTTCTTACGTCTATTTTTGATAAATGGTAAAAACAAGTATAAATCTATGGACAAAAAGGCGGGAAAATTGAAAAAACCGAAAATATTGCTTTTTTCGTGGTAATTTGCATATTTATCATTGAATAATTGTTACTAATTAATAAAATCATATTATTTTTTTTATTATTACGTAAACAACGATCATTCGGAAATACATTTATGAATAATTAGATGCTTTCGTTTTCGAACTTGATAAAAATTGTTCGAAGAAATAATCAACAATTAGAATTTCAGTCGTACTAAAAATCTTAAAAATTAAATATCTCAAGAACACGAATATTAGCCTCTTTGTAAATTTGTAATATTTTAGAGTAAAGATAGAACTGTTCTTACAAAAAAAAATAAATTAAATTTCAATTGATCTTCAACCCAAGCGCCAACTTTAAAAAAGTTTTTTAATATTTTAATTTAAAAATTAATTACAAAAACAATTAATTATTTTTTTTTTCAAACGATTAGCTAATCACCTACAAAAAAAAAAAGTTTGATAAAATTGGTAAAGCCGTTCTTGAGCAATTTGATTTCGAAGGTACATGGGATTGGCAGAATTTTCATTTTTCTAAAATATTGAATGCTTATTTTAGTTTATAATATATGATAATTAATATATGATATATTTTAATTTAATATGAATTTTTTATTGTAATTGAAAGGAAAATTCACTATCTATTTGATAAATTTCAGCAAAATCTGCAACTGGCATATTTTTGCTAACAAATATTCGAATTGGTTTTTATCGTCGAACAAAACGTCTGTCTGTAATTTGAATATGTTTTGGGTAAAATATTAAACCTTCAGAAAACCCAAAAAAAGCTTATTTAGTACCTTCTTTAAACCTCATTTAGTACCTTCTAAACCCAAAATAAGTTTAATAGAATCAGTAAACTTGGGTTTAGTGTATGGCACAAAGTACAAAAAAAAATCAACCTATATTCAAATGTGTTTTTCTCAAAAACAAAAAATAACAATTGTTCTTATAGGTTTAGTATGTTTTAAGTAAATAACAAATCTGTAAAATATAAAAAAAACATGAAAGAAAACTAAAAGGTACTTTTTGAGATCGCCATGTTTGAAGAATAAAATTTGCTTTTTTGTTACCTAAATAAACTAAAAGTAACGAAAGCATATAATTATTCATTAATTTATTTCCAAATGATCGTCGTTTACGTTTATCATAAAAAATTTAAATGATTTTATTAATTAATAACGATTATTCAACGATAAATATGCAAATTACCACGAAAAAAAAGCGATTTTCTCGGTTTTTTCAATTTTCCCGCCTTTTTTTCCATAACAGTGTACCATTTTTTTACCACTTATCAAAAATAGACGTAAGAACGAGTAAATGAGTCAAAACTGAACTCTTTAGGAGGCGTAGTTTTAAGAGGAATCGCAGTTAAAAATTTGTTTTTTTTTTTCAAAAAATTAATTTTAACAACAACGTCTAAATATTTCCCTCCGAAAAAATTGCTGCCTTTTTCCAATAAATGGAGGTATCTTTTTCCAAAATTTGAACTTCATAAAATTTTTTTTGTAAAAGAAAACAAGAAAAAAGAAAAAAATCGGTTTTTCACATTTTTTTCGAAAAATGTTGAGGTGAGGGTAAAAATGGTCCGTACAAAAAGTGTAGATCTTTTTATTCCCTACAACTTTTACATATAACTCTTTTTGATAGGATGCACGGTTTAGCCAGAAATCACGAAAAACCCCTTTCAACCCCTAAAAACCCTCCCCATTCTCCCCCGGATAGCAGCTGCTGGTTCGATTTATGTTTCCCTCTTTTACAATATCGTGTTCTACAATATCCCACTATCAGTTTGCTGTAACGAATTATTTTTTTTTTTTCTAATTTTTTCTCCTATTATTACTGGCCTAATAATGTAAACAGTGAAATTGAATGTTTGTGTATTGATTCACTGTTATCTTATGGGCTCGTTCAATTTAATAAAACTAGTAATTATATTGGAAGATATTTGGATTTATTCTTCAGCAATACTATAAATATGTTTGATGCAACTGAATCACTTCTCCCATATGCAGTTAATGATGTTAATCATAAGGCTATGGATATATGATTAAGCAATTTTGAATTTATAAACTCGTCTTATGTTTTTGATAATAATAGTTTTAGTTTAGAATTTTTTGAATTTGATTGTGCCGATATTGATGGTCTGAATTCGTACTTTGCGTCTATTGACTGGAGTTTAAATTTTACTCAAACAAATTTGGATATTGATGTATCTAAATTTTATGAAATTTTATTTCTAGGTTTTGATAGATATGTTCCGATTTCTATAAAACATGCAAATTTATCTAATCCTCCTTGGTTTGATAAGTATTTGATAAATTTAAAAAATAGGAAAAAGAAATTATATAAAAAATGGAAATTTTCCAATGATACAGCAGTTAAATCGATTATAAGATAAAGATTATCTTCGGAATTCGATGAATATCATCTGAATGCTTATAAAGCCTACATACGGAAAATAGAAAATAACTTGTCTAATAATCCTAACTACTTGTGGAAATATGTTGCCTCCAAACAAAATATAGCAGGCGTTCCATCTACTATGTCTTTCAATGGCTCTATTTGCAATTGCAATCCTGACATTGCAAACCTTTTTGCATCTTATTTTTAAAGTGTGTACAAAATTGACAGTGGTGATGGAAGGAATCTTAACTTTCAAGGTAAAAATAATTTTAATAGCATTATATATTCTCCCATTATTTCACCTAAAACGGTAATTCAATCATTAAAATCATTCAAGGGTGGATCTGGTCCGGATGGAATACCAGCTAAGCTTTTGAAAAAATGCGATTTGGTTTTATCTGAACCTTTATCACTATTATTCAATTTATCATTGGCAGTTGGGGTTTTACCTGACATATGGAAGTCCTCACATATTGTTCCAATCTTTAAAGCTGGTAGGAGGGATGAGGTCTCAAATTATAGAGGCATTTCCATTTTATCAGCTATTCCTAAATTATTTGAATCTATTATTTGTGATTACATGTATTTTAATTTAAAAACATATATTGCAGATGAGCAGCATGGTTTTTTTCGTGGTCGCTCTACTGTCTCTAATCTTGTTCAATTTTCTAAATTGGCTATCAATGCTATTGAGTCTAATAATCAATTGGACGTAATCTATACTGATTTTAGTAAAGCTTTCGACTCAATTAATCACCTCATTGTTTTGGAAAAGCTGAAAAACTTTGGTATTCATGAATCCCTAATTAATTGGCTCAAATCGTACCTAACTGGCCGGCTACAATATGTTAAAGTTAATGATTGTTTGTCTAAGCCAATTAATGTACACTCAGGAGTTCCTCAAGGTTCACACCTTGGACCATTAATATTTATTTTATTTTTGAATGATATAACCGAAGTCTTACAGTACTCGCAATGCCTAATTTACGCCGATGATTTAAAAATATTTTATCAGATTGAATCTTTGAATGATACAGTTAAACTACAAACTGATATTAACGCAATAAATGCGTGGTGTGAAAAAAACTTATTATTCTTAAATTTAGCAAAATGCAAGATTATCACCTTTCACCGCAAATCTTCTATCATATATGGTGAATATAAAATAAGAAAAGAATCTTTAGATAGAGTATATGAAGTTAAGGACCTTGGAGTAATGTACGTTCCATCCTTCTCCTTTAATCGCCATATTGATAATATTATTGCAAAAGCACATTCAATGCTGGGTTTTTTAAAGAGAATCATGAATGATTTCAACAACCCAAGAGTTTTAATCTTATTGTACCAATCATTTGTTAGATCACAACTTGAGTATGCGTCGTGTGTGTGGAGTCCTTATTATGTAAAGTATATTAGCAGAATTGAACGCATACAAAAATTATTTCTCTTATTTTATGCAAGAAAGTTAGGGCAATTTGACCGTACCAAAAAGTATTGGGAAAATGTTAGGGATTTGCCACCCTACATTGAAAGATGTAAGGAAACTCGGTTGGATACCTTAGAGGTTCGTAGGCAACATGCTGGTGTAATATTTATTGCAGATATTATTGATGGTCGTATCAATAGTCCTTTCCTACTGGAAAGTTTAAATATATATGTTCCTAGTAAAAATTTAAGGAAACGACAATTTCTGTCTATAAATGTTCATAAAACGAATTATGGAACAAACCAACCGCTGAATAAAATGTCAGATAATTACAACAAATTAGCGGATGTATGTGACGTCGGTCTAAATAAGTACGAGATCAGACAATCAATTAAGAGAAATTATTTATAGGCATTTTTTACTTTTTGTTTTTATTTTATTGACTATTGTATTGTATATGATTAATGTATTATTTTATTACATATTTTTGTATTCTTTTTTTCTTTAATATTTTTCGTAATGACTAATCGTAGGGAAATTGTATTTCAAATTGATTATCTAAAATAAATAAATAAATAAATAAATAAATGAAGAGGGGAACGAAGAAAACGATATACATATAACTTTTTGGCATGCATCTAGTCTCTTGTTTTTTTTAATTTTTTTTTGGTTTATACCAGTGATCAGTGTATAATACTTTGATGAAAATAGTTAAATTTTTATGAATATTACAAGTGATTCGACGAATGTTATTTCTGAGACCGAGCGCACGGGAAATGCATCCAAAGTCCAAGGTATATATTGTAACGAATCCAAGCCATCAAATTGTAAACAGTTAAATCACGTATTCATTGCATATAGATAAGGTACTTTTTCTTTGGATTAATTTAAACCTTATATTCTTAATGAAGTTTAAATAAAAAAGAAGTTTGGAAAAATTGTGTGTTTGGTGATTGATTCGAACGAATAATGTTTTCTGTCTTATTGAGGTTAATTCAAACATGCTAAGTAGCAGAATTTCGCTTAGTATAACCGGGTGTGGGTAAGTTGGCTGCGTCAATTTACCAACCATACAAGCACGCCATATTGTTTTTTTTGTAACAAAGGAAAAAGTAAAAGAAATTACACTATTATAATTATCGGTGGGACTCATTACCCGAAAACAACTGAATTATATCGCATTATCCTTGGTTTGCTGATTCGCATATATTATTTGAACACATTTGATTTGGACTGTGCCAATAGACACTCGCTAAGTGTCTCTGTGTCTATCTGATTGTCGCTGATTGACATCCTAATCGTATTGCACCATCGTTTGGGTGTCGATCATTATTATCTGAAGACATCCTATTTGTTTTACATCATTACTACTCATCATTATATATCATCAGAAGACATCAAAAGTGTATTACTTCTTTATCGGTTGACAGCTCATTATTATCTAATATCTGAAGACATAACTTAATGCCAAAGGTTTTTAATAATATTATATTCAAAATCTCTAACTGGCGTAATTTAGATTGCCAATGTTAGAATAGATTGGTGTGTTGTGGTGTGAGTGATGACGTTAAGACTTCAAGGGCTTTCAGTTGTAACGTCGGCTATATTCACCTAAATAATACTAAAACCAATTCATATTCTTTTTTCTGATTCAATAAAAATTTATTTCAATCATTTCAGTTCATTTTTACAATGATAATACCTTAAAACAATTTTTTTCAAATAATTAACGGCCAACTCAATTTCAAAATATAATTATAAAAATAAACGAACGCACCATTTATTTCATTTTAACGAACAGATATTGTTACTCAGTTTTGCTTTATCTTCGTTTCACGATTTCATTAAAAAATGTCATAAAATCACATTTTCTCGATCGAAACAAAATTCATTCCGTGTTGAAAACTGGTGTTTAAAAAACCTATGGTGAATCCAAGTTTAATTAATTGTTTCAGTCTATACTGTGAAAAAGCAAATCATAAAAATTAGAAATTCAGTTAAAAATTAAAATTAAAAATAGTTAATGTTAATGCTAAATTTTGTAAGAGAAACTGCTTTTGTGACTGAAAAAAATGGCCACGCCTAAATTCTTTTTGTATACATTAGTATTGTAGCAATTGTAACAATTAATTTTTTTTTTTTCAAAAAGAAAAGAAGAAAAATAAATAAATCTATTATTCAGACGTGGTGATAGTAATGGGAAAAAGTTTTTCAATTGTTTTAACGTACCTGGTTAAGCAACGGGAAGAACAAGATTGTTATTAAATTGGAGTTGGCAAGCTGGAAGGGAATTGGTTAAGTGTGAATAAGAGACATGAAAGAAAAGGTGGCTGATATTGACTAGGGAAGCTGGAACGGAATTGTTTTTGGATTTGAATTGGTAGAGAGATCAGATGAGGATGACAACAGGAATGATTTAGCTGTAAGTTTATATTAAATTAAATTTATTCATTTTGTTCTAAAATTGAATATAGTATTATTAGCAAATTTTAACTTTTGTCTCTGGTAGTATATTCCGAGAAATGTCAGTATAGAGACGTAAAACAATAAGAGATTCCTAAAATTAGAGTTTGCCTGGGGGTACTTGTTTTTCCAGCATTTGTATAATAATCGATTTTGTAATTTTGCAAAAAGGTCCAAAACGTATTCACAAGGTGGATACTTACAATCTGGCTTCGATCCAGGGCCACAACACAGTGAGTGCTTTTCAATTCAGTCTTTAACTATGTTTTCTACATAGGAACCCCTAGATTGTTTTTGGAGAGCGTAAGGAATTGAATCTGGAATAAATTGAACTCTGATACTGAGTACATCCCGCGATGTCAGCTAGTGCCTCGATTTGGTTACCTTGGGCAATTTCATTCGCCCCCAGAACGCGTGTTACAATGTGAGTGAATTCAATTTAAACAAAAAAAATATTAGGGGGAAGTTGTCTATATCGTACCATCTCCTAAATTGTACCACCTAATTATTTATCTTCCTCAGTGATTTTGGTGAAATCTATGAATTAGAACTTGAAGTGAAAGTAGTTTCAAAAGATTTCCGCCAGGTTTCAATCATTTTTGTGAATGCAGCTATTTTTAATCGCCTGTTAAAAATTGGAGCGAACTCGATGCAGTATTTGTTTGCAGTTCATAAGGTTTATTTAAAAAAGTATTACATCTTTTAAATTATATTTCACATATTCTGTTAGTTTTTACTGTTTTTATTATACTCGAAAAAAAAATTCTCAAAAAGAATATTTTTTATAAGTTTTCTTACAAAATAAAGTAAAAATGTACCAGTTGCGTAAATCGTACCCGTTAAAATTCCTAAATTGTACTACTACGTGCTACTTCTACTACGTAACTGTAACTGCTTATATTATTATAATACGATATAAGCGATATAAGCCGTTAAGAAGCCGATATAAGCCGTTAAGAAGCTGATAAGAAGCCGTTTCGATTTTAACACATCCGCAATTGCTAATTTCAGATCTTCTTCTTTTATATTGGTTCGATCAGTTTTTTTTATATAATTTTTTTTTATATAATTTTTATATAATTTTATGTAATTGCAGATTACCATATGCAGATTCAGCGTTCAGATCAGCGACTAACGTTAAAAAAAACTACTGTACCTTACAATTGTGCCTTTGTCTGGGAGTGTAAGTACCTTACAATTGTGGCCAATAACGTGGACTCCCATGACTCCCTCCCATGTACCTTACAATAAAATTTTATTGTAAGGTATTGTACCTTAGAAGCTATTGTACCTTAGAAATAAGTAATTGTACCTTCAGTACCAAGTTCTGGGTATTGTACCTTAGAAGGTATTGTATGAATTGTACCTTATCATCAATGATTAATCAAATTGTACCTTAGTGTACATTACATTGATTATTCATATTTAGGTATTGTACAATTGCAATAAGTACTTGTACTCAAGTACTTGTACTCAAGTACTTGTACTCCCTTGCAATTTAGGTATCGTACAATACCTTCTAAGGTACAATACAAAAAAAATAATGGGGAATATTCGTCAGAGACGAAAGTACCCCACATTCGTGTGACGAAAGTCAATGGTGCAACACCAAAGGGTAGTAGTAGTTTAGGACCGTTTAGGACCTAGTTTAGGACCATTATAATATAATAGTATTATATTATTAAATAAGTAATTGTACAATAAACTATGTACCTTAAACCAGCTATGTGGTTGGAACCAGCTCCCAGCTATGGGAGTCATGAGAGTCCACGTTATTGGGCACAATTGTAAGGTACAATCGCTTTAAGGTAAGGTACAGTAGCTGGTATTTAGGTATTGTACAATTGTGAAATATCATATATAGAAATATCAGCGACTAACGTTAATAAAACTATTGTACCTTACAATTGTGCCTTTGTTATTCTTATTTCTAAGTGGGTTCAATACCATTTTATTGTAAGGTATTGTACCTTAGAAGGAATCTTCCGCTTGTACAATTGTACCTTAGAAGTTATTGTACCTTAGAAATAAGTAATTGTACCTTAGAAATGTAATTTAATAAAATTTTATTGTAAGGTATTGTACCTTAGAAGGTTAAGGTATTGTACCTTAGAAATAAGTAATTGTACCTTAGAAATAAGTAATTGTAATGAGTAATTAACCTTAGAAATAAGATTGTACCTTAGTGTAAGGTATTGTACCTTAGAAGGTATTGTACCTTAGAAACGCTGACCAGCTATATCAGCGACTAACGTTAATAAAACTACTGTACCTTACAATTGTGCCTTTGTCTGGGAGTCACAAGTACCTTACAATACTAAGTATGAATGCATATGAATCAACAGCATATGAATAATCAATGTAATGTACACTAAGGTACAATTTGATTAATGATTGATAATTATTCATATAATACCTTATTCGTACAAAACCTTACAATAGTAAGGTTGTACAGTCATGGGAGTCATGGGAGTCCACGTTATTGGGCACAATTGTACCTTAGAAATGTAATTTAATAAAATTTTATTGTAAGGTATTGTACCTTAGAAGGTATTGTACCTTAGAAATAAGTAATTGTACCTTAGAAATACCAGCTACTGTACCTTACCTTAAAGCTATTGTACCTTACCATGTTTGAAATGAAAAATGAAATGGACCTACTCATACATTTGACCCCTCTAAAGGTCATCACGGTGGAGCTATGAATTATTTTTTAAAATTTTTATTCATATTTTGAGTTTTTTGTATGGGAACCCCCCTAAGGGTTGAAGATAGGGTGTTGATGACTTAGGGTGAAATATTACGATTAAAAAAATATTAGGACCTTGTCATACATTTGCCACATCTAGGAATCACTTTGGGTCAGTTACAGCCAATTTATGCAAAAAAGTTTATTTTTCCACTTATGTATGGGAACGTCCAGAAGGGAGGCAGACAGAGGATAGGTATATTAGGAAGAAATGTTTGAAATGAAAAATTAAATGGACCGACTCATACATTTGACCCCTCTAAAGGTCATCACGGTGGAGCTATGAATTATTTTTTTAAATTTTTATTCATATTTTGAGTATTTTGTATGGGAACCGCCCTAAGGGTTGAAGATGGGGTGTTAATGACTTAGGGTGAAATATTACGATTAAAAAAATATTAGGACCTTGTCATACATTGTTAACGTTACATATATAATTCGTTAACAATGTATATAACAATGTACGGATAATATTCGTTAACATGTTAATATGTTACAATTAATTACATTCGAGAGTTTTATTTAAAGTAGTAGGTAGTAGTATTAAAGTAGAAGGTAGTATATTTTATATTTCGTATATATATATCGACTATACGGAGTTATTCTATACCGAGTAGCTATACCGAGTAGCTTATATCATACCGTTGCTTATATCGTACCAATTTTTATACTGGAAATTTGTACTGGATATTACCAGAATACTTAAATGCAGCATAGAACATAGTCTAAATTTTGTCTAAATCAAAATCCAGACATGTAGGAGTCACTTTGGGGGTAGTACGAATTAGGACGTGGGTGGTACGTATTAGGAAACTAGTTGCATAAATCGTACCAGTTGCAGCATCTTACTATTTCTCTATTATACTAGCCGGATGCACAAATTTACTCAGTTTTTTAGAGGAAATAAGTATTAAAAATATCAAATTATCGATATCGTCTAAAGGTTATAGAAAAAAAAAAAATTTTGGAATTAGTTATCGAATAAAATATAAAAATCAGTACGATATAAGCAACTCTCCCCTATATTTAAATATATCTATTTACATAAAAGTAAAAACAATTTCTTAATTTTTATGTAAAAATAATAAGACTTTAAACTATTTATTATTAAAAATCTATATGTTTATTCAAACAAAGTTAGGCGACATTAAAAAAATAATTTTTATAAGCCATGTGGAATATGACTTGTTTGTGGAAACAGGTATGTATATTTAGATTCTTTTGATATACATAGTGTATTCGTTTGGACTGTACCGCGTATGGACAAAAAATCAGAATTTTTTGTCTGAATTTTAGAATAGTTTCCGCTCGTAACAAAAACAACAGTACAATTACAGGGTAAAAAGATCACTTGGATTCTGTTCTATTTTTTAATTTCAAATATACTCATATTGTTGATTTTTTGTCACACAATAAAATTTTTATAATATTATAACTTTTATAAAAAAGAAAAATATCCAGAAAACGATAAACAAACAAAAATCACAAAAAAAAATTCAGTACAACTTCTAATTCTACACCACCAATTTTACGATTCTATTTTTTGTAAATGGTGTGGACAAAATAACACCGTCGTAAAAACAACCAAAAGGCTGTAAAAAAGCCACACCATGTTTTTCTTTAGCTTGAAACTATCATTTTAACTATAACAAATAAATTCTTGTATCTTATTCTTTACAAAAACTTCTCAAATCATTAAGCACTAGTTATAAAATTTTTTAATGGCATTTTGTTTTCTAAACACCTAGCTATATTATAAAATTTAAGTAAGACTCTAGAACTACATATCATAATTCTAAAATATATAATAAATATGCACATATATTAAAATTTATTTAAACAGAGGAAATATAATTTATTTTTTTTCTATAAAAACTGCTCGCTTTCACTTACATATTTCTTAAACAAAAACCTTGGCGCGACCTTTTCTTAGTGTGACAATAAAGCCAACCGCATAGTGACTATAGTTGACCCATAGTAATATTGGTATAAACATTATATTGAAAATCTTGAATGAATCTCAATGAATGTTAAAATTCAGTACGAAAAGAAATTTATTGATAATGTTATTTCATAGTCATCGTTATATTGTTATAGTTGCCATTTGCTAGATATTCTTACAGCAAATCATATTGATCGCGCCAAGTAACGCAATCTCTTAAATCAAACGAAAACACAAATAAAAACAGATGATTAAAAGCCATCACATCATAAAATGTGTTGGGTACTATAGTTTGCGTAGTACATTTGATATCAATGGTTCAGATCATAGATCAAAACCAAAATTGTATGTCGGTATTGCAGAATAACTGCAACATTTAATTTCTAGCACTCAACAGGCTTAATTTAATAATGTGCTAGCACTGAATGTGCTTAAATTTATTGTTATATAACTCGATTCTGCCAGTTGGTAGAAACGTCAATTTGTTGGTTTTGTTTACCAATTGAAAGAAATGTAATTTTAAAAAGATTAAAAAATCTTTTATAAAACGCTAACCATGCGCTCTAATTATTCAGTATCGATTCGGTATCGATATCAGTATCGAATTAATAGTTGATTTGTTAATTGCTCGAGTGATTTCTCAATCGGTCATTTTGTGATTTATATCAGATTTGTCATCGTCATCGTTCATGTTTATTTCTTAAATTTAAGTTGTTGTTGTTGTTCATTTTTAATTCTTCGAGAACACAAGAACCAATATGTTCGTAGTTGCTTGAATTAGTTTTTGATTGTTACTTACGACGTGTTAAGAATTGTTAATTAATTAACTATTTAATCGTAGTTATTAAATAATGGCAATTGTTCAAAGATTAATATGTTAATTATAAACTGTGGAAACCTAAATCATACAGTGTTTGTTTCTTTGGATGGTGATGAGTGTCTCCACCACGCTTGAAGCTGTTTACAACTCACGCAATTATTATTGTAAAAAATACCGTTGGATGGTGATGAGTTTCTCCGCCACGCTTGAAGCTGTTTACAACTCACGGTCAGTATGTGTTTAATATCATTGTAATTCAATGTTGTTTATTATTGCAGTGTTCATCGTTATGATAATCGTAAACCGTCAATTTCCTGTTGCATTACTGAAGCAATTATTATTGTAAAAAAAATACTGTTTGCTGAGGCGTCGTCAATTTATTGCTAGTCATCGCTAGTGCTTAATTAATAGTATCAGTTGGGATAATTGTATCAGTTGTGATTGCTCATCGTCATCGTTTATTTGATCCATCAAAATATTAATATATTCTTCGCTTATCGAATAGTCGTCGCTAGTGCTTTATTAATTGTCATCGAAGATTACTAGATCGTATCATTCCTAAATGCTCATCGTCATCGTTTATTGGATTCATTAAAATAGCAATACTGTTTGTTACTGAATAGTCGCCGTTATTGCTGTACTGATTGTCATCGAAGGTTATTGTATTGTACCATCGTTTTACTGATTGTCATCGAAGAATATTATGTTATATATGAATACTCATCGTCGTCATTTATTGGATTCATTAAAATAGTAATACTGTTTGTTACTGAATAGCCACCGTTATTGCTGTACTGATTGTCATCGAAGGTTATTGTATTGTACCATCGTTTTACTGATTGTCATCGAAGAATATTATGTTATATATGAATACTCATCGTCGTCATTTATTGGATTCATTAAAATAGTAATGCTGTTTGGTACTGAATAGTCACCGTTGTTGCTGTACTGATTGTCATCGAAGGTTATTGTATTGTACCATCGTTTTACTGATTGTCATCGAAGAATATTATGTTATATCATTTATGAATGCTCGTTATCATTTATTGGAGGTACCAAATTAGTAATGTGCTGATCCATGTATTGAAAGCTTCGTCATCATGTCAGTCATCAATTGATGATATATTGTTGTATGGATTGAAATATTCATCACTCAAACCATTTGCTGATGTGGCATCGTCGAATTACTAGTCCATCGAACAAAATCAAATGCAGTCCACTAATTGTCCAAATAACTCGCCGCATCACATATCTAATATAAAATTAAGCATACCGTAATAATATAAAGGGAATTTTAAATAGATTACTTTACTTCAGGAAAATTGTAGAATAATAGATTGTTGTATGAGCTTAGAATGAAGGCAATTCTTCATGAGGATGAAGTTTCCCGAAACGAGCGTAGCGAGTGGAGGGAATCATCGGAGTGAAGAATTGCCATCATCCTAAGCGAATACAAGATGCTATTTTATCCACGACTATAAAAAATTTCGTTTAATTTCCAGTTTTCATGCAAAAATTTGTATCGTCATATTGAAATAAAAACATCAAAGATAGCGAAAAACAAAACAAGTTTGTTGTTTAATTTGTTAGGGGAATATTTAATAAACTATAGAGCTGTTAAAGAATTTTAATCAAATTCACTAGTTGTGGAATGAATACAATTACAATGGAAGACATACGCATGGAAAGCATATATTCTTTAGTAGTCGTGGATAAAATATGATACTGACTTAATTAATATAATTAGTAGTCCACGGTTGAATTTATCGGCTTTTCACAGTCGTCTGACAATAGACCTTACGAATGACATTATTAAATTAATTGAGAAAAGGTCGCGCCAAGGTTTTTGTTCAAGAAATATGTAAGTGCAAGCGAGCTACTAAATCTACTAAATCTATAAATGTAAATCTACGACAGCCAATAATAAGATGCTGTGAAAGCCTTTAAAATTGTAGAAATCCGATCCTGAATGTGGTGGTTTGGTAATTCGTATATGTTTCCCGTCAATAGCACCTAGGGTGTGCGGAAAATTCCAAATGTTCCAATAATCTTGAATAATCTTCTGCCATTCAGCCTCCGAGTCATCTAAAACAATATTTTTATTATGTACAAAATTCCCATTTATATATCTTATTAATAATTTTTTATTTGTTTATTGTTTAGGTGGAATATGACGTAGCTGAAGAAGCCATTGATTATGATTATGAAGAATCGTCAAGGTCAACCACAAGCAATACAAAAAAATTCGGCCAAAAAACAAACCAAATATGAAGAGGCCATTGCCCAAGTTTGTTCATCAGAAATTTTGAAGCCAATGACAATATTTCAAACATTTTCGTCGACAGTTGGCCTTCAGTTAGAAGAAATACATAAATTAAATGTAGCAGAAGCTTTTTCTTGCATGCAAACCATCCAAAACGTAATTGGAAATAAACTTTCTGAGCTACTAGCAAATAAATCTTCAGCTCAAACATGCAACAAACATCATAAAGAAAAAACTCTACCACCAGCACATTTTGAACAAATTGATTCAAATTTGGCAGACATCAATAATACTTTTAGGACATCCGCCCCAAAAATTAAAACCAACACAACATCTACTTCAATTAATTTTACAAAACAGAACAGCTCATACTTTTCAAGAGATTCTATTTCACCAAAGTTCTATGAATTTTCACCTCAGCCGGATGCTTCAGCTTCAAATTATCTAATATCTGCGACTAAACCGATTAGACAAACTTTCAACAGCAATACAATATTCAATATACCATCACCACCACCACTACATACTATACCAGATTCTAAACGGATAAAAGTTTTGGACGATGTAAAGGTCATGTTCAAATACGACAAATCTTCATTATTAAATGATGCAATAATGGGCGCTGGAATCACTAATGCAGATAATATCAGCAACAGCGAATTTATTTTGGATGATGTTTCGACATTGTGATTGTTTATTTTTATTTCTTGCCTACTTGATGAATTGGCGATTTTTTTTAAATAATACACTGAATTGTGATGAATTTATTGTGATTTTTTTAAACTTAATAAAATTTAATAATACCATTATATGAATGAGTCTTGAATTACCTATAATACATTAACTTACTTTTAAATATTTTAGTTGTAGTTGAGTGTACAATGCGGTAAGCACTTCTGGTACAAAGCCGGATAATGTTTTTTTTGAAACATGGGACAAAAATTCTAATGACTGGTAAGAATCCCCAGTTGCTATATACCTTAAGGTTATAGCCAGTCGAATGAGCGTATCCCGTTTTTGTATTTCATCGTGTACCTGAAACATATTTCTTTAGTATTATGTATTTTAAAGTGTAAAGTATGAATTCTTACTAATAGCAATATTTCATTATATTGTTCAAAAGTTAGTCGGGTGAAATTTTTAAACGAACTGTTTTGTCCCCCCAATAAGCTTTCCAATAATTTGTGTTCCAAAAGATTGGATGTACGCTCTGCCAAAAATGGGTTAACCCAATATGCCCGTTTTTTTCGAATTTCTCTTTTTTTCAAGTTCTTCAAGCTTTTGTAAAATTTTTAATTGCTTGAAGTCGCCTCTCCATATTGTATAATTTTCTTCGGACAAATTTGTTTTATATTCTGGTTAGAACAAAGTCACCACAAGTGTTAAAAATAAGTAATTTTTTTACAGTTTTGATAGAATTTTGTTTGACGTTTGAAGATATTATTATGATAGTGAAATGCACAGCTATGATATTTTTTGAACAAAAATTTGTCAACACATTGAAAAAAAACGTATACAAACATAAAATTGCTAATAGAAAATATCAGTGATTTTGCATAGTGTAGACACCAAGTAATGCAATGAATTTAAAAAAAATTAGTTTATACGTAGTATTTTTATTTTAGTTCGTATGATGTGTGCCTCACACCAACTTTTTGAGCTAAGTCAGTGTCTTTTCATTTCATACCCAAGTTGAGCTATTGACCACCAGGCGGCGGACGAAAACTCTCCTCGTCAGCTTGCTTTTCAATTTAGTTGTCAATTCATTGAAACGTCAATATATTTAAAAACAGTTATTTAAATAAAATGGAAAATAATTCAAATTTATACAAAAGAAAATATTCGGTACGATGTAAGCATTTTAAAAAAGCAAGCTCCCAAATGCAATTTCATTATCATCCTCCATTATGACAATGTTTACAAATTTTGACATTTAAAAAGATTCTAATTTAAATATGTGGTCAGGCACAGGTTGTACGTTTGATTCGAGTGACATCTATGAATAGCATATGTGCACTGGCAATTAATTTAGAAGAGTCAGTGATTTAGCAAAAAATACTAGTGTGAGCCACACAGCAGTAGTAAATATAAAATATCTGAAGGAGAGCTATTGTTATTTACTACTACTGGAGCGGAAATCGAAGCAAATATTTTTGGGCCATTTTTGGAAGAATATGTAGAAAGTTAAGGATTTTTTATTGAAATAAAAATAAAAAGTATGTTTATTACCTTTTTTTTTATTTATATCACTTTATTGAAAAATGTTTTTGTTATATTATATTTATTTATTATATTAATTAAATTTAAATAATATTTCAGATACAGAAAATTATGTAAGTTCTATTAGTGAGCCATTAAGCGTGGAAGAGATTGGTGAAATTTTGAATACAAATCTACCATTTGGAAATTCAACAGCCGAGCCTTCAAATACAACTGTTGTGTGCACAAGTACTCCGGATATACTGCCTGACAAAGAAATTATTAAAAATTTAGATGAAATTAAAATTATCTTTGCTTCATATTCGTTAGGATAACCTCTTGAAAACAAGCATTGCAATAGCAAAAGCAATAGTAAGTAGTTGTCTTAATGTGGATAAATCCTAAATGTAAATGGGTTTTATTTTATTAAATGATGATTTAAATTATCAATAATTTTTTTTATTTTTTATATAGTTTAACTAAAAGAGACTTTCAAACTCTAACAAAAAGTATTTGTGAAATTTTTAATAATCCTCCAGAGCTTGGACAAGATATTATTTATATAGTCTTTGAAAATAATAAGTTAGCCCGATGAAAACTCTGGGATGGGTATAATAACAAAAGAACGCAATTAAGTAATTCGGGTGTTATAAAAAGACGTTCTAGGACAAAAGGGAAGACGACTTCTGTATCCAATCTCAGTATTAATTCTGATTCTGCAGGTACATTGTATATATATAACATCTCTGTACTTAGTATAAACGACCAACCTATATTTAGTTGTATTCAACTTAAATTATCCTCTGTATAAGCTTCTCACCGTGTTGGCTTAAGGTGAATTGCTTATACGGTGAATATTTTAAGGAGAATTGTCCGGATCCTAAAAAAATTATGTCCTTACATATTTTTGATTTATTTTTATTTTAAAGGTATTATGATATTAAAATTATTATTTATTCTTATATATTTAAAGGTATTACATAAGACTTTGCGAACTCTGCTTTCTCTGCGAACTCTGCGAAATAACAACAAGAAGTTTATTTACAAAAAGTATAACAGAAGATATAACTTTTTTGACCCAAAACACGACTGATTGGAATGTGATTTTAAACAAGTGGAAAACACATTTTCTTTCAGGTCAAATGAATTACTAGGAAGTATTTCAACAGTGGAGTACTTACAAAAGTATGTTTTATATTATATCATATACAACCCAGCTACGATTTTAATTGGTAATTTTGTTGATTTTTATCATTGTAACAGTGGGCCGTTATAATATCAATTCGAAACCACGTCCATGGCAGAGAGTCTATATAGATTTTTTGGGACCGTATCCTCGTTCTACACTTGGTAATACGGTCATACTGATTGTTCTGGATCATGTTAAAGTTCGTACTATTGAAACCACTTCGCAATGCAACTTCACCGAAGTATGTTCACCGGCATCACCGAATGCATGTTTGAAGAATGACGTGTTTCTAACCTATGGGGTACCAGAGTTTCTACACAGCGACAACGGTAAACAGTTACTTAGCAACACGTTTTAGAACTTATTGTCAGACGTCGTGTGGTAACCCACCCACCATTTCAGTTTACTTAACTTCGGTTTAACACCGTATGTATCCAGTGTACATTCATACCATACATTGTATTGTTACTCAATATCATATTCTAATTATTATGTTAGAATAAACAAAATTTAATCGAATGATTTCTTAATTTGTTTAAAAGAAAACAAAAGTTTTATTTTACATTGTATGATGGATTTATGTTTCTCCAAAAATGCAAGACAGCGTATTTTGTCACGTAGTTCTTAAATTGAAGAACGATTGTTTAACGATGAAGAAAATCGAAAAATCAGTTGTTGTGTGGTAACGAAAGTGAGCTAAGCTCCTGATCTATTTCTATTTTTATAGTTGTGAATTAAAATTCAAATATTATATTAATTTTGTATTAAAAATAAAGAAAATTAATTGAAATTAATTATTATATTAATTTGTGTTAAAAATAAAGAAAATAAATTGTGGTTATTAAAATAAAGTTTAACCTGTCGTTATTAATAAAATAAAGCTATTAATTGTGTTTATTAATACATACGACAATTATAATAATATCACCGATCGGAGGATTAAGGGCCCGATTCTTGTATCTATGTTATCCACATATTGAAGTGTCTGGGCACAACAGTCGGCATCAAACATATCAGGACTGGTGTTTATAGTCCGCAGAGCAATGCTTCAGAGAGAGTGAACAGGTCAGTTCTCGCAGCAATTCGAGCTTTCGTGAAGGATCAACACGACAAAAGTTTTCTGCTAAGCTGGCTCCGAAATTCTTACCCGCAATAATTAAAACAAGAATTGGTAATGTACTTTATGAGTGCGAAGATACAAACGTTAAGAGTATTGGAGTCCATCACGCCAAAGACAACAAAGAATGATGTCTTTCGTTCGGTAGAGTAGTTCTTTCGTCTAATTTTCACCGTTGGGGTTCACACTTCCGAGGTTGCATATTACTGGTTTGCATCGAGGATTCAATGGTGCTGACGTTCGGATGGGTGGCAGTTTTAAGTACTTAGTGTCAATTCCTAGGAATTTTGCGAGAATTGGAATCTGTCCCTCACCCGCGCTTCAGTGACTGTTGACTTCTTGATCCCAGACAAGATTTTCAAAACACCAGTTCGAAGGTTTCTCAATCTAAAACTAGTGACGACATTCTTCTTTTGACTCTAAAGTCAGGTATCCCATCTTTCTTTGCGACTGCCAGGCTTTGGAGTCATGGTTGTTATGTCGTCCATACGTGCAATTAAAATCTCTAAGAATCTCCAAGAAAACTCAACGATAGTAAATTTCCCAAAATAACTCATAAACCAACGAAGACACAACGAAAATACAATTAAATAACTTCAACTCTGGTAATTCTTCTTTTGATCATCATCATCATGGTTGTCAAAAAAATTATGATGATTCATTCGAGTTTTAACTTTAAAATAAATAAGTTTGCTAATTTTGACTTAAAAACAAATGAATTTTCTATTTCCATGTATAACTTAAAATATAAATAAGTTCTCTTAAAAGAAAACAAATTAAAAACAAGTTTAGTTTTTTAAACATAATAACAAATAAAAATTTTGTTCTATTATTGTTGTGGTAATCAAACTATAAATTGCAAAATAAACATACATATTAAAACTCATAGTTCATGTTTAAATAATAATCAAGAAAAAGCGTTAAAACTTATTATCAATATATCAATGTATTTTTTTTGATATTACAAGAAAAAGGAAAACAGAATTTAGTCTTTGAAGAAATTGTGTACGGCGTTATTCT
The DNA here is from genome assembly GCA_963693315.1 of Diogma glabrata. Taxonomy (NCBI): domain Eukaryota; kingdom Metazoa; phylum Arthropoda; class Insecta; order Diptera; family Cylindrotomidae; genus Diogma; species Diogma glabrata. Next base: position 316,009,262 of record OY856186.1, read on the forward strand.
ATATAATAAACACGCCAGCAATATGTATAATTTTTTCATATAACGATGCCGTCTAGTGACATCTTGTTTTGCTAACTAACATTGTTGCTAACTTCATTATTTAGACTCAATACATTTTGACATTAATCAAGCGTTACTGGTAGGAGATAGCTACATATTTTAAACTGTATTCAAGTGATTGTTAAAATTGTATTGTTAGTGATTATTGTTTTTGCTGTTAAACCAAAAGTATTCAGGATGGCAGAGGTACAAAAATTAAAATGTCCGTTATGCAATAAATTATTACAACCCCCATATGGCCTTAATCGGCATATGAACGACCAACATAAGATTAAAAAAGTAAAAAATCAATGCGAACAATGCGGCGAAAAATTTAAGAAAAGAGACGATCTTGATAAACATATTGTTGACGATCATCATCTACCATATCAACATAAATGCCAGCATCCGGGGTGTTCCAAAATGTTCAAGCAAAAGAACAATTTAAACCAGCACATACGTTCGATACACGAAAAACAGATCGGCGGAGTACAAGCATTTGAGGGCGCTCCGTGTCTTGTTTTTTTAGCTATGATTTTTTCTAAAGATGGCCGATTCCAATGTATGACGAAAAATTGTGTCAAGTTAAGACAGGAATAAATAACAAAATCTATTGGACCAAACAAAGAGTGATCAACAGCAATAGCTCAGTTTTGTGCTTTGTCACTCGGAATCTATCTTGTTTGCAATCTAATGTCAAAAGAAGATTAAACTGGAATAGGAAGGTTAAACTAGCATTACGCATTTCTTATACAAAATAATACCTATTACACATAGACGAAGATAGCCGCTATCTCAGGATCATCCATCAACTGGAAAAAAAAAATACCAGCAAAGTTTTCTTTTAATTTAATTTTTTTATATACATATATGTTTCCGTAAATTTCTTTGTGGTAAATGAGTTAAGATGAAAGGCTAAGTCCTTGAGATAAGAGATAACAAATTTTAGATTCGTCTGGGGCAATCGGCGTAGTTATCCGGCGTAATATTGAATTTGTTTTTCTTGTAAATTTTGTTTTTTGGCATAGAAAGACCAATATGTAATATCGACGATGTAGTATCGGCTCGAATAGACGTAAAAATTAAACATCCGGAAATTAACACTATTGATACTTGGTTGTATTCGTATAAAGCAATTCTAAAGAGGGCCAAATTGTTACGAGATAATAGTTTTATTGCAATCATTGATAAAATCAATGCGTTTGAAGAAGGAAGTAAGTTGTTGTATGTAGTGTTTTTATTAAACATTATCTTAAGAATTATGTTTTCTAAATCAATATTAAAATAAATAAAATATTTATATTTTTGACAAACGTAAATGCTAGATGCAAATTAATTATATTTAATATATTACTTACAGAAATAAAAGCAGCTTTAACACTATTATTAGTTTCATATATATTGCCACATTGTGGGAAAAAAATGCAAAAATTGTTGGTAGAGCTACGAAAGCAGAAATACAAAAAAAGTTTATATCTGTTATTAATGTAACGAATTTTTAAATAGTATTTTATATATATATATATATATATATATATATATATATATATATATATATATATATATATATATATATATATATATATATATATATATATATATATATATATATATACATATATATATATATATATATATATATATATATATATATATATATATATATATATATATATATATATATATATATATATATATATATATATATATATATATATATATATATATATATATATATATATATATATATATATATATATATATATATATATATATATATATATATATATATATATATATATATAAATATATTCTAATTTCATAATATTTTATACAGAGCTTAAGTGAACTGCAACGAGATAAAACAGATCTTCTAATATCGGTTCGATTTGTTGCAGACGTAGAAGGAATAACATATGCGGACTTCAAAATGGGAGATCAAATTTTCAAGTGTGAAGATCCGCTGCCAGCAGTTGAAAACCTCTTTCGATATATATTTGCCTTAGATATAAAATATCCTTTGGCATGTGCACATGTTTGGCAATTTATACAAATTTTTATATTTAAAATTATCCCAAATACTTGTGATATTATACCTCCCTCACAAACATTAGCAAACGATTTATCACAAGTTCGTTTTGAAAACCTGAAAACTCTAAATGTTTATGCTCGTTTTAATTTTCTTTCGATACATGAATTTATATTTTCAGCAAATTAGATGTATGTGATTGTATTTGATAGAGGGTGATTCCTATTTTTGTTTATATCTTTCAATTAGCTGGAAACAATAGGCATTTGATAGAACCAATCTATTAACCGGTTTTGATGTAATTGTATTAATAATATCGATAGCTACAAAGCGGAAGGATACTATGCAATCAACTTTTTTCTCCCTCGTTTACCATAAGTAAAAATACTATATATAGCTAATTTTTTTGAAATAATATTAGTCCGCGTTTTATATTTTAATAAGCATTAAAGCTTAAATTTTTCAAAAAGTCGCGATTTATAAATTCAAAATGAATTGATTAATATTCATCGATTTCAATTATATTATTTGGAATAATACAAGTTCATTGTGTTATGAAAGTGCATTTTATCCAAGTGAATTTGTCCTTGTAAAATGTCAACTTTGAAACAAACTGATTCAAATCGTGTTCGAAAAGGTGAGATTAACTCGTTTGCAGTTCTTCACATAAAAATAAATGAAAAGTGGCATAACAACAAAATATTTAGCTTAATTTGTAAGTTAGCGTACACAAATTTAGCTCGTCGTCAATATTTGAACGAGCTCGATTTATTTCAACGCGAAACATATATGTACAAAGCACTGTTTGAGGAATTGTTAACATTTACAAAACACAACAGTAAACCGTTGTAATGATATCACAGTATTTTTTATTGGGGCATGAAGAGATGATTCGAATGAATTAATCACAAATTATTTTTGGATGTATGATTGTCATCTGGTTCATCTTTTGATTTTGTTCATCTTTGTCGTGATTAAGATAGTGAATTGCATTCTACAAAGCGTCTATGGATGACGCTTCGAATTTTTGGATAAGCGATTTTCGAAATGCAATTTGCGACAGCCAAGAACCAACGTTTGTTCCACAGGTTTGGAAAGAAAACAAACAAATTAATGTAAGCCTTTTGTATTTTAATATATTTAATTTTTTTTAATTTATGTTTGTTCTGTTAATTATTTTCTTTGTTAGCTAAATTTTTGGTTAGTGATTTGTTTGCAACAAAAATAGTGTAAATAAGAGATTTCAAGGGTCAGGGTTTCCGAATTAATTTTACGAAAGTCCAATTCTCTATAGTTCGAATGACTTTCGGATTGCGAAACGCTGCGGAATCGTTCCAAGGGTTTATGCACTCCCTTCTCCGAGACCTAAACTTCTGTTTCATCTACATAGATGACCTCCTAATTGCTTCTGAAATCTTTGAGGAACACCTTAAACATCTAAGAACTATTTTCGAACGTCTTTCATACGCTGGTCTCGTTATCAACGTTGATAAATGCAACTTTGCTAAAACCAACATTGACTTTCTCGGACATTCCATTGATTCAAACGGAATCAAACCTACTGCTGAACGTGTCGATGCTATTACGCGTTAAGAACAACCCGAAACGGTTATGCAACTAAGCAGTTTCCTTGGAATGATAAACTTCTACCGCCGATTCATTCCTCACGCTGGTGGCAACCAAGCCATCCTCAACGATTTTCTCAAAGGTTCCAAAAAGAATGACAAACGCGTCATTCAATCGTCTGAAGACGCTATTCAAGCCTTCGACTTATGCAAGCGGCAACTCAGTGAGGCAACAACTCTTTCTCACCCCTCACACTAATATATATATATTGGGAATTGCATAATATAAAATAACTGAAAATTGTACGGAAATTGGAAGTTGCATAATATAAATAAAATTGGAAATTGTCAGGAAAGTGGAAATTTTAGTAAGAAATGGCAAAGGAAGTGAATTATATTACAGATAATATCGCAAGGAACGGAATTGGGAATTGTTGGAAAAATATATTGTTTGTTTATTTTCCACAACTTGTGACGAAGCATATTCATATTGTCGCGTTTTCGTTTTCTTCGTCCCAAGTGGCTATCCCTGATGAAATAAATCCTCCCAGTAAAATTGATGTTATATTACTCCTCACCCATTAACAAAGTCAGTTTATTAATTTGTTTTGTTCTTCGGTTTTGCTAATCATGCAAAACCTTATTTAGTTAAATTAAAATGTTTCCTCATTTCAGTTTTTTTCAATTTCGTAAAAATACGAAGCTCAGCTTCAGCTTCAACTAGTCAAAAAAAAAAATTCACATACCTCATTACCGTAACAACTGCAAAAATTTATTCCAAAATGCTCAAAATTTTCTTTGTTTTTTCTTTCCGACTGAAATTCAGTCATTTTTGTTTATAATGAAATTAAATATCTTTCTTTATTTAATTGTGGGAAGATTGTGAAGAACACGGTTAAGTGTTTTTTTTTTGGACTCGTGGATTTTTTATTTTCTTTGTTTTTTTGTTATGTTGGAGGTATCAAATAAAACCGAGGTTTGAAGGAGAGAAAAAGCATTGTTGGCGGGGATTCGAAAACGATAACTGAAAGTGGACGGTCGAACGGAGCGAATCGAGTCGGAGATTTTTTTTGTGGATTCTTAGTTTGTTAGTTTTTATTTATATTTTAAGTTTTATTTGTGTTTCCGTTGAGTTTTCTGTTAAAACAAAAATAAAAAAAGAAAGGAAAAAAAAAATTTAAGATTAAAATTTATTTAATATTTTCTATTATTAGTGATATCCGAAAATTAAAAGTTAAAATTGAATAAATGTTCCAAGTTTGAGTGATATCAGCAAGACCAAATAGTTAATAGTTTTAATCATCTGATTGTTAAAAAAATTAAAATTAAACTTGATTTGCTATGTATTATTATTATTGATATCAGAAAAAAGCCAATGGTTCTAATAGTGAGTGATGTCAGCAAGAAAAAATAGTTCTAATAGTTTTGAATCATCTGAATTCTGATTGTTAAAATAACTTAGATATCAGAAAAAAGAACCAAATAGTTCCAACAGTAAGTGATATCAGCAAGAACAAATAGTTCTAATAGTTGTTACTCATCTGATTGTTAAGAAAATTAATATAGGAATTGATTTGATATTTTCTATTGTTATTGAGATCTAAAAGAAAAAAAAAATAAATTATATCAGTGCCTGTGAAATCATTGTAAAGAAAACTTTTGGTGTTTTAATTTCCGAACAAGAAAGATACATATACATGGCAGCTACACGAGTACGTTGAGGGAAATGGGTGAGTTTAGTATCTAAGTTTTAATTTTCTTTGTTTGATCTGGGTTGATTATGTTAATCGGGGTAGTTTGTTGTTCTTGATGGTCACGTCACGACTGACCAGGTTGTGGGGCTTCGATCCTATAATCAATATAGGGTCTGTCCCCACTTCAACCTACTGTAGATTAAGCGATTTGTGAGAGAACATTCTGCAGCGGAACTTCAGGTAAGTAGGGTGGTCTGTCCCTTGTTAATCCGTGTAACGTTATGAACCGCTTCCTATCATGACTATCTAATTACCTCACAACCTACGACCAAAAACATACCCCTAAAAAAAATCATAGAAGCCCGTCCGGATTTCTAACTAGATGTTCAAATCTTTAACGTTGGCTTGGACAATCTTTACTCCTATCTAAGGGGTCTAGGTTGCACTGGAAAACGTCACAAACTAGCTCATCAATAGTAATTGTTCAAAGGAAAATAGTAAATTAAACATTAGTCAAGGGACCTGGAAATTTCAACATAAAAGACTACCACAGGATTTATCAACATTCAACAATAGTTAAGTCTTGTGGCGGCGAAAAATAAATCCTTCTCTTTTTCTGCGTCACAAACAGATTGAAATTTTAACCGTCCTTATAATTAATCATTTCAAACTTCATTCGGAACAACTTCATTCCTAAATTATTCTAAATTTCTAAATCTAAATTATTTTCTTCAATATCCCATATACTTCATTTATTTAATTTGCTTCCTGTAAGATCAAAGCGAGGGCAAGAATGCTTTACCAAGTTTTCTTTAATTTCTATAATATCACCATATTACGAGAAATGGAGAAAACCTTGACATACTGGTTCATGTATATTAATTCATTAACTTTAATTTTGCGAAATTAATGAATTATAATTACATTTACTGTAAAACAGCATTTTTTGCTTGCGTTTGATAATACATGTAAGTACATTTTCTAAATGATATGAGATACCAAGCCTGATGTGATGATTATGATTGGCTAGATAGCCATCATATGAAATCATCACATTTTTTCATTAATTAGACAGACCGGTGAAAAATTTCAATCGAGTAGTCGAAGAATGAATTTTGAAGCGGACGCATGTTCCGCTTAAATTCGAATCCATTTAAGTTTTGTTATTCATTAGGTATAAACCGTTTTTCTATACCAGAAGCACCAAATGCTAAATCCCACTTCTCTCCGTTGCGTCAACCGACTTCGTCTGCACATTCAATACGAGATGATTTGGTGGTACCTCGAAATATTCCACCAGCAAAAACTTTGTTCTCTGGATCTCATCCTGCTCCTGTTAGAACCCGTCAACATCTTGATCAATACTCTACTACAATCTGTAATTGGAATTTAACATTTTCCGGCAGACCTTATGGGCTGGATGTGGAAGCTTTCATCTATAGAGTAGAGATTGACCGAGATGTGTTTTCAAAATGATTTCTCAATTAACCCTCGTAGTGTGTATCTGCTATTAACTGATAGAGCAGCTGAATGGTTCTGGCGATACTATCGCCAAAATCGTTAGCTTATCTGGAACGACATTTGCCATGCTCTCCGCATCGAATTCAGAGACCGACAAACAGATGAAGAAATAAAAGAGAGGATGAGGGCCAGAAAACAGAGGCCAACCGAATTATTTGACGATTTTCTACAATCTCTGTATAGATTATCCGATAAATAATGATTTAGTCAGAAACATTTCAAATCTTTTAATAATTCATTTTCCTCTTAATAAAAGTCGATCAACGATCTTAAACGATCAACGGTCATCTCTTTAAACACCCAAATAAAACGAAAAAATATATTAAACGTCCCCACAAAAATGAAAAATTGAACGAAAGAACGAAAAGCTAATGTCGGTAGTTTTTCGTGGTTTTTGACACGATAAGATAATTATAAATGCCATCATGGCGAATTTTTCAATTCATTCTGTTTTTTTGATTGCAAAAAGAGATCGCAAATTTGATCTAAAGAATAAAAAATTCTAATTTAAAATAAAACAAATATATACAGGGTGAGTTTTTTAAAAAATGCCAGGCTTTTATCTCGAGAACCATGCTAGATGGGACAAAATAACCCAAGTTAATATTTGTTAAGCGTCAAGGGGGACGTCCAATGGTAATATTGAATGACCTTGAAACTCATAAGTATTGGAGATATATGCCAAAATAGGTTTTATTTAAATTAGAACCTATACATTTAATGTTTTTTTTTAATTAAGTAAATCAAACTACACACATTTTGCTTACCAATTTTTTTTGTAAAGTGTACGATTTTGTAGATATGATGAAAATTGATTTGCACTAAAGCAAACGTGTCTTCGCTAAGTTCTTCAGTAAAAAAATAAAATTTCAATAAATCAAAAAAAAAAACGAAAATCAATTTCACGCAGTAGACCACGATGCAATAATATTTAAATTAATGAATGATTTTCATTGTTTTTTTTTTAATTTATCGAAATTTTATTTTTTTTCTGAAGAACTTAGCGAAGACACGTTTGCTTTAGTGCAAATCAATTTTCATCATATCTACAAAATCGTACACTTTACAAAAAAAATTTGTAAGCAAAAAGTGTGTAGTTTGATTTACTTAATTAAAAAAAAACATTAAATGTATAGGTTCTAATTTTAAAAAAACCTATTTTGGCATATATTTCCAATACTTATGAGTTTCAAGGTCATTCAATATTACCATTGGACGTCCCCCTCGACGCTTAACACATATCATCTCGGGTTATTTTGTCCCATCTAGCATGGTTCTCGAGATAAAAGCCTGGCATTTTTTAAAAAACTGACTGATTCGATATCCCGCATTTGATTCAATTTTTTTGTTTGTAATGGTAATATTTTGTTTTTTTGTGTTATTAAAAGTCCAAACGGATTCACAAGCTGAATTACAATAGATAGAAATTTGCTGTTCGAAGAAATATCGGAACATGAAGCCGTTTGTCTAACTTCAAACATCAAGCCAGTTTTAGATAAGATGCGACAAAAAATAAGATTTATTAAGAAATCAGCAGTTCGAAGCGATATTTTATCAAAGCATGTAGTGCTTATAAACAAAGGGAAAAATAAACAAGTATATAAGTTGTATATAACAAGTAATAAGTTGTATATAAACAAGAGAGAAAAAACCTTAAACTAATTTTGGACTGCAAACCCCGCTGGAATACACTCATTTTTGCAGTTAATCGATTTTTAAAATTAATTAACTGTGTTAACTCAACATTAAATGAATTGGGTTCAGAAAAATTTGCTGATGAGGACATTCATGTTTTAAAGGAAGTTTCTTTAGTATTGGAACCTTTAATGGTTGCAGTTGAAGAACTTAGCAAAGAAAATGCCAATCTTATAACTGCTGAGGGAAGGAAACCCTTATATATGTATTCAAAAAACTAAAAGAAATAAATACGCCCCTTTCACAGGATATAATTGAACATTTACAAATTGTAGTTGAGCAACGACGACAAAAAGACTTAATAACGTTATTATTATTCTTACATCATGGTAGGCATCCAAAAAATACCGACTTTTCAAGTTACTCATCAAAAACAACAATAAAACTACTTGCTAAACAATTAGTAAATAGACTTAATCCAGATCAAATCCAAAACGAAATATCGGAATCGGATAGCTCCAGCTCCTCTGATGACACGGACCGCGATTGTGAAAAAACAGCCTACGATGAGCTACAGAAGTCCCTTAATTCATTTACATTAACTAAAATCACCAAGTTTACAGCTTCGAGTGCCTGTGCAAATATTGAAAAGGATTTCAAATTCGTTGAATTGAATAGAGGAATGTGCAGTGAAGTATTGGAAAACTTATACCAAGCGCTCCTAACAATAAAGCCTACCTCAACGGCATGCGAACGGGTCTTTTCAGTTGCCGGGAATATAATAACAAAACTCCGTAGTCGTTTATCTGAAGATACTCTTAATGGACTGGTATTCTTAAAATATTATTTTATAAACAAAAAATAAGTAATTAATCAAAAATTGATTATATTTAACATATTTTAAAATTTTGTTCTTATATAAACTTAAAGTTTCAATAACTTATTTGAATATTTTAAAATTTGCAATGAATAATGAATTATAGCATGATTGAATTCTCTGTTCACAATTTTTGTTTTATCTAATAAATGAAGTTTGTATTTGATTTGTCTTTTTTTTCGGGTTACCCGGGTAGTTCAAAGAATAACTACCCGATACCTGGGTATTGAGTTTTCGGGTATTTTGGAAACTCTACTCTTAAGGCCCTTAAGCCAACTGCCTTTTTAATTTTAAAGTTTTTCAAATCAAAAAAATCAATTCACCAAGTATTCAATAATAAAAAAAATGTAGTAATTTCAATTAATCAATAAACTCCTTGACTACCTAGTTTCAGTTTTATTAACCATCCTCCCATCCCAGATTTTTATTCCCAATTTAGCGTCGATGGCTTTATGGCAAGATCTTCGTTTAACTTTCCATAAATCATGCTTTCAGTTGAAACTGTGGAGTATAATATTGGTTTGACATGAGAGTGTAAAGTACGTGCTCTACATACTTTACCAAAATTTGATGCAGTGAGTAACATTTGCCTTAGATTTACCCATCTTTCTGAAGAATCCTGCCCTATCGTTTCTTTTTGGATATTAAATCTGTCCTGTTGTTGTTTTTTCAACGTTTCCTTTATAGCACGAGCTCGTTCTTTGAAATCGTCGGTGTCGGATTCATCACCATAATCTTCGTCTTTCCATTTCGTCTCGTCCTTTCCAAAATAAACTATATTCAGTTCTATTTTTGTTCTATAATATAAAAATTGTATTTTCTTTTATTTTTAGTTCAATAAATATGCCCCTATATGTATAACATAATATATGTCTTTACAGATTTATATAAACTTATATAATTATCTTATATAACTAACATTTTGATTACAAACATATAAAATCTTATATAACCTGCTTGTATTATTAAATATTCATATATATACATATATTAATAATAAATTAAAAAAATTAAAATTAAATCTATTTAATAATAATAATAAAAATGCATATATAAACTAATGCTCTGAATCTAAACCCTTACTGTCTACACCTGAATCCCTAAACTTCAATTTTCTGGAATAACGCAGATCAACAATTTCAGGAAGCAACCACTGGAAATAAAATTCCTTCAAGCGAAGATACATAGCGTTATTAAAAAATTCCCGATCGTAAAATATTGTTTCAACAAACAAATATTGGTTCAACAGTTTTGTGTCCTGAATTTGCTGATCTGACGTACCCATCCACTACCCAAATACACTATAGTCTTTTTGGCAAATGTGGAGCTGTCCTTGTATTTGGTAGTAGTAATGGTGCTGTTTTTAAGGCCTAAAATAATATTATTTCCTTTATCGAAATTCAAATATTTAACTTTACCGATTTTCAAAGCTTCAAAAACACAAATTTGAAGCCGATTTAGGACACTTAACTTCTGCAATACCGTTACTACCATCAATTAGTCCGTCTGGAGAAGCTCCAAGAAAATAGGCCTTTTCATCAATGAATAAACCACAGCTACTGATTTTTATTCCCAATTTAGCCTCGATAGCTTTTATGGCAAGATCTTCGTTTAACGTTCCATAAATCATGCTTTCAGTTGAAACTGTGGAGTATAATATTGGTTTGACATGAGAGTGTAAAGTACGTGCTCTACATACTTTACCAAAATTTGATGCAGTGAGTAACATTTTCCTTAGATTTACCCATCTGTCTGAAGAATCTTGGCCTATCGTTTCTTTTTGGATATTATATCTGTCCTGTTGTTGTTTTTTCAACGTTTCTTTTATAGCACGAGCTCGTTTTTTGTAATCGTCGGTGTCGGATTCATCACCATAATCTTCGTCTTTCCACTTCGTCTCGTCCTTTCCAAAATAAACTATATTCAGTTCTATTTTTGTTCTATTATCTAAAAATTGTGTTTTCTTTTATTTTATTCAATAAATATGCCCCAATATGTATAACATAATATATGTCTTTACAAGTATATTCAATAATCCAAACAATGAATTACATTCAATACATAAAATATGGAGGGGCTGAAATCTCAAGGCTCTGAGATATCAAGACTTCGGTCTGGGTTAAGGATTTTGATATAGTTTTCGACAAAAACCTTTTTTGACGACATGGTTTTTAGTTTTGGGCAGCGATGCATATAAAACATAACTCTTTGTTAAAGTACAAGTATTTTTTATCTCTGTTTAGAAACTTATTACAAAACTAACACGCAACATCAATACGATGCCGGAAAATTATAACAGATCATAAATTAACATAATTTAGTGAAAAGATTATATACTAGTAAACACCTTTCCATTTAGCGTTTCGATTACAAAATCACAAATTCTTCTTTCAGAATTCCAAAAATATTGTAAAACTATATAAAATCAAACTTTTTTCAAAATTCTAAATATATTCCAAAAATTATTACAAAATCAAAGATTAAAACTTTTGTCAAAAATTCTAAAACTATTGCAAAAATTATAACAAAATCAAAAGTTGAAACTTTTTTCAAAATTATTTCAACTACGTCTTCTACTTGAAACAATTCAAAGCGATTTTTCTGTTCCGGTGTTTACCGCAATCGCGCTGCAAAAATGGGATAAGAGAATAAATTCAAAAAATTTTATATGGGATTTCATACAAAACACAACTTTAATAATTTTAAAAATTATTTATGATTAGAATTGTTCAATTGTGGTAAAATGAGAAATTTCTTAGATAACTTTTAAAATTATTCAAGTTGTGTTTTGTATGGAATCCCATATGAAATTTTTGTGATTTTTTCTCTTAACCCCTTTTGCAGCGCCATTGCGACAAACACCTGAACAGAAAAATCGTTCTATAGGGCGATTTTTCTGTTCCGGTGTTTACCGCAATGGCGCTGCAAAAAGGGGATAAGAGAATAAATTCAAAAACGTTTATATGGGATTTCATACAAAACACAACTTGAATAATTTTAAAAATTATCTATGAAATTTCTCATTTTACTAACAATTAAATAATTTAAATTTGTTTGTGAACTATTATTGATTATATATTAAGCAAAATATATAAAATATTTTATTTTTTCTGTCAGGGAAACAAATACGAAAATAGGTTAAAGTTTTCATACAACTTTGTATTGGAACATTTGGCAATTTTTATGTTTCTTTTTTGAGGGACTTAAAATTAATATTTTATGTATGACCTTTAATATATAGTCAATAATACTTAATAATCAAATTAAAATTGTTCAATTGTAGTAAAATGAGAAATTTCATAGATAACTTTTAAAATTATTCAAGTTGTGTTTTGTATGGAATCCCATATAAAATTTTTGTGATTTTTTATCTTATCCCCTTTTTGCAGCGCCATTGCGGTGAACACCGGAACAGAAAAATCGCCCTATAGTGTTGTGTTCATATTGGATTGTATACAACTTCACATCGTATTGTCAATTCACAATTGTCATTATAAACAAGTTTATAAGAAGTCGAAGAAGTTACATCTTAAAAAGTGATCTATTAATGCAATAGTTTTACTAAAGAAAACAAGAAAAAAATGATGACATTCAACAATCAAATATAACAATATTGCATCAACCATCTCTTCATCTATTAAATGAACAAACAATTAATAATAAACTACAATTATTACCAATATCATCATCATTGGTATCATATACCACAACAACAACATCGGGTACAACATCAACCATCATAACAAGATCATAACAAGAGAATTGATAACACCTAAAAATTTTCTATCTGTGGAGCAAGCTTATAACGCTGATTATTGAAGGTAATTTAATTATAATAAACAAATATTATATTTTGTTATTATTAGTTTTATTCAAAAAAAAATACATTTGTTTTTAATTTAGTAAACTACCTGATACTATTTCTATGATCACTTTTTCTCTAAAATATGGCATATTTTCTTTAACAAATTTAAAATGTGAATTTCTTGTTATGTTTTCAGCATACGTACATGAAAATATGCCACAATCGAAATTATTCTTTTGACGCGGAATATTTTCAGCTTGTTTTAATTTCCAGAAACTTTTGTTGAATGGCAGTTTGATTTTATCAACATATTCTTCTTCAAGATATGTTAACAATCGTTTAAGGAGATTAAAATTTGTTAACAAAAGTTTCTGGAAATAAAAACAAGCTGAAAATATTCCACGTCAAAAGAATAATTTCGATTGTGGCATATTTTCATGAACGTATGCTGAAAACATAACAAGAAATTCACATTTTAAATTTGTGAAAGAAAATATGCCATATTTTAGAGAAAAAATGATCATAGAAATAGTATCAGGTAGTTTACTAAATTAAAAATAAATGCATTTTTTTTGAATAAAACTAATAATAACAAAATATAATATTTGTTTATTATAATTAAATTACCTTCAATAATCAGCGTTATAAGCTTTGCTCCACAGATAGAAAATTTTTCAGGTGTTATCAATTCTCTTGTTATGATCTTGTTATGATGGTTGATGTTGTACCCAATGTTGTTGTTGTGGTATATGATACCAATGATGATGATATTGGTAATAATTGTAGTTTATTATTAATTGTTTGTTCATGCAATATTGTTATATTTGATTGTTGAATGTCATCATTTTTTTTCTTGTTTTCTTTAGTAAAACTATTGCATTAATAGATCACTTTTTAAGATGTAACTTCTTCGACTTCTTATAAACTTGTTTATAACGATAATTGTGAATTGACAATACGATGTGAAGTTGTATACAATCCAATATGAACACAACACTATAGAACGATTTTTCTGTTCAGGTGTTTGTCGCAATGGCGCTGCAATCGGGAAAAAAAATTTAATATGGGATTCCATACAAAACACAACTTGAATAATTTTAAAAGTTATCTAAGATATTTCTCATTTTACCACAATTGAACGATTCTAATCATAAATAATTTTTAAAATTATTAAAGTTGTGTTTTGTATAAAATCCCATATAAAATTTTTTGCATTTATGGGATAAGAGACCATTTTTGCAGCGCGATTGCGGTAAACACCGGAACAGAAAAATCGCTTTGAATTGTTTCAAGTAGAAGACGTAGTTGAAATAATTTTGAAAAAAGTTTCAACTTTTGATTTTGTTATAATTTTTGCAATAGTTTTAGAATTTTTGAAAAAAGTTTTAATCTTTGATTTTGTAATAATTTTTGGAATATTTTTAGAATTTTGAAAAAAGTTTGATTTTATATAATTTTACAATATTTTTGGAATTTTGAAAGAAATATGAATTTGTGATTTTGTAATCGAAACGGTAAATGGAAAGGCGTTTGGCTAGTATATAATCTTTTCACTAAATTATGTTAATTTATGATCTGTTATAATTTTCCAGCATCGTATTGATGTTGCGTGTTAGTTTTGTAATAAATTTCTAAACAGAGATAAAAAAATACTTGTACTTTAACAAAGAGTTATGTTTTATATGCATCGCTGCCCAAAACTAAAAACCATGTCCTCAAAAAAGGTTTTTGCCGAAAACTATATCAAAATCTTTAACCCAGACCGAAGTCTTGATATCTCAGAGCCTTGAGATTTCAGCCCCTCCCTCCATATTTTATGTATTGGATGTAATTCATTGTTTGGATTATTGAATATACTTGTAAAGACATATATTATGTTATACATATTGGGGCATATTTATTGAATAAAATAAAAGAAAACACAATTTTTATATAATAGAACAAAAATAGAACTGAATATAGTTTATTTTGGAAAGGACGAGACGAAGTGAAAAGACGAAGATTATGGTGATAAATCCGACACCGACGGTTACAAAGAACGAGCTCGTGCTATAAAAGAAACGTTGAAAAAACAACAACAGAACAAATTTAATAAAAGAAACGATAGGCCAAGATTCTTCAGACAGATGGGTAAATCTAAGGCAAATGTTACTCACTGCATCAAATTTTGGTAAAGTATGTAGAGCACGTACTTTACACTCTCATGTCAAACCAATATTATACTCCACAGTTTCAACTGAAAGCATGATTTATGGAACGTTAAACGAAGATCTTGCCATAAAAGCCATCGAGGCTAAATTGGGAATAAAAATCAGTAGCTATGGTTTATTCATTGATGAAAAGGCCTATTTTCTTGGAGCTTCTCCAGACAGACTAATTGATGGTAGTAAAGGTATTGTAGAAGTCAAGTGTCCTGAATCGGCTTCAAAATTGTCTGTTTTTGAAGCTTTGAAAATCGATAAAATTAGATATTTGAATTTCGATAAAGGAAATAATATTATTTTAGGCCTTAAAAAACAGCACCACTACTACTACCAACTACAAGGACAGCTCCACATTTGCCAAAAAGAGTATAGTGTATTTGGGGTGTGGATGGGTACGTCAGATCAGCAAATTCAGGACACAAACTGTTGAACCAATATTTATTTGTTGAAACAATTGTAAGGTATAATTATTTTCTTATTAAATAATAACACACATTTCCAGCTTCTCAATGATTTATTCAGAAACATTTCAAATCTTTTAATAATTCATTTTCCTCTTAATAAAAGTTCAAATTCAAACGATCAACGGTCATCTCTTTAAACACCTAAATAAAACAAAAAAATATTAAACGTACCCACAAAAAAAGGAAAAATTGAACGAAAAATGTATTTTTTTTTAATGTTGGTAGACTTTGTGTTCGACACATTAATTATTATAAATGCCATGATGACCGTATATTTTTCATTCAGTCGAGGTTTAAATTTAAAAGTAAATTCATTTCCTTCGTTATCTATCAAAGCTTAAACATAAATTCGCGCTAACGAGTGCTTATAAATCAAATAGTGTTAGGAAGTGTAATTCAAACTTCGTAAATGAGAGTCGAACCATTTTCCCACACGAAAATGTTCCATGTTCCATGTGCCCACATGGACTCATCAATGAAGCAGCGTTTCATTACAATAGTTGTAATTATTATAAATAAATTTGTCATTTATTTTCTTTATAACAAACTAAGTTGTTCATATTAATCAAAATAAATATTACAATAAGCTTTGCTGAGTACTTAAAATAGCTGGTGTTTTTAGTAAATGAGCAGCGGGATATTAACGATAATACATTGGTGACCCTCGATTCCGGTTTTTATCGATGTAAACAACACGCTTTGTTTTTTTGAAAACCTGGTACAAGAAGTACCAGGTTAAAAGGTACGTAATATAAAAAAACAGCAAATTTATGTACAGTGCAAATTCAATATAATCAATAAATTTTTCTCTCTGCAAAAATTTGTTTTTTGGATATAAAAAAAATTTGCTGCAAGAGACGAAGTGGAAAGACGAAGATTATGGTGATGAATCCGACACCGACGGTTACAAAGAACGAGCTCGTGCTATAAAAGAAACGTTGAAAAAACAACAACAGGACAGATATAATATCCAAAAAGAAACGATAGGCCAAGATTCTTCAGACAGATGGGTAAATCTAAGGCAAATGTTACTCACTGCATCAAATTTTGGTAAAGTATGTAGAGCACGTACTTTACACTCTCATGTCAAACCAATATTATACTCCACAGTTTCAACTGAAAGCATGATTTATGGAAAGTTAAACGGAGATCTTGCCATAAAAGCCATCGAGGCTAAATTGGGAATAAAAATCAGTAGCTGTGGTTTATTCATTGATGAAAAGACCTATTTTATTGGAGCTTCTGCATAGGGACTAATTGATGGTAGTAAAGGTACTGTAGAAGTTAAATGTCCTAAATCAGCTTCAAATTTGTCTGTTTTTGAAGCTTTGATCGGTAAAATTGGATATTTGAATTTCAATAAAGGAAATAATATTATTTTAGGCCTTAAAACAGCACCATTTTTACTACAAAATACAAAGACAGCTCCACATTTGCCAAAAAGACTATAGTGTATTTGGGGTGTGGATGGGTACGTCAGATCAGCCAATTCAGGACACAAAACTGTTGAACCAATATTTGTTTGTTGAAACAATTGTAACGTCTAATTATTTTCTGATTAAATAATAACACACATTTCCAGCTTCTCAATGATTTATTCAGAAACATTTCAAATCTTTTAATAATTCATTTTTCTCTTAATAAAAGTTCAAATTCAATCGGTCATCTCTTTGAATACCTAAATAAAACAAAAAAATATTAAACGTACCCACAAAAAGGGAAAAATTGAACGAAAAATGTATTTTTTTTAATGTTGGTAGACTTTGGGTTTGACACATTAATTATTATAAATGCCTTGATGGCCGTATATTTTTCATTCAGTCGAGGTTTAAATTTAAAAGTAAATTCATTTCCTTCGTTATCTATCAAAGCTTAAACATAAATTCGTGCTAACAAGTGCTTATAAATCAAATAGTTGTAATTATTATAAATAAATTTGTAATTTATTTTCTTTATAACAAACTAAATTGTTCAGATTAATTAAAATAAATATTACAATAAGCTTTGCTGAGTACTTAAAATAGCTGGTGTTTTTAGTAAATGAGCAGCGGGATATTAACGATAATACATTGGTGATCCTCGATTCCGGTTTTTATCGATGTAAACAACACGCTTTGTTTTTTTGAAAACCTGGTACAAGAAGTACCAGGTTAAAAGGTACGTAATATAAAAAAAACAGCAAATTTATGTACAGTGCAAATTCAATATAATCAATAAATTTTTCTCTCTGCAAAAATTCTTTTTTTGGATATACAAAAAAATTGCTGCAAGAGACGAAGTGGAAAGACGAAGATTATGGTGATGAATCCGACACCGACGGTTACAAAGAACGAGCTCGTGCTATAAAAGAAACGTTGAAAAAATAACAACAGGACAGATATAATATCCAAAATGAAACGATAGGCCAAGATTCTTCAGACAGATGGGTAAATCTAAGGGAAATGTTACTCACTGCATCAAATTTTGGTAAAGTATGTAGAGCACGTACTTTACACTCTCATGTCAAACCAATATTATACTCCACAGTTTCAACTGAAAGCATGATTTATGGAAAGTTAAACGAAGATCTTGCCATAAAAGGCATCGAGGCTAAATTGGGAATAAAAATCAGTAGCTGTGGTTTATTCATTGATGAAAAGGCCTATTTTCTTGGAGCTTCTCCAGACGAACTAATTGATGGTAGTAAAGGTATTGTAGCAGTTAAGTGTCTTAAATCGGCTTCAAATTTGTCTGTTTTTGAAGCTTTGAAAATCGGTAAAATTAGATATTTGAATTTCGATAAAGGAAATATTATTTTAGGCCTTAAAAAACAGCACCATTACTACTACCAACTACAAGGACAGCTCCACATTTGCCAAAAAGACTATAGTGTATTTGGGGTGTGGACGGGTACGTCGGATCAGCAAATTCAGGACACAAAACTGTTGAACCAATCTCTGTTTGTTGAAACAATTGTAACGTCTAATTATTTTCTTATTAAATAATAACACACATTTCCAGCTTCTCAATGATTTATTCAGAAACATTTCAAATCTTTTAATAATTCATTTTCCTTTTAATAAAAGTTCAAATTCAAACGATCAACGGTCATCTCTTTAAACACCTAAATAAAACAAAAAAATATTAAACGTACCCACAAAATCAATCGTACCCACAAAATCGAATCAACCACCTCCACCCCTTCGAAGTGCACCAAACCCTGGAAACAGACAGCGAAAGCATCGGCCTAGCCCAACTCTTCCAGGACCCTCAAACACGCAAGGAATGTTAAATCCAACACCAACACGTGACGAACCCATCTTTAAAGATGCTATTTTCGCTCGTGATTTACAAGTACGTGAGAACAATTCACGCACAACGTTCCACCCAAATTACGTCGGCTTACTCCCAATTGTTAACGAAATGTTTGGACAGATGCGAATAGACGAAAATCAAATAGATAAAATTATCACTCCAGAAGTGTGCGCTACTACGCTGGTGCCATGTTGTGGATGAGAATTTTACAACTAAAATCATCAAATTCGTTGCAACTGACCGATGTTGAGGATGCCGTTTATCAAATCGCCCGTAGAACGGCGTTCAACGTACCAGAACCGCTATTTTTATATTTAAAATCGCTTGGTACGATTCAAACATCATCAACTGGCCAAACACTGATTCCAATATTTACTGACATGCCAAACACCCTAGTCGATGGTCATGGTGGCTATTATGGTCCTATCTCGCAGGAAACACACTTACTATAGGAGGAAATTCCTTGTCTGGGAGTGCTTGCAGAAGCCGTAAGACAAGCCATGAGCGACCACGCGGCAGGTAGATATCCGTCAGCGCTTGATACGCCAGCAGTAGTTGCCCCCGATCCGATGGCACCTGCACTCGAAGTGAACGCGAACTTATTGAGTTTCGAACCATTACTGACGCGACGTAATGAAGCTAAAAACTTTTATAGATCAATAGGAATTACTGATGCAGTATTTCCTGAATCTATAGCTAACACATCTTTCAACTACGATCTCGTTTTTAAGACGTCGGAGCTCTTGTCAACGTTCAAAACCTTCAAAAACCAGCCTACAGTTTTTGCGAACTTAGGGAACACTGGCTCACAGTCGCAAACAATACTTGAAAAACTAGTAGTGTCATCTTTACTGGCTAATTCACTCTGCAGAAACAGTACACTTAGCGCAACATCATTGTCCCGTGCACCATCCGCTACCTTCGGATTAGGATATTTCTCTTTAACAATAAGCTTTGCTGAGTACTTAAAATAGCTGGTGTTTTTAGTATATGAACAGCGGGATATTAACGATAATACATTGGTGACCCTCGATTCCGGTTTTTATCGATGTAAACTACACGCTTTGTTTTTTTGAAAACCTGGTACAAGAAGTACCAGGTTAAAAGGTACGTAATATAAAAAAAACAGCAAATTTATGTACAGTGCAAATTCAATATAATCAATAAATTTTTCTCTCTGCAAAAATTCTTTTTTTGGATATACAAAAAAATTGCTGCAAGAGACGAAGTGGAAAGACGAAGATTATGGTGATGAATCCGACACCGACGATTACAAAGAACGAGCTCGTGCTATAAAAGAAACGTTGAAAAAACAACAACAGGACAGATATAATATCCAAAAAGAAACGATAGGCCAAGATTCTTCAGACAGATGGGTAAATCTAAGGCAAATGTTACTCACTGCATCAAATTTTGGTAAAGTATGTAGAGCACGTACTTTACACTCTCATGTCAAACCAATATTATACTCCACAGTTTCAACTGAAAGCATGATTTATGGAAAGTTAAACGGAGATCTTGCCATAAAAGCCATCGAGGCTAAATTGGGAATAAAAATCAGTAGCTGTGGTTTATTCATTGATGAAAAGGCCTATTTTCTTGGAGCTTCTCCAGACGAACTAATTGATGGTAGTAAAGGTATTGTAGCAGTTAAGTGTCCTAAATCGGCTTCAAATTTGTCTGTTTTTGAAGCTTTGAAAATCGGTAAAATTAGATATTTGAATTTCGATAAAGGAAATATTATTTTAGGCCTTAAAAAACAGCACCATTACCACTACCAACTACAAGGACAGCTCCACATTTGCCAAAAAGACTATAGTGTATTTGGGGTGTGAACGGGTACGTCGGATCAGCAAATTCAGGACACAAAACTGTTGAACCAATCTTTGTTTGTTGAAACAATTGTAACGTCTAATTATTTTCTGATTAAATAATAACACACATTTCCAGCTTCTCAATGATTTATTTAGAAACATTTCAAATCTTTTAATAATTCATTTTCCTTTTAATAAAAGTTCAAATTCAAACGATCAACGGTCATCTCTTTAAACACCTAAATAAAACAAAAAAATATTAAACGTACCCACAAAATCAATCGTACCCACAAAATCAAATCAACTACCTCCACCCCCTCGAAGTGCACCAAACCCTGGAAACAGACAGCGAAAGCATCGGCCTAGCCTAACTCTGCCAGGACCCTCAAACTCGCAAGGAATGTTAAATCCAACACCAACACGTGACGAACCCATCTTTAAAGATGCTATTTTCGCTCGTGATTTACAAGTACGTGAGAACAATTCACGCACAACGTTCCACCCAAATTACGTCGGCTTACTCCCAATTGTTAACGAAATGTTTGGACAGATGCGAATAGACGAAAATCAAATAGATAAAATTATCACTCCAGAAGTGTGCGCTATTACGCTGGTGCCATGTTGTGGATGAGAATTTTACAACTAAAATCATCAAATTCGTTGCAACTGACCGATGTTGAGGATGCCGTTTATCAAATCGCCCGTAGTACGGCGTTCAACGTACCAGAACCGCTATTTTTATATTTAAAATCGCTTGGTACGATTCAAACATCATCAACTGGCCAAACACTGATTCCAATATTTACTGACATGCCAAACACCCTAGTCGATGGTCATGGTGGCTATTATGGTCCTATCTCGCAGGAAACACACTTACTATAGGAGGGAATTCCTTGTCTGGGAGTGCTTGCAGAAGCCGTAAGACAAGCCATGAGCGACCACGCGGCAGGTAGATATCCGTCAGCGCTTGATACGCCAGCAGTAGTTGCCCCCGATCCGGTAGCACCTGCACTCGAAGTGAACGCGAACTTATTGAGTTTCGAACCATTACTGACGCGACGTAATGAAGCTAAAAACTTTTATAGATCAATAGGAATTACTGATGCAGTATTTCCTGAATCTATAGCTAACACATCTTTCAACTACGATCTCGTTTTTAAGACGTCGGAGCTCTTGTCAACGTTCAAAACCTTCAAAAACCAGCCTACAGTTTTTGCGAACTTAGGGAACACTGGCTCACAGTCGCAAACAATACTTGAAAAACCAGTAGTGTCATCTTTACTGGCTAATTCACTCTGCAGAAACAGTACACTTAGCGCAACATCATTGTCCCGTGCACCATCCGCTACCTTCGGATTAGGATATTTCTCTTTAACAATAAGCTTTGCTGAGTACTTAAAATAGCTGGTGTTTTTAGTAAATGAGCAGCGGGATATTAACGATAATACATTGGTGACCCTCGCTTCCGGTTTTTATCGATGTAAACAACACGCTTTGTTTTTTTGAAAACCTGGTACAAGCAAATTTATTTACAGTGCAAATTCAATATAATCAATAAATTTTTCTCTCTGCAAAAATTCTTTTTTTGGATATACAAAAAAATTGCTGCAAGAGACGAAGTGGAAAGACGAAGATTATGGTGATGAATCCGACACCGACGATTACAAAGAACGAGCTCGTGCTATAAAAGAAACGTTGAAAAAACAACAACAGGACAGATATAATATCCAAAAAGAAACGATAGGCCAAGATTCTTCAGACAGATGGGTAAATCTAAGGCAAATGTTACTCACTGCATCAAATTTTGGTAAAGTATGTAGAGCACGTACTTTACACTCTCATGTCAAACCAATATTATACTCCACAGTTTCAACTGAAAGCATGATTTATGGAAAGTTAAACGAAGATCTTGCCATAAAAGGCATCGAGGCTAAATTGGGAATAAAAATCAGTAGCTGTGGTTTATTCATTGATGAAAAGGCCTATTTTCTTGGAGCTTCTCCAGACGAACTAATTGATGGTAGTAAAGGTATTGTAGAAGTCAAGTGTCCTAAATCGGCTTCAAATTTGTCTGTTTTTGAAGCTTTGAAAATCGGTAAAATTAGATATTTGAATTTCGATAAAGGAAATATTATTTTAGGCCTTAAAAAACAGCACCATTACTACTACCAACTACAAGGACAGCTCCACATTTGCCAAAAAGACTATAGTGTATTTGGGGTGTGGACGGGTACGACGGATCAGCAAATTCAGGACACAAAACTGTTGAACCAATCTTTGTTTGTTGAAACAATTGTAACGTCTAATTATTTTCTGATTAAATAATAACACACATTTCCAGCTTCTCAATGATTTATTCAGAAACATTTCAAATCTTTTAATAATTCATTTTCCTTTTAATAAAAGTTCAAATTCAAACGATCAACGGTCATCTCTTTAAACACCTAAATAAAACAAAAAAATATTAAACGTACCCACAAAATCAATCGTACCCACAAAATCGAATCAACCACCTCCACCCCCTCGAAGTGCACCAAACCCTGGAAACAGACAGCGAAAGCATCGGCCTAGCCCAACTCTGCCAGGACCCTCAAACACGCAAGGAATGTTAAATCCAACACCAACACGTGACGAACCCATCTTTAAAGATGCTATTTTCGCTCGTGATTTACAAGTACGTGAGAACAATTCACGCACAACGTTCCACCCAAATTACGTCGGCTTACTCCCAATTGTTAACGAAATGTTTGGACAGATGCGAATAGACGAAAATCAAATAGATAAAATTATCACTCCAGAAGTGTGCGCTACTACGCTGGTGCCATGTTGTGCATGAGAATTTTACAACTAAAATCATCAAATTCGTTGCAACTGACCGATGTTGAGAATGCCGTTTATCAAATCGCCCGTAGTACGGCGTTCAACGTACCAGAACCGCTTTTTTTTATATTTAAAATCGCTTGGAACGATTCAAACATCATCAACTGGCCAAACACTGATTCCAATATTTACTGACATGCCGAACACCTTAGTCGATGGTCATGGTGGCTATTATGGTCCTATCTCGCAGGAAACACACTTACTATAGGAGGAAATTCCCTGTCTGGGAGTGCTTGCAGAAGCCGTAAGACAAGCCATGAGCGACCACGCGGCAGGTAGATATCCGTCAGCGCTTGATACGCCAGCAGTAGTTGCCCCCGATCCGGTAGCACCTGCACTCGAAGTGAACGCAAACTTATTGAGTTTCGAACCATTACTGACGCGACGTAATGAAGCTAAAAACTGTTATAGATCAATAGGAATTACTGATGCAGTATTTCCTGAATCTATAGCTAACACATCTTTCAACTACGATCTCGTTTTTAAGACGTCGGAGCTCTTGTCAACGTTCAAAACCTTCAAAAACCAGCCTACAGTTTTTGCGAACTTAGGGAACACTGGCTCACAGTCGCAAACAATACTTGAAAAACCAGTAGTGTCATCTTTACTGGCTAATTCACTCTGCAGAAACAGTACACTTAGCGCAACATCATTGTCCCGTGCACCATCCGCTACCTTCGGATTAGGATATTTCTCTTTAACAATAAGCTTTGCTGAGTACTTAAAATAGCTGGTGTTTTTAGTAAATGAGCAGCAGGATATTAACGATAATACATTGGTGACCCTCGCTTCCGGTTTTTATCGATGTAAACAACACGCTTTGTTTTTTTGAAAACCTGGTACAAGCAAATTTATTTACAGTGCAAATTCAATATAATCAATAAATTTTTCTCTGCAAAAATTCTTTTTTTGGATATACAAAAAAATTGCTGCAAGAGACGAAGTGGAAAGACGAAGATTATGGTGATGAATCCGACACCGACGATTACAAAGAACGAGCTCGTGCTATAAAAGAAACGTTGAAAAAACAACAACAGGACAGATATAATATCCAAAAAGAAACGATAGGCCAAGATTCTTCAGACAGATGGGTAAATCTAAGGCAAATGTTACTCACTGCATCAAATTTTGGTAAAGTATGTAGAGCACGTACTTTACACTCTCATGTCAAACCAATATTATACTCCACAGTTTCATCTAAAAGCATGATTTATGGAAAGTTAAACGAAGATCTTGCCATAAAAGCCATCGAGGTTAAATTGGGAATAAAAATCAGTAACTGTGGTTTATTCATTGATGAAAAGGCCTATTTTCTTGGAGCTTCTCCAGACGAACTAATTGATGGTAGTAAAGGTATTGTAGAAGTCAAGTGTCCTAAATCGGCTTCAAATTTGTCTGTTTTTGAAGCTTTGAAAATCGGTAAAATTAGATATTTGAATTTCGATAAAGGAAATATTATTTTAGGCCTTAAAAAACAGCACCATTACTACTACCAACTACAAGGACAGCTCCACATTTGCCAAAACGACTATAGTGTATTTGGGGTGTGGACGGGTACGTCGGATCAGCAAATTCAGGACACAAAACTGTTGAACCAATCGTTGTTTGTTGAAACAATTGTAACGTCTAATTATTTTCTGATTAAATAATAACACACATTTCCAGCTTCTCAATGATTTATTCAGAAACATTTCAAATCTTTTAATAATTCATTTTCCTTTTAATAAAAGTTCAAATTCAAACGATCAACGGTCATCTCTTTAAACACCTAAATAAAACAAAAAAATATTAAACGTACCCACAAAATCAATCGTACCCACAAAATCGAATCAACCACCTCCACCCCCTCGAAGTGCACCAAACCCTGGAAACAGACAGCGAAAGCATCGGCCTAGCCCAACTCTGCCAGGACCCTCAAACACGCAAGGAATGTTAAATCCAACACCAACACGTGACGAACCCATCTTTAAAGATGCTATTTTCGCTCGTGATTTACAAGTACGTGAGAACAATTCACGCACAACGTTCCACCCAAATTGCGTCGGCTTACTCCCAATTGTTATCGAAATGTTCGGACAGATGCGAATAGACGAAAATCAAATAGATAAAATTATCACTCCAGAAGTGTGTGCTACTGCAGGTGCCATGTTGTGGATAAGAATTTAACAACTAAAATCATCAAATTCGTTGCAACTGACCGATGTTGAGGATGCCGTTTATCAAATCGCCCGTAGTACGGCGTTCAACGTACCAGAACCGCTATTTTTATATTTAAAATCGCTTGGTACGATTCAAACATCATCAACTGGCCAAACACTGATTCCAATATTTACTGACATGCCAAACACCGTAGTCGATGGCTATCATGGTCCTATCTCGCAGGAAACACACTTACTATAGGAGGAAATTCCTTGTCTGGGAGTGCTTGCAGAAGCCGTAAGACAAGCCATGAGCGACCACGCGGCAGGTAGATATCCGTCAGTGCTTGATACGCCAGCAGTAGTTGCCCCCGATCCGGTGGCACCTGCTCTCGAAGTGAACGCAAACTTATTGGGTTTCGAACCATTACTGACGCGACGTAATGAAGCTAAAAACTTTTATAGATCAATAGGAATTACTGATGCAGCATTTCCTGAATCTGTAGCTAACACAGCTTTCAACTACGATCTCGTTTTTAAGACGTCGGAGCTCTTGTCAACGTTCAAAACCTTCAAAAACCAGCCTACAGTTTTTGCGAACTTAGGGAACACTGGCTCACAGTCGCAAACAATACTTGAAAAACCAGTAGTGTCATCTTTACTGGCTAATTCACTATGCAGAAACAGTACACTTAGCGCAACATCATTGTCCCGTGCACCATCCGCTACATTCGGATTAGGATATTTCTCTTTAACAATAAGCTTTGCTGAGTACTTAAAATAGCTGGTGTTTTTAGTAAATGAGCAGCGGGATATTAACGATAATACATTGGTGACCCTCGCTTCCGGTTTTTATCGATGTAAACAACACGCTTTGTTTTTTTGAAAACCTGGTACAAGCAAATTTATGTACAGTGCAAATTCAATATAATCAATAAATTTTTCTCTCTGCAAAAATTCTTTTTTTGGATATACAAAAAAATTGCTGCAAGAGACGAAGTGGAAAGACGAAGATTATGGTGATGAATCCGACACCGACGATTACAAAGAACGAGCTCGTGCTATAAAAGAAACGTTGAAAAAACAACAACAGGACAGATATAATATCCAAAAAGAAACGATAGGCCAAGATTCTTCAGACAGATGGGTAAATCTAAGGCAAATGTTACTCACTGCATCAAATTTTGGTAAAGTATGTAGAGCACGTACTTTACACTCTCATGTCAAACCAATATTATACTCCACAGTTTCAACTGAAAGCATGATTTATGGAAAGTTAAACGAAGATCTTGCCATAAAAGGCATCGAGGCTAAATTGGGAATAAAAATCAGTAGCTGTGGTTTATTCATTGATGAAAAGGCCTATTTTCTTGGAGCTTCTCCAGACGAACTAATTGATGGTAGTAAAGGTATTGTAGAAGTCAAGTGTCCTAAATCGGCTTCAAATTTGTCTGTTTTTGAAGCTTTGAAAA
Source organism: Diogma glabrata (assembly GCA_963693315.1). NCBI lineage: Eukaryota > Metazoa > Arthropoda > Insecta > Diptera > Cylindrotomidae > Diogma > Diogma glabrata. Next base: position 316,036,693 of record OY856186.1, read on the forward strand.
TCGGTAAAATTAGATATTTGAATTTCGATAAAGGAAATATTATTTTAGGCCTTAAAAAACAGCACCATTACTACTACCAACTACAAGGACAGCTCCACATTTGCCAAAAAGCCTATAGTGTATTTGGGGTGTGGACGGGTACGACGGATCAGCAAATTCAGGACACAAAACTGTTGAACCAATCTTTGTTTGTTGAAACAATTGTAACGTCTAATTATTTTCTGATTAAATAATAACACACATTTCCAGCTTCTCAATGATTTATTCAGAAACATTTCAAATCTTTTAATAATTCATTTTCCTTTTAATAAAAGTTCAAATTCAAACGATCAACGGTCATCTCTTTAAACACCTAAATAAAACAAAAAAATATTAAACGTACCCACAAAATCAATCGTACCCACAAAATCGAATCAACCACCTCCACCCCCTCGAAGTGCACCAAACCCTGGAAACAGACAGCGAAAGCATCGGCCTAGCCCAACTCTGCCAGGACCCTCAAACACGCAAGGAATGTTAAATCCAACACCAACACGTGACGAACCCATCTTTAAAGATGCTATTTTCGCTCGTGATTTACAAGTACGTGAGAACAATTCACGCACAACGTTCCACCCAAATTACGTCGGCTTACTCCCAATTGTTAACGAAATGTTTGGACAGATGCGAATAGACGAAAATCAAATAGATAAAATTATCACTCCAGAAGTGTGCGCTACTACGCTGGTGCCATGTTGTGCATGAGAATTTTACAACTAAAATCATCAAATTCGTTGCAACTGACCGATGTTGAGGATGCCGTTTATCAAATCGCCCGTAGTACGGCGTTCAACGTACCAGAACCGCTATTTTTATATTTAAAATCGCTTGGTACGATTCAAACATCATCAACTGGCCAAACACTGATTCCAATATTTACTGACATGCCGAACACCCTAGTCGATGGTCATGGTGGCTATTATGGTCCTATCTCGCAGGAAACACACTTACTATAGGAGGAAATTCCTTGTCTGGGAGTGCTTGCAGAAGCCGTAAGACAAGCCATGAGCGACCACGCGGCAGGTAGATATCCGTCAGCGCTTGATACGCCAGCAGTAGTTGCCCCCGATCCGGTAGCACCTGCACTCGAAGTGAACGCGAACTTATTGAGTTTCGAACCATTACTGACGCGACGTAATGAAGCTAAAAACTTTTATAGATCAATAGGAATTACTGATGCAGTATTTCCTGAATCTATAGCTAACACATCTTTCAACTACGATCTCGTTTTTAAGACGTCGGAGCTCTTGTCAACGTTCAAAACCTTCAAAAACCAGCCTACAGTTTTTGCGAACTTAGGGAACACTGGCTCACAGTCGCAAACAATACTTGAAAAACCAGTAGTGTCATCTTTACTGGCTAATTCACTCTGCAGAAACAGTACAGTTAGCGCAACATCATTGTCCCGTGCACCATCCGCTACCTTCGGATTAGGATATTTCTCTTTAACAATAAGCTTTGCTGAGTACTTAAAATAGCTGGTGTTTTTAGTAAATGAGCAGCGGGATATTAACGATAATACATTGGTGACCCTCGCTTCCGGTTTTTATCGATGTAAACAACACGCTTTGTTTTTTTGAAAACCTGGTACAAGCAAATTTATGTACAGTGCAAATTCAATATAATCAATAAATTTTTCTCTCTGCAAAAATTCTTTTTTTGGATATACAAAAAAATTGCTGCAAGAGACGAAGTGGAAAGACGAAGATTATGGTGATGAATCCGACACCGACGATTACAAAGAACGAGCTCGTGCTATAAAAGAAACGTTGAAAAAACAACAACAGGACAGATATAATATCCAAAAAGAAACGATAGGCCAAGATTCTTCAGACAGATGGGTAAATCTAAGGCAAATGTTACTCACTGCATCAAATTTTGGTAAAGTATGTAGAGCACGTACTTTACACTCTCATGTCAAACCAATATTATACTCCACAGTTTCAACTGAAAGCATGATTTATGGAAAGTTAAACGGAGATCTTGCCATAAAAGCCATCGAGGCTAAATTGGGAATAAAAATCAGTAGCTGTGGTTTATTCATTGATGAAAAGGCCTATTTTCTTGGAGCTTCTCCAGACGAACTAATTGATGGTAGTAAAGGTATTGTAGCAGTTAAGTGTCCTAAATCGGCTTCAAATTTGTCTGTTTTTGAAGCTTTGAAAATCGGTAAAATTAGATATTTGAATTTCGATAAAGGAAATATTATTTTAGGCCTTAAAAAACAGCACCATTACCACTACCAACTACAAGGACAGCTCCACATTTGCCAAAAAGACTATAGTGTATTTGGGGTGTGAACGGGTACGTCGGATCAGCAAATTCAGGACACAAAACTGTTGAACCAATCTTTGTTTGTTGAAACAATTGTAACGTCTAATTATTTTCTGATTAAATAATAACACACATTTCCAGCTTCTCAATGATTTATTTAGAAACATTTCAAATCTTTTAATAATTCATTTTCCTTTTAATAAAAGTTCAAATTCAAACGATCAACGGTCATCTCTTTAAACACCTAAATAAAACAAAAAAATATTAAACGTACCCACAAAATCAATCGTACCCACAAAATCAAATCAACTACCTCCACCCCCTCGAAGTGCACCAAACCCTGGAAACAGACAGCGAAAGCATCAGCCTAGCCTAACTCTGCCAGGACCCTCAAACTCGCAAGGAATGTTAAATCCAACACCAACACGTGACGAACCCATCTTTAAAGATGCTATTTTCGCTCGTGATTTACAAGTACGTGAGAACAATTCACGCACAACGTTCCACCCAAATTACGTCGGCTTACTCCCAATTGTTAACGAAATGTTTGGACAGATGCGAATAGACGAAAATCAAATAGATAAAATTATCACTCCAGAAGTGTGCGCTATTACGCTGGTGCCATGTTGTGGATGAGAATTTTACAACTAAAATCATCAAATTCGTTGCAACTGACCGATGTTGAGGATGCCGTTTATCAAATCGCCCGTAGTACGGCGTTCAACGTACCAGAACCGCTATTTTTATATTTAAAATCGCTTGGTACGATTCAAACATCATCAACTGGCCAAACACTGATTCCAATATTTACTGACATGCCAAACACCCTAGTCGATGGTCATGGTGGCTATTATGGTCCTATCTCGCAGGAAACACACTTACTATAGGAGGAAATTCCTTGTCTGGGAGTGCTTGCAGAAGCCGTAAGACAAGCCATGAGCGACCACGCGGCAGGTAGATATCCGTCAGCGCTTGATACGCCAGCAGTAGTTGCCCCCGATCCGGTAGCACCTGCACTCGAAGTGAACGCGAACTTATTGAGTTTCGAACCATTACTGACGCGACGTAATGAAGCTAAAAACTTTTATAGATCAATAGGAATTACTGATGCAGTATTTCCTGAATCTATAGCTAACACATCTTTCAACTACGATCTCGTTTTTAAGACGTCGGAGCTCTTGTGATCGTTCAAAACCTTCAAAAACCAGCCTACAGTTTTTGCGAACTTAGGGAACACTGGCTCACAGTCGCAAACAATACTTGAAAAACCAGTAGTGTCATCTTTACTGGCTAATTCACTCTGCAGAAACAGTACACTTAGCGCAACATCATTGTCCCGTGCACCATCCGCTACCTTCGGATTAGGATATTTCTCTTTAACAATAAGCTTTGCTGAGTACTTAAAATAGCTGGTGTTTTTAGTAAATGAGCAGCGGGATATTAACGATAATACATTGGTGACCCTCGCTTCCGGTTTTTATCGATGTAAACAACACGCTTTGTTTTTTTTGAAAACCTGGTACAAGCAAATTTATTTACAGTGCAAATTCAATATAATCAATAAATTTTTCTCTCTGCAAAAATTCTTTTTTTGGATATACAAAAAAATTGCTGCAAGAGACGAAGTGGAAAGACGAAGATTATGGTGATGAATCCGACACCGACGATTACAAAGAACGAGCTCGTGCTATAAAAGAAACGTTGAAAAAACAACAACAGGACAGATATAATATCCAAAAAGAAACGATAGGCCAAGATTCTTCAGACAGATGGGTAAATCTAAGGCAAATGTTACTCACTGCATCAAATTTTGGTAAAGTATGTAGAGCACGTACTTTACACTCTCATGTCAAACCAATATTATACTCCACAGTTTCAACTGAAAGCATGATTTATGGAAAGTTAAACGGAGATCTTGCCATAAAAGCCATCGAGGCTAAATTGGGAATAAAAATCAGTAGCTGTGGTTTATTCATTGATGAAAAGGCCTATTTTCTTGGAGCTTCTCCAGACGAACTAATTGATGGTAGTAAAGGTATTGTAGCAGTTAAGTGTCCTAAATCGGCTTCAAATTTGTCTGTTTTTGAAGCTTTGAAAATCAGTAAAATTAGATATTTGAATTTCGATAAAGGAAATATTATTTTAGGCCTTAAAAAACAGCACCATTACCACTACCAACTACAAGGACAGCTCCACATTTGCCAAAAAGACTATAGTGTATTTGGGGTGTGAACGGGTACGTCGGATCAGCAAATTCAGGACACAAAACTGTTGAACCAATCTTTGTTTGTTGAAACAATTGTAACGTCTAATTATTTTCTGATTAAATAATAACACACATTTCCAGCTTCTCAATGATTTATTTAGAAACATTTCAAATCTTTTAATAATTCATTTTCCTTTTAATAAAAGTTCAAATTCAAACGATCAACGGTCATCTCTTTAAACACCTAAATAAAACAAAAAAATATTAAACGTACCCACAAAATCAATCGTACCCACAAAATCAAATCAACTACCTCCACCCCCTCGAAGTGCACCAAACCCTGGAAACAGACAGCGAAAGCATCGGCCTAGCCTAACTCTGCCAGGACCCTCAAACTCGCAAGGAATGTTAAATCCAACACCAACACGTGACGAACCCATCTTTAAAGATGCTATTTTCGCTCGTGATTTACAAGTACGTGAGAACAATTCACGCACAACGTTCCACCCAAATTACGTCGGCTTACTCCCAATTGTTAACGAAATGTTTGGACAGATGCGAATAGACGAAAATCAAATAGATAAAATTATCACTCCAGAAGTGTGCGCTATTACGCTGGTGCCATGTTGTGGATGAGAATTTTACAACTAAAATCATCAAATTCGTTGCAACTGACCGATGTTGAGGATGCCGTTTATCAAATCGCCCGTAGTACGGCGTTCAACGTACCAGAACCGCTATTTTTATATTTAAAATCGCTTGGTACGATTCAAACATCATCAACTGGCCAAACACTGATTCCAATATTTACTGACATGCCGAACACCCTAGTCGATGGTCATGGTGGCTATTATGGTCCTATCTCGCAGGAAACACACTTACTATAGGAGGAAATTCCCTGTCTGGGAGTGCTTGCAGAAGCCGTAAGACAAGCCATGAGCGACCACGCGGCAGGTAGATATCCGTCAGCGCTTGATACGCCAGCAGTAGTTGCCCCCGATCCGGTAGCACCTGCACTCGAAGTGAACGCAAACTTATTGAGTTTCGAACCATTACTGACGCGACGTAATGAAGCTAAAAACTGTTATAGATCAATAGGAATTACTGATGCAGTATTTCCTGAATCTATAGCTAACACATCTTTCAACTACGATCTCGTTTTTAAGACGTCGGAGCTCTTGTCAACGTTCAAAACCTTCAAAAACCAGCCTACAGTTTTTGCGAACTTAGGGAACACTGGCTCACAGTCGCAAACAATACTTGAAAAACCAGTAGTGTCATCTTTACTGGCTAATTCACTCTGCAGAAACAGTACACTTAGCGCAACATCATTGTCCCGTGCACCATCCGCTACCTTCGGATTAGGATATTTCTCTTTAACAATAAGCTTTGCTGAGTACTTAAAATAGCTGGTGTTTTTAGTAAATGAGCAGCGGGATATTAACGATAATACATTGGTGACCCTCGCTTCCGGTTTTTATCGATGTAAACAACACGCTTTGTTTTTTTGACAACCTGGTACAAGCAAATTTATTTACAGTGCAAATTCAATATAATCAATAAATTTTTCTCTGCAAAAATTCTTTTTTTGGATATACAAAAAAATTGCTGCAAGAGACGAAGTGGAAAGACGAAGATTATGGTGATGAATCCGACACCGACGATTATAAAGAACGAGCTCGTGCTATAAAAGAAACGTTGAAAAAACAACAACAGGACAGATATAATATCCAAAAAGAAACGATAGGCCAAGATTCTTCAGACAGATGGGTAAATCTAAGGCAAATGTTACTCACTGCATCAAATTTTGGTAAAGTATGTAGAGCACGTACTTTACACTCTCATGTCAAACCAATATTATACTCCACAGTTTCATCTAAAAGCATGATTTATGGAAAGTTAAACGAAGATCTTGCCATAAAAGCCATCGAGGTTAAGTTGGGAATAAAAATCAGTAACTGTGGTTTATTCATTGATGAAAAGGCCTATTTTCTTGGAGCTTCTCCAGACGAACTAATTGATGGTAGTAAAGGTATTGTAGAAGTCAAGTGTCCTAAATCGGCTTCAAATTTGTCTGTTTTTGAAGCTTTGAAAATCGGTAAAATTAGATATTTGAATTTCGATAAAGGAAATATTATTTTAGGCCTTAAAAAACAGCACCATTACTACTACCAACTACAAGGACAGCTCCACATTTGCCAAAACGACTATAGTGTATTTGGGGTGTGGACGGGTACGTCGGATCAGCAAATTCAGGACACAAAACTGTTGAACCAATCTTTGTTTGTTGAAACAATTGTAACGTCTAATTATTTTCTGATTAAATAATAACACACATTTCCAGCTTCTCAATGATTTATTCAGAAACATTTCAAATCTTTTAATAATTCATTTTCCTTTTAATAAAAGTTCAAATTCAAACGATCAACGGTCATCTCTTTAAACACCTAAATAAAACAAAAAAATATTAAACGTACCCACAAAATCAATCGTACCCACAAAATCGAATCAACCACCTCCACCCCCTCGAAGTGCACCAAACCCTGGAAACAGACAGCGAAAGCATCGGCCTAGCCCAACTCTGCCAGGACCCTCAAACACGCAAGGAATGTTAAATCCAACACCAACACGTGACGAACCCATCTTTAAAGATGCTATTTTCGCTCGTGATTTACAAGTACGTGAGAACAATTCACGCACAACGTTCCACCCAAATTACGTCGGCTTACTCCCAATTGTTAACGAAATGTTTGGACAGATGCGAATAGACGAAAATCAAATAGATAAAATTATCACTCCAGAAGTGTGCGCTACTACGCTGGTGCCATGTTGTGCATGAGAATTTTACAACTAAAATCATCAAATTCGTTGCAACTGACCGATGTTGAGAATGCCGTTTATCAAATCGCCCGTAGTACGGCGTTCAACGTACCAGAACCGCTTTTTTTTATATTTAAAATCGCTTGGAACGATTCAAACATCATCAACTGGCCAAACACTGATTCCAATATTTACTGACATGCCGAACACCTTAGTCGATGGTCATGGTGGCTATTATGGTCCTATCTCGCAGGAAACACACTTACTATAGGAGGAAATTCCCTGTCTGGGAGTGCTTGCAGAAGCCGTAAGACAAGCCATGAGCGACCACGCGGCAGGTAGATATCCGTCAGCGCTTGATACGCCAGCAGTAGTTGCCCCCGATCCGGTAGCACCTGCACTCGAAGTGAACGCAAACTTATTGAGTTTCGAACCATTACTGACGCGACGTAATGAAGCTAAAAACTGTTATAGATCAATAGGAATTACTGATGCAGTATTTCCTGAATCTATAGCTAACACATCTTTCAACTACGATCTCGTTTTTAAGACGTCGGAGCTCTTGTCAACGTTCAAAACCTTCAAAAACCAGCCTACAGTTTTTGCGAACTTAGGGAACACTGGCTCACAGTCGCAAACAATACTTGAAAAACCAGTAGTGTCATCTTTACTGGCTAATTCACTCTGCAGAAACAGTACACTTAGCGCAACATCATTGTCCCGTGCACCATCCGCTACCTTCGGATTAGGATATTTCTCTTTAACAATAAGCTTTGCTGAGTACTTAAAATAGCTGGTGTTTTTAGTAAATGAGCAGCGGGATATTAACGATAATACATTGGTGACCCTCGCTTCCGGTTTTTATCGATGTAAACAACACGCTTTGTTTTTTTGAAAACCTGGTACAAGCAAATTTATTTACAGTGCAAATTCAATATAATCAATAAATTTTTCTCTGCAAAAATTCTTTTTTTGGATATACAAAAAAATTGCTGCAAGAGACGAAGTGGAAAGACGAAGATTATGGTGATGAATCCGACACCGACGATTACAAAGAACGAGCTCGTGCTATAAAAGAAACGTTGAAAAAACAACAACAGGACAGATATAATATCCAAAAAGAAACGATAGGCCAAGATTCTTCAGACAGATGGGTAAATCTAAGGCAAATGTTACTCACTGCATCAAATTTTGGTAAAGTATGTAGAGCACGTACTTTACACTCTCATGTCAAACCAATATTATACTCCACAGTTTCATCTAAAAGCATGATTTATGGAAAGTTAAACGGAGATCTTGCCATAAAAGCCATCGAGGCTAAATTGGGAATAAAAATCAGTAGCTGTGGTTTATTCATTGATGAAAAGGCCTATTTTCTTGGAGCTTCTCCAGACGAACTAATTGATGGTAGTAAAGGTATTGTAGAAGTCAAGTGTCCTAAATCGGCTTCAAATTTGTCTGTTTTTGAAGCTTTGAAAATCGGTAAAATTAGATATTTGAATTTCGATAAAGGAAATATTATTTTAGGCCTTAAAAAACAGCACCATTACTACTACCAACTACAAGGACAGCTCCACATTTGCCAAAAAGACTATAGTGTATTTGGGGTGTGGACGGGTACGACGGATCAGCAAATTCAGGACACAAAACTGTTGAACCAATCTTTGTTTGTTGAAACAATTGTAACGTCTAATTATTTTCTGATTAAATAATAACACACATTTCCAGCTTCTCAATGATTTATTCAGAAACATTTCAAATCTTTTAATAATTCATTTTCCTTTTAATAAAAGTTCAAATTCAAACGATCAACGGTCATCTCTTTAAACACCTAAATAAAACAAAAAAATATTAAACGTACCCACAAAATCAATCGTACCCACAAAATCGAATCAACCACCTCCACCCCCTCGAAGTGCACCAAACCCTGGAAACAGACAGCGAAAGCATCGGCCTAGCCCAACTCTGCCAGGACCCTCAAACACGCAAGGAATGTTAAATCCAACACCAACACGTGACGAACCCATCTTTAAAGATGCTATTTTCGCTCGTGATTTACAAGTACGTGAGAACAATTCACGCACAACGTTCCACCCAAATTACGTCGGCTTACTCCCAATTGTTAACGAAATGTTTGGACAGATGCGAATAGACGAAAATCAAATAGATAAAATTATCACTCCAGAAGTGTGCGCTACTACGCTGGTGCCATGTTGTGCATGAGAATTTTACAACTAAAATCATCAAATTCGTTGCAACTGACCGATGTTGAGAATGCCGTTTATCAAATCGCCCGTAGTACGGCGTTCAACGTACCAGAACCGCTTTTTTTTATATTTAAAATCGCTTGGAACGATTCAAACATCATCAACTGGCCAAACACTGATTCCAATATTTACTGACATGCCGAACACCTTAGTCGATGGTCATGGTGGCTATTATGGTCCTATCTCGCAGGAAACACACTTACTATAGGAGGAAATTCCCTGTCTGGGAGTGCTTGCAGAAGCCGTAAGACAAGCCATGAGCGACCACGCGGCAGGTAGATATCCGTCAGCGCTTGATACGCCAGCAGTAGTTGCCCCCGATCCGGTAGCACCTGCACTCGAAGTGAACGCAAACTTATTGAGTTTCGAACCATTACTGACGCGACGTAATGAAGCTAAAAACTGTTATAGATCAATAGGAATTACTGATGCAGTATTTCCTGAATCTATAGCTAACACATCTTTCAACTACGATCTCGTTTTTAAGACGTCGGAGCTCTTGTCAACGTTCAAAACCTTCAAAAACCAGCCTACAGTTTTTGCGAACTTAGGGAACACTGGCTCACAGTCGCAAACAATACTTGAAAAACCAGTAGTGTCATCTTTACTGGCTAATTCACTCTGCAGAAACAGTACACTTAGCGCAACATCATTGTCCCGTGCACCATCCGCTACCTTCGGATTAGGATATTTCTCTTTAACAATAAGCTTTGCTGAGTACTTAAAATAGCTGGTGTTTTTAGTAAATGAGCAGCGGGATATTAACGATAATACATTGGTGACCCTCGCTTCCGGTTTTTATCGATGTAAACAACACGCTTTGTTTTTTTGAAAACCTGGTACAAGCAAATTTATTTACAGTGCAAATTCAATATAATCAATAAATTTTTCTCTGCAAAAATTCTTTTTTTGGATATACAAAAAAATTGCTGCAAGAGACGAAGTGGAAAGACGAAGATTATGGTGATGAATCCGACACCGACGATTACAAAGAACGAGCTCGTGCTATAAAAGAAACGTTGAAAAAACAACAACAGGACAGATATAATATCCAAAAAGAAACGATAGGCCAAGATTCTTCAGACAGATGGGTAAATCTAAGGCAAATGTTACTCACTGCATCAAATTTTGGTAAAGTATGTAGAGCACGTACTTTACACTCTCATGTCAAACCAATATTATACTCCACAGTTTCATCTAAAAGCATGATTTATGGAAAGTTAAACGAAGATCTTGCCATAAAAGCCATCGAGGTTAAATTGGGAATAAAAATCAGTAACTGTGGTTTATTCATTGATGAAAAGGCCTATTTTCTTGGAGCTTCTCCAGACGAACTAATTGATGGTAGTAAAGGTATTGTAGAAGTCAAGTGTCCTAAATCGGCTTCAAATTTGTCTGTTTTTGAAGCTTTGAAAATCGGTAAAATTAGATATTTGAATTTCGATAAAGGAAATATTATTTTAGGCCTTAAAAAACAGCACCATTACTACTACCAACTACAAGGACAGCTCCACATTTGCCAAAAAGACTATAGTGTATTTGGGGTGTGGACGGGTACGACGGATCAGCAAGTTCAGGACACAAAACTGTTGAACCAATCTTTGTTTGTTGAAACAATTGTAACGTCTAATTATTTTCTGATTAAATAATAACACACATTTCCAGCTTCTCAATGATTTATTCAGAAACATTTCAAATCTTTTAATAATTCATTTTCCTTTTAATAAAAGTTCAAATTCAAACGATCAACGGTCATCTCTTTAAACACCTAAATAAAACAAAAAAATATTAAACGTACCCACAAAATCAATCGTACCCACAAAATCGAATCAACCACCTCCACCCCCTCGAAGTGCACCAAACCCTGGAAACAGACAGCGAAAGCATCGGCCTAGCCCAACTCTGCCAGGACCCTCAAACACGCAAGGAATGTTAAATCCAACACCAACACGTGACGAACCCATCTTTAAAGATGCTATTTTCGCTCGTGATTTACAAGTACGTGAGAACAATTCACGCACAACGTTCCACCCAAATTACGTCGGCTTACTCCCAATTGTTAACGAAATGTTTGGACAGATGCGAATAGACGAAAATCAAATAGATAAAATTATCACTCCAGAAGTGTGCGCTACTACGCTGGTGCCATGTTGTGCATGAGAATTTTACAACTAAAATCATCAAATTCGTTGCAACTGACCGATGTTGAGAATGCCGTTTATCAAATCGCCCGTAGTACGGCGTTCAACGTACCAGAACCGCTTTTTTTTATATTTAAAATCGCTTGGAACGATTCAAACATCATCAACTGGCCAAACACTGATTCCAATATTTACTGACATGCCGAACACCTTAGTCGATGGTCATGGTGGCTATTATGGTCCTATCTCGCAGGAAACACACTTACTATAGGAGGAAATTCCCTGTCTGGGAGTGCTTGCAGAAGCCGTAAGACAAGCCATGAGCGACCACGCGGCAGGTAGATATCCGTCAGCGCTTGATACGCCAGCAGTAGTTGCCCCCGATCCGGTAGCACCTGCACTCGAAGTGAACGCAAACTTATTGAGTTTCGAACCATTACTGACGCGACGTAATGAAGCTAAAAACTGTTATAGATCAATAGGAATTACTGATGCAGTATTTCCTGAATCTATAGCTAACACATCTTTCAACTACGATCTCGTTTTTAAGACGTCGGAGCTCTTGTCAACGTTCAAAACCTTCAAAAACCAGCCTACAGTTTTTGCGAACTTAGGGAACACTGGCTCACAGTCGCAAACAATACTTGAAAAACCAGTAGTGTCATCTTTACTGGCTAATTCACTCTGCAGAAACAGTACACTTAGCGCAACATCATTGTCCCGTGCACCATCCGCTACCTTCGGATTAGGATATTTCTCTTTAACAATAAGCTTTGCTGAGTACTTAAAATAGCTGGTGTTTTTAGTAAATGAGCAGCGGGATATTAACGATAATACATTGGTGACCCTCGCTTCCGGTTTTTATCGATGTAAACAACACGCTTTGTTTTTTTGAAAACCTGGTACAAGCAAATTTATTTACAGTGCAAATTCAATATAATCAATAAATTTTTCTCTGCAAAAATTCTTTTTTTGGATATACAAAAAAATTGCTGCAAGAGACGAAGTGGAAAGACGAAGATTATGGTGATGAATCCGACACCGACGATTACAAAGAACGAGCTCGTGCTATAAAAGAAACGTTGAAAAAACAACAACAGGACAGATATAATATCCAAAAAGAAACGATAGGCCAAGATTCTTCAGACAGATGGGTAAATCTAAGGCAAATGTTACTCACTGCATCAAATTTTGGTAAAGTATGTAGAGCACGTACTTTACACTCTCATGTCAAACCAATATTATACTCCACAGTTTCATCTAAAAGCATGATTTATGGAAAGTTAAACGAAGATCTTGCCATAAAAGCCATCGAGGTTAAATTGGGAATAAAAATCAGTAACTGTGGTTTATTCATTGATGAAAAGGCCTATTTTCTTGGAGCTTCTCCAGACGAACTAATTGATGGTAGTAAAGGTATTGTAGAAGTCAAGTGTCCTAAATCGGCTTCAAATTTGTCTGTTTTTGAAGCTTTGAAAATCGGTAAAATTAGATATTTGAATTTCGATAAAGGAAATATTATTTTAGGCCTTAAAAAACAGCACCATTACTACTACCAACTACAAGGACAGCTCCACATTTGCCAAAACGACTATAGTGTATTTGGGGTGTGGACGGGTACGTCGGATCAGCAAATTCAGGACACAAAACTGTTGAACCAATCGTTGTTTGTTGAAACAATTGTAACGTCTAATTATTTTCTGATTAAATAATAACACACATTTCCAGCTTCTCAATGATTTATTCAGAAACATTTCAAATCTTTTAATAATTCATTTTCCTTTTAATAAAAGTTCAAATTCAAACGATCAACGGTCATCTCTTTAAACACCTAAATAAAACAAAAAAATATTAAACGTACCCACAAAATCAATCGTACCCACAAAATCGAATCAACCACCTCCACCCCCTCGAAGTGCACCAAACCCTGGAAACAGACAGCGAAAGCATCGGCCTAGCCCAACTCTGCCAGGACCCTCAAACACGCAAGGAATGTTAAATCCAACACCAACACGTGACGAACCCATCTTTAAAGATGCTATTTTCGCTCGTGATTTACAAGTACGTGAGAACAATTCACGCACAACGTTCCACCCAAATTGCGTCGGCTTACTCCCAATTGTTATCGAAATGTTCGGACAGATGCGAATAGACGAAAATCAAATAGATAAAATTATCACTCCAGAAGTGTGTGCTACTACGCAGGTGCCATGTTGTGGATAAGAATTTAACAACTAAAATCATCAAATTCGTTGCAACTGACCGATGTTGAGGATGCCGTTTATCAAATCGCCCGTAGTACGGCGTTCAACGTACCAGAACCGCTATTTTTATATTTAAAATCGCTTGGTACGATTCAAACATCATCAACTGGCCAAACACTGATTCCAATATTTACTGACATGCCAAACACCGTAGTCGATGGCTATCATGGTCCTATCTCGCAGGAAACACACTTACTATAGGAGGAAATTCCTTGTCTGGGAGTGCTTGCAGAAGCCGTAAGACAAGCCATGAGCGACCACGCGGCAGGTAGATATCCGTCAGTGCTTGATACGCCAGCAGTAGTTGCCCCCGATCCGGTGGCACCTGCTCTCGAAGTGAACGCAAACTTATTGGGTTTCGAACCATTACTGACGCGACGTAATGAAGCTAAAAACTTTTATAGATCAATAGGAATTACTGATGCAGCATTTCCTGAATCTGTAGCTAACACAGCTTTCAACTACGATCTCGTTTTTAAGACGTCGGAGCTCTTGTCAACGTTCAAAACCTTCAAAAACCAGCCTACAGTTTTTGCGAACTTAGGGAACACTGGCTCACAGTCGCAAACAATACTTGAAAAACCAGTAGTGTCATCTTTACTGGCTAATTCACTATGCAGAAACAGTACACTTAGCGCAACATCATTGTCCCGTGCACCATCCGCTACCTTCGGATTAGGATATTTCTCTTTAACAATAAGCTTTGCTGAGTACTTAAAATAGCTGGTGTTTTTAGTAAATGAGCAGCGGGATATTAACGATAATACATTGGTGACCCTCGCTTCCGGTTTTTATCGATGTAAACAACACGCTTTGTTTTTTTGAAAACCTGGTACAAGCAAATTTATGTACAGTGCAAATTCAATATAATCAATAAATTTTTCTCTCTGCAAAAATTCTTTTTTTGGATATACAAAAAAATTGCTGCAAGAGACGAAGTGGAAAGACGAAGATTATGGTGATGAATCCGACACCGACGATTACAAAGAACGAGCTCGTGCTATAAAAGAAACGTTGAAAAAACAACAACAGGACAGATATAATATCCAAAAAGAAACGATAGGCCAAGATTCTTCAGACAGATGGGTAAATCTAAGGCAAATGTTACTCACTGCATCAAATTTTGGTAAAGTATGTAGAGCACGTACTTTACACTCTCATGTCAAACCAATATTATACTCCACAGTTTCAACTGAAAGCATGATTTATGGAAAGTTAAACGAAGATCTTGCCATAAAAGGCATCGAGGCTAAATTGGGAATAAAAATCAGTAGCTGTGGTTTATTCATTGATGAAAAGGCCTATTTTCTTGGAGCTTCTCCAGACGAACTAATTGATGGTAGTAAAGGTATTGTAGAAGTCAAGTGTCCTAAATCGGCTTCAAATTTGTCTGTTTTTGAAGCTTTGAAAATCGGTAAAATTAGATATTTGAATTTCGATAAAGGAAATATTATTTTAGGCCTTAAAAAACAGCACCATTACTACTACCAACTACAAGGACAGCTCCACATTTGCCAAAAAGACTATAGTGTATTTGGGGTGTGGACGGGTACGACGGATCAGCAAATTCAGGACACAAAACTGTTGAACCAATCTTTGTTTGTTGAAACAATTGTAACGTCTAATTATTTTCTGATTAAATAATAACACACATTTCCAGCTTCTCAATGATTTATTCAGAAACATTTCAAATCTTTTAATAATTCATTTTCCTTTTAATAAAAGTTCAAATTCAAACGATCAACGGTCATCTCTTTAAACACCTAAATAAAACAAAAAAATATTAAACGTACCCACAAAATCAATCGTACCCACAAAATCGAATCAACCACCTCCACCCCCTCGAAGTGCACCAAACCCTGGAAACAGACAGCGAAAGCATCGGCCTAGCCCAACTCTGCCAGGACCCTCAAACACGCAAGGAATGTTAAATCCAACACCAACACGTGACGAACCCATCTTTAAAGATGCTATTTTCGCTCGTGATTTACAAGTACGTGAGAACAATTCACGCACAACGTTCCACCCAAATTACATCGGCTTACTCCCAATTGTTAACGAAATGTTTGGACAGATGCGAATAGACGAAAATCAAATAGATAAAATTATCACTCCAGAAGTGTGCGCTACTACGCTGGTGCCATGTTGTGCATGAGAATTTTACAACTAAAATCATCAAATTCGTTGCAACTGACCGATGTTGAGGATGCCGTTTATCAAATCGCCCGTAGTACGGCGTTCAACGTACCAGAACCGCTATTTTTATATTTAAAATCGCTTGGTACGATTCAAACATCATCAACTGGCCAAACACTGATTCCAATATTTACTGACATGCCGAACACCCTAGTCGATGGTCATGGTGGCTATTATGGTCCTATCTCGCAGGAAACACACTTACTATAGGAGGAAATTCCTTGTCTGGGAGTGCTTGCAGAAGCCGTAAGACAAGCCATGAGCGACCACGCGGCAGGTAGATATCCGTCAGCGCTTGATACGCCAGCAGTAGTTGCCCCCGATCCGGTAGCACCTGCACTCGAAGTGAACGCGAACTTATTGAGTTTCGAACCATTACTGACGCGACGTAATGAAGCTAAAAACTTTTATAGATCAATAGGAATTACTGATGCAGTATTTCCTGAATCTATAGCTAACACATCTTTCAACTACGATCTCGTTTTTAAGACGTCGGAGCTCTTGTCAACGTTCAAAACCTTCAAAAACCAGCCTACAGTTTTTGCGAACTTAGGGAACACTGGCTCACAGTCGCAAACAATACTTGAAAAACCAGTAGTGTCATCTTTACTGGCTAATTCACTCTGCAGAAACAGTACAGTTAGCGCAACATCATTGTCCCGTGCACCATCCGCTACCTTCGGATTAGGATATTTCTCTTTAACAATAAGCTTTGCTGAGTACTTAAAATAGCTGGTGTTTTTAGTAAATGAGCAGCGGGATATTAACGATAATACATTGGTGACCCTCGCTTCCGGTTTTTATCGATGTAAACAACACGCTTTGTTTTTTTGAAAACCTGGTACAAGCAAATTTATGTACAGTGCAAATTCAATATAATCAATAAATTTTTCTCTCTGCAAAAATTCTTTTTTTGGATATACAAAAAAATTGCTGCAAGAGACGAAGTGGAAAGACGAAGATTATGGTGATGAATCCGACACCGACGATTACAAAGAACGAGCTCGTGCTATAAAAGAAACGTTGAAAAAACAACAACAGGACAGATATAATATCCAAAAAGAAACGATAGGCCAAGATTCTTCAGACAGATGGGTAAATCTAAGGCAAATGTTACTCACTGCATCAAATTTTGGTAAAGTATGTAGAGCACGTACTTTACACTCTCATGTCAAACCAATATTATACTCCACAGTTTCAACTGAAAGCATGATTTATGGAAAGTTAAACGGAGATCTTGCCATAAAAGCCATCGAGGCTAAATTGGGAATAAAAATCAGTAGCTGTGGTTTATTCATTGATGAAAAGGCCTATTTTCTTGGAGCTTCTCCAGACGAACTAATTGATGGTAGTAAAGGTATTGTAGCAGTTAAGTGTCCTAAATCGGCTTCAAATTTGTCTGTTTTTGAAGCTTTGAAAATCGGTAAAATTAGATATTTGAATTTCGATAAAGGAAATATTATTTTAGGCCTTAAAAAACAGCACCATTACCACTACCAACTACAAGGACAGCTCCACATTTGCCAAAAAGACTATAGTGTATTTGGGGTGTGAACGGGTACGTCGGATCAGCAAATTCAGGACACAAAACTGTTGAACCAATCTTTGTTTGTTGAAACAATTGTAACGTCTAATTATTTTCTGATTAAATAATAACACACATTTCCAGCTTCTCAATGATTTATTTAGAAACATTTCAAATCTTTTAATAATTCATTTTCCTTTTAATAAAAGTTCAAATTCAAACGATCAACGGTCATCTCTTTAAACACCTAAATAAAACAAAAAAATATTAAACGTACCCACAAAATCAATCGTACCCACAAAATCAAATCAACTACCTCCACCCCCTCGAAGTGCACCAAACCCTGGAAACAGACAGCGAAAGCATCAGCCTAGCCTAACTCTGCCAGGACCCTCAAACTCGCAAGGAATGTTAAATCCAACACCAACACGTGACGAACCCATCTTTAAAGATGCTATTTTCGCTCGTGATTTACAAGTACGTGAGAACAATTCACGCACAACGTTCCACCCAAATTACGTCGGCTTACTCCCAATTGTTAACGAAATGTTTGGACAGATGCGAATAGACGAAAATCAAATAGATAAAATTATCACTCCAGAAGTGTGCGCTATTACGCTGGTGCCATGTTGTGGATGAGAATTTTACAACTAAAATCATCAAATTCGTTGCAACTGACCGATGTTGAGGATGCCGTTTATCAAATCGCCCGTAGTACGGCGTTCAACGTACCAGAACCGCTATTTTTATATTTAAAATCGCTTGGTACGATTCAAACATCATCAACTGGCCAAACACTGATTCCAATATTTACTGACATGCCAAACACCCTAGTCGATGGTCATGGTGGCTATTATGGTCCTATCTCGCAGGAAACACACTTACTATAGGAGGAAATTCCTTGTCTGGGAGTGCTTGCAGAAGCCGTAAGACAAGCCATGAGCGACCACGCGGCAGGTAGATATCCGTCAGCGCTTGATACGCCAGCAGTAGTTGCCCCCGATCCGGTAGCACCTGCACTCGAAGTGAACGCGAACTTATTGAGTTTCGAACCATTACTGACGCGACGTAATGAAGCTAAAAACTTTTATAGATCAATAGGAATTACTGATGCAGTATTTCCTGAATCTATAGCTAACACATCTTTCAACTACGATCTCGTTTTTAAGACGTCGGAGCTCTTGTGATCGTTCAAAACCTTCAAAAACCAGCCTACAGTTTTTGCGAACTTAGGGAACACTGGCTCACAGTCGCAAACAATACTTGAAAAACCAGTAGTGTCATCTTTACTGGCTAATTCACTCTGCAGAAACAGTACACTTAGCGCAACATCATTGTCCCGTGCACCATCCGCTACCTTCGGATTAGGATATTTCTCTTTAACAATAAGCTTTGCTGAGTACTTAAAATAGCTGGTGTTTTTAGTAAATGAGCAGCGGGATATTAACGATAATACATTGGTGACCCTCGCTTCCGGTTTTTATCGATGTAAACAACACGCTTTGTTTTTTTTGAAAACCTGGTACAAGCAAATTTATTTACAGTGCAAATTCAATATAATCAATAAATTTTTCTCTCTGCAAAAATTCTTTTTTTGGATATACAAAAAAATTGCTGCAAGAGACGAAGTGGAAAGACGAAGATTATGGTGATGAATCCGACACCGACGATTACAAAGAACGAGCTCGTGCTATAAAAGAAACGTTGAAAAAACAACAACAGGACAGATATAATATCCAAAAAGAAACGATAGGCCAAGATTCTTCAGACAGATGGGTAAATCTAAGGCAAATGTTACTCACTGCATCAAATTTTGGTAAAGTATGTAGAGCACGTACTTTACACTCTCATGTCAAACCAATATTATACTCCACAGTTTCAACTGAAAGCATGATTTATGGAAAGTTAAACGGAGATCTTGCCATAAAAGCCATCGAGGCTAAATTGGGAATAAAAATCAGTAGCTGTGGTTTATTCATTGATGAAAAGGCCTATTTTCTTGGAGCTTCTCCAGACGAACTAATTGATGGTAGTAAAGGTATTGTAGCAGTTAAGTGTCCTAAATCGGCTTCAAATTTGTCTGTTTTTGAAGCTTTGAAAATCAGTAAAATTAGATATTTGAATTTCGATAAAGGAAATATTATTTTAGGCCTTAAAAAACAGCACCATTACCACTACCAACTACAAGGACAGCTCCACATTTGCCAAAAAGACTATAGTGTATTTGGGGTGTGAACGGGTACGTCGGATCAGCAAATTCAGGACACAAAACTGTTGAACCAATCTTTGTTTGTTGAAACAATTGTAACGTCTAATTATTTTCTGATTAAATAATAACACACATTTCCAGCTTCTCAATGATTTATTTAGAAACATTTCAAATCTTTTAATAATTCATTTTCCTTTTAATAAAAGTTCAAATTCAAACGATCAACGGTCATCTCTTTAAACACCTAAATAAAACAAAAAAATATTAAACGTACCCACAAAATCAATCGTACCCACAAAATCAAATCAACTACCTCCACCCCCTCGAAGTGCACCAAACCCTGGAAACAGACAGCGAAAGCATCGGCCTAGCCTAACTCTGCCAGGACCCTCAAACTCGCAAGGAATGTTAAATCCAACACCAACACGTGACGAACCCATCTTTAAAGATGCTATTTTCGCTCGTGATTTACAAGTACGTGAGAACAATTCACGCACAACGTTCCACCCAAATTACGTCGGCTTACTCCCAATTGTTAACGAAATGTTTGGACAGATGCGAATAGACGAAAATCAAATAGATAAAATTATCACTCCAGAAGTGTGCGCTATTACGCTGGTGCCATGTTGTGGATGAGAATTTTACAACTAAAATCATCAAATTCGTTGCAACTGACCGATGTTGAGGATGCCGTTTATCAAATCGCCCGTAGTACGGCGTTCAACGTACCAGAACCGCTATTTTTATATTTAAAATCGCTTGGTACGATTCAAACATCATCAACTGGCCAAACACTGATTCCAATATTTACTGACATGCCAAACACCCTAGTCGATGGTCATGGTGGCTATTGAGGTCCTATCTCGCAGGAAACACACTTACTATAGGAGGAAATTCCTTGTCTGGGAGTGCTTGCAGAAGCCGTAAGACAAGCCATGAGCGACCACGCGGCAGGTAGATATCCGTCAGCGCTTGATACGCCAGCAGTAGTTGCCCCCGATCCGGTAGCACCTGCACTCGAAGTGAACGCGAACTTATTGAGTTTCGAACCATTACTGACGCGACGTAATGAAGCTAAAAACTTTTATAGATCAATAGGAATTACTGATGCAGTATTTCCTGAATCTATAGCTAACACATCTTTCAACTACGATCTCGTTTTTAAGACGTCGGAGCTCTTGTCAACGTTCAAAACCTTCAAAAACCAGCCTACAGTTTTTGCGAACTTAGGGAACACTGGCTCACAGTCGCAAACAATACTTGAAAAACCAGTAGTGTCATCTTTACTGGCTAATTCACTCTGCAGAAACAGTACACTTAGCGCAACATCATTGTCCCGTGCACCATCCGCTACCTTCGGATTAGGATATTTCTCTTTAACAATAAGCTTTGCTGAGTACTTAAAATAGCTGGTGTTTTTAGTAAATGAGCAGCGGGATATTAACGATAATACATTGGTGACCCTCGCTTCCGGTTTTTATCGATGTAAACAACACGCTTTGTTTTTTTGAAAACCTGGTACAAGCAAATTTATTTACAGTGCAAATTCAATATAATCAATAAATTTTTCTCTCTGCAAAAATTCTTTTTTTGGATATACAAAAAAATTGCTGCAAGAGACGAAGTGGAAAGACGAAGATTATGGTGATGAATCCGACACCGACGATTACAAAGAACGAGCTCGTGCTATAAAAGAAACGTTGAAAAAACAACAACAGGACAGATATAATATCCAAAAAGAAACGATAGGCCAAGATTCTTCAGACAGATGGGTAAATCTAAGGCAAATGTTACTCACTGCATCAAATTTTGGTAAAGTATGTAGAGCACGTACTTTACACTCTCATGTCAAACCAATATTATACTCCACAGTTTCAACTGAAAGCATGATTTATGGAAAGTTAAACGAAGATCTTGCCATAAAAGGCATCGAGGCTAAATTGGGAATAAAAATCAGTAGCTGTGGTTTATTCATTGATGAAAAGGCCTATTTTCTTGGAGCTTCTCCAGACGAACTAATTGATGGTAGTAAAGGTATTGTAGAAGTCAAGTGTCCTAAATCGGCTTCAAATTTGTCTGTTTTTGAAGCTTTGAAAATCGGTAAAATTAGATATTTGAATTTCGATAAAGGAAATATTATTTTAGGCCTTAAAAAACAGCACCATTACTACTACCAACTACAAGGACAGCTCCACATTTGCCAAAAAGACTATAGTGTATTTGGGGTGTGGACGGGTACGACGGATCAGCAAATTCAGGACACAAAACTGTTGAACCAATCTTTGTTTGTTGAAACAATTGTAACGTCTAATTATTTTCTGATTAAATAATAACACACATTTCCAGCTTCTCAATGATTTATTCAGAAACATTTCAAATCTTTTAATAATTCATTTTCCTTTTAATAAAAGTTCAAATTCAAACGATCAACGGTCATCTCTTTAAACACCTAAATAAAACAAAAAAATATTAAACGTACCCACAAAATCAATCGTACCCACAAAATCGAATCAACCACCTCCACCCCCTCGAAGTGCACCAAACCCTGGAAACAGACAGCGAAAGCATCGGCCTAGCCCAACTCTGCCAGGACCCTCAAACACGCAAGGAATGTTAAATCCAACACCAACACGTGACGAACCCATCTTTAAAGATGCTATTTTCGCTCGTGATTTACAAGTACGTGAGAACAATTCACGCACAACGTTCCACCCAAATTACGTCGGCTTACTCCCAATTGTTAACGAAATGTTTGGACAGATGCGAATAGACGAAAATCAAATAGATAAAATTATCACTCCAGAAGTGTGCGCTACTACGCTGGTGCCATGTTGTGCATGAGAATTTTACAACTAAAATCATCAAATTCGTTGCAACTGACCGATGTTGAGAATGCCGTTTATCAAATCGCCCGTAGTACGGCGTTCAACGTACCAGAACCGCTTTTTTTTATATTTAAAATCGCTTGGAACGATTCAAACATCATCAACTGGCCAAACACTGATTCCAATATTTACTGACATGCCGAACACCTTAGTCGATGGTCATGGTGGCTATTATGGTCCTATCTCGCAGGAAACACACTTACTATAGGAGGAAATTCCCTGTCTGGGAGTGCTTGCAGAAGCCGTAAGACAAGCCATGAGCGACCACGCGGCAGGTAGATATCCGTCAGCGCTTGATACGCCAGCAGTAGTTGCCCCCGATCCGGTAGCACCTGCACTCGA
The DNA here is from genome assembly GCA_963693315.1 of Diogma glabrata. Lineage (NCBI taxonomy): Eukaryota > Metazoa > Arthropoda > Insecta > Diptera > Cylindrotomidae > Diogma > Diogma glabrata. Next base: position 316,059,861 of record OY856186.1, read on the forward strand.
AGTGAACGCAAACTTATTGAGTTTCGAACCATTACTGACGCGACGTAATGAAGCTAAAAACTGTTATAGATCAATAGGAATTACTGATGCAGTATTTCCTGAATCTATAGCTAACACATCTTTCAACTACGATCTCGTTTTTAAGACGTCGGAGCTCTTGTCAACGTTCAAAACCTTCAAAAACCAGCCTACAGTTTTTGCGAACTTAGGGAACACTGGCTCACAGTCGCAAACAATACTTGAAAAACCAGTAGTGTCATCTTTACTGGCTAATTCACTCTGCAGAAACAGTACACTTAGCGCAACATCATTGTCCCGTGCACCATCCGCTACCTTCGGATTAGGATATTTCTCTTTAACAATAAGCTTTGCTGAGTACTTAAAATAGCTGGTGTTTTTAGTAAATGAGCAGCGGGATATTAACGATAATACATTGGTGACCCTCGCTTCCGGTTTTTATCGATGTAAACAACACGCTTTGTTTTTTTGACAACCTGGTACAAGCAAATTTATTTACAGTGCAAATTCAATATAATCAATAAATTTTTCTCTGCAAAAATTCTTTTTTTGGATATACAAAAAAATTGCTGCAAGAGACGAAGTGGAAAGACGAAGATTATGGTGATGAATCCGACACCGACGATTATAAAGAACGAGCTCGTGCTATAAAAGAAACGTTGAAAAAACAACAACAGGACAGATATAATATCCAAAAAGAAACGATAGGCCAAGATTCTTCAGACAGATGGGTAAATCTAAGGCAAATGTTACTCACTGCATCAAATTTTGGTAAAGTATGTAGAGCACGTACTTTACACTCTCATGTCAAACCAATATTATACTCCACAGTTTCATCTAAAAGCATGATTTATGGAAAGTTAAACGAAGATCTTGCCATAAAAGCCATCGAGGTTAAATTGGGAATAAAAATCAGTAACTGTGGTTTATTCATTGATGAAAAGGCCTATTTTCTTGGAGCTTCTCCAGACGAACTAATTGATGGTAGTAAAGGTATTGTAGAAGTCAAGTGTCCTAAATCGGCTTCAAATTTGTCTGTTTTTGAAGCTTTGAAAATCGGTAAAATTAGATATTTGAATTTCGATAAAGGAAATATTATTTTAGGCCTTAAAAAACAGCACCATTACTACTACCAACTACAAGGACAGCTCCACATTTGCCAAAACGACTATAGTGTATTTGGGGTGTGGACGGGTACGTCGGATCAGCAAATTCAGGACACAAAACTGTTGAACCAATCTTTGTTTGTTGAAACAATTGTAACGTCTAATTATTTTCTGATTAAATAATAACACACATTTCCAGCTTCTCAATGATTTATTCAGAAACATTTCAAATCTTTTAATAATTCATTTTCCTTTTAATAAAAGTTCAAATTCAAACGATCAACGGTCATCTCTTTAAACACCTAAATAAAACAAAAAAATATTAAACGTACCCACAAAATCAATCGTACCCACAAAATCGAATCAACCACCTCCACCCCCTCGAAGTGCACCAAACCCTGGAAACAGACAGCGAAAGCATCGGCCTAGCCCAACTCTGCCAGGACCCTCAAACACGCAAGGAATGTTAAATCCAACACCAACACGTGACGAACCCATCTTTAAAGATGCTATTTTCGCTCGTGATTTACAAGTACGTGAGAACAATTCACGCACAACGTTCCACCCAAATTGCGTCGGCTTACTCCCAATTGTTATCGAAATGTTCGGACAGATGCGAATAGACGAAAATCAAATAGATAAAATTATCACTCCAGAAGTGTGTGCTACTACGCAGGTGCCATGTTGTGGATAAGAATTTAACAACTAAAATCATCAAATTCGTTGCAACTGACCGATGTTGAGGATGCCGTTTATCAAATCGCCCGTAGTACGGCGTTCAACGTACCAGAACCGCTATTTTTATATTTAAAATCGCTTGGTACGATTCAAACATCATCAACTGGCCAAACACTGATTCCAATATTTACTGACATGCCAAACACCGTAGTCGATGGCTATCATGGTCCTATCTCGCAGGAAACACACTTACTATAGGAGGAAATTCCTTGTCTGGGAGTGCTTGCAGAAGCCGTAAGACAAGCCATGAGCGACCACGCGGCAGGTAGATATCCGTCAGTGCTTGATACGCCAGCAGTAGTTGCCCCCGATCCGGTGGCACCTGCTCTCGAAGTGAACGCAAACTTATTGGGTTTCGAACCATTACTGACGCGACGTAATGAAGCTAAAAACTTTTATAGATCAATAGGAATTACTGATGCAGCATTTCCTGAATCTGTAGCTAACACAGCTTTCAACTACGATCTCGTTTTTAAGACGTCGGAGCTCTTGTCAACGTTCAAAACCTTCAAAAACCAGCCTACAGTTTTTGCGAACTTAGGGAACACTGGCTCACAGTCGCAAACAATACTTGAAAAACCAGTAGTGTCATCTTTACTGGCTAATTCACTATGCAGAAACAGTACACTTAGCGCAACATCATTGTCCCGTGCACCATCCGCTACCTTCGGATTAGGATATTTCTCTTTAACAATAAGCTTTGCTGAGTACTTAAAATAGCTGGTGTTTTTAGTAAATGAGCAGCGGGATATTAACGATAATACATTGGTGACCCTCGCTTCCGGTTTTTATCGATGTAAACAACACGCTTTGTTTTTTTGAAAACCTGGTACAAGCAAATTTATGTACAGTGCAAATTCAATATAATCAATAAATTTTTCTCTCTGCAAAAATTCTTTTTTTGGATATACAAAAAAATTGCTGCAAGAGACGAAGTGGAAAGACGAAGATTATGGTGATGAATCCGACACCGACGATTACAAAGAACGAGCTCGTGCTATAAAAGAAACGTTGAAAAAACAACAACAGGACAGATATAATATCCAAAAAGAAACGATAGGCCAAGATTCTTCAGACAGATGGGTAAATCTAAGGCAAATGTTACTCACTGCATCAAATTTTGGTAAAGTATGTAGAGCACGTACTTTACACTCTCATGTCAAACCAATATTATACTCCACAGTTTCAACTGAAAGCATGATTTATGGAAAGTTAAACGAAGATCTTGCCATAAAAGGCATCGAGGCTAAATTGGGAATAAAAATCAGTAGCTGTGGTTTATTCATTGATGAAAAGGCCTATTTTCTTGGAGCTTCTCCAGACGAACTAATTGATGGTAGTAAAGGTATTGTAGAAGTCAAGTGTCCTAAATCGGCTTCAAATTTGTCTGTTTTTGAAGCTTTGAAAATCGGTAAAATTAGATATTTGAATTTCGATAAAGGAAATATTATTTTAGGCCTTAAAAAACAGCACCATTACTACTACCAACTACAAGGACAGCTCCACATTTGCCAAAAAGACTATAGTGTATTTGGGGTGTGGACGGGTACGACGGATCAGCAAATTCAGGACACAAAACTGTTGAACCAATCTTTGTTTGTTGAAACAATTGTAACGTCTAATTATTTTCTGATTAAATAATAACACACATTTCCAGCTTCTCAATGATTTATTCAGAAACATTTCAAATCTTTTAATAATTCATTTTCCTTTTAATAAAAGTTCAAATTCAAACGATCAACGGTCATCTCTTTAAACACCTAAATAAAACAAAAAAATATTAAACGTACCCACAAAATCAATCGTACCCACAAAATCGAATCAACCACCTCCACCCCCTCGAAGTGCACCAAACCCTGGAAACAGACAGCGAAAGCATCGGCCTAGCCCAACTCTGCCAGGACCCTCAAACACGCAAGGAATGTTAAATCCAACACCAACACGTGACGAACCCATCTTTAAAGATGCTATTTTCGCTCGTGATTTACAAGTACGTGAGAACAATTCACGCACAACGTTCCACCCAAATTACGTCGGCTTACTCCCAATTGTTAACGAAATGTTTGGACAGATGCGAATAGACGAAAATCAAATAGATAAAATTATCACTCCAGAAGTGTGCGCTACTACGCTGGTGCCATGTTGTGCATGAGAATTTTACAACTAAAATCATCAAATTCGTTGCAACTGACCGATGTTGAGGATGCCGTTTATCAAATCGCCCGTAGTACGGCGTTCAACGTACCAGAACCGCTATTTTTATATTTAAAATCGCTTGGTACGATTCAAACATCATCAACTGGCCAAACACTGATTCCAATATTTACTGACATGCCGAACACCCTAGTCGATGGTCATGGTGGCTATTATGGTCCTATCTCGCAGGAAACACACTTACTATAGGAGGAAATTCCTTGTCTGGGAGTGCTTGCAGAAGCCGTAAGACAAGCCATGAGCGACCACGCGGCAGGTAGATATCCGTCAGCGCTTGATACGCCAGCAGTAGTTGCCCCCGATCCGGTAGCACCTGCACTCGAAGTGAACGCGAACTTATTGAGTTTCGAACCATTACTGACGCGACGTAATGAAGCTAAAAACTTTTATAGATCAATAGGAATTACTGATGCAGTATTTCCTGAATCTATAGCTAACACATCTTTCAACTACGATCTCGTTTTTAAGACGTCGGAGCTCTTGTCAACGTTCAAAACCTTCAAAAACCAGCCTACAGTTTTTGCGAACTTAGGGAACACTGGCTCACAGTCGCAAACAATACTTGAAAAACCAGTAGTGTCATCTTTACTGGCTAATTCACTCTGCAGAAACAGTACAGTTAGCGCAACATCATTGTCCCGTGCACCATCCGCTACCTTCGGATTAGGATATTTCTCTTTAACAATAAGCTTTGCTGAGTACTTAAAATAGCTGGTGTTTTTAGTAAATGAGCAGCGGGATATTAACGATAATACATTGGTGACCCTCGCTTCCGGTTTTTATCGATGTAAACAACACGCTTTGTTTTTTTGAAAACCTGGTACAAGCAAATTTATGTACAGTGCAAATTCAATATAATCAATAAATTTTTCTCTCTGCAAAAATTCTTTTTTTGGATATACAAAAAAATTGCTGCAAGAGACGAAGTGGAAAGACGAAGATTATGGTGATGAATCCGACACCGACGATTACAAAGAACGAGCTCGTGCTATAAAAGAAACGTTGAAAAAACAACAACAGGACAGATATAATATCCAAAAAGAAACGATAGGCCAAGATTCTTCAGACAGATGGGTAAATCTAAGGCAAATGTTACTCACTGCATCAAATTTTGGTAAAGTATGTAGAGCACGTACTTTACACTCTCATGTCAAACCAATATTATACTCCACAGTTTCAACTGAAAGCATGATTTATGGAAAGTTAAACGAAGATCTTGCCATAAAAGGCATCGAGGCTAAATTGGGAATAAAAATCAGTAGCTGTGGTTTATTCATTGATGAAAAGGCCTATTTTCTTTGAGCTTCTCCAGACGAACTAATTGATGGTAGTAAAGGTATTGTAGAAGTCAAGTGTCCTAAATCGGCTTCAAATTTGTCTGTTTTTGAAGCTTTGAAAATCGGTAAAATTAGATATTTGAATTTCGATAAAGGAAATATTATTTTAGGCCTTAAAAAACAGCACCATTACTACTACCAACTACAAGGACAGCTCCACATTTGCCAAAAAGACTATAGTGTATTTGGGGTGTGGACGGGTACGACGGATCAGCAAATTCAGGACACAAAACTGTTGAACCAATCTTTGTTTGTTGAAACAATTGTAACGTCTAATTATTTTCTGATTAAATAATAACACACATTTCCAGCTTCTCAATGATTTATTCAGAAACATTTCAAATCTTTTAATAATTCATTTTCCTTTTAATAAAAGTTCAAATTCAAACGATCAACGGTCATCTCTTTAAACACCTAAATAAAACAAAAAAATATTAAACGTACCCACAAAATCAATCGTACCCACAAAATCGAATCAACCACCTCCACCCCCTCGAAGTGCACCAAACCCTGGAAACAAACAGCGAAAGCATCGGCCTAGCCCAACTCTGCCAGGACCCTCAAACACGCAAGGAATGTTAAATCGAACAGCAACACGTGACGAACCCATCTTTAAAGATGCTATTTTCGCTCGTGATTTACAAGTACGTGAGAACAATTCACGCACAACCTTCCACCCAAATTGCGTCGGCTTACTTCCAATTGTTAACGAAATGTTCGGACAGATGCGAATAGACGAAAATCAAAAAGATAAAATTATCATTCCAGAAGTGTGCGCTACTGCGCAGGTGCCATGTTGTGGATGAGAATTTTACAACTAAAATCATCAAATTCGTTGCTACTAACCGATGTTGAGGATGCCGTTTATCAAATCGCCCGTAAAACGGCGTTCAACGTACCAGAACCGCTATTTTTATATTTAAAATCGCTTGGTACTGTTGGAAACCAACTTATCAACCCCTCTATCATATTCATTTAAACATTAAATTAATTAAGAAAACAAATATAGGAAACGATTAGCGACTTCCTCAAGTTCAACACTTCTTGTAAATAATATTTATTTTCATATTACAAAATCCAAGAAGTAAAGTTTTTGTTTTGTTTCATTTTTGTTTTATAAAATTAAAAGAAAATTGTTAAGTCAAAATGAATTTATTTGTAAAATATTGTTAAACAAATAACATTTCTTATAACAATTTTTCTATATAAATTAAAGTAAATTTTAATATTAGAAGAAGTCAAATTTTTAGTGTTGAGTAGTTCAATTAAAGAGTTAAGTGAGTTGTGAGAATAGTGATCCAAAAGTTCAGCTAATTAGTTGGAAAAAATATGGTTAAAAATTATATGTGGAGTGTGGCGAAAATCTAATCGGAAAGATATATAGAATAGTGGAAACAATTATATTTCCATAGTAAATTAAAAAACCATTTCAGTTACTAAATAAAATAATACATGAATATCAATATATAAATAAAATGTGTATGAAATATTTATGTCAAACCAGTTATAGTGTATTATAGTGTATAGTTGTTGTAAACTATCTTATAAACTATCTTATAAACTATAAATAAAACTACAATTTCCATATAATAAATAATAAATTAATCCACTGAAACAGTAAGTTAAGTTGAATTGTGTTTATATCTAACGATACACTCTAAAATTAAATCATATTCATAAAAATAAAAAATATTAGAAAATAAGTCTCTGAATTTTGATTATGTACTAAACACCGTAAGGCACAACATAATCTGGCGCAGTTGATAGGTAAAAAATCGGTAAAAATCGGTAAAATTAGATATTTGAATTTCGATAAAGGAAATAATATTATTTTAGGCCTTAAAAAACAGCACCACTACTACTACCAAATACAAGGACAGCTCCACATTTGCCAAAAGGACTATTGTGTGTTTGGGGTGTGAACGGGTCGTCAGATCAGCAAATTCAGGACACAAAACTGTTGAACCAATATTTGTTTGTTGAAACAATTGTAACGTCTAATTATTTTCTGATTAAATAATAATAACACACATTTCCAGCTTCTCAATGATTTATTCAGAAACATTTCAAATCTTTTAATAATTCATTTTTCTCTTAATAAAAGTTCAAATTCAAACGATCAACGGTCATCTCTTTGAACACCTAAATAAAACAAAAAAATATTAAACGTACCCACAAAAACGGAAAAATTGAACGAAAAATGTATTTTTTTTAATGTTGGTAGACTTTGTGTTTGACACATTAATTATTATAAATGCCATGATGGCCGTACATTTTTCATTCAGTCGAGGTTATAATTTAAAAGTAAATTCATTTCCTTCGTTATCTATCAAAGCTTAAACATAAATTCGCGCTAACGAGTGCTTATAAATCAAATAGTTGTAATTATTATAAATAAATTTGTAATTTATTTTCTTTATAACAAACTAAATTGTTCATATGAATTAAAATAAATATTACAATAAGCTTTGCTGAGTACTTAAAATAACTGGTGTTTTTAGTAAATGAGCAGCGGGATATTAACGATAATACATTGGTGACCCTCGATTCCGGTTTTTATCGATGTAAACAACACGCTTTGTCTTTTTGAAAACCTGGTACAAGAAGTACCAGGTTAAAAGGTACGTAATATAAAAAAAACAGCAAATTTATGTACAGTGCAAATTCAATATAATCAATAAATTTCTCTTTCTGCAAAAATTCTTTTTTTGGATATACAAAAAAATTGCTGAATTTTTGTAAAAGAAAATATTGAGAAATAAAATAAACACCTAATTAAACTACATGTTAAAAATTGTTACAGATTTGTATAGGAAATGTCCAAATTGTCTACCTATACCATTTAGATGGCTATACCATTTAGATGGAGTGAATCTTTAATAAATATAGCGCTAAAATTAACGTTTATGCCATCTTTGAAATCAACTGGAACTATAAGGCTATTAAAGTGAGACCTCTGGTGGTAAAAATCGAACGATAGTAAAAATAATAATTTATCTAGTTTTCATAGTGAAAAATAATATGTACACAAATAATTTGACGTTTTTATCTTTATTTGTTTAAAAAAATTATATCAAACATTACATTTTCAAATTAAGTTAAATTGACATAGAAAAAGTTTGTTTTTTTATCAAACAAATTTAATTCAATTGATTGTGAATTTTGTTTGATTTTACGTTTGTTGTTTTATTTAAGTTTTGAACTTCAGGCAGGATGAATTAATCGATCTGTTAATTCTGTTTTCGTCCATCATAAGTAGAATTTCTTTTCATATGCTAAAGTAGTAAAATAATAAATGTTATTGTGTTATAGTTTTATACTTACATTTGAAATATGTCTCCAATTATTTCAGATTCATTTCTTGAAATTTGTAAATCCAAAACTGTCTGAGCATTTGAATTCTAAAAAAAATATAACAATCATGTAATAAGAATTTGAAAAGAGAAAATTAAATAATAATAAATTGTATACCTACCCGATATGGATATATTTTTTTGAAGTTTATAATTGAATTCATTAATATAATTTTTATATGTGCTTCAATTGTAAACTTCAAATTAATAGTTATTTATGCAACAAGTGCAAAAAATGTGTGTTTATTGCACGCGATGTAAAATTGACTAACGAGACCAAAGGTCGAGTTTGTCAATACATCAAGTGCAATAAACATTTTTTCACGTGTTGCATACAACATTTATTCAAATCAAAGGCTTTTATTAGAGAGGAACTTTATAAGTTTTTAAAAGAAGCCCCAGACACGATGTTGTAATCCAACCATAGGTAAATTGTAAATATTAGGAAAACATTGACCTCTTATTTTGTTTGTAAAAAAATGTTCATTGCTCAATTCAGAAATGAAATAAATCGAAAAGTCCAGCGTAGCAAATTTTTAATATTTAAAATAAAATATTAAATTAATGCTAATGAACTTACTTTTCGATTTGTAATAGTTTTGAATTGATAAATGAAACAAACAAAATATAGGTCAATTAAAAAATTGATTCGGTAATTGTTTTTTTTCTGATTGGTTGTTTTTGGTAAAAATCGTAAATTGTATTTTTTTGTGATTGGTTATTTAAAATTAACGGATTTTTAAAAAAGAGTAACGGATTACAACAGACCCCCTCCGAAAAGCGATAACTAATATTTTTAAGTTTTTCAAGAGCAGTCGAAAAATAAGAATTGATTTGGACAGTGCTCTGAATTGGCAGGAAAGTTAAAAGCCAAACAATTATAAACAACAAAAAAATAAATTTAAAATATAAAAATAATAAAACAATAATAATAAGGTTTCAAATTAATTAAAATAAAATAAATTAATACGAATGTTTATACGGAAAATTTGTGTTTCATTTAAAAGATCGTGTTTACATTGTGTTGTGTTCTTATTCATTTATAACATTTTGTGGTACCTGTAAGAGGAAGGTACCACAATTGGCGCAGCCGGTAAACGACCACGGTTGTTTATAATAACGAATAATATATAACAATAATATAAATAAAGCTATAAAAAAAGAAATTATTAAACAAAGAGCACTTCCTAAAATACTTGTGTTTTCAAAACTAACAATTGTGAATAAAGTTATCGAATAAAATATACAAATACTCCAATCTACCACAAGATTTAAGCTTTAGTGAATAAAAAATATATGTGCAATTAAGAACCTTATGTCAAAGCAACTAGCCATACAAAAGAAAACCATCTCAAATACGACTCAGTCAATTATATTTCTGATACATTAGAAATACTACTAAGAATATCTTGGACACTTTTAACGTATATCAACAATAATACCAAGTAATACAAGCAACAATCAACCGAAGCATAAACAGCATTATCAACAGAAAAAGCGATTCCAGAAAGTAGCAGTATCATCACCAGTCATAACATAAGAACCAACATCCAAACGGGTATGCTCAGAACCCCACCACCAGAAGAATATTTCAATCCATCTGAAACAACAACACCTGAGGTAGCTGTAAATCCAACAGGAAACAACAAATCAGCGTTTGTGTCAACAATCAAAACTAGGTCACAATTAAAGAGTGAGTCTTCTTTTAATCCTAATACTAATATTAATAATAAAATTTGTAAATTAGAAACTAACACAATGAATGACAGTTTTTTAATTATAACTAAATATTTGGATGCAATTCCTAAAATTTCAAAAGAATTTAAAAATCGTGTTGAGGTGGATTGTTTCCTTGACTCTTGTCAAGCGGCTAATTTAACACCCGAGTTACAGAAAGATTTTTTATTAGGAATATCATCACGGGTAAAAAAGGGTGGAGACGCTTTCAGACAATATAGACAAAAATAATAAAATAATAATAATAAAAAGGTTTCAAATTAATTAAAATAAAATAAATTAATACGAATGTTTATACGGAAAATTTGTGTTTCATTTAAAAGATCGTGTTTACATTGTGTTGTGTTCTTATTTATTTATAACATTTTGGGGTACCTGTAAGAGGAAGGTACCACAACGGAATTTTTAATGAAAAAGGTAAAATTTGATTAACATTACAATATTATACCAGATTTTAAATTTATATTATATCAAATATCATAATAAGATACATAAAATAAGATAATAAGATACATCAAATCGAGCATCAAAAAAGTTCTTTTTTATCATACGTATAGCTGCAGATTAATTACGGCTTATCTTCTTGATCTAGATACAACTCAGGTGGGACAACATCATGTATTTATCCCAGCTGTTTTGTTTCGCTACAATTTTTATACTCACACATTCAACAATATTAATTATATGTAAACAACAGTCTCTTAACACTCAACTAATACATTCGTTCCTGTTTTCTCTCATAATGGTCTTCCTCCTCGTTCTATTTAATACTGTTTGCCATTAGCATGTATTGATTTCTCAGCTCTAATCAACATTTTTAAATAATTTTGTGTCTAGCTCTTAGTTAACATACATTCGCTTTCCCGTATCGATACTATCATCGATAATGTGGATTAATTTTGTAATTTTTTATTTATATTTATGTTTAATTTAATAATTTAATTGTTCAATTTTATAATTAGGAAACAATTTAATTATTCAATTTTATTTATAAAGTGATAATCAGTTCGTTTTTAGCCTCTGTTTTAAATCCCTCAAGTATGTACCTATTGTTTATAGTATTATAGTTTATATTAGCATATTAGTAATATTTCCTTGCAATAATTGTATTTTTTAACGTAACATTTTTTACTTCACAACTGTACAGTAAAACATAACTTGTTTGACAAAATTTTCGACGACTTTTACTACACATATAAATTATTTATTTGTATAACGAATCTTTTATCATTTATTATCAACACTTTATAATCATATTGTTTTTTTTTTATATAAAAAAGATTTTTGTCAACTTGTTTTAAATCTGTTAGGCCCACGCAACTGTGGGTTCAGGACTTTTAAACACTAATAAAAAAACAATGTATATCTATATGCAATTAAATTAAATGCCACCGGGAACGAAATTGTTCCCAAACGAACCAAAATTTGGGAATCTCTTAATTTTTTTTTCAATTAGCCTATCATTCTAACACCTTATTTAGATCACATAAAAGATAAAAAGAAAATTTAGACAAATACCTTATTCTAAATTGTTGATTGGTGAACACTTCCAGCGTTGTTTTTCCAAAAGATTTATTTTGTTTTGTATAGAATGTGTAATTCGCTCCTATTTTCCTTTTTAGTTAAGTTTGATTTGTATATTTATATTGAACAACACACACGTGTTACATGTATTATCACACAAACATTCCTGGATTCCACCAAAAATTACTGTGACCATCTTTCCTTTATGAAATCACACAACAACAAATTATTTTGTTTTATAATATTTATTTCTCCAGTTTCTTTAAATTAAGTTTACTCCAAAATTACAAAACTTAATTCTGGTTTGACCAAAAAAAACATAATAAATATGTTTAAAAATTTATTACAAAAAACATATCGTAATTAAAATCCACCAATAAAAATATACATGATTTTGCATTTTTTTCTTTTAATTTTATCAAAGGTTCAATTTAATTCAATATTCAGTTTCGTTTTTTATTAAAAAGCAAAAATAGAATGAAACCAAAATGGAAAAAATGTGATTTTTTTGTCTTTTTACATCTTCTGATGTCAAAATAAATCGTGTAATACTGAAAATTCAGCAAAGATTCGCAACGGCATCTGTTCGTTAGAATTGGAAATAAAATTGAGTACGTTCGTTTGCTTTTCATAGTATATTCGAAATTTAACTAGCAGTTAAGTATTAGAAAATTTTGAAATTATTCTTAATGTAAAAATGAACGGAAACCAATGAAATATATTTTTATTGAATTAGAAAACGAAGATGAATTTGGTTTTATTATTGTTTTGCGAATATTGCGAACGTTACAAATCATTCCATATAATTTGTTTTGTGATAAATTTCTTAATCTATATAATTTTGTAATTTAAACATGTTCCTTATTTTTACAGACTCTAAAATATTAATCATTTGATAATGACTCACAAAAGGGAACGAAATATAATGTTAACACCAATCAAATAATGTGTTTGTAATTCATCAATCATTGGTTTGAATCTGCAGCTATACTACGTATGATAAAAAAGGAATTAAAAAACAAACCAGATAATAAAAATAAGCCATTGCTTCGTAATTTAAATCAAAAGTTATAAACTATAATTCAATATGATTTTAGGTCGTAGTAGCTGGAGCATGCCGTAGAGATGAGCTTCAGAAACTGACCTTAAAAGACATTGAAGAACATGGTTCTCTACTGTGCGTTAAAGTTCCACGTTCCCAGACAGACAAAGAAAGAAGTTTTGTAGTAAAGGGGGAGGTGAAGGATGGTTTAAATCTTATTGACATATATAGAAAATACGCCAATTTACGGCCAACAAATACTCTTCATGATCGTTTTTTTGTAAGCTACAGAAACCACAACAGTTCAACCGATTGGTGTAAATACATTTGCTAAAGTTACTTACGAAATAGCTAAATTTCTTAGTCTAAACTCTCCAGACCTTTATACAGGTCATTGTTTTCGAAGATCGTCAGCCACATTACTTGCTGATACTGGTGCTGACATACTTAGTTTAAAGCGATACGGTGGGTGGAAGTCCTCGACAGTAGTGGAAGGATACGTAGAGCAATCGTTGGGAAATCGCATCAGCATTGCAAAACAGATTTTCATGGGGGAAGCGGAATCCTTGTAACGTCTGACTATTTCCAAATTAGAAAAAAAAAACCATTTCGAAACATTTCAGCAATTCATTTTCCCTCCAGTAAAATTTAAATTCGAATTTAACGATCAATTCCTTTAATCATCTAAATAAAAATAAAATAAAAATAATTGAACGCACTCAGAGAAGAACGAAAAATGAAAAACGAATTAATATTGGTAGCCTTGTTCATTTTTTTCGTTACAAAACGAAAGCATAACGATAATTATTATAAAAATGCCATCATGGCTGTTTTTGCATTCATTCGATGTTTCATCACGAAACAGTTTTTGTGAGAAAAGATAAAGTAGAGTTAAATCAAAAACAAAATATAAAAATTTTAAAAATAAAAAAGATTGTAAAAGATTGTAAAAAAGATTGGTTTTCCATATTCCTTTTTTTAAAAAAATATGAACAGTGCAATAAAAAAATGAAAAATAATTAAAACAAAAAGAAAAGTATAAGTCATACTGTGAATGTTCTCAAACATTCCAGTTTTTTTGCTATTGTTAAAAACTAAAATGCGCATGTCGCAAAGTGTATATAACTTTTTCCGTAAATTCGACTTCAGATTGAATCTTTATATATATATTATAAAACAAAGAAAAGATTAACTTCTTAGAAATATATGATTGAATATCCATATTATGTTGTATGGTACACAATTGTACGTGTACATAAGTTAATAAAATTAAAAGTTCATTGTGTAAAACTAATAAATGCAAACAAATGAAGGAAAAATTATATGCAAAGTTTTTGTTTTTGTTTGTACGGATGGTGACGTTTTCTTGATCCAGAGAAAGAAATTTTAAAGAAGATAATAACAAATTTGCAAAGTGCGGTGGCATTAATGTGTTGAGAAAGCTGTTGTATTATCTAGAAAGCATTTTCTTGAAAATTGGTTTGTTTGGGGAAGACATCGGCAATTGTTTTTATATTGAATACTTTTGGAAGTTTATTTTGGAGTGTAACGAAGTAGCTTTGTGCTCGACGACGCAGTTGGATAAATTCCTGGCTTATAGTTTCACTGTTTTCCTTTATACACCAAATTTGCATTGGCTGAGACTTTCATAATGATTTGTCTTCTGTACTCAATCTACGGTCATCATTCGCTGTGGTTTCCGCCACAAAATCTACTATCCACGAGTAGTTGTGTAATGTTTTGCAATTTGAACTCCTATACTTAGTTTAGATTCGTCAACCACTACATAGAATATTTGGGTAATATTTGTCAGATGTAGTTTCCTTTATTTTCAAATTGTATTCATAGTTCCGCTACAATCAATCGTATATTAATTAATAATATCCACCACGGTAGTTTCCTATGTTTTGTGTGTAATCCTTGATCGCTGAAAAACTATTATAAAATCGGTTGTTTATTCTCATCAATCCATACTCATGTTGTTTGCATATATAATTCGTTCAAATGTTTTGTAAATAAATATTTTCCAATTTCTATTACAAACTAAGCGTGCATACTTCTTAATGGGTTAATAATTAACGAAGAAACGAAATAATATTTCCTCCAAGAAACTGCATTATCATCTCGATATTAATCACTTATATATAGCAGTTGTAACTTAGCCTCTCTCTCTTATTTTTTTTTGGTTGGTTAGTCTATTGTGACTGCTACTGTCTTCCACCGAAAACAACGCCTAGGCGTTGTGTTTGAGGGTGAGCAATTTTTCGATTTTCTTAAAAAGTGATATAAATATTCGAATAAAACGCTGTGTTAAATAGAACGCTATCTCGAATAGAACGCCACTTTTCGAAGTAAGCGATTTTTAAAAAATTTCAAATAAATTAAAACTTTTGTTGTAAATAAAACATAAGTTAGCAGTTCAGGTAATCTGTATATGGTTATATAATTTTGTATGTGTTGTTCATTGCCATTTTATTCTGTATCCAATTTTAAACCGAAAAATTTATTCAATTTTAATAAAGAGTTTGTGCCGTTATTATTAGCCACTTTCCAATCGATTGAATTGCTGAAGGAATCGATTGTAGCCAATTGGTCTAATATTCAGTAAATCATCAAAAGTAGAGTCAAAACAGAAGAAAAAGCAATTTTTTGGCATTTAAAAAATACAGACACATATTTTAGACACGAAAATTTAGACACAATAAAATATGTACAGATTTAATTTTTTATTATTTTTAACGTTTGAAATAAACATTTGTCGTCCCGCGCTGGGAAAGTTAATTTATTTCTAACAGTAAAACTCATTTCTCTATTAGTTAAATATACGTTTTTTTTTTTCGATATAAAGCCTCTCCGAAAAATTTCAGCCAAATCAAAAATGTGTCGGTCAGAAAGGTGTCCGGTTTGTAGAAGAATGACTCATAAACATTAATCGTTATATATAATTGTTGTCCACTTACACAACAGTAAGTAATGTTGACTCTCTTAGTTTGCAAAAAGCTACAATCTCCAAACCACATGATGTCGAATACCCTTTATGGAGCTTGGCGTTGTCGTTCTCGTCGATAAGATCATTTAGATTGGCTTCAATTTCTAGGATGGTATCGTTTATAATACTACTTAGCACATTATTCTATAAGATGTCAGCTATGGGCTTCTCAAGTAAAATGTTAAGCATCCTAAAGCTGCTATACACCAATACAAAATCTGCTGTATGGGACGGAGAAATTTTATCTGAGTTTTTTGAGGTACTACAAGGGGTTAAGCAAGGTTGTGTACTAAGTCCGATTCTGTTTGCACTGTTTGTAAATGACTTACACGATGAACTACCAGAGGGTATTCAAGTTAGAGATCTACTGATTCGAGTTCTTTTATATGCCGATGACCTCGTCCTGATGAGTGAAAGTGCTGAAAAGTTACAACACATGATAGATGCGTTATCTGTGTATTGTAAAAAATGGAATTTGACCGTAAATCTACAGAAATCTAAGGTAATGGTGTTTCGTAAGGGTGCCAGATTGTCGGACAGAGATAATTGGATATTCGATGGTAATAATATACAAGTAGTTAACGAATATAAGTACCTAGGGGTGACTCTGTCATATAATCTGTCATTCGAGAAACATTTGGATGAGAAGCTAGTATTGTCTAAAAACGCAATTAATTCAACATGGTCTGCATTCATTAAAAACACAGAAATTTTACCATCATCAAAATTTAAAATTTTTGGGGCTGCATCAAGGTCTATTATGTGTTATGCGGGCCAAGTATGGGGTTATACACAGCATGAAAAGGTTGAAAAATTGCTGAGATACTTTCTTAAAAGACTGTTTTATTTGCCGACGAACACTCCGAACTATATGTTGCATCTCGAAACTGGACTAAGTCGTATGTATCTGTTTACGCTCAAATTACATTTCGACTATGTACGTAAAGTATTAGATTACCCGGCGGACAGACTCCCAAAAATTCTTGCTGAAGAAGTAATTACAAATAAAATATTTTGGGTGGCAGAATGGGAGACTGTGTTTCGTAAAGTGGAATTGACTCTAAATTTTGCAAATATAGCAGGCATGGGCAAAGACATACACAAACAAGTTCTACATAAATTGAAACAACTGCACTGGGATGAACATGTTGAACACGCTTTAAAATCACAATATCATGATGAATATTGTAATTTGAGATACCTGAACGTGCCAAACTATTTCGATGACATAAACTCCATAAACATGATAAGAATGATTTTTAAGACACGTGGTGGAATGCTCAATATAAATGCAAGAGCTTTTAAAAATAACACGGATGGAATATGTAAGATCTGCAATCTCGATGAAGTGGAGAATACTTATCATTTCGTCGCAAGATGTCCAATCTTTAAAAGCAAACGAAAACTTTGTTTTGATAGTGAAACATTGTCTAAAGAACAATTTCTTGAAATTATTAATGGGAAGAATTATGAATCGCTTTGCATCTATCTTTCTTATAGTATTAGGTATAGGAACTTACTAATAACGGAATTTTACTAAATCTAGAGATAAAGAAAAATAAAATATATTGTCATATGCGAGAAATTAATGATTTAAATTTTTGGTTTAAAAAAAAAAAAAAACTTATATTTAGTCTAACATAAAATTTGTATATATAATTATATTTGTTTGTTAATTAATAGTTTGCAGCCTGACAGACAACTTAAAGTTATTGTCAGCTTATATTTCTTTTTTAATGTTAAGGATTTACTTGTTAAGAGTCACTTATTCACGAATAAAAAATATTATTATTATTATTATTACTACTTAGCCACGTACCGAACGGTAAGAAACTGATTTTGAAGTTTTTGAAATAGTCAAAAAGAGATTTCGAGTTTTTCTCTGTCAAAAATCAATTGCTTTCATGTAAAAATCAAAATACGTCTGATATTATTTATCATACAGGTAGTGAAGGCCTTAAAAAAATTAGTTTGTATTTATAATTCAATACATAACGTCTAGGCGTTATATTTGAATAAAACGCAGGGTAGGCGTTCTATTTTTCTACAACGCCTAGGCGTTTTTTTCGTGGGAAGACGGTAGTCGACATTGTGAATTTTCATTTTGATGTTTTTTTATCTGAGTGGTGACGTTCAAAATTCAGACATTTTTTTTGGTCTGTAGAAAGATTACAAACCAAGAAGTTGGATTGAAACAACAATATTAAATGGAAGCTGATGTTCTTCACAACTAAAATAGAAAAAGAAAACCAAAAATCGCCCTGGATTGTGCGTTGGAAATTGCAGAACCAAAGGATACATCTCAAAAACCGGTGCCTATACTTTAATACATATTTACATTTCTAATGGCGTCTGTGAACGCAAATTTAAGTGTTTTAATACGATTCAATTAATGAAACTAAAATAAAAAATTGTAAATTTCCTTATCAGTGTCAGTGATGAATTTCATGTACCGTGATTTTGTAATATCACTGGGTATTTTTCTTTGAACGTAAATTTAAGTGATATATGACTATTAAATTAAACAAACAAAATTGGTAACAAAATATCGAGAAATTCATTGTCTGTGTCAGTGGTGATCTTTGTACCCCATGATTTTGATTGATCACTGCGTATTTTCTTGGAGTGCAATTTAGATAGTCCGATTAACTTAGATAAGATCTAATCAAATAGATATTAAATAGAAAAATCAGAAATGAAAATAACAAAAAAAAACAATAAGTTCTCTGTCTGTGTTTGTATTAGTGAAACTAATTATGTACAGTAATTTTAAATCACCCATAGGCAAATTTTTTTTGTTTTGTGTGTAACTTTGGAGATGAAACTAATTAAGCTTAAATTAGATAATATCCAATCAATTAATAATAGAAAAAGATTAGATTGCAATTTTGATAGTTTTATTAAATTAAATTAAGTTAATCAAATTAAATAAATAGAAAAATAAAAGAAAATAAATTATTTGTCTGTGTCTGTATTGGGATAACATTCATGTACAGTAATCTTAAATTATCGATAGGCATGTGTTTTTGAGTGTAACTCTGATGAGGATACTAGCTAAGCTTAAATCAGATAATGTCAAATCAATGAATAATAGAAAAATATGAAATTCAGTGTTGTGTTCGTCGATGTCGATACCCAAATTAATGTACCATAAGGTATTCTTAGTAGCCAATTTGATGAGTGCAAATTTTTTTTTTCGATTACTTAGATGAAAATTCACTTAGTTAGTGCATGAAGTGAAACGATCAACAACTTTGGCCAGTGTTTTAGCATCAACATATATGTTCGTCAATTCGTTTTAGTGTAACTTCCTACCAATTATACAAATTTAAAACTAAATTAGTTAATGAATATACAAACCAAGAGAAACGAAAAGAAGTATAAACAAAAAGCCAAACCAAATATATAAAATTGTTGTCAGTATTAGTCGGTGACCGACTTCCGATATATTATTAATAAACATACATTGTTGCACTGAATGCAAAAAAGCAACACTTTTTGCATTCAAAAGAGTGCAAAAAACGCCTATTTTTTACATTATTGTAGAAAAATTTAGTTTATTTTGAAAACAAATGAATTCATAATATAGTAAATGAAATTACAGATAGATGACAGTCACTTTACTTTAAATCGTCCTAAGAGTTCTAATATAGAGCGGAGACACATTTTTTATTGAAATATTACTTAAACGTATAAAATGATTTGGAAAACTTGGGAAGCGAAGAATTTTGAGTATAAATAAATATTCGTCACGGAACTAGGTGTAATTAGAACAAATAAAAACCAATTGTATGTATTCAACATTCAGGCAAACTCGTTGCTATGCATTAAGTAATGGAGAATTCTATTATAAAAACTATAAATTCTATGAAAAAAAAAGTAGCCTATGACATTCCTTTTTTTATGTATGTCAAGTTTCATCTAAATCGTCATCCGGAGTCAGACGAAGAAGGTTGTCTCCTAAATTTTAAAGGAAAAAAAAACAAAAAAAAAATAATCGAAAATAGAAAAATAAGTGTATGTTATAGTGTTTGTGTTAGTGTTTATGAAAATAAAAGTGTTGAAGAACAAAAAAATAAGTAAATACATTAAGAGTGTGTTAGTGTTTATCAAAATAAAAGAAGTGAGGATAGAACGAGTACAATTATATAATTGGTGAGATTGTTCTTTATTAATAAATTATTTGGTTTTCTGTATTTACTGTTACCAGGGGTAGACAGGTAAAAATTTTACCTTTTATTGCATTAATGTTATTGCTTTTTTTATTGCTTTTTATTATTTTAAAGCATAAATTTGTTTTGTATTGCCAGGTAACAAGTACTTTCGTAATTTCGTTTTAGTTATTGGTAGGAATTTCGAATTTATTACTTTATATGTACTCTTCAATTTTGTTAATGTCTTGTGTTGCCATTTTTTTTGCTTTTCCCTTATCGTGCAACTGTTGCATGAAACCTGCTATCGTGTTTTTGAGATTGAGATACCCAGTTTTTTGTATTGTTTAGTTCTGAAATTTAGGCCTGGTCGAATTTCAGTATCTATACCTGCAATGGCAAAGGGTAAGTCTGTATCTAAACAAAATGGCCGCAAAGTGAACCAACAGCTTAGCATTGATTTCACAAACATAAGAGGACCAAATTCGAATCTAAACGAGGTTCATCACCACATCGAAAAAAATAAACCTGACATATTGTTTCTTACTGAAACAATTGTCAGTGGCAAAGCATCAAAATTGGATCTAGATAAATACCGCATACCCAGTTACGAATTGGAACATTCCTTTTATAAAACATGGTGTCTGTGTATTCATTCGAAATTCAGTTTCATGTGTGAGAATTAAGGCCTACGAGTTGAACTCAAAGCACCATAATTCTTTGGCATTGAAGATCTCAGGTGTGGATAAAACTCTGTTTATAATAGGAATATATAGATCCCCCAACTCTCCTCCTGACTGTTCTTTTTCGACAAACTATCGTCCAGCCTCGACAAAATTTGCAAAGACTACCCCAAAGCAAGTCTCGCCATTCTTGGAGACTTTAAAATACATAACAAAGAATGACTGAAATGCTTATCACGCACTGATGACGTAGGAAGACAAGCCGAATTAATACTGGCAGATTACCGTGGTTTGACTCAAATAATAGGATGCCCCACGAGAATACCGGACAATACACATCATAATAATAATTTGCTGGATCTGTTTTTGACAAACGAACCAGATACAACGAAAACAAAAGTTGACCAAACCCTGGGATCATCGGACCATCGGACCAGATCGGCCGGTGGGCCATCGGCCATAACCACGTATTCCTTTCATTTTCCCCATCTCCTTCCTTTCTAGTTGACATGGTATCTTCGGATATTCAAAGAGTCTGAATAATGAATATTGCATATTTACTGTGCTAAACATGTCTAACTAATTAATAAAAAAAAATCAATTCAGCCGTTTCGGAGCTTATCCCGAACAGAGTATTACTACACTACACTATTAGAGTATTATTACACTACACTACACTACACAAAAAAAAGAAAATGTGTATTTGTTTAAAGTGAATAAAAAACTAGCTTCAGTGAGTTCAGTGGTCATAACTGTATATATGTTTATAGTTTTTGAAATGAAGGTAAGCTGTATATATAATCATTAATTGTATATAATCTTTTTAACTCGTTAATTTAAAATGATTTTGCTTTGGTGGTAATGGATGGTTCCGTTAGGATATGATTGTGAAAGTGAAGATCAATATTTTGTAATTTTGTTTTGTTTTAGATTCTTTATTCACAAAAGTGATTTAAAAATCTATGGATAGTAAATTTTTAATAATAAAATATAATGTTAATGAATCAAGAATTGTTGTGTAAGTAATTTTTAGTTACAATGAAACAACAGTTTAATAGATTTTGAAAATATTTTTTCTAGTACAACATGCAAGTAAAAACAAGCCATACAAAACATGTATAGTTCCATGCTGTCAGTCAACAGATTCAAAAAGTCGGAACTTTTACAAGCTTGAAGATAAGCTTGAACAAAAAACTTAATGGCTGAGAGCAATAGGACTACAAGTGGGTGAGTATAATAATAAAACCTATTTTGTGTGTGAAATGCATTTTCCTCCTAAGGCAACTGCCAATAGCAATCGGTTATCACGTTTTGTTAAATATCCCTAGGAGGAATTTGTTTACTAATTTACAATGAGTTTAAGGATCATACTCTTAACGAGTTTGAGGATCCAACTCTTAACGAGGTTCAGAATCAATCTCTTAATAAGTTGAATTTGAATTATAACAAATTTAATTATCAAGAAGTCGGTTCCATTAAATAAATGTGTATCTGTCGGCACACAGTGTAATAATAAGGAAGATGAAACCGAATTTCTTAAATTAATAAATATAATCAATTGCGCTCACTACGAAATTGGCAGCAGATTTAAAGGCGATTGTGAAAGTTGCTCAAAAAAATCCAAACAACTTTCTTTCCATAAAAAAGAGATCATCAAATGATTAAAAAAAATGTGGATTATTAAAATCTTCAAATAGTAGGTCCAAACGAAATTTAAGAATTTCGAAATCAAAATATGCGGAAAATAAAAAAAAACTTAAGGCAAGATAATTGACAGCCTTACCGTCAACAAAAATACAAAACATGACAAAACATTCGCACAATGTTTATTTTATAAATCTGCTGCAACATATAAATATTTAGGAAATGCCTTTAATTTGAGCTTACCATCTCCTTCTTCTATTTACAAGTGGTCGCCTATAAAATTTATACCTCCAGATTTAAATGAAATATTAATGGACCAGCACAGGTCTTATTTTGTTAATATGACCGCAAAAGAGAAAATTTGTACTCTAAGTTTTGACGAGATAACGATCAAATCTGACCTCACATACAATATTGTATGCGATATAATTGTATGCGATATACTTTTCATTAAAATTGTTACTGGATCGTATCAGTGATTTTCAAAAATGTGTGATATTTGTTGACGCTAGATCTGCGATACAAGCAATTGCATCAAATGAATATATGAACGAAACAATTTTCAACATCAAGACATTATTGAATTCATTTGAAGATAATAATGTTACTATAGCAATGCAATGGATCCCGTCACACGTGGGCATTTTTGGAAATGATGCTGCCGATTATTTAGCCAAGAAGGGTTCAAAAATTTTACAAAAGCCGGCTTTAAAAATTTCACAACAAAATTGGAAATTGAACACCAAAAACCAATTGAATAACATCCGTAAAGATCTCACCATACATGAAATAATTGGAAAGAAGTGGCAAAATATCGAGTCAATGGGTAAAAAATTCCTTAAATTACCACGAAGAGAGTCCGTTGCGAAATTTCGGCTAGCTACTGGACATGATTGTTTGGCGGAACATCTGTATCGTTTCAAAATTGCCGGAATCAACGCATGTTGTGTTTTGTGCAAAAATGTAAACAGCACAATGAATGAAATCCATCTTCTTCAATGTCCGGAACTTAACAATGAAAATCAAAAGAAATCTAACATCGTCGATTTGTATTGGGCGGCAGAAGAAAAATGAACTTAGTTTAATTTCTGCCATTTAATAAAAAAAAAAAAACAATATTTTGACAGATAAATTAGAAGGGTTTTATGATGACGGCAATGAAAGAAAACAAGAAATAGCTACATCCTCCCTTTTTTTATGGTGCGATTGGTATTTTCAAATTGGAAATAAGTGTGCTATGTCTTTTATTTATCAAGACAGCTATATGCTATGTCTTGATAAATAAAACTTTCGCTGCGTCGAAAATATGTGAATTAATTAATGGGCGATTTACATGTTCCAACATTTTTTTCCAGTAAAAAATGAAGCAATAAGTATATTATGATTTTCGTATGCGAGACAAGAATAACAATATAAATATGCAAAATTTTGCTGGAGTTTATTTCTAGTTTTTGAGCAAATGTTGCCATAAAACTGAGAATGTTGGCATAAAATATACTTACCTAACTATATTTTATGGCAACAAAATTTATTTTATGGCAACATAAATGATTTTATTAGAAAAAAATTAAGATTTTGCTTGTCATGTCAAAAATTTATAGCATCGCCTTTGTTGATTATTTTGAATAGCATCGACATATTAAAATTTCAAAGTTGAAAAATGAGTGGTAAGAATTTATATTAATTTTTAACCGATATAAAATTCGAGTTAAAACTAGGGATTGGAAATCTGCTAATGCAATCATAGATTTCTACTCTAATCATAAAGATTATTACGCCTACATTCCTAATTCATTTATTGAAACCAAAGGAATTATTAGAAATGTATCCCTCGACATCAAATTGGACGAACTCATTTTAAAAATCAATCCTTACTATCAAATCTCTCATATGAGAAGATTATCAAAATGGGACGCTTCTACTGGTACTCCTGCAGAAACCCCCTCTTTGGTTATCACATTTAGAAAATCATCTCTTCCAGATTTTATAGTTATTTCAAATGTTAAAAGATTTGTCACTCCTTTTATTTTAAATCCTTTACTATGTCATAACTGCTTAATATATGGACACTCTTCAGCCCGTTGCAGAGGTAAAAGTCGCTGTTTTAATTGCACGGACCCTGAACATGTTACCATTAATTGTCCTAACAAAGCTTTCTGTAAATTTTGTAATAAACAATTCCAAACTAATCACCCAGACTGTGATGAGTATAAATTACAAAAAGAAATTAAAAAGCTCATGGCTTTGAAGAGAAATTCCTACAAAGAAGCTAGATCCTCTTTAGTAAATCCGGCTTTTAATTATAATGAACATGATTTCCCTCCTCTGCCTATCACTCATATACAAGATAAGAGCAAAATATACGATTCTAATACAACCAATAAACAAATATCATCAGAGAACATGGAAATATTATCACTTCGAAAGGACAATGAAAAACTTAAAAATATTAACTCGGATTTATCCTATAACTTAAAAGAATTGAATGTTAAATTCAAAGAATGGGATGAATTTAAAGAATCTATCAAAAGGGATAATGACAAATTGAAGTCTGAAATATTAAATATTAAAAACAACCAATTGGAATTGTTATCATTAGTCAAGGAATCCCTTTCCATTGGTGAATCTATTTCTAATATGAATCTTAATGACATCAACAAGGATAATGAAGTCAGAAAACTTTGTGACAAATTAAAAAATATTGAATGTCTTTTATCGGTATATACCAGGGATACAATAAATCACATCGTTGGTTCTGATTCGGTTATTCCTATTACTGCTTCATATAGTAAGGACTTGAAACATTCTTGACATGTATACTTTAAGGTTTTTTATTGTAAATACCTAAATAAATTTAATAATCTAAATATTGAATTTAGACTAATTAGTAATTATCATTTAACATCGTACATTATTATTTACCTGCTGCGTCTTGTCTTGGATTTATTTAAGATAAATAATCCCTTGAACTGTTTTACTGTTCTTTTATATTCTTATACCACTAATTCGCAAGATATATTGAGAAGATATCCTCTAGAATATATGGATCTCTATTCCTTGAATTACTCGAATTACTAATTCCTTGAATTACTCGAATTACTATATAATTCTCAATCCTTATTATTACTTATTTTTCATTCTGTATTTTACTGGATTGTTTGCACATTACTTGAATAATCTATATATTGAATTTAACCTAATCAGGAATTATAAATTGATTTATCACATATCAATTTACTTACTATATTTTCACATGAATTTATTTAAGGTTTACAACCACTCAACCTTTTTTAGAAATTATCATGTAGCACCGCACATAATTATTTACTTGCTTCACCTTTTTTTGAATTTATTTAAGGTTAATATACTCTCGAACTTTTTTATTGTTCTTTTATATTCTTATAATACTAAATCGCAAGATATATTGAGAATATATCCTTTAGCACAAATGGATTATTATTCCTTGAATTACTTGAATTACTATATAATTCTCAATCATTATTATTACTTATTTTTCATTCGGTATTTTACTGGATTGTTTACACTTTACTTGAATAACCTATATATTGAATTTAACCTGTTTATAAATTATAAATTGGTTTATCACATATCAATCCTCCTATTATATTTGTACAACAATTTATTTAAGGTTAACAACCTCTTAACCTTTTTTACTGCCCCCTTAAATTCCTCTATCATAATATCTCGATTTTTTTTTTAGAGGATTCACTCTTATGAATTTCTTTTATATGACACTGATATATACTACTTATGTATTAACGGATTGTAATACCTTTAAAATGAATTTTAATCATTCTTATTTTTTTGCACCTTATATATTTACTAGATAATGATACTTGTTCCACTTGTAACATGGTGGATACTTCTGCTCACATTTTAATGACTTGTGCTAAATACTCCCATATCAGATCTAAATATGAATTCCTTCTAAAATATAGTATAAAGGAGATATTTAAATTAAACAATATCACTCATTTGATGGGAATAATAGATTTCTTCAAAGAAATTGATATAGATTTTTAACTATTCATTCCCTTCGGTCAGACTAGTCATGGGGTCTCATTAAGTTGAGGATGGTATGATTGATTTTATCATTTTGCTTAGTCTTTTACAATATTTCAGATATATATCTATATGGGTATTAAGTATAACTAATATGCTATAATCAATATTATAATAAACTGCTCATATGGAAGGGGCGCTTATTAAGCTTTATAATTAACTTCCTACATAATCCTAAAGTTAAATTCATTATCTTTGTAGTAAATTTTTCTAATTGCAATACCTACCAATATCCTATTTTGTAATAAAAATATAGTAGGATAACTATATTTAATATAACATACATTTTTATGTTTTGTATATTTGTTAAAACATAATCTGTTCCTGTTTCATTATAAATAAATAACTATAATAAATAAATCAAATTATGTCATATTCTTATATAACTCATGATTTATTTTTAAATTACTACAAAATAAATCAAAACTAATTAGATCCAAAATCATATATATACTTATTATAAAAGATTTATTTAATCATAAAAACATAAATAACTTAAGAACTAATTTTCATTTTAGAATATTTATTTTTTTTTTTTTATAAGCACTTTAATATAAATGCTCAATTATAATTTAAATGTATTACTAGATACTTATTTAATCTAACTTAAGGTTTGAATTATATAACTTCTAAATCTTAGTTCAATTTTTCTAAATAATCAAATTTTATGTGTCCAGTCATGACTATAAAAGGGCTTTATGTCACCCTCTCATGTATTAATCATTCATAAATATATAAAAACTATGTCAACCGAGATTAGGAGGAAGGTTTCTAGCAAGTTTATTTCACGCCTGATGAGGTATAGGCACAGACCTGTCTAATTTTCAGGTACTGTCTTGCCTATTTCATCACTCAGACATGGAAACATGAGTTATAGACCTTCAACCTAATTAAGGGAACTTTTTATAATGTAATCTTGGTAATATAGACTAACCGTCTAACCATTATATAAAATACAAAAAAAAAAAAACATATTAATTTATTGCCGGATGTATATGGTAAATGGAATGGAGACAAAAAATATTTAGGTTATGAACTACAATTTTTACTTGTAGGTGAATACGGTGAAACGGATGAGCCGTCAGAATATTCATCAAATTATTTATTGCAAGATGCAGACCGGGCAATAAATATAGGTTACATAATGATTCTGTTTGTTTTGGAACATAGAGTATTTTTTACTTAATGAAAACCATGTTATTTACTTTCAGAGGATTTGATAGAAAACGTTCGGATACATCCTGCTCTATGGGACTGCCAGTCGAATGAATACAAACACAGAAACATGCGTGACCGGTATTGGGGCGATATTGCCACAGCTATGAGTATCTTAATAATTATAGCAACTTAAGAGTAACTTAAATAAATTTATCAATACATTTTTTTACAGCTCTGACTTCGAATGATGTCCTAACTATAAAAAAGAAATGGGATAGTGTGAAGGCAAGCTATACACGGTCAAAAAAATTTGCCGACTGGATCGTGCCGGCAACAGAAGTCGTACAAATATGCCCAGGCAATGCCCTTTTTAGATGACACCTTTGAGTCAAGACCGTGAGCAATATAAATATATTGAAATTTAACATAAAAATCTGTAATGAATAATTTAATCATTTTTAGGATGTCGTCATTGACAAACATAGATTCAACCGATGGTTCGTCCACACCGCCACAAACTCCACAGCTCCTCCACAGACGAAAAGCACCAAACAACGACGACATTTCGCTTAAACAAAAAGCACTTGAAATTTTGGCACGACGGCCACTGGCAGTAGAACACAGCCCAAAAACTGCTTCTGATGTTTATTTATAAAAATTGAACTTAATAAATTAAAACCTGATAATGCTTCAGAAGCGCATACTAAAATTTTAAAAGTGGTCAATGATTTGTTAATAAAAGAAATGAATGAAAATTAAGTTATCCAAGTTTTTTATTAATTTGCAATATAAACAACAACAAAAATTTATATATTCTTTTATAGGTATAGTTAAGTTATTAAGTTATATTTTGTCTAAAATAAAAATAAATATTAATTTGTTTCTTTAAAACCAAAATGCTGGTTTTTGTTTCAACTTTGTTTTCACATATTTTAGCAATATAAAACAAATATTATAACATGAAAAATTGATTTTCTCAATATAACAAAAGAGTATCCAGTGCACGCCATATTACCATTTGAGGCTACATTTTTTTTGTGTTGTGAATATGGCCACCAGTAAAACTAGTTCAAATCTGTGAAAGCAATAATCACAACAAACCAAACAAAACCAAAAGGATTATTATAAAAACATTTTGTCAATTAAAGAAAAGTTGTGCCAGAAAAGAAAGAAGAAACAAGACAAGCTACTTATGAAATCTGAGGAAAGAATAACTGCAACCAATTTGTTAGTTCTATCAACGCCCCAATATTATAGATTCCCGTTCATCGCAAGAAAAGATACTTATGACCTGAAATAATTGTCATTGGCTCAGCTGAGTTAATTGGATGTATTTTCAATACTATATCTCTACATCAATACAAAAACAAAAGAATTGGGGGAAGACGGAATAAAAATACAAATTACCAGGAATATCGGAAGCCCGGTTGGTTTGGTAGACGACCTCTTGATGTTCACAATCAACAAGAACCAAAATTTCAAGTAAAGCTTTTTTTGTAATTTATATATATTATATACATTTTTTTTATACTTTTTCTGTTTTTTCATTATTATTGAAATAGTCTTATTATCGAAATGGTAGATTAAAATATTATTATAAGAGATTCTTAAATCACATGTTCGTTCTGGAACATTCATATCCCGTGTTAAATATTATAATTATTCATTCTTGTAATAAAAGTCCAAACCCACTATAGATTACAAAAACTACAGACCAATTACCCTACTGTCCACTTTATACAAAATACTTGCAAAGACAATTAAGACAATTAACCACAAATTAAATAATTACATGAACAAAAATAATATACTTCATAAAACAACTATGGGTTCAGAAAAGAGTCATCAACCAAAGATTTTATTGTACACCTGTTAAAAATCTTAGAAGACAACAAAAAAGGAGGATTTACATCAATAATTATATCGGCGGACATAATTAAAGCATTTGACAGGGTCAAAGTCGTAATACTAATTAATACAATGATGAAACATAACCTTACCATGAAATACATTGAATGGATATATAAATCCCCAATTAACAGAACAATAACTTTTGAAAGCAATGATATTTCAGTCAACACAACGACCGTGCGAGGGGCTGCTTCAAGGCGACCCTCTCAGTCCAACACTATTTAACATCTACTTCTTACCCTTATATGAATTGGAAAATAATAACATAAAAATAATTCAATATGCCGACCGTATAAATATTGTCATAAGAAACAACAATGACTAATTGATTGAAAACAACATTTAAAGCACATTAAATGATTTTACAAAAATATTAGGAAAATTGGAATTGGAGATGAATCTCAGTAAAACTCATATAATGATTATCCCATACAAAAGAAACCAGATATTACCACAAATTATCAGATATAACAACATCGATTTAAATCTATCGAGCCAAATACAAATTTTGGGCTTTATCATTGACCCTAAACTAAGCTACAAGTTGCCCTGTTATGCTCGCAATTTGGTTCTGTCCAGCATGTGATGTTGGTAGGTTCTAACTTAGAACAATTTGGGTCTGTGTAGGGTGGATTAACTGGAATCTAAGGCTCGATAGATCAGACACCTAGATCGGGTGCATTATCAGCAGAGATTATGTCTTGTTTAATTCATCCTATACATCCCATTCTTGAACTACCAACCTATATGTTGTGACATATCATAATTTCAATTCGACAAATCACAATGTACATATATTAAATCGGACGAGGCACACTGCAATTTTAAAAATTTGTTATCAAACGTAAATAAAGAAATAATGAAATGACGACGCCCATTGCAATTTAAAAATATAATATGAAACGTAATCACATGATTTTTCTTTGTAAATATTCTTATCTGTTACACATTTAAAATGAGAATATTAGATCTTTTCTCTTGCAATTGTTTTTCTATAGGAATGTTACAAAACCTCAACAAAAAACTAGTTTTTTTTTCATTTTGATAGATAACGAAAGAGACATAATGACAATGAATCATCTGTTTGTCTTGTTTACTCCTAAGACTAAAAATATTATTTATGTTAGCATATTGCTTAATTTTGGTCAGAGTTTTGTTTGATTTCAAACCGATAAATTGATATTTCTGAAGTTGGTGTTAGATTTTTAAAGTCGAAAATAAATGAATAAAAATATTAAATTCAGTTAATGTTTGATTATAAATCAAAAATTTTGGAAAATTCATAAATTAAAAATTGAATCTAGTATGGTAATTTTGCATGGATTGCCTGAATTCGTGGTTAAGATTTGAACAAATCCAATACGCGGCCATTTTTCTATTCGTGAAATTAATAAGTTTGTGCACTGTTTTCAAAACAATTAAATTGAAAAAAAAATATATGGTCAGGGAGTTTCAAAACTGCTTGGTGTCATAATAATTGAAAAGTCAACAGGTTTAAGTCAGTCAAATGGTGTTTACAATTTAATCAAAGAATGGAATCTTGAAAGCAATATAATGTCGATGGGATTCGATACAACGGCAAGTAGTACTAGCAATAAAGTTGGAACTTGTACTTTGCTGGAAAAAACCTACAAAAAAAGTTACTTCATCTTGCTTGTAGACATCACATCTTGGAATTAATTTTAACTGCAACAAACTCTTCGAACGTTTCAAGAATCAGTGGAAAAATTTTAATAAATTTGATTCTGTAAGTGGAGCAGTCGATGATGAATCTCATACGGTTCAATTTATTATTAATCAGCTAAAAACAAAACAACCTCGCGATGATTACAGAGAATTTTTGAAATTATCTTTGTTGTTCCTCGGAAAAACGACTGATCATAATAACCAAACGATACGTATTAACATTCCCGGTGCTTATCACAGAGCCAGATGGATGGCAAAAATTATTTATTGCCTGAAAATATATTTTTTCCGCAATCAATTCATATTATCGGCAACAAATCTATCAGGCCTTGAGAAATTTAACAAATTTGTAACACAAGTTTATTTAAAAGCTTGGTTTCTTTCTTCTAACGCTGCATCGGCACCACGAAATGATTTGCAAATGCTAAAAAATTTGGTAAATTATAAAAATCAAGATGAATCGGTAGCAGCTGCTGCGTTAAGGGTATTTTCTCGACATCTTTGGTACTTGAATGAACATTTGGTTGGACTGTCTTTTTTCGATGATCAAATTTCCGTTGCGATTAAAATAAAAATGGTTTCAGCTTTAAAGAAAAAATCTTCACAAAAAACGGTTGACAACCGATTTATTATTGATCCAAATCAAATACTGGACAAAGATATCGGTGACTTCATAACAGAAAATACTAAATATTTTTTCGAGTAAAAATAAATTACGGTAATTTAATTACCTTTAAAAAACAAAAGAAAATGTTTTAAATATAATCTGTAAAATAAGCTTTCATAAAAAAGGCAAAAAAAAAATAAATTTTTAGTTCGAAGAAAAGAAACTACCTGGTAGATGTCCAATTGGACCTGTTGGATAAACCTGTTGAATTGGACATGTTGGATTGTTGGTAGATGTCCAATTGGACCTGAATTGGACATCTACCAACTATTATAAGAAAAGTCTTTTTTTTTAAATTGTTATTATATAAAAAAATTTCTTTTAAATCTCTTTTTCTGTTAATATTATGATCCTCATGATTTGCTAAGAAAAACCAAATTAGAGATTTTCTTGGGTAAAGGCCATTATGGTTTCATGTTTTTTTTTTAAATATATAGAGCAAAATCACGATTAATCGACCAAAAAATCAATGTTTACGGCCCGACCACTTTTGATTTACATGCAAATGTTTTTGATTAAAGGGAATAGAGAAAAAAACATTTCATAGAAGAATTTTTTTTTTTTTAGTGAGCGGTTCTCCTTTTATCGCTAGGGGTAGTTTTGACAAACTAGAGGATCCACATATGTTCAATTTAATGTATCTCGAGACGGATTTTAAAATTTTTGACGGATTTTAAAATTTTTTTTTTTGTTTTAAAGGTAATAATTCAGGCTTTTAATCAAAAATATTAAAATTTTTATTTTTTGATAAACAATAAGAAAAAAATTTAAAAAGATAACTAAAATAAGGGTTGAAGTCTGTTGTACCGCAATAAGGGTGCATTTTTTTTTAAGAATTTTAAAAAATAATTATTTTTCTAAATAATATCAAAAAATAAAGAGTGCGTTATTTTTTTAAAAAAAGATAAAAATTCTGAAAGATAACTCTTCGCATAATTTTGGTTAAAAATTTGAGAACATATATTTTATTAAAAAAAATAACCGCCCACTTCGAGTGTAATTATGCCAAAAATTTTACCTACCGTAATTAGAAATAGGTAGGTACCCATAATACTATTTTTAGAATTCATAAATTACGTTACTTACAACAACATCAATATTTTGTTGTGACTAGTTTGAATCCTTTTTTCTGTTTAACTAAATCTAAGGCGTTTAAAATTTTAATCCAATTATACATACTTTATACATACATTATACATACTTTATACTTACACATACAATTATACATACTTTATACTTTATACATACATACAGTATAAAATAAGAATATTTATGGAAATAAATTTATTTGGCTTCAGTTTCTGAGTGGTCAAGGTTCGGTTCAGTTGTTAAATTTAAATTTATAAAAGTACAGTTTTCAAAGTTGTCAAAGTTCAGTTTAGTGTTAAATTTAATTTTAAAATAATCATTGAAATGACTATATAGAATAAACATATTTATTTTAAAAACTACAAATTATTTATATACAAAATTATATATAAATAATTTTAAAGGTTTTCATTCGGTTTTTACATTGTGAAGTTTTCTATGGTGAATTTACCTCTGCATTATTATTCAATTTGTTACATCGTACTTGATTGTGTGTATTATACATTTACAAAATGCCTAGTTATAGATGTTGCAAACCATTCAAACAAGAATCGCACAAATACTCAAAGAAAACTATTAAATATAGTGAAACAATTGCGCTATACCTTAATCAAAATTTTGGGATAGATACAAATGAATTGCCAAGAATTTGTAATCCATGTCGGATACGATTATATAAATCAATAAATATTGCTGAAACATTTCCAGATGAAGAAATGGTTGCTGGAACATCAAAAAATACCCCAGACCAATCAGACAATGGTAGTGTATCATCAAATGCCAGTGAAATGGAAGAAGCGGATGTAAATATAAACAGCGTAATAAAGGAAGAAATAAATGAAGAAATAAAGGAAGAAATTACTAATGTGTTTAATGGTAAAATATTACCACTAATTAATATTTCACCATTTTCTATCAAAAATGCAAGCAAAAGTAAAAAGTATCATTCTTATAAATCAAAACGAATTATATCTGGCATTAGACGATCTCTCTTTGATCTTAACGACGAAGAGGAATATAATACAAAAAAAATACCGGAAAAGGATTACTACAAAGAAATTATGTATAATTTACAACAACGCTGTAAAAATGCTTCAAATTCTTCTGAAAAATTACGTGTTTTAACATTATTACCAAAGTCAATGAAAATGGAGGAAATTGAAAAGACATTTGGTGCGAGTCGGTATATCATAAAAAATCAAAGAGCTATCAAGTATCAAGAGAAATATTACTAAACACTTCCGATTCCGATCAAAAAAGAAGAAGTAATGTTTTAAATTCAGATGTAGAGAAATGTGTAAAAGATTTTTATGAAGATGACGAAATATCTAAACAAATGCGCGGAAAAAGAGATTTTATAGTTATTAAAGATGGAGCTAATAAAAAATGTATACAAAAACGATTATTGATGTGTACAATTAATGAAGCCTATAAAGAATTTAACAAAAAGTTTAAAGATGAAAGTTGGGATTACGAAATTTTCTTCTTTAAGGCCAATTAATTGCATCCCATTTGGCTATGGAGCCAAACATAATGTCTGCGTTTGTACTATTCATCAAAATATGAAATTAATAGTTCATAACTCAAGATTACCATTAATAACTGATAACCAATTTAAGGAATATAGCGATTGTATTAATGCTGTTCTATGCGCTGACCCTAAGCCAGAATGTTTTATATTACGCTGCAAAAATTGTCCTGGATTTGATGGATTAACAAGCAATTTAATCACAAAGTTTGAAAATTCAGGAGTTATAGATATACGTTATAAGCAATGGAATACCACGGATCGTTTCAACTTAGATAATTTTATAGATTCTTCCGAAGATTTTGTGGCGAAATTAACCAAGCAGTTAAAAAGGCTTATTCCGCATCATTTTGTATCTAAACAGCAGTCATCTTTTATAAAAATACAAAACAAAACCTAAAAGAAGGAGAATTTTTGGTAATGTGTGATTTCGCTGAAAATTATTCATTTGTGATACAGAGTGTTGTACAAGGATATCACTGGAATAATAACCAAGCTACCATTCATCCTTTTGCTATCTACTATAAAGATAAAAACGACATTTTGCAAAATTTAAGTTTTATTAACATTTCTCCACACCTTCAAACAAGACAAAATCTATACAGACGGATCGATCATGAATGAAAAAAGGGGATTTGGCCTTTATTACAGCAATAAAGACATATCCAAATCATATAAAGTACCAGAAGACGTGTATATAAAAACCCTAAACCCAAGCCATCAAATTCGGGATGGAATTGCCCATAATTTGAAAGAAGTTTGCATCATTTCAGACTCACTCAGTGCATGTAAATCCCTAACTCACTCTAACCAGGATATTTATAAATTCTATGAAAGATTAATTTGGAGTTTAATCAAAAACAAAAATATACCCATCAAATTAATATGGCTGCCGGGACACATCAACTTAGAGGGAAACATAATATTTTCGTTTTGAAAACATAATATTTTCAATGATAATGAAGAATCAATGATAATAAAGAAGTTTTATTCTAAACATTTAAAGAAATGGCTTCACGGAGAAACATCATTATTCTGCTGTTATTACTGTGAATTTATCTCAAATAAAGGTAGTGAAGAAAGTGATTTGGCGAAATAGACGAAATAGTTTTGATGGTTTCATCAAATCGTCAAAAAAGAACGATTATTATTGGTTATAACGAAGAAATTGTTAATTCTTATTCTTTCTATGGTTTGTAGTTTGTACTATACATGTCAAAATCAGGGTTGTGCCGTAGACAAAATAGATTACTTTACATGTATAGATTACGCATAGATTACGTGTAAATTACGCGAGATATTTTCGTGTAATCTATAATGTAAACTATTATGTAATCTATTTAATTGATATGTGTTTTCTAAACTTTTTTAGCAATTTAATTAACTTTTTTCAAGATCGCAAGATCTTGTTTTTGACAAAATTATTGATCATGTCTTTTGCGAAAAAATCGAAAAAAATTTTCAGTAGGGATAATACAATATTTCCACATATTTCTTCTTAAATCAAAATTAATAGATTACACCAAATTTACATAGATGACATAGATTACATTACATAGATTACATGTAATGTAATCTATTTTAGATTATGCGTAAAGGAACAACCCTGGTCAAAATGACAGAAACAAATATTAAATTTATTATTTTTAGAATTTAAATCACATTTTCGCCTTGAAAAAAAAACGTTTTATGGTTTGGTTGAATATTTATCACCAAAATATTATAAGACTCATGAACCAGGAAAACCTGAATTTTCAATTGAGTTGCAATTGAAAATTACATTGTGGGTACTCGGCAATCAAGAAGTTTACAGGTAAACATTTTTTCTGTTTTATATATAACATAATAATAATATTACATTTTTATAGAAGCGTATCTGATCGATTTGGAATATCCATGAGTGTCACTTGGATTACAGTACAAAGAATTTGTAAACTTCTTGTAGACAATTGCTCCAGTTTTATTAAATGGCCATGTGGCCAAGCCGCTATGGCTGCATCTAATGGGTGGCAGAAAAAAGTGTTTTTCCAGATATTATAGGAGCTATTATATAAACATCAAGAATCGTATGTATGTCGTAAAAAATTTCATGCGATTCAACTTCAAGCGGTTTGCACTGTAATGTCAGCCCTACGTCTAATTAAAACATTTCATACATTTTAAATCATTTCAAGAAAATTCATTTCAATCAAAATAAAATTCCAAAGAAAATTTCAAATTCAAACTTAATAAAAAAAACAAACCATTCAGCATAACAAATTTTCCCTAACGATAACTCAACGAAACGCGAAGAAGCGAAAGTCATCACTGGTAACACTTTCGTTGAAAAACCAGAAATGCTGTCATTTTCAATTTTATAAATTCATTCAATGTTTGACTTTAAAACGAAATCAATAATCATCTTTGATAAAAAGTTTAAATATTATAATTTTATTAAGATAATAATTCGAAAGGAAAAAGAAGATCAATTAAAAATAAAAATAAACCATAATTGCTATATATTCATTGTGCATTTTTTGTTTGATAATACAATAAATAGTTTTATCTTTTCGTGAGCAGCACAAATTGGTTGTTTTCTTTTGAGAAAAAATTTTTGAATGGCGACGCCATGTTAACCAAATGCAGTGTGAAATTTTTCTTTATTTTCAATCGATCAAATGAATCGATTTGATATTGATAAAAGTAAGACATAATAACAATTATTCAGATTCTAAATAATTAATTGATGGTGATTAATCTTGTCTATTGAGTGTCAGGCGTCATTGTGCATAATAAACAATATAATATATATAGTGTTCAAAAAAAGAAACCAAGAAGAAACAATAAACTAGTGGTCAGTCAACATCACACGCATAAAAAAATAATTAAAGAAAAATCATATAACCACATTCGTTACACGGTGGTATTCAGATACCCTGTATATTTATACATAGTTTTCTTCAAACCAAAACGAAAACTGTATCGCCACAAATAAATTTGGACAAACTTAGTAGCCGCATAGATTCTTTTTTTTCTTCATGGTTGAATGGAAGGGAATAAATTTCATTTGGAAAAATTTTGGAAGGAAGAAATAGAAACAATATAAAAATACAAATACAAAAGACGAAGACCACCAGGAAACGACATTTACCATCAAACAACTTTCTAAGCTAAGTTTCTTTTGTTATTATAAAAGTACAGTGATCTTAGTGCCATTTAAAAAGTATAGTGATCCTAGTGTTGGCCAGAAAAATTACAACTTCCGATTATCATCATCGAGGATAGTTATAGAGCAGGCATTTTGACTACTGAAATCGAGATTTGGAAGGCTTAAATTTATGTACATTCGAAAAACCGACCTCATACCATTGCCCGCTCTGGCATGCTGTATATCTTGCATAATTAATCACAGTTTTCTTTTAATAAAAAACATACAAATTTAATGATATAATTTTTCAGTTAGTGTTTCAATATCTGCAACATAGGCTCTTTTCTTTTTTTAGTTTCTTGTTGTGGATGGTCATTTTGTTGTTTTCTCATAAGTGAGATTTTAAGTTTGTTTACACAAGTAAATGCAATATATGTACTTTTCTTGCTTCCGAAACTTTTATTCATCACATTCAAGTTTGTGTGAAAATTAGTTTTTACTCAATTTAAAAATTCAGCTATATGAATATGAAAATAAATGAAAATAATTTAGGAATAAAATTTAAAAAATCCAATTTATGAAATTTTTTCTTATTAAAAATGTAAAGAAATTAATAAAATAATCAAAAACTTGAAGATTTATTATTGGTTTTTATTTTTAATTTGAATATGTTTTTAACGATACAATTCTTCGTTGCCAACTTCGGTGCAATTCATTTTTATCGTTGCAACGATTTTATTTTATGGAATATGATGTGGGTTATAAGTGTGGTATGTATTTTTGAAATTTCAAAATGGAAAACACAAAAGCTATAAATTTGATAAACATTTATAATTTATCAAAAACCGAAGAATTTAGCACAACGTTACAAGAATGGGGGTTGTTACTCAAAGAGCCTAATTATTTGTGTCCGGATTGTGGTAATCCATTAAAATTAATATCAGAACCTCAGAGGTAATTATTTTTTATATGACAATTTATATATCTTAGGTGATGTTATACGGTGGGGTTAAATACTTGTTTTTATTTATAGACCAGATGGGTTTGTGTGGCGGTGTCGAGCCAAAATTGCAAAATGCAAAAAGAAAATGAAAGTTTGTGATAAAAGAATTTCTATTAGAACAGACACTTTTTTCGCACGGTCCCATTTGAAATTGTGAAAAATATTAGGATTTACCAATTTATGGGTAGATAATGTGGACTTGAATGTGATTAAAAAACAAATAGATGTTGCAAAACAAACTTCAACCGATTGGGCATCGTTTCATAGAGAAATTTTATATTATTTCATGATTAAAAATGGGAAAAATTGGTGGGGAGGGAAAAATTGTTGAAATTGATGAGTCCAAATTTGGCTAACGGAAGTTCCATCGAAGGCATCATGTCGAAGGTCAATGGGTGTTTGGGGGTATTGAGAGGGAGTCTGGCCGGTTATTTATGGTACCGGTGGAAAATAGAGGTGCGGCAACATTGGTGCCAATTATCAAAGAATGGATTCTTCCGGGAACCACAATAATTTCGGATTATTGGAAAGCATATGATTGCCTAAACAGTGAAGAGTATGTGTTTTGTTGTAATTTTTAAAAAAAATTTAAAATCATTTTCTATACTTCCTGTTTTTGTTATAGTTATATACACCTTAAAGTTAATCATTCAATTAGTTTTAAGGATCCGGAAACTGGTGCCCATACCAATAGGATTGAGGTTTCGTGGCGTTGGGCGAAGAAGTTTCCAGCCAGGAATGCGGAGGAAAGACATATTGTCTTCGCATTTAGCAAAATATGTTCCTAAAGATATGCAGTTTCAAAAATTTGGACCCTACGCTAGCTTTTTATAAGTTAGCCAGTGAATTATATAGCCATCTTAATCCAGTAGTTCGCGAAATTGAAGATTCCGAACGGGAGATTGAACTTTTGGAAGCGGAAGAAAATGCATTCAATTAATTATTTTCAGACAGTTTTATAAAACATATTATACCTACATGGAGTAGCTTATTTTTTTATTATAGAACACAAAAAAATTCTAAAACTAATTTCTTAACACTAAAAGAAAGAAAAACTTCCAGATAGAGGTGCCAATTCCGCTATTAAAACTGCAATACTCAAACATTTGTCTTAGAATCCCGGCCATAATTTTGATTTCAAAGAACCCACCATCCTTTCAAATCAATCTAACTACCATAAAACGTTATTTAATGAAAATTGTTACATATTGTCTCACCGTCCATTTGCCATAAATTTGACAACCGATTTTTCCGATTCTACTCTCAACCTCAATAGGGTGTGCATGTTGAAAGCATTTTCTCCCCCAATATAGCATGATTTTTTTTTCATTTGTTGCGACCACCGTGGGTATTTTTCAAATCCTCACCAATAAAATTACATAATCACATATAAACAATTTCTCAACATAATAAATTTCTTCTCATACAATCAACTATTCATTATTGTGAACGATCCATTTATATTTTCCTATGTGAAGTTGGTTATGTGTGTTGAGTTCTGTCGGTTTCTACATTCTAACGCTGCATTTTATATGTATTGGTTTGTGTGTGTGTGTGTGTGTGTGTGTGTGTGTGTGTGTGTGGGTGTGTGTCTGTCTGTGTGTGTGTGTGTGTGTGTGTGTGTGTGTGTGTGTGTGTGTGTGTGTGTGTGTGTGTGTGTGTGTGTGTGTGTGTGTGTGTGTGTGTGTGTGTGTGTGTGTGTGTGTGTGTGTGTGTGTGTGTGTGTGTGTGTGTGTGTGTGTGTGTGTGTGTGTGTGTGTGTGTGTGTGTGTGTGTGTGTGTGTGTGTGTGTGTGTGTGTGTGTGTGTGTGTGTGTGTGTGTGTGTGTGTGTGTGTGTGTGTGTGTGTGTGTGTGTGTGTGTGTGTGTGTGTGTGTGTGTGTGTGTGTGTGTACAATACACCCACTGGAATTATATATAAAAAATGTCTAGAAACTTGTTATTGCATCGAGTTCTGTATTTTATGAGCCATAAAAATTGCTGTAATCAATTATTTTAATTTATATTTTGGTAAAACATCACATTGTTTTCTTAATTAAATGTTTTCAATCATTAAATTCTATACACATGTCTAAACAAACATGTTTTAAAATTAAATAAATATAGAAAATACTGTTTTGTAATGTTGAAAGCTAATTTTTAATGTTAGGTTAATATTCTAATGAAAAGTTTTGTTAAAATTGTTGCAATTTATATACCACCGAATGCTAGCCTGGAAATTTATACTATTTTTGGTGAATTCATTTCTGATTTGATGGGCGTAAGGGATGACAATACAAACTTTATAATCACTGGAGACTTCAACTTACCGAATATGTTGAAGAAGTAAATGGATTGTTACCAACATGTGTAAGAAATACTAATTATGTCTATTTTGTTGATTTTTTATTAAGTTGTGGGTTATATCAAATTAGTAATGTAAGAAATAATAGAAATAGATCCTTAGATTTAGTATTCACAAATTTTCAAAATAATTTTATTTTGAGTGAATGTGTCATGCCCTTCGTTATTAATAGTGTTACGTCGGTGGAAGTCTCATATTTAATACTAAAACCAATTTCGATCTTTTTCTCCGTTTATTTAAAATATATCTCAATCATTCTAAATAATCTAATTTCTCTCAATCAATAAAAAAGATTTAAAACATAACGAACCACCCTAATTTCAAAAAAAATAACGAACAAAAGAATTGAATTACGGAACTCATCTATTGAACGAAATATATTTTTTTTGGTCAACGTTGCTTCATCTTCGTCTTGATAAAAACGTCAAAAAACACATTTTGATATTCATTTTATGTTTAAGTTTGAAACATTTCAAATCATTCAGTGTTTAAAATTTCAAAAAAAATACTAAGTAATACATTTAGTAAAAAGTTTAACGAAAAAAACTTAGTAATTTTTTTCATTGTCAAATGGAAAAGTTTAAACATTTAAAGTTTGATTCTAAATTTTTATTAAACTAAAGCAAAATAAAATAAAATTAATAGTATTAGATATTGTGGAGTTACCAGGGTAACTTAGTAACCTTAATAACCTGAACAGTGCTAAAAAAGAAAAAAAAACATATGATAAAACAAATTTTTTATTGATTAAATGGAAAAAAATTGATCAAAATTAAAATAACCATGTTCTTATTTTACAAAGTGAACACAAACCATATAGCTAATGTTACCTGGGAAGTTTTTCACAAAAAGTGCAGAGTAACAGATTGTTACAATAAAACGCTGTCAGTTTTTGAATGAGAATCTAGTAAGTTTTGAAGAACTTTTTTTGAATCCAAATCAAATCAAAGGAATTCTAATAGATGACATCTAAGATAGTAATCAGTTAGAAGAATATTAAGATTGTAAAGTACTCATTGTATGAAGAATATCGAATTGGACCGGACTGGTCGTAGGGACATCTGGAACGGGAAGGAAGCCATTTGCACCAATAGTATACAAGTAAAGTTTTTTTTTATATTTATTACTGTTAAGGTTTATCGTTATTTTTACCCGATGTTAGGCTATGCATCTTTGTCATAAGAGATTCTATATTGAGATTCGTGTGGGTCGATTAATATACTTCGTGTGCTAAAATCTTTATGTTTACATATATGGAGTTATTGAAATGAAACCATATATTCATTATACTGTATAAAAGTCCAATTAGTTCACAGGGTAAACCCAGTGAGAACAATAGTATGGATCATAAAGCTATTGAAGTTTCCTTTACTATTTATGCGACTAATCAGTTTTTAACCTCTAATAACATTTATTATTATGATTTTAAAAATGGAAACATTAATGATTTGAATTTTTTTTTGTCTGATATTGACTGATTGGTACTTTTTGTGGACGATGATATTGATCTGAATGTTGAAAAATTTTATGCAAGTTTATTCAATAGTTCAGTAAATTATTTGTGACATAACATCACCCCGATCGAAATTATCCCATCAAGAATAATATAAGAACTGAATCTAAAAAATTATTTACTCTAGCGAATTACTCTAGCGAAGTATAAAAAACAAAAAATTTACATAAACATATATTTAATAGATTCAGGTTTAGTCAATTAATTTCTCTGGTGATCACTGTTTTGTTATACTCTAGACATACTAGTATTGAATAACAAACTCATATCGGTGAGAAGATGACTAGTCTTCCCTAGTGTCTATTGACACATAATCAACAATTAATTCAGTAAATTATTTGTGATATAACATCACCCCGATGGAAAATATCCCATCAAGAATAATATAATATATATTATATATATTTTATAGTATCAATTAAATTTTTTGTATCTAACTGAAAATACATAGTACATACATATTAATTACACATATAATTATTTTAAGCAGAAATACGTACTACGAGTCGTCGACCACGTGGGAAATATGCTAGAATCAGCAAAGAAAATAAATCAATAATTAGAGGTTATGAAGAAGGGAAGGCTAACAACGACCTTGGTGATTTAACCGGTATTAATATAAATACGGTCCGTACAATCATTCGAAAATACATTGAAGATGCATCACTTCACCATGGTGAAGTTTTAAATGAGGTACTACGTGGTGGAAAAAGGCGGTTCAAACTTTCAGAAAATGCCCTTCTTAAAATTGAGGAATATGTTGAAACAAATCTCGGCATAACTCTAAAAAAACATAAAAATTAAACTTTCTAGTGAACACAATATAAATGTTTGTAGAGTTCTTGGTTCTACATCCCTGTCCTAATAATTGTAGTAATAAATATATGTGTGTGTGTACGTGTAAAGATAAGCAAGAGAAATAAAATATAGATCATCTCTTAATAACTTTACATTAACGTTAGAATATTAAATTGTCTATTATGTAAAAATGGTAATATTATATATAATTGATTTTAATCTCAACCTGATCGGTCATAATTAAAAGTGAACCAATAATTATTATTTATAATTTGTGCATCACTGAAAATTGTTAAATATAGATTTATTATTATAACTATTGAATGTGAATATAAAGTTAAACAATAATATAGTGTTTAGACTATTATTAAATCTATATGTTTGCCAAGCAACCATATATAATGCTCTAAAAAAATTAAAAATTACGTTAAAATTGGCTAGGCGGGTTGTTGATTGGATGAACTCTTCAACAACAATTGGACTCCGGCGTACCTATGGCGTACCTAGGGGCCAGGCGGGTT
The DNA here is from genome assembly GCA_963693315.1 of Diogma glabrata. Classification (NCBI taxonomy): domain Eukaryota; kingdom Metazoa; phylum Arthropoda; class Insecta; order Diptera; family Cylindrotomidae; genus Diogma; species Diogma glabrata. The sequence continues at coordinate 316,103,824 of OY856186.1, forward strand.
GTTGATCGGATGAACTCTTCAATAACAATTGGACTCCGGCGTACCTATGTATTAAATTATTCAAGCAATGCTCCGCAGGATCGCGAAAAAATTGTGTACATAGATGAAACAGGCTTCAACTTGCATCTTAGGCGATCACAAGCTAGATCGGTGAGAGGTCGAAACGTAAGTTTAGTTGGTGCGATTAACACCCAAGGGGTTGTACATCATAAAATTTTCGGTAACTCGACAATAAATTCTAATAGATTATGTGAATTGTTATCAGAACTATTAGAAGAGTTAAGTAGTAGGCATATTACCCATGCTTAGCTGGTATTAGATAACTGTTCAATACACAAAACCGCAGTAGTTAAAGATCTTATCAGTGGAGCTCGACATACTTTGATGTTTTTACTGCCGTATTCACCTATGTTGAACCCCATAGAAAATGTCTGGTCGAAGGTAAAAATGTTGGCTAGACAACACTTGGGTGATCCAGCCAACTGCCGAACGCTAGTTGATGTAATAGAAGTATCTCTAACCTCAGTCACTGCAGCTGATTGTTCAAATTTTATCACGAATATGATGTTAAAAATGAACAATGCAGCAGCGGGCATTGCTTTGGAATAATTTGTTATATTTACAAAAACTTATTAAAATTTTATTGTATGAAGTATTGTTGTAGCACAGATTATCCCATCATCAACTATTTCGGTTTATTTAATTTATTTACAAAGTAATGCAAAATTAAATTGTTTTGTTGTTGATTCTCAAGGTAAAATTTATAATATTAAATATTTTACCTTGCTGAGTCACAATAAAGATAGTTTAGTTTGAGTTTTATTTTTGTAAATAAATTTTAAATGTTTTTTCGTAAATAAATAGGAAGTTAAGTTGATGATGTTGGAAATCTTCGCTACAACTAATGTTAATGTTTACTGTTTACAAATATTTAGTTTTAAGAATAAAGTATATATAAGTTAAAAAGTCAGATTTTAGAAGAGTAGTAAAATATCAGTCAGTCGGTCAGTAAATCAATATTATTAAGTGAGTTAAATACGTATTTCTGCACGTCGGAAAGTAATTATTCCGAAAAAATCTGTTAGTAAAGAGTTTCTTTTAGTAAAAATCGGTTATTCAAAAGAAAATAACGGTTAGTTATATAATATAAGTTAAAGTTAAGTTCCAAGTTTAAGTCGGTTGATCAAAATTAAGAACAGTTAGTTATAATAAAGTAAAAGTTTTAAGTTTACTTCAATTTACCTTAATTTACTTTAATTTTAAGTTTACTTAAAGTTATAAAAAGATTTTCCAACAGTATTATTATAGTTTAAGAAAATCTAAGAAAAAAAAAAATAATAAGTAATAATAAAAAGATTAATGTGTTTATGAACAGTTATTTGTGTTTTTAAATTAAAATAGTTAAAGTTTCCCTCTTGTGAAATTCGTGTGGTTACAACAGTATATTTTACGAAATAAAATCAATTTAATTTCATTTGAAAATTATTGTTTATTTGATTTCAAAATACTTTAATTTGTTTTGAAAATTGGTTAATTTCATTTGAAAATGTGTTATTTTGTTTTGAAAATTTGTTAATTTGGTTTGGACGTTCTTGGACGTTCGTTAATTTGTTTTGAAAAATCGTTAATTTCAATTGAACATTCGTTAATTTGGTTTGAACATTTCAAATGTTCATTAGAGGGGGTTTAAAGTAGAAATTTTGAAAAAAAATTATTTTTGATCATGCCATGTGGGGTGTCACATGAAAGGTGATTTTTTTTTGCTGTGCAAAAGTTTTTTTGTAATTTTCGAAAGCACAGTTTTCGAATTTCGACTTATTTTAATAAATGTAATTTTTTTGTTTGTCCTATCTACGAATAATACAAAAGAAAAAAATTAAAAAAATTCACGGGTGTAGAGATTTTGCAAAATCGATACTAAAAATTTGTACCAGTTATAATTTCAAATTGTTATGTAGACTGGAGTATGATAACGTAGAGCGGTAGGGTTTCAGATTTATATCATGTCTGTTTTCTCATATAAGTCACAATTTTGCTTACCATACGTAATCATAATAGTTTCTCATTCATTCACAATCCATAGACATATTTTTTTATAGTTTCCGTTACATAAATTTATTCTTCGAATAAAACAATTAACAATAGTATTTCCTTTGCAATCCCCTATTATTGACTCCCACTGCGTTTTCACCCGCATTACTTACCATACTACTAAAATTTGAATTCTCTAGACACCGTACTTGCTCAACAAAACTGTCAAACCTCAACCGGCTGTGCATATTTGTCCAATCGTTGCAATAGCTAAAAATTATTATCCTACAATTAGTTGTATATTCGATTTCTTATATGGATATTTTTTTTGTTTATCAATTTATCTTTCCGTTATGGATCTACATTTTGCTGTAATACTGTAGTAGGCTATTATTTCGTAACACATAAACATCATAGGATCGGTTGAACTTATGTTTAATTCATTTTAATATTTCTTACAAATGTGTTGGAAATAACTTATTTCGTTAAATTCTCTTACAATATTTGGTATTACAAAATAACAAACAGTTTTGTTTTAACGAAAAAGGTCCTATCATTTATTAACATAATATAAATTAATTTCCTTTCATCCGCAACACTTTTTCGAATTTTTCGAAGTTAAAGGTTGCTATAAAAAGAGATGACTATACTATCTCGGTCTCTTAGTCTGTCATTTTTTCATTTTCCGATTGGATTGATTTTTGGTTGGTGTTGTTTTTTTTGACGTCTGCTTGCGAAGTGGCCATATTTGCTGTGATTATGGTTTGGGAGATATTCAAAAATAATTAAAAATCGTACAATAGGTGAGATCTAATGATTTTTATTAAAGTAATTCCTTGTGGAATTCAATTATTGTGAAACGATTGATCAAAAATCGCGATTATCTCGAGTAGAGAATGTGTTGTATACCAAACCTAAAGTAACAAAAAAGGTTTAATTACATGTTGGTGTTTGTTGTGTTAGAAGTGCCACTATGGGCTTGGACTTTTAATAACAAATATTTTAACCCTAAAAAAGAACGGAGTCAGCGGATTGCCTCCACACAAAGCCTCAACTTGGGAATCCCTTAACACCTGTATTTAACCACACATACTAATTTTCATATGCATTCGAAAAGACAATTTAAAAAACATATATTTGTAAAAATAATATAAAAATAAAACTTATCTTATTATAATTGTTGATAGTTGACTTCGGTTTCGTGTAATTTATTAGTTCCAATCCAATTCATGACAAATCTTAAATCCTTTTTTGGTTAACAAAATACATCTTTTTATAACTTAACCTCGAAAACATCTAATTATTCCTTTACAACATTCTTAACATTTAAAACATTGCCAATTCCTAAATCCACCGATCTTGTATTTTAAAATGAATATCCGCCATTATTTCATTATTTAATAGTTTTTCAGTTATTTCTCTCATAGATAGGCTTTGATCGTCAAATAATTCCACCGTTTATACACAATATTATATAATTTACAGATCTGCTGCACCAACTTATCCAAACCTTTGTTAGTTTTTACATATCCATTTTTTATTTTTATTGAAAACACAGTAATTATGATGAAAAACTTAGTTTGATTACAACTATTTGCAAAATAATTTTAGCAAATATATATATATATATATATATATATATATATATATATATATATATATATATATATATATATATATATATATATATATATATATATATATATATATATATATATATATATATATATATATATATATATATATATATATATATATATATATATATATATATATATATATATATATATATATATATATATATATATATATATATATATATATATATATATATATATATATATATATATATATATATATATATATATATATATATATATATATATATATTTATTTTTGTCTATATAAGTTTTATTCATTAACAAATCAAACCTTTACCAATTTTTTTTATATTAAATTGAAAATTTTAATCTGCGATGGAAAGAAGGAAAAGGTTAACTTCAAAAAAATGAACTGACTTGCAAAAATTGAAATCCAAAAATTGAAAAATAAAATGTGATTTCTTTTTATGACATTTTTATCTCAAAAAAGAAAAACGTGACAAGATCAAGCAAAAACTGAGTGATAAATCTCTGTTCGTTAAAATTGAAAATAAAATTGGTGCGTTCGTTTATTTTTATAATTGTAATTCGAAATTGAACTAGCCGTTAATTATCAGAAAATTTTAAAATTATTATTAATGTAAAAATGAACTGAAATTATTGAAATAAATTTTTATTGAATTAGAAAAAGAATATGAATTGGTTTTATTATTGTTTAGGTGAATATAGCGGACGTTACAGTTGCCATACGGCTGTTCAGAATTGTGTTAATCGAACAACAGATTTTGGTCCAATTAAGATTAGTGTTGGACATATTAAAATCCGTGCTTATATGTAAAGAAATTTAATGGATGAATCCTAGGTTTTTACAAAAGAAAAGAATGACTCATCAGCCGAGTTTTCTTATAGTGTATTCTAGTCAAAAAGAAGAGATTATAAAAATTTCGGATTATGCTATTTGATGGGATAGTTAAATTAAATATGTATGGTTTGAACGTCGAACTCTAATAATTTCAACTAAAAAGAAAAATAAGGCTAGTGATTTGTGGATTTGTGTTCTGTAATATTAGTAATCGGGTTCAGATTCATTTTAATTTATTGCAATTAATTAGTAAAAGCATATTAGTGATAAAATTATGAATATCTATCCACCAAATGGCAAACATATTGACCATGAAAATTTACATTCATTTGGCGTAAATGACGGAACACAAAAACCCAAACCAAAATAAAAGAAAAAAAAATTTTTGAATCTGTTTTGTTTGTTGTGTGTTTGTCCTAGTTAGCATAATTACCGTCATTAACTTTATCAATTTAGTCAATAACATTAGAAATAAAAGTTAGTGAATCTCACCAAAAAAACTTAGAAAATTAGTGATTTAACCTGTTATTTTTACCGTAGTTAATTAGTTATATAGTATTAGTGATTGTCAATATTGGTCAAGGTCGTATAATAATTTACTCTGTTATCCGCATTTAAAGAGACAAAAATGATATGTAAATCGAATATGTCGTGGTGGTTAGCATCTTCGTGAACATTTTTGTTCTCGTTACGTAAATTTACCTTATAATAAAAGACAAAAAAATTACTAACTTTAGCAAATAACAAAATTTTGAGTGTAACCTAGAAACTATGAAACTATATAACAATTGGACCTTTACTACTATGTTATGCTGGAAATTTTCCTAGCACGCCGGATATCTATTTATCCCCCCCGGTACAAACCCTTGAGATTGGGAATCTCTTATTTTGTTTAATTTATCTTGACATTCCAATATTTAATATTTAAATTAAAATTAATATACATAATAAATACCTTAAGTTATTTTTGTTGATTGATGATCCGGTTCTAATTCTTCAATTCCCTTGACTAGCGTCAAGAAATAATCCTATTAAAAAAGTGCCGCATCATCAACTATTTCGAAATTTTCTTCCGCTCCTAAAACATCTCTGGTAGCTGTCCATAAATCTTGCAGCAAACGCAATGATAAAGGATTACTGTCTTTTTCTACACGTTTTTTTGAATTCTTTCCAGGTAACCCCTTTTCTTGATTCTTTCGATCGCCATAATAATATATTTGTACGTTCCTCTGGATTATTTTTTAAATTTCTACTTATTTCTAAATCAGTACGTATTTTCATTGAACGAGAAATTTTCGGAAATTCACACATTGTCTTCATTTTGATAAAAGAATTTCACAATATATTTCAATAACAAAAACAAATATGTATGTTTATTTTAATAGTAATAATGAAGCTAACACCTACAACTGTGTATTTTAGTTTTAATTTTAAAAATATTATTTAATTATTACAAACTTATATTAAATTAAATCCACGTTTAAATATAATATAAAAAATAGGAATAATCTTTCTAACAAACAATTGACCAATTTCTTTTGAATCACAAAAATGGAATGATCTTTTTATTTTTAAAAATTGCAAAATGTGATTTTGCTTTTGCCATTTTATGATGTCAAAACAAAATCGGGTCATATTCAAAATTCAACAAAGATTAACAACGACAACGACATCTGTTCGCCAGAATTGGAAATAAAATTGAGTACGTTCGGTTGCTTTTTATAGTATATTCGAAATTTAACTAGCAGTAAAGTATTAGAAAATTTTAAAATTATTGTTAATGTAAAAATGAACGGAAACTAATGAAATACATTTCTATTGAATTGAAAACGAAGATGAATTTGGTTTTATTATTGTTTTGCGATTATTGCGATCGTTACACCATGAATTCAAGGTAAAAATCAAGATTTTTACTCTTGAAATCACAAAAACGTCGCCATCCCCTCCATGACAGAAAACCACCAAAGCACTATTGAACTTAAACTAATAATAGAAATTCTAATAACTAATAAAAAAAATTATAATAACTAAGTAATATTAAATATAACACCTATTTAAATTCTAAAAACCGAGAATTAAATTTATAACTATAATAACTAATGATTAAGAATAGATGTTTAATTTATGACAACTAATAATTCTAACACTAAATTTATTTTATAAAAAAAATATATTGAAAAACTTAGGCTTGGTATATAGGAAACAGACGCTAGAGATTTCGATGGTAAAACCCGCAAAATCATGACTCGCAATCACCAACAATAGTAAAACCAACTCTCAACAAAAAAAAAAATGTAGCTAGTACGCTGTAAAAGTGAAAACAATAAAAAGCGCAAAACGAAAAAAAAAACCAACGAACGCCCCAAAAAAAACAGAAAATTTTTGTAAAAAAAAAACAAACTTCGTAAAGGAACCAAAGGAAAGACCGTCGTAGCTAATCCTTGCTGAATCTGTACAAAAATTCCTAAGATATTGTATATGTAAAAATATAATTTATTTATTTTAATTTCAGATATGCTGAAATTTCAGAATTAATTATATACCTAAAATTATTTATTGACGATAGCACCCCTAAAAATATTTATTTATTTTTAAAAAAATTGAAGAATAAAAAATATTCAAAAGAATGTTTATTTATCGGATGCACCGTCTTAACTTTGAAATATTTATTTATTTTTTTTTTTTTTTTTTTTAAAAAACAAAGAATATTTATTTATATCTTGACGTAGAGCTTAATTAAGAAAATTTATTTATTTAGCTACCTAAAATTAACTTAAATTACGAAAAAATTATTTATTTACCTAAAGTTATTTAATTACGAAAATTTACTTTATTTAATAAAAAATTTTATTTATTTAATGTTTGAAAAATTTGTTTGATTTATTTTATTTTTATTTAATAATATAAGAGATTCCAAAAATCAAGATTCGTCTGGAGACAATTTAAAAAGTAAGTATGGCTACAATATCCATACTGTTTAAATTTAAAATATCGCGTTCGCGAGCCCACTCCAACAATGCATGTGAGAACCTACTGGAAAAGCCCCTAACGACCAGATTCTACAGAACAGATTCTCCCCAACCTAATAAAACAATCACAACTGTCACGATTAGACACTAGGTCCATTTCTACTGACCCAGTTGTGGTTGTTTAACCTACAAATAAATTACAACTAAACCTAATGCGAAAGTTGAAGAACGCTCCCGAGCACCAGACTTCAAATCTTAAACTCTATGAAAAATTGTTCTATTGTAAAAGCTAAATGAAAAAAAATGGTAAGTTTTTGAATTTGTATGAGGTGAAGCCTCTGATCCTGAAAGCAAAGTACAATTGGTTCTTCTCTTCATTACACCGAAGAAGCCTCTGAGCAAAGAATGATACTACTGGTTTGCACCTAAGTACAAACACAGCAACACCACTCCTCGTCCCTGAGAACTCCCTCGCCGAATGAAGAGGAGAAACCAATGTTCTTCGATCGCATAACCCCGATGGCCATAGGCGATCTAAGAACGACATCAATGTTAAGGGGATAAGCCCCATGGATGGCTTGTTAGGCCTACCGCTGAGAGAAGTGAGTCAATAAACCTAAATAATATATAACCTATCCATAATCTAAATAATTTCCCACTTAAAAAGTGCTAAATCGAAACATGAAATACATAATATGTGTCAACAAAGTTTTACACGAAATTAATTAAATCTAATCTTCAGACTAGATAATAAATTGGTAATTTATATTATAAAAAAAATTACGATTATTTTAAATTCAAACCAAGCTTACTAATTTCCAAGTTATTAACTCTAATATATTTGTTTAGGTCAAATTTTTCCGCTTTACTTATTGTATTCAAAACAAACAACAAAAATAAATGTTAGCTAAAAATAATTATTTCTATATTTATCTTATTTTTTAGATTAATCGCAATAAAAAATAATTTTAAAAATGGTAACTAAACACTTACTAAATCTAACCATAATCAAAAAAAACATACAATTAATTTCATATATAAATTAATTGCATCATCCAAAAATATGTACAATATATAAACAATTATATGTACAATATGTACATGGTAGCATAAAAAAATTTCAAAAAAAAACTGCTTCCCCAAAACGGTTTTCTTTTTTCCAAATAAAAAAACAATTAGTATTACTAAAAGCAGATGACAGCACAAAAAACAATCTCCAAAAAAAATTGCTATCCCAAAACGGTTTTTTTTTTCAAAATTAAAAAAATATCAAAATTCAAAATATATAATTTCCTAATCAAAACCAAAACGAAACCAATAACTGGTTTATTTCAAGATAAACAAAAAGCTGATTGACAACCATGGCCCAAACCGGTTGCCACCACCCTATTACCAAAAAAAAACCACAACTGGTTTATCCTAAAACTTACAAAGAGAAACGCGAAATTCTTTAAATTTTTGAAAATATAAATTTAGAGTACTTATGATAAATATACACATGAACACACCTTAGAAACTAAACCTTTATTTTTCCCTCTAGCTTTTTAACAAAATTTAGCCAAATAAACCAACGCGAAAATAAACTATATATAGATATTAATTAATCTAAATTGAAATGATCAATTAATATATAAATATATAAATATAATAATATGAAATGTTCCACAAAAAAAAATTTTTTTTCAAAAAAAAACCGGCTTGCCAACGCCCAAACTGGAAAATATTTTCCCACCAAATTATTTAACTGTAATTAAGCTAACGGGTCCCTGTTTCGGCGCCACGTATAACAATTGGACCTTTACTACTATGTTATGCTGGAAATTTTCCTAGCACGCCGGATATCTATTTATCCCCCCCGGTACAAACCCTTGAGATTGGGAATCTCTTATTTTGTTTAATTTATCTTGACATTCCAATATTTAATATTTAAATTAAAATTAATATACATAATAAATACCTTAAGTTATTTTTGTTGATTGATGATCCGGTTCTAATTCTTCAATTCCCTTGACTAGCGTCAAGAAATAATCCTATTAAAAAAGTGCCGCATCATCAACTATTTCGAAATTTTCTTCCGCTCCTAAAACATCTCTGGTAGCTGTCCATAAATCTTGCAGCAAACGCAATGATAAAGGATTACTGTCTTTTTCTACACGTTTTTTTGAATTCTTTCCAGGTAACCCCTTTTCTTGATTCTTTCGATCGCCATAATAATATATTTGTACGTTCCTCTGGATTATTTTTTAAATTTCTACTTATTTCTAAATCAGTACGTATTTTCATTGAACGAGAAATTTTCGGAAATTCACACATTGTCTTCATTTTGATAAAAGAATTTCACAATATATTTCAATAACAAAAACAAATATGTATGTTTATTTTAATAGTAATAATGAAGCTAACACCTACAACTGTGTATTTTAGTTTTAATTTTAAAAATATTATTTAATTATTACAAACTTATATTAAATTAAATCCACGTTTAAATATAATATAAAAAATAGGAATAATCTTTCTAACAAACAATTGACCAATTTCTTTTGAATCACAAAAATGGAATGATCTTTTTATTTTTAAAAATTGCAAAATGTGATTTTGCTTTTGCCATTTTATGATGTCAAAACAAAATCGGGTCATATTCAAAATTCAACAAAGATTAACAACGACAACGACATCTGTTCGCCAGAATTGGAAATAAAATTGAGTACGTTCGGTTGCTTTTTATAGTATATTCGAAATTTAACTAGCAGTAAAGTATTAGAAAATTTTAAAATTATTGTTAATGTAAAAATGAACGGAAACTAATGAAATACATTTCTATTGAATTGAAAACGAAGATGAATTTGGTTTTATTATTGTTTTGCGATTATTGCGATCGTTACAACTAAATACCAGATAAATGTAACATACTATTAAAAAGATGGTCTTTTTATTTGTGGAGATTGTGCACGTGTGATACACACCCTTGGTCTAGCGTAACCTTGGTTTACAATATAAAGTGAATAAATCAAAACTTGAAGAATTTAATAACGACTCAAAGATATCTTGGTTGTTGTTGCGTGATCCTCTCGAATATAAACACAACAACCAATTGTATATGTATACCAGTTGGCAGTGCCCAAAATGCAGCAACCAAGCGGAAATCAACCAAATCGATTGTAAAATTTTGAAACTATTTATCGGTTATATACAATACTTACAATATATATGTTACCATCCACATACAATATTTCTATCTTGTTATCAGCATCGTCCTAAGGATTTGCGAAGCAACTTGTATAATTTGTAACATCGGCTATATACTAAATAACAATATTAAAACTAATCCTTATTCTTTTTTTGATTCAATTACAAAATAATATTCCATTTGTATTTTTTTCATCATAATAGTCTAACGGTTTATTCAAATAACACCGAACAGGCCCACATTCAAATATCATCACAAATTGAAATAAAGAACGCTTACTCAAGGCTGTTTGATTTTGGTTTTTTTTTAAAGAAAAAAATGTAAAACGTCAAAAAATCACATTTTTGATTTTTGGCTATAAAATTGAATTTTTCATCTTTCACTCCATGTTTAGCGTTTGAACAAAATTAAAACTATAATTTTTATTTTGATGTAAAAGTAAAGTTTAAACTTTAATTATAAAATTAAAAAGAATTTTTTTTGTCTTTCCTTTTTAAAGTGAAACGGAAGTTTATTTATGATAGTAAAGAAGAGAATAGTTATTTTTTTACATATTGTTTTCCAAATAAACGCTAATTCAAATGAAAAACTAAATGGCTTATTGTTGCACAATTAGTGCTAACCACAGTTTATTTATAGAGAGAAGGTGTAATTGAGAATAAGAGAACCAAAGGAAAGGAAAATATAAAGGAAAAACGAGGTTTGGAAGGCTGGTTTATGGAATGTATTGATGATCTGCGGTTGGAAAGGCTGTTGTGTAACCCCGGAGGAGTTTGGTTTGTAAAGCTGATATTTGTAGTCGAGCAATGTGAATGGTTATGTTTTTTGAGGGATTAATACAAAGGAAATCGAAACGTAATCCACTGGATCGGATAGAGGCAGTATCATCATTATCTCACCACCATTAAGTTAGGTTTATTTCTTCTTCTTATTTACATACTTATATATATATTATTGTTATTATCATGATGGTAGCCTAAAAGAGTAAAGAGACATCCTAAAGTTCAGATTCGTTGTGGGATATGACTGCTATCCCGCATTGTTTTGTTAATTGTGTTATTTTGTGTATAAAAAGTTCAAGTGTAATAAATTCTACAATATTTATTTCCATTTATACATCATAAAGATAATAATTCATCATCGATCGCTTAGCTATTGCGGCACAACATTATCGTAGTTAAATCAACCTTTGCCTCCAAGTTTTACTATTGCTGTCGTATATTGTATTTATTGAAACGCATCATTGATATCAAGTTTTTGCTATTGCTACATATTATCAACATTTACATCAAAGTTTTGCCATTGCTGTCGTATATTGTATTTATTGAAACGCATCATTGATATCAAGTTTTTGCTATTGCTACATATTATCAACCTTTACATCAAAGTTTTGCCGTTGCTGCCGTATATGGTGCTTACTGAAACGTATCGTTTACATCAAATTTTTGCTGTGGCTATCGTACGTTTTACATCTTTCAACGGATATCAAATTTTGGTGTGATTGCAACTGGAGCTCAACTCCACATTGATATACAATTTTCTTGATACTTTACCTGTTGGATTGGTCATCGTGGATGGAGGACTAAACCCGTAAGACGTTGTAGCCGGGAGGATTTAATCATGTGGTGAGCGAACTTGATTTATTTTATTTTTTTTTTTACGTAGAAATGTGAATGTGTGTGAAAGGGTGTATCAGTGATTGAATGGGGGCGTGCTAGTCGTTGCGTGTGTGTGTGAACGGGCGGTGCGTGTAGCGAGACAGATTTAGTCTGAATTGGAAATGACTCTAATCTAAATATTTTTACTCCGAGGTAATACTTAATACCTTTTCTTTTATTATATTACCTAAATTTATGAATTTATATTTTTGAAGTAAATCCAAAAATCATTCTCAAATAACCTGTAATACAAGCAAAGAAAAATACAAATTCTTATCATGTAGTAGGTTTATTAATTCTATCATACATTAACCAACTGTAAACTACAGGCATTGAAACGGACTGGTTTGGACATGTTTATTCAACTTGCAAACCAAATGATGATTTTTTTTCTTTGAGCTGTAAATATTTTTGTTCGGGGAATTACGTATGGTTTTATAAATTTTTTTTTAAAAATGTTATTAATAAAGAAAGGGGAAAATAAACAATAAAGACTTTCAATATGGCGCGTGACGTTCTCCAGTGCTCTAAGATATGATTCACGGTTTACCAGCAATGGCAGTGGTTTGTGGGCTGTATCATATTGCTCAGATGACAGCACTACCACTTAATTTTGATTACTACCACTTGCGATACTTGCTGCGGGTCTTAGAGCTTAATTGTCTTGCTTCGCCGTCTGAGTGTGTGGATGAATGTTAGCATGTATTAAGCGTGAGTGTGTGGGCGTCTGGGAGTGATTGTGGGGGTTGGACGCGCTGATCGTAGGTCTTTCGCAAAAGGGGTCGCCAGAGTTTCCATTTTCCACTTGTATTTTTTTTCCATTTCTGTAACTTTTCGTAAATTGCGTACATTTCTGCATTTGTGTTGAAGCAGCAGGTATTACTCCATCAAATCCACGAGGACTGAGCTTTAGTCGTTAAGGCGTAAAATTACTCTAGGTACGCATCCTGCAATGCCATTCCCATTGGTTCGCCAATGAGAAAGCTCTTCATTACAAAATAAACGTGAAACTATACTAACAAAAACTGTTTTTTCGCAAATATTATAGACACGGAACCCTCAGCGAGCGAATTATATTCGCACTTGCCTGACTTTTTTAGATGTCATTTATTTACAAAAACGATCAAGAACAACTTGATTTGAAAAAATTAGATCTCAACGCTCTATTCGATTGGATAGAAAATATACCTGCAACAAGCGAGGATGAATTGGAGTTCAGCGATAATGAAGAAGAACCGGTTCTAGTTACGGAGGAAATGCTTGAAGATTATTTGAAAGAAATAATATTGACGAACTGACACTTTTAGTACCTGCTGCTGAAAACTCAGAAGAATCAACAACTGCGAAACCAAATATTGAACCATCTACAAAATCAAGTACAACTCTTCTATCTTATCGTCCAGCTTCAAAATGTAAAGAGTTGCGATGGAAAAGAAAAAAACATAAGTGATATACCTTCAACATTTACTGGTGATTCAAGATTGTCAGGTAAAACGACGACTTTGCAAACACCTTATCAGTATTTTAAATATTTTTTTGATGACATACTATTGGAAAAGATTGATGAAGAGAGTATAAGATAAAGTTTAACAAAAAATATAGCAAAACCCTTTGAATTTTCAAAATCAGAGTTATGCAAATATTTGGGAATATGTATAATATCATCAGTAGTATCAATAAGTAATATGAGGATGTATTGGAAAGATACAATTGGACTAGAACTTGTAAAAGATACTATGAGCCAAAAGAAGTTTGAAAAATTAGATCCAATCTTCATTTCAATGGTAACACTGAAGACGGAAAGGGAGATAATTGCACAAATTAAGGCCTAAGCCAAATTAAACGGTAATAAAAAAGATGTAGTAAAAAAATTAACAATCACTCCAACAGATGATGTCGGATACGAAATTCCTATAATTAAGATAGGGAATCTAGCTAACAAAATTGAGACAAAAATCAACAAATCTCTAGGAAATGGAAGTGACCCCAGCTCGTCTAACATGACTGTTTCTAGTATTAAAAATTCTAACTGTTGTGACCCACCCACTTTTACAGTCTTTGTACACATTAGAAACACTCGGTGTATGTTGCACAATTTCTAAACACATTACACTCCCGGTGTATATTGGTTTAAGATTTCTTAATTTAAAATAGCTTACATATAATTTTCATTAACTGATTTTGTTTCAATTCTAAATTTTGTTTTGATTTCTTTGTTTATAAATGCTAAATTGCATTTTATATCACGTACACCAGAATTATGTGTTTCCATTGGTGGAAGCACATTGGATTTTGTTTGGAATTAATCGAATGGTATTTTATTATCATGGAGTGGGGAAAAATGTATAAAACCCACGGTAGCGTCTAATACGCAGTTGTTGTTGCGTGGTTGGACACGGTTGTTGTTGCGTGGTTTGGACCAAGTATATTCGTGTTTTATTGTTTTCATTTAATAAAGTTTAAAGTTGTGTTAAATAAAGTATTTTTAATTACCTACAGTATTTTTGTGTTTTCTTAATTCTTTTAAAGCCTACTTTAGGAGAATAGGAACCAACATAACAATCAAATCTACGATCTCAAACTATCATACCAAACACACACATTACAAAATTGTCGCTGAAAAAAAAATACAACAATCAATAATCAATTTTTTATCCTCTTTCATTCACAAACAATATACAGTAGATTGCACTTAAAGCGACTACTGTTTTAACGACAACTGGCATAAAACGATTCAAAAAAAATGATCCCTCCAATTTTTTAGTTTTTTGAACAAATTATTTCGTTTAGAACGAAATGTATACAACGAATAATCTGGGTATAACGACCTGATTTATGGATTTTTAAATCGAAAAAATTCGGTTATTACGACAAATATTATACCAATACTACAAAAATTATATTGGTATACAAAATTTATCATCATTTAATTGTATGATTTGTATATACATACATGGTGTAGAAACAAATAGCTTTGTTTTAGTATAATTTACACCAGTGTTATTTTTCGCACATATAGCTATAAAAAATACTATCGAAATTTCCCGTTAAGTTAGAAGTTTTTGTTTTGTTAGTGAATTGATGAAACAGTCATATATTCGATACTATAGTGCAAAGTACAATTTTAGAATAAAAAATAATAATTAAACAAATGTCTAAACGTAAAAGTTTTACCGTCGAAGAAAAATCAAGTATTATATGGCGACTTGAAAATGGTGATCAGAAACGAGCCTTCATATAACTATATATCTGAGCTTTAATCATTGAAAAATATACTGCGTTCCATAATCAAGGATTATGCCATTAGCTGGACTATTGGCGGACCAATTTTGGTTTTGTTCCTGCAAATTTTTAAAACAAATTTGCTTTTTGTCTCTTATTTTATTTTTATTTTCCCTATCCTATCACGAAATATTGGCCTATGTCATATTTTATATGTGATAGGATTTATGGTTTAGTTATCCATTATTTAACAAAAACATATTAAAAAAAAAAACAGATTTGCGTCCATTAGCATCCTTTGAACGCGTGTTGTTGTGACACGTATTGTAATGCCTACTACACATCACATTTTATTAAAAAAAAAAAAAAAATACTGATCTGGGAAAAGAATTTAACATAGCACATTCAACATTGTCAACAATATGGGAAAATAGAGACAACATAAAAAAACAGTTCGAAAAAAATTCATTGAAAAACAAACGAATAAGAAAAGCAGAACATAATGATATTGATGAATTATTACTTGAGTGGTTCACAGTTCAACGTAGAAACATATCCCAATAACTGGACCTTTATTGCAAGCTAAAGCGAATGAATTTGCTCAAAAAATAGGCAAAACAAATTTTTCGTGTAATGATAGTTGGATTTATCGTTTTCGATTGCGACATAATATCGTCGTGGGAAAAATTTCGGGTGAAGCTGCGTCAGTATCACAAGATCAGTGTAATAATTGGGTTCGAGATATTTTTCCAAAAGTTTGCTATAATTATAAACCATCAGACATTTACAACGCAGACGAAACTGCATTATTTTTTAAATTAACCCCAGATCGAACTCTTAAGTTTAGAGGGGAAAAATGCACTGGAGGTAAACTTTCGAAAGAACGAATTACAGTCCTATTAGCTACAAACATGGATGGAAACGACAAAAGGAAACTTTTTACTATCGGAAAATCAAAAAAACGAGATGTTTCAAAAACATCAACTCATTGCCAGTCGAATATGATGCGAATAAAAGAGCATGGATGACGTCGGACCTGTTCAAAAATTACTTACTTCGATGGGACAAAGAACTACGCCAAACGAAAAGAAAAATTATCCTATTCATCGACAACTGTCCAGCACATCCAGATGTAAGTAATCAACTTACTAATATCAAATTGAATTTCCTCCCACCGACTACGACATCAGTGATCCAGCCGATCGATCAAGGCATAATAAAATGTCTTAAAAATAATTACAGAAAATCGCTTGTTCTTAAAATGGTGCAGCACTGCGAATCAAATAAATCTACTTTTACGGTAAATTTAATCAATGCAATTGACATGATTTCAACTGCGTGGAGAGATGTTAAGTCTTCTACAATTCAGAATTGCTTTAATCATGCAGGCTGGGTTATAGGTGATTCTGAATGTATAGTCGAATCTGCGGATACTGACGACTTTGATGAAATGGATAACATCCCATTAAACGAATGGTTAAAGCTCGTTTCAAGTGACACAGAAATCACACCATGGAGTGAATTTATTAACATCGACAGTGAAGTTGTGACAGCAGAAGAACTAACCGATGAAGACATTATTGAACAGTTAATCTAAGATTAATGGGGTCGATATATTAGACATCGAATCTGACGACAATAATGATGCAGACTACATAGAAGGTAATTTAGGTGATATAAATGAATTTCAACCTCCTTCGTTAAGTGAAACTATTTAGGCTATTTCAACGATTAAAAATTTTGCTTATTTTGGCCAAAGAAGCGTGGACGATGATTTAATTAATTCAATACTTCATATCGAAAAGCGTATTCACAATGTTTACATCGCTAATAAGAGATTAAAACAAAGCTCTATAACTGAGTTTTTTAAATAATTGGGTTTAAGTATACGAAATTACATAATAATTATTATTTTTTGTATTAATTTAATTTTATAATTTTATACATGTATGTAATTTTAATGAATTTTATATGAAATAAAGAAATGAATTGAACTAATATAAGATTTCTCGTTTTTGTATTGCAATAATTTTTAAAATCGCCAACATAGATTTATAACGAAATTCGTATATAGCGTCTTAAAATTGTCAGTCCCTTGGATGTCGTTATAAGTGAAATCTACTGTATATTAAAAATTCTAACAATCAAATTTACGATCTCAAACTATCATACCAAACACACACATTACAAAATTGTCGCTGAAAAAAAAATACAACAATAAATAATCAATTTTTTATCCTCTTTCATTCACAAACAATATATATCTAACTAAATATTCAACGTATCAATATATAAGATAAAACAACAAAGAAAAATAACGTCCATACTCTCCTAGATCAATGCATAAACTGAAAAGAAAATATAAAATACTATAAACAAAGAACAGATTTGGACGATTCCATTTGATCCATTTGATTTGATTTGAGGGGAGGCAGTTGAATTCAAAAATTCATTATAATTCGTCTATAAATTTTTTATTTATGATCCGAAAAATCCCAAAAATCTCTCAGATCTAGGTTACACTAATATCAGTTAGCAGTGAAAATTTGGAATGAGTGAAAATTCGAATAAAAAATCCTTAGGCTGTACAAAGTACAAAGTTAGCGTATTAATATATAAGATTGCGCACTGCACAAGGAGAGATTGGAATCTTGTATTGTCTACGACAATGGATCGATACTAAGGGATGGAGTGCTTCACCCAAAGATTGGCTGGTGTGGGGAGTGGATCCAGTTTGAAAGGGGAATTTGCGTATTTGTTCGACATACGAATATAGTTTAACAATTTCACAACTTTCACCCGGATGATAGCGTCTTCCCTGGTCGTATTTGGAAACTGCACTTACATAAATACATAGTACAATACTCTGGTACTCTCCTTTCGTGCACACATAAAACAAACAATAACATACAAACTTAACAACTTTTAATATTATATAAAATTTTAATAATAAAAACTTGTCTAATTTGACAATAAAAAAGAACCAAAACCAAATAATCTTGGAAACTAAAAAAAAAATTATAAGTAATTATAATAATAATGTTATTCTAACGTTAGTAACACTTTCTATAAATTAAACGAATATTTATAACTTAGAAGAAGGATATGTTATATTCTATTGTGAAATAAATTTTATACGTATCGTGTCATGAATGTTTCATTTGTTTCATAATAAATTCAATTTCGAACCAGCGGTTGAATATTTTAGAACTCTGATTTATTTAACATGTATGAAAAGACAACACCTAATACTGATATTCATAATGAAGTCAGCATGGTATTCATTGAAGAAGAATAAATACAAAAATAAATAAGTGAATTTACATCACATCACAATCAGTATGTTGATGATGAATTATTCAATGAATTCATTAATTATTCTCTAACGTATTTCATCATCAGTTGGCCCATTAAATATTTTAAAAAATCACTTACCTTTATGCCATGTGTGAGACATGACAAGTAGCAGATCCACAATCTTTTTTTTATGCGAACCGAATTGAACGGATCGAACACAAAGATTTAAATTAGGTTTCATCTAGAAAGAAATTATTAATTTTATTTTTGTATATATTTTATTTAAGATATATTTCATACCAATAAATAATCGAACACTGCTTCCAAATTAGATAGAATATAAATAAAATTCTATCTAATTCTATAGAAATAAAGATAGAATTCACAAATAAAACGCTGAATTACAGAAAGCTGAACCCACCCCAGCTCTAAACATAAAATTCTGGGCTAACTCTCTACCAGATGATATAAAATGGCATGAAGTCAAAAGAAGGCACTACATCTCTAATTCTACAATGTCGAAAAAATGTTTTAGATTCCGGCCATTCAGACAGACAATTTTTGGCAGCGGAAAGAAAAATGTTCGAACTGTGCAGATATCAATCATGAAATTTCCATGCGTCAAAGTATCTCAAATCAAAGGAGTTGGTTCCAGATTATTACAATTTTGAACTCTTTTGAAGACATGAAATTTCTAAAGTGAAAATCATAGAAATTTGCCTCCCAGCATCAATATAAAAATTAGGTTACCTCTTAGAGGAATTAAAAGACGCTAATAATACTTCAATATTGAGGATTTCAATTCCAGAAATAAACTTTGGGATAGCAACTACAAATACTTGTTAAAGTATTAAAGTGTTAAACTAAAAACTATGCTTAATCAATTTACACATTACTGATATAAAATATATTTTTTTACATCTAGAAGTTTTGAGTAAAGCCATTTTTAAAAATTTCACATTTTCAGGATCTTAACTTTTGTTCTTATCCAATTAATCGTGTCTTCTATACTATTCGAATCTGTATTTAATACCGGCATTTGTTTTATAGGTTATTATTTTATAGATTAGAGGTTAAAACTGAAATCACATTGACCGACCCGACTGTAAATTTCACTGGAAGGTTTTTACCAATAATATAATTAGATAATGTAATATTAATATGTTTTGTTCTTCACTTCACTCAATATTTTTCACAAACCCATTTTATATATGCAAAATATATGAAGTTTTTATTTTTTCGCGCTTTTTATCTCAACGTCGGCAAGATAATACGCCGATTTAACCGCTTTCAAATCTTTTTCACTTAATATTTTCATGAATGCAAAACAACTTTAGTAAGATTCACTATTATCAGAATTTAAAACTTGTAGTAAATATTTTAATAATTTAATTTTTTTAGTTTAACAACGTATGTTTGTAAAGTGTTTGTAAACAATCTCACTGAAAACTGACACATGTGTCTGACGTTTGCTGAATAAATTTTTCATTGAATTTTGCTCTAGTGTTGCCGTCTAGCGGAAAATATAAATACAAATGATTGTGTATATAATATTATAATTATTGATGCTATAATGTTTAGATATTATAATACGCTTTTCGATACAAAATGATATCATATCCTTAAAATTATTTTGGTGTCAACAAATTGTTTGCTTTTCAATTTCAATTATGGCTAAATTTAATTGGTTGTAGTCTGGAATATTGAACACCCTTCGTTTGTGACATAAGGCAAATGTTAAACTATCAAATATCACTAATATACCAGTCAAACTAGCTTTTTGTGAGGAAAAAATTAGTAACAGCATGAAAACTTTTGGATAAGAAAGAAAATATTGCGCAAATGATGGGAAACATAAATTAAAGATGATCCGAGTTACGAGGGTGAAATAGGGTGAGCTTTGTGGTGATGCTTCGAACTAAATTTTTAAAAAAGATTGCCTTGATTTCGTTTTTGTTAATTATAAGTTTTTTGTTTTTAAAATTACTTTTTAAGAATCTTTTCTTCCAATATACTACATTTTTTCATGTATGTTGTTTAAAATAATTTTCAAAACGTATAAGAATTATAGATAATTTGTAAGAACTATTGTGTAATAATGCTCAAACAATATTTATGTAATAAAAATAATTATGTACAGTGAATAATTATGTGCAACTAATAATTATATTCAATAAACAATTTTACACAGTAAATAATTAATGAACATTGAATAATTTAATTAAAACTATACCATATCAAGTTAAAATTATTGTTTTTATACGTAGTTGTGCTAAATAGTTATCTCTTGTAAAGGGGGAGATTCAAGCAGCATATCTTAAGTGAAAGATGTCAGCATATCTTAAGATTATATCAGATTATACATATCAGTATATCTTAAGTGAAAGATATCAGCATATCTTAATATTGCATCTGATTATACATATCAGCATATCTTAATGATTCACCATAGGACTCTGGATTTAGAATAAGAAATTAGAAGATATTATAAGAACACGCAGCAATATATATGGATTGTCTCTGAAGAATCTCCATAACTTTTAGGGGTAGAAAATGGTTTTTCACGATTGATTATCGATTATCGAAAAAAGTTTACAGTAAAAGTTGTAGGTAATAAAAAGGTCTATAACTTTTATGTCGGCCAATTTTTCACATAACCTAAAATTTGCCGTGAAAATAGGAAAAACCGAGAAAAAAGGTCTTTTCGTTTTTATTTTTTATCTCCCACAAACAAATTTTTTTTTTCACTCAATTTGGTGAAAACGTACCTTATTATGTCCCTAATACGCTGTAGTTTTTTGGAATCACAATATTTATTTTTACGTTTGATTTTGATTTTAAACCAAAAAAGTGACCTCATTTTCTCACGAAGATTCTCCTGTGCTGGAAACAGTTTTTTTCAAAAAAAATCAGTAATTTTTATTTTTGTTGAAACGTCTCCTTTTAGATGGTGTAAAAAAAATGAACATTACCATGTAAAAAATTTATATTTTTTAAATATTTCAACGGTAAATTTTAACAAATACTAAATATTTTTAAACAATCATTGAAAAAAACTCTTTAAAATCAAGTTTATTCAGTTTTTCGCATTTCCTGGAAAATGTTTCCGGGTTTATGTTATGTTAATGTTTTTTTTTTATACCATCTAAAAGAAGACGTCTCAATAAACATAATCATTATAATGTTTTTTTTTGAAAAACTGTTTCCTATACAGGAGAATTTTTGTGTGAAAATGTCACTTTTTTGATTTAAAATCAAAATTAAACGTAAAAAAAAATATTTTGATTTCAAAAAATTACAGCCTATTAGGGACATAATAAGGTAAGTTTCCAACGAATTGTGTGAAAAAAAAATTTTTTTGTGGGAGATAAAGATTAAAACGAAAAAGCCTTTTTTCTCGGTTTTTTCTATTTTCACCGCAAATTTTAGGTTATGTGAAAAAAGGGCCGACATTAAAGTAATAGACTTTTTTATTACCTAAAACTTTTGCCTTCATTTTTTCGATAGAAGGTCTCTATAGTTTCGCTGAAAATCATGAAAACCATTTTCTACCCCTAAAAGCTCACCCCATTTCACCCCCGTAACTCGGATCACCTTTACACCCCGATTACTGAGGTCATGTCACATCAGGTGACATGACTATAGTCATGTCACGTCGCTTAAAAATTGGTATTATTGAAGTCGATAAAAACGGTCACGACTAAAACTAAAAATTCTGAAACGAAAAAATTCCAAAACTAAAAAAAACTTACACTTTACGTTCTTCAATTTCATAAAAACAATTAAAGATGTTTGGAAAAATTATTGTCACATGAAAAATTGAGGCGAGAAAAATGTCATTTAAAGTGACATCTGTCGTATAAAATGACTTGACGCGTAAAAAACGACTTCAACAATACGAAAATTAATGCGATGTGACTTTAGTTATTTAAAGTGACATGATTTGCCTTCGGTAATCGGGGTGTTAATTTATGTTTCCCATCATTTGCGCAATATTTTTTTTTTATCAAATAGTTTTCATCCTGTTACTAATTTTTTCCATTTTTTGCCTGTTTTTAAGGTATTTAGACTGGTCTATAAGTTTACACCAGTATCTAATAGGTATAGTAGAATTTTTTTACCAATGAATTTTTGACAGATAGGACGCAGCAAGAGATAAAAGATGAGACAAAAAGTAAAACAGAGATGTATTATTTATTTTGGGATAAATTTGTTTTCAAAACAATTACATTAGTTAAATTTCTACTCCTAGTTCGTACCATTTGTTTGTTGTGAAATATGTTTACATAGGCGTCGTTATTTTTATTATTATTAATTTTAATTATCAAAATTTTATTATACTGCCTACAAAATTATTAATATTTTTACTAGTTTTTGGTTTTAGATTATAATTTATTTAATTTCAATAGTAGTTTATTAATTTTATGCGTTTTTTTGTCCATTTCAATGTCCATTTCTTTTTTTCTAACCAAACAATGAAAAAGACGCGCTAAAAATGTATATGTCATACCTACTTAGGGTTACCAACTCTTGAAAGCGCGCGACCCGGAGATTTTATAATATACAAAAATATAATTCAACTAGGGGACCCCTGT
Organism: Diogma glabrata; assembly: GCA_963693315.1. Taxonomy (NCBI): domain Eukaryota; kingdom Metazoa; phylum Arthropoda; class Insecta; order Diptera; family Cylindrotomidae; genus Diogma; species Diogma glabrata. Next base: position 316,127,246 of record OY856186.1, read on the forward strand.
GCATTTGCACAAATTTTAAAACAAATATTTTTTTAAGCCTGTAATAAAATCACAATCCATAATAATACGTCTATCCGCAAGCAAAGCATAAATTGAAATTGAAATGAGAATAAAATTTGGAAGAAATCAAAACCTCCCAAATCATAGCCCTACTGATTCAAGCCATTTGCAATAAACAATGAACATTGCCATAAGCAAAAAAAATGGTGTTTTTGAATAAATCCTTTTGAATTTTTTTTATATGGAGTTTTATTTTTCCAGTTGGCGTTATGGCGATTTTTTGAATTTTTTTTATATTGAGTTTTAATTTCCAAATTGCGCTACAAGTTCACGATTTTGTTTGTGCTGAAAATTGAGTTAGGCTTCTATATCGGGGGTTTTGAAGAAATTCAAAAAATTTCGTTTTTTTTTTCGTTTATTTTAGCTTTTTTTGATTTTTTATGCCTTTTTGTATTCTCTTCTTTCTCTTCTGTATTCTCTTCTTTCCTATGGCTACGCTTTTTCGTGACTTGTGTATTATATATATGATAAAAAGTTAATTTAATTTAATCTCCATGAAATTAATACAGCATAATCTGCATTTTCCTGTAAACTCGTTAACTTTTTCGAGCCCCTCCTAGTTTTGATTTTTCAACCATTCGTTATTGAACGAGATGTAATAACATTTTCTTTTATCGTCATTGTTTTGTTTGAGATTATTTTCATTTGACTGATATTTATTATTTAATAGTAAAATTAACATACGCACAGTTCTATATGGGCAACTAATTATATTCAAATGTCAAAACCATTCAAAATTAACAACAAAAAACTATTAACATTAACGCAATATAGACATAAAACATCAACGCTTATACGTAATATGGAAAATCAAAATATCCAATGAACCAACATAAATAACCAAAAAACTCATTGCAAAACTAATCTCGGCCGTTTTCTAATACACAGAGTTTCGTGTTTTTTGTTTTCAAACGAATTCTGTTTATGTGAATTGAAAGAAATTTGACATTTTTTTATTTTTTATGTAATTATTATTTCGCCCGGAGATTTGCCTTCCAAACCCTGAGCCCGGAGATTTGCCGGCAAACCCTGAGTCTCCAGGTGAAAAATACTCAGTTGGTAACCCTATACCTACTAATTAATAAGAGTTTACATGATCTTATCAAATTTAAAAAGTATGATTGTGAAAATGGCAAGCAAATCTGATACGTAGCAAATTAGATACTGGTCCTGAGCCAAAGCGAAGAACAATCGATAGAAAATAACTGAAATAAAAAATCAATAACTGAAATTTATAACTGAAATAAAAAATCAAGCTTCCAAATGTGACTTTATATGTGAAAGTGAGGATTGTAAAACTGATTATTCAAACAGAATGATTAAAGATAAAATTGTCTTGGGCGTAAGTGATAAAGAATTGCAAAAGAAACTGTTGTTGGAAAAAGATTTAACCATGGATAGAGTAATTGAAATTGGTTAATCATTTGAAGTCGGAAGAAAAAATCAACTTTTACTATCATCTCACTCACAAGAAGAGAATACAATTGGTGCAAACGCAGGTTATCAACAAAAATATAATACTCCGAGAGATGTAATTTGCAATAAGTGCCGTTATGAACACAAAAAGGAAACTTGTCCGGCGTTTGGAAAATTATGTGCAAAATGTAACTTACCAAATCATTTTGCATCAGTTTGTCGTACTAAGGATCGAAAAGAAAATACAACGAAGCAAATTAACGAAAAACAAGTAACGCAGCATCAGTATAATCAACAAAAATCAGTATTGGTGAATGAAGTCCAGGTACAAATTTCAGATAACCATGATGAGTCGCATGATGATGGAACAGGTAAACTTTGTACTAAAACTGTATGTTATATTAGAATAAACTCAACTATATCAAACAGATCGTGGATACAGGCCATCATGGTAGAAAATGAAGTCATAAAGTTTAAATTATATACTGGGGCAGATGTCTAGATTTTACCAGATAATATTTTGAATGAAATTGTTAAGAAAAATGCTATACTAAAACGTAAAATTAATAAATTTGTACTCCTACGGAAATTTCAAAATACCAACAATTGGAACAATAAAGTTGATTGTCAAACAAAATTAGAAAATAAATTAATCGATTTTGTAATTGTAGAAAGAAAATCTTTGCAACCGATATTGAGTTTAGATGAAGGTATCGAATTCAATTTAATTAGTAGAGTAGATAATATTAAGATTTTTTAATTACCAAGTAAAAAAGTGAATTTTTAAGTAAATTTCAAGATTTATTTGAGGGATGTGGAAAGATACCAGGGTTTCCAGGCAATCCATTCGGTTGAAAAAAGATAGTATACCGATAATCAATTATAAAAAACTAGTCGGAATTATAGTAAAAGTTAGCTACCCTACTGTCGTGAACCAACTCATTACTTAAGGTTTCCAAACCCTTCTTCCTAGTCGATATTTCTATTTACTAAAAAATGTTTGAATGTAAATATAATAAAATGCCGCGCATGTGCACGGAGAAATGCGATCAACGATCGTTTATGTAAATATGTATATAAAAGAGAAATAAATGAACATGGTTGCCGTTTGACTCCAATTGGAGTTTTTTGACTCCTTTTTAACCGCGAGAAGCCCAAACTCCTTTTTCGGTCCAAAAACTCCTTTTTAAATGAAATCCAAATGTCAATCAATTTTAAATCAAAATTTTTTGTTTGAAATCCCAAAATCCCAATTGTTTGTTTGAAATCCAAATTTTTTCTTTGAAGAAAATAAATCTTCGCTAAAATCAATATAAACAACATAATATCTAACAATAAATTCTGAAAAAGCCGCAAAAAGCCCAAATTTTTTTTAAAACACTCCATTTATTTTTTCTCAAATGGCAACGCTGTAAATGAACGAGCTAAAGAAGAATCAGTCGTAGCTAAACTTTAAGTAAAAATAGATGTAAATTAACTAGAATTTAAAATTTTTATTAAATAAAGTTTTTTCATGTTTTTTCTTTTAAATTGAATTCTTTAATTTTGGCTGCGATTAAAATAAAAGTGTGTGCAATTAAAGTATTGCGAGGCACACAACAGAGTGGTGACAACGGTTTTGGATGTTTGGAAGTATTTTGTGAGTCTGTAAAAACAAAATATTTCTCGAAACGCTACAAGCAGACACACGGCCATATTTGGTCGTCTCAAAAATCAAAAAAAAAATTTTGTCGTGTTAGAAGCAACGCGACGCCATTTTTGTGAAATAAATATTTTTTTTGAAAAATAAAACTGGAAATCTAAATTATAGAATTTTTAAATAAAACATTTTTGTGAATGCGCAGTGAAAATTGAAGCATTTGGTGATCTTAACGAAAGGAGAAAAATAATTGGTTTGCCGTGTATACAGGACTCCATTTTTACCTGGAAAGTTTTTATATGAAGGATCAATGTGTAAAGTTGTTTTGGAATAAATTGTATTTTTACACCAAGCCTGAAGAAAGAGTGAAATCGTTTATTCTACAGTGAAGCGACACAGGTATTTTGTAAATTTTTTTTCAACAAGAATTTTAGTTCCTGAAGATAACTTCTTTTAGCATGTATTTTAGCATTTGTTGTTCTTTTCAAGAAAGTTTTATTAAATAAAATCTAATTAAATCTTATTATTAAAATCTCTGAAATCTTATTCAATTAGATAAAATTCTTGTGTATTTTTCATTGTGAATTTTGATTTTATTCTTTGTGTGTATATGTGAAGTGAAATTTTTCTTTCTGACTAAAAGCGGAGTGACGTCATAAAAATTTATTTCTTTATATGAGATTTCGTGTTGAATTTTATTAAAAAATTAAAAAAAAAAGCAAAGGTTAAAAACAATTTTATTTCATAGTTGGTAAAATTAAAACTGAAAACATTTTATTTTATAAATGTGAGTTTTGGATTTGTGTTTCGAATTATATTTTTTCCATGTACGGTAATTTTATGCTAGCTAATTAAAATGCCTCGTGGTAAAAAAAACGGTAATAAAAGTGGTTTAGAGTTGGAAGATGAAAATGACAATAAAAAAAAAAATCTTGAATGTGGACCATGTTTTAAAAATCGTACCTGAATATGATGGGTCGGTTTCAGGTTTACACAGGTTTATTACATGTGTGGAAGTTGTTTATAGCTTAGATTTTAGTGAAGATGATCAAGATCGTTTTATTGCGCTAATCAAAACCAAACTTACAGGTAAAGCGTATCAACTTGTAAAATACAATGAATACGGAACTTGGCCTGAACTAAAAAAACAACTTAATTTAAATTTTAAAGAGCGTACATCTGTTAAAAGTCTCCAATTGAGCCTTATTAATATAAAACAAAATCGTAATGAATCCGTTATTGAATTTAGTAATAAAATTGAAAATATTTTATCCCAATTAAACGATGCAAGTATAGAAAGTGAGGGTGCACTTGCCTCAGTTGCAATCAGAAATCTTAATGCTAAAATGGCTTTAAAATCTTTTACTGAAGGTTTACAAGATCCAATTAAATTAATAGTAAAAGCTTGCCGTTTCAAAAACTTGAAAGACGCAGTTAACCAAGCCATTGAGGAAGAACAATTAGTTAAACGGAGTGATCCGAAACCTAATTTTTCTAAACCTTTTCAAAACTTTAACCGTCAGAATAATAATTATAATAAAACTACAATGTTTTGTCAAAATTGTAAAAAATCAAATCATTCAACGGAATCTTGTTTTAGAAATTCGAATCAAAATTTTAAAAATCAGTTCTTTAATCATGAAAAGTCAATTCATACCATTTCTTCGGATAATAATTCTGCACATCGAAATATGATCTGCGCTTATTGCAAAAAAATAGGGCATCATATAAACGATTGTTATAAGAAGAAATTTATTGATTCTAAGAAAAATTCTATGAATTCGGAAAACAGACAGGGATTCGAAACGAAACCGATGAGCACTCAGTCTCGAATCCAATCTTCAACACAGAGTGCCAAAACTTAAATTCGTCTACAGATATGTCTCAAAATAAAAGTTCTGAAAATATAAATTCTTTTGCCTTAAACCCAAATTTATCAAATCCCCAAATATATTCCATATCTTATGCAGATAGTTTAAATAAAAAATTTGCCGACTTCGACCTTGACATAGCTAATACAACAAATCTTCCATTTTTTGTTGATAATGGATCTGAAATATGTTTGATCAAGAGTAAATATGTTAAAGAATGTACAGTGCGATACCCAAATATATATTGCAATTTAAAAGGTATTTCAATTTCTGGAGAAACAACTCCAACTTTAGGATTGGTTCATGCTCAAATATTTTTACCTTGTAACAACGGTAATTCCCTTGCTATTTTTCATCCATTTCAAATCATACCCGATAATTTTTCAGTTCCAGGTGCCGGATTTATTGGCAAAGATTTTTTATCAGCTAACAAGTGTAAACTTGATTTTGCTGAAGACACTTTAGAAATTCCAAATAAAAATTCTTTAATAGTTTTAAATCTTCATGCAGAACCATCAGAAAAGAAGATAATTGCTCCTCGTACGGAACAAATTTTTCAAATAAACGTTGATATTCCAAATGGACAAGAATTTTTTTGCTTCTCACAAGAAATTTCTCCCGGTATTTTTATCGGAAATTCTATAAACAAATCTACCAATAATGCAGCTAAAATATCTATCGTAAATGCAACCGAAGATGCTTATGAATTAGAAGACATAAAATTGGAAACATCAAATCTTGAGAATTATAATATTTATCCATGTAATGAAAAAGTTACCTCTGATATTATCAGTGACAGATTAAAATCTCTCGAAAAGTCTATTGATTTGTCAGAACTTAATACAGAAGAAAAAGAATCTATTCTTGAAATTTGTCGCGAATGCAATGACATTTTTTATCTTGAAGGAGATAAACTCTCTTTTACTCAAAGTGCAACTCATAAAATTCGTACTAATGGAGAAAGTCATCCTATCCATATCAAACAATATAGATTACCGGAATCGACAAAAACCGAAATAAACAAACAAGTAAAGCAATTATTGGATGACGACATAATCGAAAACAGCAGCAGTCCTTAGAATTTTCCATTACTAATGGAAAAACAATGGAGAGTTGTCGTTGATTACCGTAAATTAAACGAAATTACTGTTGACGATATATTTCCATTACCCAACATTACGGACATTCTTGAACAACTAGAAAAAGCAACTTATTTTACAACCTTGGACCTAACTAGTGGTTATCATCAAGTTCAAATGGACAAGGGTGACAAAGAAAAAACTGCTTTTAGTACCAATGAAGGACATTATCAATATAAACGTATGCCCTTTGGTTTAAAAAATGCTCCCTCTACATTTCAACGCCTGATGAATCATGTATTTAGTGGTCTTTCAGGACTCAAATGCTTAATATACCTCGATGACGTTGTCCTGTATGGAACAAACTTAATCGACTGCAATAAAAAACTTATTGAAATTTTTTCTTGCTTCAGAAATCACAATTTAAAACTTAACCCTAGCAAGTGTCAATTCCTGAGGAAAGAAATAACTTACCTAGGTGATATTATTACCTCGGAGGGAATTAAACCTGATAGTAAAAAACTTGACGCTGTAATCAAATTTCCGATTCCTAAAACTCCCAAGGAGATAAAATCATTTTTAGGTTTTACGGGTTATTATAGAATGTTTATTTCCAACTTTAGTGGAATTGCAAAACCTCTCACTAACCTTTTAAAAAAGGATGTACCTTTTGTTTGGGACTCGTTTTGCGATGAATCTTTTCATAGGTTAAAAGAATCTTTGAACCATCCTCCAATTTTACAATTTCCTAACTTCGCAAAAGAATTTATTATTACCTGCGATGCTAGTAATACTGCCATTGGATCTGTACTATCACAAAAAATAAACTCTCATGATTTACCCATTGCTTATTCAAGCAGAACTTTAAATAAAGCCGAACAAAATTACGCTGTTATAGAAAAAGAGCCACTTGCTATTGTTTGGTCTATAAATTATTTTCGCCCATACGTTTATGGAAGAAAATTTTTGGTCATAACTGATCACAAACCCTTAATTTGGCTATTTAATATTAAAAATCCCTCTTCCCGTTTAATTCGTTGGAGAATAAAATTGGACGAATATGATTTTACAATCATTCATAAATCAGGAAAACAAAATACAAATGCTGACGCTTTAAGTCGCATAAATATAAAACCTTCTTCTTCAGATAATTACAAAAATGTTAATGCTCTTACCAGGTCAAAAACCAAATTTAATCAAAATCTTAACAATAATGACAGTAATAATTGTTCTAATTCTTTACTTCAATCTTCTAAAAATACAAATCTTAACAATAATGAAAGTAATAATTGTTCTAATTCTTTACTTCATTCTTTTAAAAATCCAAATCTTGATAATAACGAAATTATTAATTGTTCAAATTCTTTACCACGTTCTTCTAAAAATCAAAATCTTGCATAATCTTTAACGAGTAATATTGAAACCAATAAACTCTCATTACATAATCCAAACTATTCTAGTGTTGATTGTCCTATTCAACCAGATCTTGAAGATAGTTCTCAAAATATACAAAATCAAGACGAAGATCTTCAAAACAATGATTTGCCTAATTCTTTGCCTCAATCTTATAATAATAACAACTTAAACGATCAATCTTTAACCGTAAATTCTTCTCAAATTACAACTCTTTCAAACGAAAATGATATAAAAACTACTATATCAGAATTCCACAATAGTTTAGCAGGTGGACACCAAGGTATATATAAAACATTTAAGCGTTTAAAATCATATTTTCATTTCCCTAAAATGTTTTCTAGAATTAAATCATTTATTCGAAATTGTCCGGATTGTCAAAAAATAAATATCTACCGAATCCAAAAATACCTATGTGTATAACAACCACTTCGTCTTTTCCTTTCGAAAACATATTCTTGGACATTGTTGGTCCCATAAATCCTCCTACATATCAAAACAACCGTTACATTTTAACTATACAGGATGAACTAACGAAATTCTCATTAGCAATCCTTCTTCCTAATCAGGAGACGGAAACAATAGCTCATGCCTTTGTAAATAGTTTTATCTGTAAATATGGTACACCTGTTATTATTCTCACAGATCAAGGTTCAAGTTTTATGTCGACATTATTTAAAGAAGTTTGTAAACTTTTCAAAATCAAAAAACTAAATGCAGCAGCTTTTCACGCGGAAACTAATGGCGCATTAGAGAGGTCGCACAGAACTTTAGGAGCATTTCTTCGAAATTATGTCGAACGCGATCCAACAAACTGGGATACTTGGTTACCTTATGCAACTTTTGTCTATAACACAACTCCACATAGTTCATCTGATTTCATGCCATATGAATTATTATATGGAATAAAACCCAGAATTCCTAGTACATTTTTTCAGAATCCACCCCTAAATTACAATTACGATGATTACGTTCAAAATCTTAAGAGTCAATTGCAAAGCTCATACGAATTGGCTCGTGAAAATTTATTAACTTCTAAACACAATTCTAAAAAATATTACTACGTAAATACCAAAGCAAAAGGTTTTAAAGTAGACGATAAAGTTCTATAAAAAAATGAAAAAAGGAAAGGAAAATTAGATTCACTTTGGCTAGGACCTTACACTGTAAAAGAAATAAGATCAAATGAAAACTCATCAATACAAATCGGTAGACAAATTAAAATTATACATAACAATCGATTAAAAATATTTAATGAAGAAAATGACAATCAAATAGTCGAATAAAACCTTTCAGTATCCAAATAAATGTTAACATTAACGTATTTCATGTTCATTTGTCTATAAAAAAAAATATAAAATAAATGTAAATAATCGTTTTCAACATCAACATTTCACAACACCATTTTCGCAAACCTTACATTTATTTCAATTTTATTAAAACAATATTTTCACGATTCCCTAATAACCCCAATCTTTATTAAAATAACATAAAATAAAATAAAAACTAAAGTTTGGTCAGTGGGTCGATTTTATTGCAATATTAATTAATAATAAGTTCAACGCGTAATCGTTTTTTTTAATTATATAAATAATATTTTCATTAGTAAAATTCAGTCAAGTCGTATTAAACAAATCAACCAATGCGGTCGTTACAGTCATTTTTACAAAAATCAATCAAAACAGTCAGTTTTACGCAAAATAATTAAGTGAGTCGTTTTACGAAAATCAAAAAAATCGGTCGTTGGAAAAAAAACAATTAAATCAGTCATTTAATTTAAAAACCATTCATTTTCGAAAAAGTTATTTCAAATCTATAATTAGTGAGTAACAATTATTCAGTCAACAAGTGGAGTAGTAAATAAAAAGTAGAAATTATGTAACGTCGGTCCATACGTCTGAATAAAGATTCGTATTTTCAAATCCTTTGAAAAAAAAAAGATTCTGTTTTCATCTAGATAAAATTTCAAATTCAAATTTAAAAACAACTCTCTAGCTCAGCAACAGGTAAATTGCCCTAAAAACCTTAACCCAAATCACATAAAAGAAAATCAACAAATAAATATTTAACGAAACAAAAAAAATCACCACAGGTAAGCCTTCGTCAAAAATGTGAAATAATAGGAAATGCTTGTCATAAATTTTTGATAAATTCATTCCAAGTTTTGTTTTAAGTTCGATACATCATGTTTGATTTTAGAGAAAAAAAAGTAATAAAAGAAATAGAGTCCTTGTGAAATGAATAATCAAAAAGATTAACTTTAAAATTAAATCTTGTTTTTCTGATTAAAATTATCAAATGTATTTTGTGTAAACGAAAAATAAACATTATAAAACGTGTATAAAACAAAGAGAAATTATTTATTGTGAAGAATAAATATCAATAATAGAAAAAAAATAACCTTATTTGCTGTACCTATATAATTGTTACTACGCCACTGGTGAACTGGGGAGTTAGTCGGTGATAGTCAACTGGAACATTTTTGGTCCTGTCATTTGGAAAGCCTGGTACATACAGTACGAGGTTAAAAGGTACGTAACCTACAAAAGAAAAATAAATTACTGTGAAAAACATTATAATCAACGTGAATTATTTATTTCCTCCATCTGCCAAGAACTTGGTTCGTGCGGCTAGGAACCCGAATTGATTGAGTGATAGAAATAAGCGTTCGTACATGATAAGATATAGTCATATGAATACATCTAATGGTGCCACGTACTACATTAAGTCTAAGCAAGTCAATTTTTTTTGTATATTTAGCATTATTATTATTATTATTAGATTTCAGTTCTTTTATATTTTTTTGTGAATAATGGACTAAAAAAAATATATATATATATATATATATATATATATATATATATATATATATATATATATATATATATATATATATATATATATATATATATATATATATATATATATATATATATATATATATATATATATATATATATATATATATATATATATATATATATATATATATATATATATATATATATATATATATATATATATATATATATATATATATATATATATATATATATATATATATATATATATATATATATATATATATATATATATATTTTTTTTTTAGTCCATTATTCACAAAAAAATATAAAAGAACTGAAATCTAATAATAATAATAATAATGCTAAATATACAAAAAAAATTGACTTGCTTAGACTTAATGTAGTACGTGGCACCATTAGATGTATTCATATGACTATATCTTATCATGTACGAACGCTTATTTCTATCACTCAATCAATTCGGGTTCCTAGCCGCACGAACCAAGTTCTTGGCAGATGGAGGAAATAAATAATTCACGTTGATTATAATGTTTTTCACAGTAATTTATTTTTCTTTTGTAGGTTACGTACCTTTTAACCTCGTACTGTATGTACCAGGCTTTCCAAATGACAGGACCAAAAATGTTCCAGTTGACTATCACCGACTAACTCCCCAGTTCACCAGTGGCGTAGTAACAATTATATAGGTACAGCAAATAAGGTTATTTTTTTTCTATTATTGATATTTATTCTTCACAATAAATAATTTCTCTTTGTTTTATACACGTTTTATAATGTTTATTTTTCGTTTACACAAAATACATTTGATAATTTTAATCAGAAAAACAAGATTTAATTTTAAAGTTAATCTTTTTGATTATTCATTTCACAAGGACTCTATTTCTTTTATTACTTTTTTTTCTCTAAAATCAAACATGATGTATCGAACTTAAAACAAAACTTGGAATGAATTTATCAAAAATTTATGACAAGCATTTCCTATTATTTCACATTTTTGACGAAGGCTTACCTGTGGTGATTTTTTTTGTTTCGTTAAATATTTATTTGTTGATTTTCTTTTATGTGATTTGGGTTAAGGTTTTTAGGGCAATTTACCTGTTGCTGAGCTAGAGAGTTGTTTTTAAATTTGAATTTGAAATTTTATCTAGATGAAAACAGAATCTTTTTTTTTTCAAAGGATTTGAAAATACGAATCTTTATTCAGACGTATGGACCGACGTTACATAATTTCTACTTTTTATTTACTACTCCACTTGTTGACTGAATAATTGTTACTCACTAATTATAGATTTGAAATAACTTTTTCGAAAATGAATGGTTTTTAAATTAAATGACTGATTTAATTGTTTTTTTTCCAACGACCGATTTTTTTGATTTTCGTAAAACGACTCACTTAATTATTTTGCGTAAAACTGACTGTTTTGATTGATTTTTGTAAAAATGACTGTAACGACCGCATTGGTTGATTTGTTTAATACGACTTGACTGAATTTTACTAATGAAAATATTATTTATATAATTAAAAAAAACGATTACGCGTTGAACTTATTATTAATTAATATTGCAATAAAATCGACCCACTGACCAAACTTTAGTTTTTATTTTATTTTATGTTATTTTAATAAAGATTGGGGTTATTAGGGAATCGTGAAAATATTGTTTTAATAAAATTGAAATAAATGTAAGGTTTGCGAAAATGGTGTTGTGAAATGTTGATGTTGAAAACGATTATTTACATTTATTTTATATTTTTTTTTATAGACAAATGAACATGAAATACGTTAATGTTAACATTTATTTGGATACTGAAAGGTTTTATTCGACTATTTGATTGTCATTTTCTTCATTAAATATTTTTAATCGATTGTTATGTATAATTTTAATTTGTCTACCGATTTGTATTGATGAGTTTTCATTTGATCTTATTTCTTTTACAGTGTAAGGTCCTAGCCAAAGTGAATCTAATTTTCCTTTCCTTTTTTCATTTTTTTATAGAACTTTATCGTCTACTTTAAAACCTTTTGCTTTGGTATTTACGTAGTAATATTTTTTAGAATTGTGTTTAGAAGTTAATAAATTTTCACGAGCCAATTCGTATGAGCTTTGCAATTGACTCTTAAGATTTTGAACGTAATCATCGTAATTGTAATTTAGGGGTGGATTCTGAAAAAATGTACTAGGAATTCTGGGTTTTATTCCATATAATAATTCATATGGCATGAAATCAGATGAACTATGTGGAGTTGTGTTATAGACAAAAGTTGCATAAGGTAACCAAGTATCCCAGTTTGTTGGATCGCGTTCGACATAATTTCGAAGAAATGCTCCTAAAGTTCTGTGCGACCTCTCTAATGCGCCATTAGTTTCCGCGTGAAAAGCTGCTGCATTTAGTTTTTTGATTTTGAAAAGTTTACAAACTTCTTTAAATAATGTCGACATAAAACTTGAACCTTGATCTGTGAGAATAATAACAGGTGTACCATATTTACAGATAAAACTATTTACAAAGGCATGAGCTATTGTTTCCGTCTCCTGATTAGGAAGAAGGATTGCTAATGAGAATTTCGTTAGGTCATCCTGTATAGTTAAAATGTAACGGTTGTTTTGATATGTAGGAGGATTTATGGGACCAACAATGTCCAAGAATATGTTTTCGAAAGGAAAAGACGAAGTGGTTGTTATACACATAGGTATTTTTGGATTCGGTAGATATTTATTTTTTGACAATCCGGACAATTTCGAATAAATGATTTAATTCTAGAAAACATTTTAGGGAAATGAAAATATGATTTTAAACGCTTAAATGTTTTATATATACCTTGGTGTCCACCTGCTAAACTATTGTGGAATTCTGATATAGTAGTTTTTATATCATTTTCGTTTGAAAGAGTTGTAATTTGAGAAGAATTTACGGTTAAAGATTGATCGTTTAAGTTGTTATTATTATAAGATTGAGGCAAAGAATTAGGCAAATCATTGTTTTGAAGATCTTCGTCTTGATTTTGTATATTTTGAGAACTATCTTCAAGATCTGGTTGAATAGGACAATCAACACTAGAATAGTTTGGATTATGTAATGAGAGTTTATTGGTTTCAATATTACTCGTTAAAGATTATGCAAGATTTTGATTTTTAGAAGAACGTGGTAAAGAATTTGAACAATTAATAATTTCGTTATTATCAAGATTTGGATTTTTAAAAGAATGAAGTAAAGAATTAGAACAATTATTACTTTCATTATTGTTAAGATTTGTATTTTTAGAAGATTGAAGTAAAGAATTAGAACAATTATTACTGTCATTATTGTTAAGATTTTGATTAAATTTGGTTTTTGACCTGGTAAGAGCATTAACATTTTTGTAATTATCTGAAGAAGAAGGTTTTATATTTACGCGACTTAAAGCGTCAGCATTTGTATTTTGTTTTCCTGATTTATGAATGATTGTAAAATCATATTCGTCCAATTTTATTCTCCAACGAATTAAACGGGAAGAGGGATTTTTAATATTAAATAGCCAAATTAAGGGTTTGTGATCAGTTATGACCAAAAATTTTCTTCCATAAACGTATGGGCGAAAATAATTTATAGACCAAACAATAGCAAGTGGCTCTTTTTCTATAACAGCGTAATTTTGTTCGGCTTTATTTAAAGTTCTGCTTGAATAAGCAATGGGTAAATCATGAGAGTTTATTTTTTGTGATAGTACAGATCCAATGGCAGTATTACTAGCATCGCAGGTAATAATAAATTCTTTTGCGAAGTTAGGAAATTGTAAAATTGGAGGATGGTTCAAAGATTCTTTTAACCTATGAAAAGATTCATCGCAAAACGAGTCCCAAACAAAAGGTACATCCTTTTTTAAAAGGTTAGTGAGAGGTTTTGCAATTCCACTAAAGTTGGAAATAAACTTTCTATAATAACCCGTAAAACCTAAAAATGATTTTATCTCCTTGGGAGTTTTAGGAATCGGAAATTTGATTACAGCGTCAAGTTTTTTACTATCAGGTTTAATTCCCTCCGAGGTAATAATATCACCTAGGTAAGTTATTTCTTTCCTCAGGAATTGACACTTGCTAGGGTTAAGTTTTAAATTGTGATTTCTGAAGCAAGAAAAAATTTCAATAAGTTTTTTATTGCAGTCGATTAAGTTTGTTCCATACAGGACAACGTCATCGAGGTATATTAAGCATTTGAGTCCTGAAAGACCACTAAATACATGATATATATATATATATATATATATATATATATATATATATATATATATATATATATATATATATATATATATATATATATATATATATATATATATATATATTATATATATATATATATATATATATATATATATATATATATATATATATATATATATATATATATATATATATATATATATATATATATATATATATATATATATATATATATATATATATATATATATATATATATATATATATATATATATATATATATATATATATATATATATATATATATATATATATATATATATATATATATATATATATATATATATATATATATATATATATATATATATATGTGTGTGTGTATAATTGTGTTAAAAGTTCATTACATAATAATTAAACAGTGAACAATTTAAGTCGGTCCTACAGTACACATAGATCCAATACTAGGAAATAAAGTTCTACTATTTTATATAACTAAAATAAGGACAGTTTTGTATTTAAGTGAAGTTCTAAATATAAATAAAATTAATGTTAATTAAAATAAAGTTCTCTACTATTAAACGAACTTACGAGTAACTGTAATCTAAGTGCCTACGTATAAATAAATTTAATATTACT
Organism: Diogma glabrata; assembly: GCA_963693315.1. NCBI lineage: Eukaryota > Metazoa > Arthropoda > Insecta > Diptera > Cylindrotomidae > Diogma > Diogma glabrata. Next base: position 316,142,388 of record OY856186.1, read on the forward strand.
AAAATAAATATTACGAAAGAAAATTACTCACTCCTGTGTGTATTAATGCGCTCGAAAACAATTGATGTGAAGTGACAATAACAACAGTACATCGTTGGTCTAAGCAAATTCCACTATACTATATTATCACTATTAACCTAATGTTGTATCAAGTTACACCACAAACTCCAGCATAAGTCTCCAACTCCCTCACATCACAATCATCAATCGGAGTCAGACGAAGAAGGTTGTCTCCTAAATTTTAAAGGAAAAAAAAAACAAACAAAAATCGAAAATAGAAAAATAAGTGTGTGTTATAGTGTTTGTGTTAGTGTTTATGAAAATAAAAGTCTTGAAGAACGGAGGCGGAGACAATTATATAATTGGTGAGATTGTTCTTTATTAGATAATTATTTGGTATTTTATATTTGTTGTTGCCAAGCGGTAGGCAGGTAAAATTTTACCTTTTATTGCTTTGATGTAATAATTTTATTTATTATTTTAAAGCATAAATTTGTTTTATATTGCTTGGTATCAGAGTCTAAAATTTTGTTTTAGTTGTTAGTAGGAATTTCAAATTTAACCCTTTATTTGTACTCTAGTGTCTTTTGTGTCCCCATTTTTTTACTTTTCTCTTATCGTGCTACTGTTGCATGACGCCTGCTATCGTGTTTTTGTGACAGAAATACCCAGTTTCTTTTGTACTGTATAGTGTTGAAATTTAGGCCTGGCCGAATTTCAGTATCTATACCTGCAATGTCAAAGGGCAAGTTTTTGTCTCAACAAAATGGCAGCAGAGTGAACCAACAGCATAGCATTGAGTTCACCAACATAAGAGGTCTTAATTCTAATCTAAACGTGGTTCATCACTACATCGAAAAAAATAAACCTGACATATTGTTTCTTACCGAAACAATTGTTAGTGGCAAAGCATTGAAATTGGATCTCGATAAATACCGGATACCTAGTTACGAACTGGAACATTCCTTTAATAACAAGCATAGTGTCTGTGTATTTGTTCGAGATTCACTTTCATGTAGGATAATTAAGGCCTACGAGTTGAACTCTAAGCACCATAATTCTATAGCACTGAAGATCTCAAGTGTTGATGAAACTATGTTTATAATAGGATTATACAGATCCCCAAATTCTCCCCCAGGATGTCCCTTTTTCGATAAAATATCGGCTAATCTAGACAAGATTACCACGGACTACCCCAAAGCAAGACTGGTCATTCTTGGAGACTTTAATATTCATAATAAAGAATGGCTTAAGTATTCATCGCGCACTGACGACGTAGGAAGACAAGCCGAACTGATACTCGCAGATTATCACGGTTTGACGCAAATGATAGAGTGTCCCACTAGAATTGCAGACAATTCACATCATAACAATAATTTGCTGGATCTGTTTTTGACAAACGAACTAGATACTACGAAAACAAAAGTTGAACAGCCCTTCGGAACATCGGACCATTTACTAATATCAGCAATAGTGCAATTTACATCACCGACACCAATTAAAGCAAATCCTCGTCGCGTTTGGAACTATAAACGCGCTGACTGGGAGGGACTGAGAAACTTTTATGATGAAACACCTTGGAAAACTATTTGTTGTGTCGATCAAGATCCTAGCACATCGGTAATAAGAATTTCTGAAATCATAAAAGAAGGAGTGCGGCGGTTTATTCCAAATCGATTAATCACTCCTAAAACTGAGCCTTGGTTCACGCGGGATGTTGATGAGGCAGTGAGGAATAAACGCAAAGCATTTAAGACGTATAACGCTAATAAAACAACTGAAACCAATAGCGCCTATAAGAAAGCCAGAAATATTAGTAAATTCAAAATAAACTTGGACAAAGACGCGTTCATCCAGAAGAAAGCAAAGAAATTCGCCGAGCACCCATCAGGCTCACGTAATTTCTTTCAGGCAGTCCTGAGCAATTTTACTCGATCCTCTATTCCAACCTTAGTTCTGAATGACATTCCCGTGAGCGACTCGAAAGAGAAGGCGGATCTTTTGGGTCGTATTTTCGCAGAAAACTCAAACATAGTTGAACCTCCCCATTCTCCTACACTCATTCCCCCAGTTGTAACGAAAATGAAACCAATTATTTTTCGTTGCAATCTTGTACGGAAAATGCTTCTTTCTATCAATATCAACAAATCTGCTGGCCCCGATGGTATTCCACCCATCATTCTTAAAAACTTTGCTAGGAAACTAGCTCCAATTTTAACAAAAATTTTCTATTTATCTTATAAAATCGAAATATTTCCCGATTCTTGGAAGCTGGCCAGTGTTCAACCCATATCAAAGAAAGGCAGTAAGATAGACCCTAACAATTATAGACCAATTGCAATTCTGTCGGTTGTAGCTAAAATATTTGAAAAATAAGTTCACTACAATTCGATAGATTATTTGGAAATATCGCGAATTATTGATGATGCAGTATGGTTTTCATAGAAGTCATGCAACAGGTGATCTGTTAGCCTACGTTTCCCATCTCTGGAACAAATCGCTGGAAAACCATGGTGAAACATTCAGTATTTCACATAAAAATCTCATAGCTAAATTAAAATCTTATGGCATAGACCATCATACAGTCTCATGGATTCATAGTTTTCTTACAGGTCGCCAATTTCATGTTAATTTAGATGGTATCACATCCAATATTTTCACAACCAATGCTGGGGTTCCCCAAGGTTCTGCACTCTCACCAACCTTGTTTCTTCTATACATTAATGACTTACTTAATTCCACAGTGCACCCAATCCATAGTTTTGCTGATGACAGCACGTTGCATGCATCACATGCATCTCCTAAATTTCGATCTCATACTGCAGTTATCACTGATAGAAAGCTGCTAATTGATTCTATCAACAATGATCTGGAGCGTATAATGGAATGGGGTGATCGTAATCTTGTTTCATTTAATCCAACCAAAACCAAACTATGCCGTATTTTACGAATAGAGCGACATAAAAATTTCCCTATTAAAATAAACCATGAGGAATTGCGTGACGTTGAATCAGTTAGACTTCTTGGAGTGGATATTCAAAATCACCTGAAATGGAATAAACATGTGTTCACCCTCGCTAAATCTGCAATGCAAAAATTCTTGAGTCGATGTAAAAAGTATTTCAATCCCGAGCAAATTTTGCTAATCTTAAAGTCCTTTATTCGTCCATGTATGGAGTAGTGCTGTCATGTTTGGAGAGGTGCTTGTCAGTCAACAATAAAATGTCTAGACTCTGTACAGAGAAAAGCAATACGGTTGATTTGTAATACTGAACTAACGGACCAGCTTGATTCACTCCAACACAAAAGAAATGTGGCTGAATTGTCAATCTACTATAAATATAACTTTAGCAAATTCTCCTCTAAGGAAATTCAAAATATCCTTCCGTCGTGTACGCAGTATAATCGTCAAACAACATGTACAAATACCTCGTTGTAGAACTGTGTTTTTTCAGAACGACTATTTTAATAGAGGGGCCAAATTGTGGAACTCAATGCCTTCCTCTGTATTTCCCGATGAATTTTCCCCTCAGGCATTTAAAGAAAATGTTTATCATCATTTAAAACAATTAGTATAGTTATCCCTATATCCCCATTCATTCCATTTTCCCCATCTCCTTCCTTTATAGTTGACATGGTATCTTCGGATATTCAAAGAGTCTAAATAATGAATATTTCATATTTAGTGTGCTAAACATGTCTAACTAATTAATAAAAAAAAAAGTAGTGAATCGAGATTCAATTCCACTACATCATTACTAAGCAGTGTTAAACGAACATTTGCACTAAATTTTATTATATGGTAGTGTTGCTATCACAATGGCACTAACATGCCCTGTTATTGACAAAAAAGGAATGTATCCAGATCCAAAACGTATTAGGGCCACAAGAGAAATGCCTATTCCTAAAGATAAGCAAGAAGTGATTAGATTTTTAGGAATTTTTATTAAATTTTTAAAAAAATTTTATCAAAGTTTATTCCAAATTTATCAAAGATTTCATCTAATTTGATAAACTTTAAGACAGCATGGGATTTTTCCCAGAAACATGTACAAAAATTTGATAATATTAAAGATATAATAACATCCAGCCCTATTCTCAAACGGTTCAATCAAAATGAGCCTATTATACTTCAAACTGACCTCCCAAGAATGGCCTTGGCTGTGTAATGATGTAGAGCGGACAGACAGTATGTTTTGCATCGAGAAACCTGAAAAGTCAAATATTCACAGATAGAAAAGGAGCTTTTAGCAATTGTGTATGCAAAACCGAAAAACATCACAAATATGTCTATGGTGCTAAATCGGTCACCATACACACAGACCATTATTGAGTATTTTTAAAAAAGATATGGAAAAATTTCTGCAAGGCTTCAAAGAATGATCTTGAAACTTCTACGCTACAATTTTAACGTTGAGTATGTTCCTTCATAGTGATGGTATTATGTTTTATTGAAATAAAAATTATTTTTGGTGACCTTAAATAATAAAAATATAACATTAACCTAATTCGTGTTGTAACATGTGCCACACCCAAAGTTATTAATAATTGCTGGAAAACGGCATATCAATTCTTAGTTGCAGATCCTGAAAATAAACAAAGAAAAGTTTCAAGTTAATTCCAATGTATTTTCGGAGTCAAAATTAAAAGCAAATGCATTAAACTCGCAACGATAAATGTAAAGTGGTTGTGACCACGCCCATAGATAATTTAACTACTGTGGCGATTCGTACATTACGTAATATATATTCAACATATACCGAACGCTTATTCGTTCCAAAAACGCAATATGGTAACACTTTTTCGGTACAATTAAAATTATTTTTTATTAACATTTGTTGTTGTTGTTCTGTCTTCCATTTTTGAGAGTTGACTAAAAAATGTGGTAAAAGTTTCATTATATAAAAATTGAGAAAAACTAGTTTATGTTTGTATTTTGTTTTATTTTAAAATATATGAAATCGTAAGAAACATTGTAATAAAATAAATTGTTTTGAAAAGTACGCAGAATATTTCAATAATTACGTGGCCATGAATTTCAACCTACAAATGATATAGCCTAGTAAGTATATAATAATCTAGCTATAAATGGTGACCTTCGGATGTGTACAACAACATTTTACTAAAAAATTAATAACAAGTCAAATTTACACGAACATTAAACAACATTTAATCAACATATTGTTTAAAAGTGGCCATTTTGGTGAATTATATTTTTCGTCAAACTACATCAACTCAGCCATCAATTCTATGTAAAATCTATTGAAACTCAACATACATATAAATTAATTCACTACATTTTACATATTTTGTGACAAATAACAATAATATTCAATTATAACAAATCGTAACACGAATCAGGATACGACGGAGCATACAGGAATCATCTGGTCCAGCTAAACTTAACATATAAAATAAATTCAAGTAAATATATTTCACTTACAAATTTAAACTTGTTATATAAAGAAAAATAGAACTCTTTTATATATAAATTCTTGATATATAAATTTAAAAACTTCATGAATATAATTAAAAAAAAAAACTCTTGTTATATAAATATAAAACTACATATATATAAATAATTTCAAACTATCGGTATTATACATATAAGTAAAAATTTGCATTCGGTGATCTCTCAAACGTGGGTAGCAACACACTTAATTTGAATACGCGCTCGCAACATAACGAAAAGTACCTTTACATGGTAGCGTCCGTCGGAAACATAATAGTTAAATTAAATTTATATTTGTAAAGCTTTTGTACTCCCGCAATTTAGTGTTCCTAAGCATACCTCCGATAACAATGTTGACTCCACCGAACTCACCAAACTAGACATATAGACAGAGTGTCCTTACGATTACCACCATTTTGGCGTAGCAACCCAAAACTGTGGTTTACTAATATAGAAGCCCAATTAGTAACGGCGGACATTAGAGTTGATTCAACAAAATACAACTACGTCGTAGCCGCATTGGATGAGTCAATGCTCTTACTAGTTAGCGATATCGTGAAAAATCCACCCGACAACAACAAGTACGATACCATTAAAGCGGAACTGACTCGCAATCTAACAGAATCCGATACAACACGGTTACAGAAACTTCTCAAAGGAATGGAACTAGGTGATCAGACTCCAAGTCAACTGCTTAAAGTTATGAAAGCAAATAGTAACAACCAACTTTCTGATGACGTACTTAAATCTTTATGGCTCCAGCGTCTACCTCAACAAGCACAGGCCGTTATCGCTACGAGTTCAGAGAAATTAGAACCTTTAGCATTACTGGCAGATAAAATTTTAGAGAACTTTTCGGTCGGTATCGTTGCAACCATAAATTCGAAACCAAAATCTAGCATAGAATCCAAATTGGATACGCTACTATGTCGAATAGACGCTCTTGAAAAACGCGAAACTAGTAATATTCGTAGTCGATCAAGGTATCGAAATCGTTCACGATCTTTTTCTCGCGCAAGTCGTTCACCTAAACCAAACCAATCCAGCCAACCGAGTACAAAACGCAACTTATGTTGGTATCATTTTCGTTTTGGATCATTGGCCAAAACATGTAAAAACCGTGTAATTTCACACTTTCGGAAAACTCTTAACTACATCACAAGTAGCGACGTGTGGTAGTAGTATCCAAAATTGTCGCTTATTTATCTACGATCCCTCCAGTAAAAGACAGTTTTTGATCGATAGTGGAGCGGACATCTCGGTTATACCAGCGACAATAAATGACAAAACCTGTAACAGATATAGCTCACCTCTTTTCGCTGCAAATTCCTCTAGAATAAATACTTTTGGAAAAACAACAATCAAGCTAAGCCTCGGTCTTAGAAGAGATTTTACGTGGTCATTCGTCATTGCTGATGTATCGAAACCAATCATCGGGGCAGATTTTTTAAAATATTTTGGACTTCTGGTTGACCTCAAGCATAATCGACTTATCGATCCACTTACTTCTTTCAAGGTTTCAGGAAAAGTTATCGATGGTCCATCTTCAGGTCTTACAACTATTAATGCTTCGGTCAAAAATACAAACATTTTTCCGTTACTTGCAAAATACAAAAATCTCACAATCGAAAACCCAGCAGACATTCCGGTATCACACAATGTTACACACCATATCCAAACGAAAGGTCCTCCAATTTCTTGCAAAGTCCGTCGACTTTCATCAGAAAAATATATTGCAGCAAAAAAGGAATTCGAAAATTTAATGGCCCTTGGGTATTGCAAGCGCTCTGAAAGTCCGTGGGCAAGCCCACTACATCTCGTTATATTATATATATATATATATATATATATATATATATATATATATATATATATATATATATATATATATATATATATATATATATATATATATATATATATATATATATATATATATATATATATATATATCTTTATATATATCATTATATATATGTATATATATATATATATATATATATATATATATATATATATATATATATATATATATATATATATATCTATATATAAATATATATATATATATATATATATATATATATATATATATATATATATATATATATATATATATATATATATATATATATATATATATATATATATATATATAAAAGAAACGGAGAATACAGACCTTGTGGTGACTATCGTGGTCTCAACGCTGCACAGTGGGATTTGTTCATATAATGTTTGGCAAAAAATATAAGGAGTGCTCGTAGAATGTTGAAATTTTGCTCTGAGCCTTTGGTTAGCTCAATTAAGAAAAATATAAAGTTTCATCAAAATTGGCCACGCCCACTACCCACCGCCCATAGAACCCAACATTTATTTTTATGCCCAAATCTTTTGAAATTTGGCACAGAGCCTTTTATTACCTCAATTAAGAATAAAATAAAGTTTCATAAAAATTGGGCACTCCCACTACCCACCGCCCATAGAACCCAAAATTTTATGATTTTATGATTTTATAAATTTTATGATTTTATAAAAGATTATTAATTATTTAAACTTTTTTTTTTTAATTGATAGTATGGAGTCTTACCTTTCATTTTATTATAGCGGGAGCACCTAGCACGACCGAGCAACCTTTTTTTTCTTCCAAGGAAGTTTGCAATCACGGCACATTATAGAACAAATTTTATTCTATCATATCTTTTAAACCATATGAGCGAACTTTATAATTTTTGTTTTTAAATACGCAGAAAAGGCTATATTTGAAAATAATCACTATTTAAATTAGAGCAATAAAGTTATCTTACCAAACACTATAGAAGTGCGTAAACAATTTTCAATATTTTGGACCAAAATTTACATGTGACTTTACTTCATTATTTCAAAGACAAATAAACTTTTTTTTGGGATACAATTTATGGATTCTTCATACTGAATCAATTTTCTACAAAACTGCATCATTACATTTTTAAATTTTATGTGTCGAAAAAATTACTTATTGCACAAAAAATCCCACTGTGCGCTGACACAATACCAAACCAATACTCAATTCCACTCTTACAAGATTTCACACACCAATTGAATGGGTGTACAGTCTTTTCAACTCTGGATTTAGTAAGGGCATACCATCAAATACCTGTTGAACCATCCGATATACCAAAAACAGCAATTCGAACTCCATTTGGTTTGTTCGAATTTAACCGTATGACGTTCGGACTTCGTAATGCAGCGCAAACATTTCAAATGTTTATTCATAACGTATTAACAGGTTTAGATTTCGCTTTTCCATATATTGACGATGTTCTGATCACATCAAGGGATGAAACAGAACATCTTATTCACCTCGAGCAAGTTTTTGCACGACTTGTTGCTTATGGTTTGGTTCTCAATATCGAAAAGTGCGTCTTTCTAAAACCCGAAGTAAACTTTCTAGGTCACAAAATTAACAATATTGGTATCATGCCAACGTCAGAACGGGTTGCAATCATTAACAATTTTCCACAACCTAAAACAGTCAGTGAAATTCGAAGATTTCTTGGAATGTTAAATTTTTATAGACGTTTTATCCCAGATGCCGCGCTATACCAGAGGCCTTTGAATGATTTTCTTAAAGGAGCAAAGAAAAACGATAATCGGAAACTCAACTGGACTGAAGAGTCAGTTCAAGCTTTTGCACTTGCAAAAAGACAGTTATCCGATGCAACTATTCTATGCCATCCAAACCCTGATGCGTCATTTGCAATTATGGTAGACGCTTCAGATCATGCAATTGGTGCGGTCGTGCAGCAAAAGGTAAATAAAGCTTATCAACCTCTAGCATTTTTCTCAAAAAAACTCACTACTACGCAAGAGCGACATAGTGCATACGATAGAGAACTGCTAGCGGCATATACTGGAATTAAACATTTTAAATATTTACTTGAAGGTGACCACTGGTGTACGCTTTTAAACAAAATCCAAATAAAGCATCACCACGCCAATTGCGTCATTTCGATTTTATCGGACAATTTACGACAGACATCCAGCACATCGCTGGAACGGATAACATAGTTACCGATACACTATCACGAATTAGCGAAATTGCTATTCCAACTACCATAGATTTTGTCGCAATGTCCGAAGCACAGACTAATGACGCTGAGCTTAAAAACCTTATCGAGACAAATATTTCACTGCAGTTTAAAAAAACTCCAATTCCTGGATCTGACAAAACAATTTACTGCGATTTTTCAACCGGTGTACCGAGGCCATTCATTCCAGAAAAATTTAGAAAACAAATTTTTGAATACATTCATAATTTTTCACATCCTGGCGTAAGAGCCACCGTTAAAAACGCAAGATTCAAATTCGTTTGGCCTTCCATGAACAAAGACATCAAAAATTTGACACAAACATGTATGGCATGTCAGGCGTCCAAAATTTGACGTCATGTACAAAGTCCATTAGGAAATTTCCCATTGGTCAGTAGACGTTTCGATGAAATTCATATAGACATCATTGGCCCATTACCAGTCTCAGACGGACAACGATATTGCCTCACCGTGATAGACCGATTTACTCGATGGCCGGATGCTTTCCCATTACCAGATATTCAGGCTGACACGGTCGCCTTCTCTTTGTACAATGGTTGGATTTCAAGGTACGGTACCCCTTCATCTATAGTTACAAACCAAGGAAAACAATTCAAATCCAAACTATTTTGTGAACTTTCACAACTATTAAGTTTCAAAAGAAAACGAACAACGTCTTATAACCCCAAAGGAAATGGCTTTATTGAACGATGGCATCGTACGGTTAAAGCGGCCATTATGTGCCATAATGAACCTCACTGGACGCGTATTCTACCGACAGTTTTATTAGGTCTCCGTACAACGTTCAGAGAAGATTTTAAGACGACTTCAGCGGAACTAGTATATGGCGAAACATTACGTTTACCTGGTGACTTTATTAATCCTTGCAATACGTCATCATTTCAGTCGACATTTGTATCACAACTGAAAGATAACTTTAAACAGATTACTCCAGTCCCACCAGCTAGGCACTCCAAAAACACCACCTTTATATTTAAAGAACTTCGCGACTGCTCACATGTATTAGTGCGTATTGACGCAGTACGTCCACCACTACACCGACCATATGACGGCCCTTTCGCGGTAGTGGAACGTCATGAAAAATACTTTACTCTTAAGATTAAAAACAGAGAGGTCAATATATTCGTAGATCGATTAAAACCTGTGTTTCTAGAAACTTCTGACACTGTCAAGGACCACAAAATCACAAACCCACCCAATGGCCGAGGAAAAGAAGCAGGATACGAAGGGTAAAACCAAAACAGTTTTTTTTAACCTTACTCCTGAGGTAGCTCCTCCTAACATGACACGAACGGGTAGATACATTAACGTGCCATTACGTTATCGCTGATCGTTCACGCATTCACTGGCGGGGGAGTACTGTGGCGATTTGTACATTACGTAATATATATTCAACATATACCGAACGCTTATTCGTTCCAAAAACGCAATATGGTAACACTTTTTCGGTACAATTAAAATTATTTTTTATTAACATTTGTTGTTGTTGTTCTGTCTTCCATTTTGGAGAGTTGACTAAAAAATGTGGTAAAAGTTTCATTATATAAAAATTGAGAAAAACTAGTTTATGTTTGTATTTTGTTTTATTTTAAAATATATGAAATCGTAAGAAACATTGTAATAAAATAAATTGTTTTGAAAAGTACGCAGAATATTTCAATAATTACGTGGCCATGAATTTCAACCTACAAATGATATAGCCTAGTAAGTATATAATAATCTAGCTATACTACAAATAGAATTATCTACAATTTGTAACCATCTTAGTTACCACAGTGGAGTTAACAATAACTACAACCGGTAACCCCAAACGGCTAACTATAATTGGTGAAGCCCAACGTGAGCACCAACAAATTGGTAACGACAATAGAGTTACCTATAGATGTAATAAAGCGTACAAGATAAATATATCGGTCTTTCAATATTTAATGGATGTTATTAATCATTAAATCTGGCAACGAATTGGATTAAGATAAGTAACAAATGAAATAATAAATTAACAATATATATTTTGAGTTTAATCCGGCGTAAAAGCGAAAAAAAAATATTTATATTTGGAGGTTAAATCTGGTACATATATAAAAAAAAGAGGAAATGGCTGAACAAAGAGGTTTACATAAATTAGAAATAAACGATGGAAATGTTGCCATAAATTGGACGAAATGACTTAGATCCTTTAAAATAATAATGGTTGCGGAGAGTATAACAGATGCGGAACGGATGAAGGACAAACTACTTCATTACGGTGGGCTGGAGCTGCAAGATATATATTACAGTCTATCAAAGGATGCAGAAGACCCAACCGAGAAGAAGGATAATGAATTTAATTCGATGGTAAAAGTACTAAATAATAATTTTTTACAAAAATCTAATGCCACAATCAGGCGCGCACACAAGGGGGGGGGTTCGGGTCCGCCCCCCCCTCTAGCCAATTTTTCTTTCAAATATGTACTACAAATTTTTCTTCAAAGTTATTGCTTTCCAATCTAAAAAATAATGTTTCTGAATTTTTGTTCAACTATGCAAGTATTGTTATTAATATAAATAAAAAGGATGCAGAAAACGGAAAAAGTATTAATTTTCGTCTTCTGCCATGAAATTTCCATGAATTGAAAGCAAATATAAATAGAATCGACTTCAAAGAAGTGAAATAAAAAAAATAAAAATTTTACTGTACTGACAAAACCCCCGATATAGAAGCCTGATTCATCTTTTAGCACAGAAAAAATCGTAAACTTGTAGCGGCACTTTGAAATTAAAACTCAATATAAAAAAATTCAAAAATTTAATCAAAAACACTAATCCAATTTTTTGCATATTTGAACAACAATATTCATTGTTTTTTTAATATGGCTTGAAGGATGATTGGGCTTGAAAAATATTGGAGGTTTTGGTACTGAACAATATTAAAAATATACAAATTTTGAGGAGTGAGAAGCACTCGATAAAATAAAAATTGTCATAAGTTTTAATTGTGATTGGAATTAAGAAGAATATTTGTTTCGTGCGAAATATAAAAGTGAAATAATTGTATTGTTCATTGTTATTAAAATTAAAATTACAATAAAACTTAGTTCTAATTAAAATATGAATATTAATATTAATAATAGAAAAAGACAAGCTAACTTGCTTTCTTATTTTGTTTCTTCGTCGTCGAATAACACACCTGAAACTGCAAAAGCAACTGTGGAAAATATAGATCACTTGTATTGTACACAAACAAAAAATTCAGGTGAAACAAATGAAATTACTACTGAAATGGAAGTAAGTGAAAACCAAACCGATATTACCAATTATGTAAAATCAACATTAATTAACACAACGCAACAAGAGATTTTAGTAATTTTAAAAAATATTTGAGTTCCGGATGCTGACCATTTTTTCCGTTCACGAGAAATGGGAAAAAAATCTAAAATTTCAGAAACAGTGGCTAGATAAATGGGCCTGGTTGTGTTATTCTGATACATTAGATGGAGCTTTTTGTAAATTCTGCGTCTTATTTTCTAACGATGGCGTAGGGAATTACAAGACAGAAGACGCAGGTGAATTAGTAACACGGCCTTTTAACAACTGGAAACACGTTATTGAGTATTTTAAAAATCACAACAAGAAACAATATCACCAAAAAAGTGTCGAGGTAGCTTCAAGCTTAGAACAAATAATGAACAAAGAGGTCATACCTATCAATCAAGTTTTGGACAGGAAAAAACGAGAAGAGATTTTAAATAATAGAAACATTTTGCTTTCCATCATCAAAGTAGTGATTTTCTGTGGAAAACAAGGAATTGCATTACGGGGCCATAAAGATTATGGACCATTTAATATCGAATAGAAACCAAAATTGAACGAAGGTAATTTTAGAGGTTTGATAAGGTTATGCAGGCGATCTCGTGCTAAAAAACCATTTAAAAACTTGTGGTAGAAATTCGTTTCTCAGCTGGAGAACTCAAAACGGTATAATCAATTCGATTAATCATATTTTCGTTAAAGACATTGTGAAACGTGTAAATGACTCCGAATGTTTTAGTATACTAGCAGACGAAACAACAGATGTTGCTGGCATAGAACAGGTTTCTTTAGTGGTGCGATTTCCGGAAAATAGTAGCATAATTTTCTATTCCCCCTATTATTGATGGTCGTCAATGATCCCGCAAGAAAAGCTAACTTGTTCGCTGAACGCTTTGCTCTGAACTCCACTGTTTTGGAAACTCCTAAAGAAATACCCCAAATCCAGTCTTCAGGAGTTAATATGAATGAACTTCACTTCAAACCCAAAATAGTCGCTAAACTTTTAAAGGGGTTAAACATAAACAAAGCCACAGGAATGGACAATATTCCACCCATTATTTTAAAAACCTTTTCCAAAGAACTTGCACCAACTTTAACTAAAATATTCTACCAATCCTACAAATCTGGTATATTTCCCTCGTGCTGGAAGTTGGCCAATGTCCAGCCCGTCTCCAAAAAGGGGACCGAAATCCGATATCTCAAATTATAGGCCAATAGCTTTACTATCGCTCCTATCCAAAGTCTACGAGCATTATATTAATACACATATTTCAAAATTTCTGGAAGAAAATCATTTAATATCCGACAGTCAATACGGTTGTCGAAACAAAAGATCAACTGCCGATCTATTAAACTATGTAGCGCATTGTTGGAACAGCATACTTGATAAATGTATGGTGAAACATACGTTATTGCTTTAGATATCTCCAAGACATTTGATCGAGTCTGGCATGCCAACTTAATCAACAAGCTCGTTGCGTACGGTTTTCATCCCAATGTTGTGAGGCTGATTCAAAAACTCAGTATTGTCTCCAACAATATTTTTGATTTATATCAACGAATTGTTGAAAATCACCAGTAACCCAATAAATAGTTTTGCAGATGATAGTACTCTGCACAAGTCGTTCGGGCCCCTTCCTTCAAAAGGTAAAATGCACGAACGAATTAATCCTGCCCGGAGAGACGCTGCCATAAACGTGAACAAAGACCTGAATAAAGTCGCCGACTGGGGGGACCAAAATCATGTCAATTTCAACTCTACCAAAACACAGCTGTTGATTGTTTCCAGATTAAAGACCGAGTTCCCCAAAGATATTTTATTCAGTATGAGAGGGATAAACCAATAGGCGAATGTTAAAACATTCGTTTATTGGGTGTCACAGTTTCAAATGACCTACTCTGGAACGATCATGTAATGGCGATGGCAAAAAGCGCGTCTAAAAAACTCGGCCTCCTAAATAGATGCAAAAAATGTTTCATTCCATACCAGATGCTCCATGTTTATAAGTCCTATATTCGTCCCTGTATGGAGTACTGTTGTCAAGTTTGGGGTGCTGCCTCTGTTTCCATCTTGGCCCTCTTGGACTGTTCAAAAGCGGGCTATACGAATTGTGGGTGATCGAGCTTTCACATCAAAGCTTTATTCCCTACAACATCGTCGCACTGTTGCTGACCTCGTTGTTTTTTACAAATATCGTCATCAACAGTGCTCAGATGAAATCAGCGGCATCATGCCTCAAACTTATACTTACCTCCGTTCCACTCGGCAATCGGCTGCCGCAACCAGTGAAATGGTAAAGATCCCGCGCTGTCATATTGGCAGATCGCAGAGAGACTTCTTTCTCCGAACTGCGTACAAATGGAATAGTTTGCCGGAACCCTTAGTCTAAGGTGACTTCAACCCGCAGAGGTTTAAAGAAAGCGCTAATCAACACCTTAGAACGCCAGTTGTTGTAGGACCCAGGTCTAGACCTAGGTCTTAAAAGGTATTTATGTGTTGTTGTGACACATATTCTAAACCCTATTACACAACACATTTTATTAAAAAAAAAAAATTATTTCTGCAGTATGTTCCGGTAGTTAGTACAACTGGACTTAATTTATCATTACATTTAATTGAGTCTCTGAAATCATTTGGGATCAATTTAAAATTTTTAAGAGGCCAAGGATACGATGGAGCACGATCAATGAGTGGGCAGCTTCAAGGTGTGCAAGCACGCATTCGAAATGACTATCCTTTAGTCCTTTTTGTGCATTGCAGTTCACACAGTTTAAATTTGGCAATTTCTGATTCATCCAACATTCCAGAGATACGCAATTGTATTGGTGTTGTTACCAAATTATATGAGTTTTTTCATACACCAAAACGACAAGATGTAAAATTAAAAATCCAAGAATTTTGTCCTGATTCGAGGAAACAAAAACTTGTACAAATGTGTGCAAAGAGATGGATTGATCGTCATGATGCTGTTATAGTGTGAGTCGAGCTTTTTGAAGCAATACAGCCATCACTAGAAGAAATAATCGTATGGAATGATAGAGAAACATCACTACAGGCGTCTACAATGGAATCAGTTATTGCCAAATCCGATTTCGTTATATCTTTACTGACAATATCTAAATTTTTCTCGGTAACAAAAAAATTAAGTGAATATTTACAATCAGTTAATATAGATTTGAAAAAAGGCATGTTTGCTGATTCTGTTATAAAGATATTCGAGCAATATAAAGAAAATGCAGACAACATATTTAAAGACATTTTTCAAAGAGCATCTGAGCTTTTAAATACCAAACAAAATGAAAGCATCATCAAAATACCCAGAGTGCCACAACGATCGAGATACCGTAATAATATTCCAGCTTCAACACCTGAAGAATATTATAGAGAAGTAATATTTTTGCCGTTTTTAAATAATCTGATATTGCAAATCAAGGAAAGGCTTGATACACATAATGGTATTTTGCAAAAATTTTGCCTTAGGTACAACGATGAGGGTACAACAACTGATGATGATTTCTTAAAGCTGTGCAACTTTTATTCGTCTGTTGAGTCATTGTATGAAGAAAACAACGAAACATTACTCATAGAATTAAAACTCTGGAAGAGAAAAATTAAAGATGTAAATGTTTTATCAGCAATTGAAGCTTACTGCATATGTGACAACGAGTTCTATCCTCATATAAGAAGATTACTCAAAATATTAAGAGTTTTGCCCATAACAACGTGCACCAATGAGCGTTCTTTATCTACACTAAGAAGAATTAAATCATACATGAGAAATACGATGGCGAATGACCGACTGAGTGTATTAGTTTTATTAAATATACATGATAAGGAAATATCTCCTGAAGAGGTTTTACGAGAATTTTCTCTGCATCCAAGGCAACTAGATTTTCATATTTAATTAAACCTAAAACAAAATAAATTATCTAATATTATGTTGAATTGTGATGTCTTCGTATGTAATAAAATCTATTATTTGCTTTTTTTATTTTATATTTTATGATTTTGAATTAAGTATATTTTTGTTAAAATTCTTCTTATATTATAAATTATTTATTTATATTTATATTTTTTTGTATTTTATAATAAGAATTTTCACGCGATATGAACTCAACTTATTATTTTGTCCTTATATTAATAAAAATTGTTTATTTATCATTTAAATTTTGTTTGAAATAAATGTTTCAGTATTTTGGACCCCCCGTAAAATATTTTCTGTGTGCGCCCCTGGCCACAATAGAACGAATAACATTCAAAGAGATGAAACAATCACCTGATGAAACAATCTCACAATATCTAGTCCGTTTGCGCACACAAGCAGCTAACTGCGAGTATACTGAAAATAATACAGCTGAACAAATAAGAGATCAGCTCATAGCGTCATCAAGACATACAAATTTAAAAGAGGAAATGTTAGTCTAGACGATGTAATAGGGCTAATCAAAGGCATAGAATTGGAAGAGAATGACGTAAAACTGCAAGTCAACAAAGTTAAATTTGAAGAAAGCTTATATCGGTCGATTAATCGTGCTAGACAATCGAGATCTAGATCAAAGAATCGTAACGATTCAAGAGCAAGTTCGCGAAATCGAAGTTTTTCAAATTCAGGAGTAAATTTTTCTAACTCGAGACTGAACAATAAGAATGTTTGTTATAGGTGCGGTAATTTAAGTCATTTTAGCCGTGATAAAAATTGTCCTGCTAAATCAAACATGTGTTCAAAATGTCATTGATGAGGACATGATGATGAAATGTGTAAAACACATGCAAGGTCGAAAACAAGAAACATTGATTTTGTAAATAATTACCATTCTTCAACTGATAGTGACGTATTAAGTGTAGCAAAAAACTCCGAAGTGGATGTAGAGATAATTTGTAAAATTGGTAATGTTAAAATTCGAATGATAGTAGATAGTGGTGCTGCAGTTAATATAATTAGTGCAGACACATACCAAAGGGCAATAGATAAAGGTATTCGTTGTTTAAAAGGTTATCGCGGTAATCCGATAGAAGTAACAAAAATAATAAAGATAGATATAGAGTTCAAAGAACAAAAAATTGAAAGTAACATTCATGTAGTAAAAGGTAGAGGAAACTCTCTAATTGGATGTAGTACAGCAATTAAATTAAATTTGATTTCTTTTAATATTCAATCGGTTCAGAAATATGAATCCATAGATGAAAAAAAAGGCGAAATAGGTAAATTAAAGAACGTACAAGTTGCAATTCACATAAATGAAAACATTACACTGGTTAGACAGGCATATAGACGAGTGCCAATTGCACTTAGAAAATTAGTGTCAATGAAACTAAAAGAACTAAAGGAAAATCATATAATTGAACCAGTTGAAGGGATTTCACAATGGATTTCTTCTTTAGTAGTTGCTCCAAAGAATGATGGTACGTAAGGCTTTGTGTAGATATGCGTGAAGATATGCGTGAAGATATGCAAACAGAGCTATAGTGCGTGAAAATATACCCGTTGCCTACTTTCGACGATAAAATGCCTAGTTTATCTAAAAGTTCGAAATTTTCTAAACTGGACATAAAAAACGCTTTTCATCAAATAGAGATTACGCCACAATCAAGAGAGATTACAACGTTTATTTCACACGAAGGAGTATATCGTTTTAAACGACTCATGTTTGATAGAGATTACGCCCCAATCAAGGGAGATTACAACGTTTATTTCACACGTGGATTATATCGTTTTAAACGACTCATGTTTGGTATGACCTGCTCAAGTGAAATATTCCAAAAAGTAATGGAAAACTTATTAATTGGTGTAAATGGCATAGTCATCTATATTGATGATATTTTGATTTTTGCAAGCAATATAATGGAACACGATAAGATATTAGAAACCGTATGCACAAGATTAAAAGCTAATGGAATAATATTAAATGAAAATAAATGTGAATATCGCAATATGAGATTGTGTTTATGGGTTACATTCTTTCGGAAAATGTTATTAGACCAACACAGAGTAAAATTTCAGCCCTTCAAAATTTTCGAACTCCAAGTAACAAAGAAGAACTTAGAAGCTTTTTGGGTTTAACAAACTGCATAGGATGTTTCATTCCAAATTTAGCCACGTTAAGTGAACCATTGTAATAGGTCTAATGCCAGGTTGTAACGTTTGTAGTCGTTCAGATGACCTATCTCTTTCTTCCAGTTGCTTATTCACCACTTACTTTTTAATTAGGAGTAAAAAACTCTTACCTGGTTGGCTGGATTTCTGGGTTGGTGGTCCTCGGTTGGTTTACCTTTGTAAACCAAAGAAAGATCTTTTCTTCAACTTAACACAGTTTTTATTTCACTTTAATAATTTTTTGTCAAACACAGATTTTGCTGTTACGTTAATTTTCAATGGAAAAATAATTTTCTAATAATTTTTCTCAAACACAAAATTTGCTGTTACGTTAATTTTTCAATGGAAAAATAATTTTCTAATAATTTTTCTCAAACACAAATTTTGCTGTTACGTTAATTTTCAATGGAAAAATAATTTTCTAATAATTTTTCTCAAACACAAAATTTGCTGTTACGTTAATCTTTCAATGGAAAAATAATTTTCTAATAATTTTTCTCAAACACAAATTTTGCTGTTACGTTAATTTTCAATGGAAAAATAATTTTCTAATAATTTTTCTCAAACACAAAATTTGCTGTTACGTTAATTTTTCAATGGAAAAATAATTCTCTACTAATTTTTCTTCTTAAACACAAATTTTGCTTAAATTTATTAAACACAAACTTGTAGTGGTTAATATATTTAAATTTAAATAATTAATCCCTACAAACGTAAACAATCAAACGATCATTTTCTCATGCCATCTACAATCTAAACATGTATCGATACAATACACATTACAGCGCTAAACAATTAATTAAGTGACTAATTAATTAGTTCGAATATCGAACCAAAATTCTCAAAAATCGATTTTGAGTTCAATGCATTTTCTTTGCCATTTTTTTGGTTGGCTGCAAGTAAAAAGAAAATAAATTAATATCACTTTACATCCGGCTTTCCGTGAATCAACAAGTTTGATAAAAATAAACGAAATCGAGTACGCAATAAAATTAACCTTAATATTGTTAAAATAATGTTAGCATAGTGAAAATAATTATTGTGATGCTTGTAATTATTAATTATAATAAACTGTGAAAACTATACAAAGAGTTTATCAATATTACACAACACTTTCAACTAGCATCATTGGTGACCACGTTTACGGTGTTTACCGTGCAGAAATAGGGACACGCTTTGTAATTTGGAGATCCTGGTACATATATGTACCAGGTTAAAAGGTACGTAGACGAACATAAAAACATTCTAATTAAAGAAAATATCCATATAATCAACACTATCATATTTTCTTTCGATTTTTGGCAACAAGAACAAGTACTGAAAGAAGTGCAACGTACGCGTGCTAAATAGCCTGAAAGTCAACATTTTAATCAATTCAACGTTTTGATTTTTTTTCATCATTATAAAAATCAAGCACTAAACTTCAACAGCAAATACATATAAATATTATTCGGAAAATAAATTTCAAAACCATATAGTCTATACACAACGATTTTTCAACATAAATCAGCAGGTTTTGCAACAATTACGACAATAAACATCAGCTATATAAAACAATATTCAAATTTCAAACAATATTCAACATTATGCAATATTTAAAAACCTATTCTATTATAATCAAATTTACAACAACAGTTTTAAGAAACAATTTATCAACGAAAATATAATTCAAAACCATTGGATCTGGATCCCACCAAAAAAACAAGATAAATATTTTATACTTATATAATATTACCAAACTATTAAATAACGTTTTCTTTTGTTTAAAAGTATTTAATTCACAAAATATAAAATTAATTTTTTCATAAAATTTTATTTTCAAAATTTAATTAGTTCAAAATTTTTTTTGAGAAGAATTTTTTTTTCTTAAATATTTTATTCGTAATTTATTTTTTTTTATTTAATTTATTTTTGAGTAGACGTAAAATCATTACGTAACAGAATAATAAAATACAATTAACTTCAGTCGTTGATAAAATTTAAAATTTTAATACTAAATTTATATTTCTAACTGAATTATTATCATTGAATTTTTATTGCTTAAATACATATATATACATACATATAGATATATATATACATATATTATTATATTACTTCATATATTTATTATATTCATAAATCAAATATTAGTCTACATTTGGAATTTAAAGCAAACTCGATTTTGTGTAACGCTTACCACGAAGGTTATTTAAAATTATTTTCACGAATTAACTACGCGTTTACAGTTTACTAATTTATAAAATTCGAATAAATTTCTACTGGTTCGATTCACAAATCATTTACTCGCGTTTATTTCTTTATTTTATTTTATTTTGCCACCAACTAATATGTCGGACGACGAAAAGTTAAATCCAGCTCAAGGGATTAAAATGGACGCCCCTTTAGAGCTTAGCGCCTCTACTAGCGTGAAATTACAAACATTATGGCCCAAACAAATACACACCTGGTTTCGAGTCGCGGAACAAACATTTGAGTTCCAAAACATTAAACAAGACAAACAGAAATACCTGCTTGTCTTACACGCACTTCCGCCAGAAACCTGTGAATTAGCTTCCGACGTCATCGATTCGTTACCGGAGCAAAACAAAATCACTGAAACAAACACTGCTAGAAAGGCTAGCACCGTCAGATGAGCGGCGGTTAGAAGCGCTTCTGACGGGACAAGAGCTCGGCGACCAAGTTCCATCCGAGGCTCTACGCCATATTATAAAACTCGCAGGTAACAATTTCAGTGATAAATTAATAAGATCACTCTGGGTGCGAATCATGCCGGAAATCATACGTATAGCTTTGGCTGCTCAACCGGACTCAACATCAACGGAAGTGATGTACAAGATGGCCGATAAGATGTACGATGCAATAAACCACAACACTGTGCATAGACAAATAAACGAAGTGCGTCTATCTCGCCCAACAACAAGAGAAGGATTTATAGATCATCGACGTCGAACCATATCATCGAAACCAGTAACAGTAGAAGACCGCCTCACAAGAGTAGAGCGGCAACTTGACCAACTTACTCGGTTGCATCGACCTAACTCTGGTAATCGTTTCTTTTCCCAACGGTTTAATTCTCGTAGTAGATCAACATCCCGGTACAGACCTAGGTCCAGGTCTCGTGACAGTCCCACACAAAAGACCGGATCATGTTATTATCACAGAACGTTTGGGGTTTCGGCACGAAAATGTAGACCCCCGTGCTCTTTCGGTCAATCTTCGTCCAAAACTGCTATGGATGTAGACCAAACAATTACTCCAAAAAACGGGTAAAGCTCGGCATCGCAACGG
This sequence comes from Diogma glabrata, assembly GCA_963693315.1. NCBI lineage: Eukaryota > Metazoa > Arthropoda > Insecta > Diptera > Cylindrotomidae > Diogma > Diogma glabrata. The sequence continues at coordinate 316,164,602 of OY856186.1, forward strand.
CTGTAATCGAAACAAACAAATCCAGCCGTTTATTCATACATGATAAAATAAACCAACAAACCTTCCTTATTGACACTGGAGCAGACCTGTCGGTGCTCCCAGTCAAATCTAATCTATCAATAACAATTGCTTCACAATCTACAGATCTAGTCTTATCAGCTGCCAACGGCACGATAATCAATACCTACGGAACAAAACTCCTCCAGGTAGATATCGGCCTAAAACGAACATTCACACACGCTTTCGTACTAGCGCAAGGGAATCGTCCGATCATTGGCGCTGACTTTCTAAGTAAATTTGGCCTACTTGTCGATCTTAAGCGAAAACGGCTGATTGATACAGCTACCCAGCTGTCAATCAATGCCACAATGATTAACGTAGATACGCCTACTCCCATTCATTTCACGATCGACAACGATTACGGTCTGCTACTAAAGAAGTTTCCTTCCCTAACAGCAGAACCGAACTACAGTTTACCGGTCAAACATAACGTGGTACATCACATTGTTACCACTGGGCACTTGCCTGTATCAAGACCACGCAGACTAGATCCGGTTCGTCAAAAAGCTGCGTTCACGGAATTTCAACACATGGTTGAACTTGGAATTTGTCGCATTTCTTCTTCCTCTGTATCTTGTCCGCTTCACATGGTTCGAAAGAAAGATCTCGACTGTAGACCATGTGGAGATTATCGCAGGTTAAACGCGGTCACGATTCCTGATCGCTATCCGATACCGCACATACAAAATTTTTCGATGAATTTGTATGGATGCAAAATTTTCTCTAAAATTGACCTTGTTAGAGCTTATCATCTCATTCCGGTTGCGAATGAAGATATTCACAAAACCGCAATTACCACTCCATTTGGCCTCTTCGAATTCACTCGAATGCCATTCGGCTTACGCAATGCTGCACAAACGTTTCAGCGTTTCATTAACGAAATCGTTCGAGATTTAGACTTCGTATTCGTCTACATCGACGATATTTTAGTGGCATCGATAAATAAGGAATAACACAAACTTCATCTGGAACAACTATTCCAGAAACTAAGCGAGTTTGGTGTACATATTAAGAGTTCAAAATGCGTTTTCGGCGTTAACACTCTCGAATTTCTCAGCCACACGATAACTCCTAATGGTATTCTGCCTTCTCAAGAACGAATTAATGCCATTACGGAATTCCCAGCACCAACATCAATCAAACGTATTCAGCAATTCGTCGGTATGATAAATTATTATCAAAGATTCATACCGAAACTAGCTGAAACACTTGCTCCAATTCACACACACTTGGCTGCTTTACTGAAAAAGCCCAAGACTCCGAAAAATTTTACTTGGCAAAACGAATGTCAACTCGCATTCACCAAGCTAAAAACTGAATTGGGCAATATCACGTTGTTAGTGCATCCACGTAACGATTCTGCTTACAGTATCACTACGGATGCATCGAACATTGCTGTCGGAGCAGTGTTACAGCAACGCAATAATGATTGTTGGGAACCACTGGGATTTTTCTCAAAGAAAGTTTCAGACGCTGAAACTAAATATTCTGCATTCGATCGAGAGCTACTCGCAATTTACCTACCTATAAAACACTTTAGGTATTTTGTCGAGGGTCGTGAATTCACAATTTCCACCGACCACAAACCTCTCACTCGTGCAATACATTCTAAAACCGAACGAAACCCAAGGCAATCTCGCCACTTGGATTTCATAAGTCAATTTACTATCGACATCCAACATGTGCAAGGTAAAGACAACACAGTCGCGGATGCATTATCTCGTGCATCCGACAACGAAACTGCATCAGTTGAGACTCACTTCAACTACGATGCTATCATCACTGCACAAAAAGCAGACTTAGAACTTCAGAATTTACTTTCTGGTTCCGTATGTCACGCTAGTTCATCAATGAAACTAGAGCTTTTTAAACTTCCAGGATTTGAAATAGTCTGCGAAACATCAACGGGGAACAATCGCCCATACATCGCAGAACCTTTACGCAAAACTGTGTTTAACACTTTACACAACTTGTCACATCCTGGTGTCAACGGTACACGTAAATTGATTACATCTAGATATTTTTGGCCCAGTATAAATAAAGATATTAATCACTGGACAAAATCTTGTTTATCTTGCCAACGCTCTAAGGTCCAACGACACACAAAAAGTCCTACGGGACAATTCGAAATTCCACAATCTCGTTTCGAACATATCCATATAGATATCGTAGGTCCACTTCCTCCTTCTAATGGATGTTCTTATATTCTAACTTGCGTTGATCGATTCACTCGATGGCCAGAAGCTTTTACTATGTCTGACATGTCGGCTGCTACCATAGCCACGACATTTGTCAACAATTACGTATCACGATTCGGTGTTCCACTGCACATCACAACTGATCAGGGAACACAATTCGAGTGAAAACTTTTTTCTGAGTTAACGAAACTTTTAGGCTCTCATCGGATACGTACAACGGCCTACCATCCACAAGCGAACGGAATGGTAGAACGTTTTCATCGACAACTAAAAGCTGCACTTATGGCCAGAGGCAACACCACTCAGTGGAGCTCCGAAATATCAATAATTCTTCTAGGTATTCGAGCTACAGTGAAAGAAGATCTGAAGTGCTCACCCGCAGAACTTGTCTACGGACAAACACTCAAACTGCCCGGTGAATTCTTCGTTGAAAATCCTCTTTCACAGCTGCCAAGTCACGATACAGTCATTGATCAACTTCGAAATACGATGCACAACTTAATTCCAACAGCTACACGACAAAGCAAACAAAACGACATATTTGTTCCAAAGTCACTAAAAAACTGTGACTACGTTTTCGTTAGGGTTGATAGAGTACGCACTGGTTTACAAACTCCATATGAAGGTCCATACAGAATCATACGACGTCTACGAAAACATTTCGTTATCGACATCAAAGGCAAACAACAATCTGTCTCGATCGACAGGTTGAAGCCAGCGTATGGTATCTTGTGTTCAGCTGATCGATCACCAGCTTCTCGAACACACAAAGCTGTTCATTTCGAACAGACACACTAAACGGGGGCTTTCATTTACGAGCGGGGTACTGTAGTGGTTAATATATTTAAATTTAAATAATTAATCCCTACAAACGTAAACAATCAAACGTTCATTTTCTCATGCCATCTACAATCTAAACATGTATCGATACAATACACATTACAGCGTTAAACAATTAATTAAGTGACTAATTAATTAGTTCGAATATCGAACCAAAATTCTCAAAAATCGATTTTGAGTTCAATGCATTTTCTTTGCCATTTTTTTTGGTTGGCTGCAAGTAAAAGGAAAATAAATTAATATCACTTTACATCCGGCTTTCCGTGAATCAACAAGTTTGATAAAAATAAACGAAATCGAGTACGCAATAAAATTAACCTTAATATTGTTAAAATAATGTTAGCATAGTGAAAATAATTATTGTGATTTGTGATGCTTGTAATTATTAATTATAATAAACTGTGAAAACTGTGAAAATACAAAGAGTTTATCAATATTATTACAACTTTAAACTAGCATCAAACTTTTTCTTAAATTTATTAAACACAAACTTTTTCTTAAATTTGCACTTGGTTTTTATTTTCGGAATCAAAAAACTTTTCGCGGCGACCGGGTTTTGTTAAAAATAATACTGACTGACACTTTCGTTAGATTTTTCATTGGTTTTATAATAAAAGCCAAGTTTTATTAACCAATCAAAACTTTTGATTTAATTAATTTTATTTTTTATCAAAAATGTAGTATTTGCTATTTCTTTTTAAGTAAACATAATTTTTATAGTTTTACTAAATGTTATCGGATTTCGTAACTTCCGTTTTATCGAATAAGTATTTTTTGATTTAATAATTATCGTCGCTTTAATAATGAAATAACGTATACGCAAAACTGTAGTTTCGAGATATTTGAGTTTAAAGTTTGATGTGCGCAAGCATTTGCATGGACGTTAATTTATAATTTATTAATTCTTACCCCCAGTCATAAAATAATTCGAAAATGTAAAAACACCAATTCAAAGATACCCATATAGGGAATGCAGCGCACCTATTATATAAAAACAACGTATAAATAGCATACGTTGTTTCATTATTAAAGCGACGTTATATGAATTTTTGTATAGAATATCGTTTAATGAGTTTATTTTATTCAAATTTGCTTATCGATGGAATTTGTTTGATTATATATTTTTGTTGTAATGTGGAAATATCTATGGTATCAAATTTGTTGCTTGGAATGTTCGAATATGTGAACGAATTGTGGGATCTGCTTAATTGCAATTTTGAATGAAAATTTGTATCCAGACTTTGTTGCTAAGTTAATTTGTTCATGTAATATTGAAATTTTGGATTTTGCTTAAGTTAGGCTTTTTTGTATTAGAGTAAATATTTCTGAATATTGTGAAATATTTACAATTGAGTTTTTAGAAATTATTTAGATGATTTCTTAGTATTATGAAATAATTAATTTTGTGGTGAAATTGAGTTTGGAATAGATTTTGTTGATATTCATGATATCGATGATTTAATACAATGTTTGGATGAGAACGGAAAAGGAAGCACTGGCATTGGTTTGGGTAGTAGAACGATTTAAAATGTACGTGATGGGAAAAAGGTTGGATTTGATAACTGACCACAAACCATTAGAGCTGCTATTTAAACCATCTTCGAAACCTTGCCCCAGAATTGAACGATGGGTATTGCGTTTGCAATCCTACAAGATGAATGTGTGGCGAACATCAGTATTATGGTTTGTACTAAACTGTGTGAACTTAACATTAAAAAATGCAATTAGATGAATAGAACATCTAGCCAATAGATTTTCTCTGACTGATTTTCTCTGACTGTCACTGATGTTATTTGTGTTAACACGTTTTTTCTTAGAGTTTTTGATAAAAAAAATAAAATTTTGGTAAGCGACTCATCCTTTCTAATATAATTGTATGCTAAACAAAAGGAATGATAATAAAAACAATGCAATTGTAGTGTATAAAAACGATACTAATGATATTAATGAAATCGATGTAGATAATTATAGCAAATGTATATATGAATAATATATTTACCAATTATCAATAAAACAACATTTGGAGTAATTGTGTAACATAAGGGGTATAAACTAAAGCACATGCTGTTGTATTTGGATTGCTAAGGATTCAAAAATCATTTAAAGCCATAAAGTATCAACCGAAATCAAACATTGGAGATCATCATCCATAAATGTAATATGCAAACCAGGCAAAACAAATTTAGCCGATGCGTTTTCGAGACTCAGCCAGCAAGAAAGCAAACAATTTAATGAAAGAGGTGAGATGTATTTGAATGAAATTGTTAAATCAGCTGTACCAAAAGCTCTCACATGAGAAGAAATTAAGAACGCGACATCAAAAGATGAGGAACTAAGACAGAGTTTAAGATATGGTGTATGGTCAGAAGAGATGTCAAAGTATAAAAATCCTTCATTTTAACAAATAACAAAAGCAAACAATTAAATTTACAATAAAATATTCTAACCAACACATATAGCCACCCTACAATTATGAATAAAGTTAACAAAAAAATACTCAGTCGATCACTCACCGCTTCACCGCTCCTTTGTGTGTTCGTCCTCTCTCTAGTTAAGTATTTCCTTGCTGCTATTGTAAGCTTAAATGTTCATATGATTAAATAAACAATAAAAAATGTAAATAGAGTAATTGTGGATATACCTCATATGTTATATTGGGCAGAAAGAATAATGTAACGAAGTTTTACAACAGTTTTTTACTGCTGTTACTTACTGTTGAATTATGTCAATCAAATCATACTTCATGTATGTACTTTCATTTTGCTGAGTAATATTAATTGTATCTTTTTTGTCTAGTGTACACAACTTGTCAATCTGTCTAGCTTTTACTTACCTTTTGTAATGTGTTTTGTTTGAAACTCGTTCTGTAATTTTGCTTACATTAAATACAGAATTGTATTTTTCTTCAAGAAACTTATTTATTTGTTAATAAATAGTGTACGAATCAAGTAATCGATTCGTAAATTTCAAAAGGTTATGTACCCAGTTATATATTTGTTTTTCGAAAGCAAAGTGTGTTAAATTTCTTTGAAGGTGAAAAACAAATATGGAAGAAGAAAATTAAAAAGTTGTAATGAAGCGCTGCTTCATTGGTGAATCAATGAAGAGGCATAGCAGGTCGCGTACCTAGCGAGATTGGTAATGCCCCATACCAGCTTCAGTAAGTGGGGTCGAACTAAGAATACCTGTTGCTCCAGCACAAATATCTGTAAAGTACGCGTATTTCGAATAAAAACGGATCAAAAAAAAAACTAAGTGAAAATAAACCGACTCTGGCGACTCCTATATGTGAAAGAACCACGATCACCACGTCCGCCCCGTGTTTTAACGCACATTCACACGCTCTCACACCATCCACTCACTCACACACACACACACGCACACACACGCACACATCCATGCCCATACACCAACAAAAAAAAAATGTAAGTCCCTCAAAATAGTTGAAATGAGGTTTGCTCCAAAAACTCGGACCCAAATTTAACGCAATAACAACATTTAATTATTTATTTCATATACATAGTGTATAACCCAATGGATTGTAGTAACATTAAAATTAATCGATACAGTACCCGAGTTGACCAGCATTCAAAAAAAAATAAATTCTTGGTTTAATGTTTGCACCCGCAGAACAATCTCCATCATTAATAATTCGTATCTGGTTGGTCAACTACTGATGATGTTAAGTAAGCGTCAACAAAAGTGTACAGTACCGCACTGATGGTGAGCCAATTCAATAAGTTCATAGCTCATAGTTCATAGCACAGCTCGTTGTAATCCAGCTATTAAATTCCCGGCATGGTCTTCAAAAGCCAGAGTCATCAATAAATTGGGAAGATCTGAAAATGAAGATAATTTTTCATCGGGCAAACGTCCATCAGCAGTGCCAAGTGATGGTCTGATCCAATCGGAATACCAAAATACAGGGTGGCACCTTCCAGATCATAAGCTTCCGCCGAGGTGATGGAACATCCAGACACAAAATAAAATCTCATAAAAAGTGCCAACGTTGCTGATATCGAGCCCTCGGTACCTCCGAACAGAGTTGTACCGATACGAGATCTGAGTAATGCCAGTGTGCTATAATATAGGTTAGACTTATAATTAGATTTCATTCACGCGCTCGTACATACACATGCTCACCTTCCCGACCCACATACACGCCATGTTCATGAATATTCATATATATACACTTATATAAACACACATACATACACACATACCCATCATTATACATACATGCACGCCTTCATACAGACGTATACATCCATACTCATATATATATATATATGTAATTGTATGTATGAACAAAATAAAATTTGGAAATGACTCACCCCATAGTGAAGCTCAATCCCACTGCTCCGTCCTCAAAAGAATTTAATGGTGGTTCATCTTCCTCTCATCCGATGCTGGCAAAACTTTATAGCCATTTTGGACTTCGGCAGGTGACTAAGTACATAAAGTTAAAGTAGTTCGGCGTGGTGGTTGAACTATGCTTAGTTATAAGTTTATGATGGATGAAACAGCCAGCGCAAATTATGCCGATCTATGCTACGGATGGTATACGCACGACCGTTAATAATGTTACGATCCAAATGTAAGTTCTAGTTTTATTATGTCTAGACGTAATAAAACTAGTTCTCGTAACATTCTTTCCCACAGATTTTCCTTAGAATAATAAATAAAATAAATACAAAATATATGACCCATATTCTAATTAAAACTTTCGATTTCTTTCTCACAATAATTTTTATCTAAAGTCATAAAAAGAAAATAAATAAATATAATATGCATATATGTATGACCCATATTCTGATTTTTCTCAAAACTATTTTCATTATTATTAAATTTATAATATATCAAACATGGTCAAAAGATAAGAAATAAAAAACATAATAATAAGTCTGACCGATATTTCTATTAAAAAATTCATTACTTATTATTATTATAACAACGTATCTAATTCCAAAACAACATGGTTATAAATATTTTTAAATAACAAACATACGGGTAAATCTGACCCATATTTTATTATCGAGAAGAACGTAAAAAGAAATGAAAAAATATAACAATTTTAATTGATTACAATTTATTATATAAAGTTTGGGAAAATAAAGAAAAGAATCAGTTATGAAATAGAAACTAGAAAGGTTGTTTTATTTTACTGATTCACCGGGCTAAAACTGGAGGATATTATAATTTTTGTTGGTAAGGTTCTGGAATTTGAAGAAAAGGTCCAACAATAACAAAAACCCACACAACCTCCAATCAGATTTCCACAGGGTTGCGATCTTTAAATTTGAAGTCGGTGATATCGAATTGGTATCAGGTTTTGGTGGTTGTTGAGAATTTATGCAATTTAATGGTAGACTCACAGCGACAATTCAATAAATTAGGATACAAACATATAAATTATTTTTTTTTTGTGGATTTGATTAATTTTCATTCTTTTTTTTTCCACGTTGTTTTACAATCCACAAAATTTTGGTTTTTTTGTTTGACAGCTTGAAAATCATTCCAATCGGATAATAATTCAAGACTGAGGGAGGGAAGCCATCTCGCGGTATTTATTTATAGTATTCTTACCAGCCGTTGGTAAACAATAACACAACGATAGAAACGATAAGTTTGTTTCATGGGTACTTTCCTTCGTTAAATCTTTGTTCCCACTAAGGAATTTCTACAACCAACTTCTATCAAAATTGGAAAAGAGTTATAAAAAAAAATTGATTACGAAATGATTGTGAGAAATTATATTTAAAAAAGGAAGCAAAAACAACTTCAGAAGTTCATGACAACCCAGCAAACGAGAAGTAACCCATTGCTTGATCTTTTCTTGTCTTTTTGAGAAATAGAGCGATTCCAATTTAAGGATATTGCACAACTGTTTTATGATAAATTTAAACGGCAATTATGGCCAGAAACGACCCCCCAACTATATCTATATTATTGGTGGTTAATTTTTATTTATGATTATATGTGTAGCCTAGTGGAAAACGAGGTAAAGTATTACAAACTATATTATTAAATCAGTGTTTAGATATAAGTTTCAATAGTTTTAATCTCTAAATATTTATTTATAATTAATTACATAGATGGAATCAGGAAAATTTAAGATCATTCAAACCATTGAAAATGGTTCTTTGTTGCTTTCAATTGTGCTATCGTTATGGGAGAATGGTGGCATTATGATGTGGGCACCATATACTAAAAACATCATCAACTCATTTAAAAAATGTACTGTACTGCCGGGTACAGTGGCTGATGGTTAGAAGCAATATCAGTGTGTTGTGAAGCGTTGTGATATTTTAACATATTCTCAAGCAAAAAAGGAACTTAATAAAATGTTGTTAACTAACGATTCAAGTAGTGCAAGCGAAATGCCAATTTCCGCGCAACGTGTTGCTAAAAAATAAAAGTGGTTGCAAATGCAGACGAACAAAGAATTAATTTTAATGAAGAGGTTAATTAGATAGATGTAACTGAAATTAATAACCGATTATTTATATGTATTATATTTTCCAGTATGATGTTGAAAGTGTGCAACAAATTATTTTTAATCAGGAGCAGTTATTGCAACCAACGCAAAACAAGCCACAAACACAGTATGATGTTGAAAATGTGCAATAAAATGTTTCTATTCAGTCGCCACAAACAGAGTATGATGACGAAAATGTGCAACAAATTATTTTTGATCAGGAGCAGTTATTGCAACCAACGCAAAACAAGCCACAAACATAGTATGATGTTGAAAATGTGCAACAAAATGTGTTTAATCAGGCGCCACAAACAGAGTATGATGATGATGATGATGAAAATGTGCAACAAATTATTTTTAATCAGGAGCAGTTGTTGCAATCAACTCAAAACGAGCCACAAATACAGAATTTTACAAAACAGTGAAAAAATTGGTGTTAAAGAAAAAAATTGGTGGTGGAAATAGCGACACCGCATTTTACTACACAACAGGTGCAATTGGAGCAACAGCCACAAACACAGCAACAACAAAATCCACATGATTCACAAACGATATTGATTGTTGACGCGAATAATGAAACAGTAGAAAAGGATATTGTGTTCGAAGCAACTACTAATGTAAATAATCGAGTTTCTGAAATGTGTGTGTTGAGGCGCATCGTAGCCGCTTTAAACAAAATAATTGCAACATTAAATTATTTGGCTGAAAAGGTTGAAGAAATAGCAAAGACTAACACAAATTCACTAACATCGTCCAACCAGCTAACTGACACTGAATTTAAGTTAATAACTTCAATTGAACATCTGGAAAATTTCGAGGAAAAATTGAAGGATCCCGAATTCGTAGTTTCTATGGTGAGTTTCATTTTACTTCTAGTGTTTTTCGCCTCATTCATTATTTTTAATTTTTAAAATTCTCATTTATTCCAGATTAGAAAATGTCATTTATTTTGTGCTCCGAACAGCGGTATAAATGGGGAGAAAGCGGCATTACATTTTAGTGGATCATATTTTTGATAGAAAAATATTCACAAATATGACGATGACGGGAAGATCGCGGAAGGAAGAAAACAAAGAGTGTTTCCAAAAACACAGTAGGGTATATAAATTTTATTTTTCGTTTGTTTATCTTTTGATTTCGTTACTTATCTTTGGATGAGAAAATTTTCCAGAGTTTGATGTCAAATTCCGATCGAAAAAGATAACGGTGTCGCCAATAGGCTCAATGAATGACCTTAAGGAAGCTGATATACCCTCTCCGTCGTTTTTTTTTGGTCAGGACGGCATTACTTAGGGATTTGCATGATGGTGTCTGTAACAATGTTGCTTACTTTACAATGTAAAATATAAAAAAACGTCGTTTATTTAAAATAATTAAGTTAGTTGTAGTTATATGCTTGTACTGAAAAGACATTGTAAAACTTAGAAGGTTTCTAAATAAATACTATTTTGAAGAAGTGCTTTCTTAAAGTATTAAATAATAAGCTCTGCTTATTACATGGTGTCAGAAGTAAAGAAAAATAAACATTTGTAAATCTGGATCAAAGTGAAAACTTTTTAAAAAGTTTTGGTTAAGTGTTGTGCATTTTTTTTCCTCAAAATGTCGGATGATTTGCAAAATCGCACTCCACGTGAATTGAATTGCTCAAATATCGCCACTGAATGGCCAAAATGGAAACAAAGATTTACAGTTTGAATGATTGCAAATGGAAAAATTAATAATGCAGAAAAAGATAAAATTGCAACATTTATTTGGTTATTAGGTAAGCAAGGTATGACAATTTACAATACTTTATATCCGAACGATGGTTCGCAAAATTCAATGCTCGGAGTTGACATACCAGCACTGACAGCCTTAGACCAAAATCGAGTTCGTCAGTGAACATTAGAAGAAGTTATTTAGAAGTTTGATCAACACTGTTTACCTCAAAAAAATGTTGCAATGGAATCTTACAAGTTCAATATGATTACACAAAAAGAAAAACAGACATTTAATGAGTTTCAAACGGAGTTGCGTAAGCAAATTCAATTCTGCGAGTACAAATGCAAATGTGGTGAATCATATGAAGACAGGATGCTACGTGATCGAATTATCGTAGGAATCCATGATAAAAAACTTTAATTAAAATTGTTGGACACTAACTACACTTCAATTGAAATTGTTGAACACTAACAAAAATAATAGACACATGCAAAGTTTTTGAGTCGCAAATGAAAACAAAATAAGTCTGGATTCAAAATCATCAGTGATTGCAAGCATTTCATCCGAGGACAAATATGAAAATAAAGTGGAACAAATTAAGAGATACTGTTTCAACTGCGGATATTCATGGGATTTTCAACACAAGCCAATCTGCAAGGCGAAGGATGTTACTTGCCGTATATGCTTCAAGAAACGACATTTTGACCGCTTATGCCGCCAAAAAGGGAGAAAGTTTCGAGTACCAGAGAAAAGAGAGGACAACCGCAATAAAGTAAGAATACAAGCAAGGAAAACGCAGAATATTTTCGTTATAAACTTGACAGGCCCACCCTGTGATGGGAATAACTTGTAATAAATTTTATCAAATTCAAATTATACCGACCATTATATTATGAATTTATGGGGAACTGAACTTGATTTGACTAATGAAATTATCAGTAACAGGGTGGTAAAGAAAGAAAATGAATTGCACGATGGTGGAATACCTGTTGTGAACAATTTACATCAGCAAATTGAAGATACTAGAAACGTTGATTGTAAATTGAACTGGAAATCTCATATAGCATATTTGAAGAAGACATTTATTGTTTTAATAAGAATGTTTTATATCTTGAGATCGTTTTGCCCATTGCCAGTTTTGAGAAAAGTTTATTTTGGTTTGGTTGACTCGAAAATACAATACGGTTTATCATGTTGGGGTGGAATATATTATTCCACTTTAAAACCCTTAATTACTTGCCAAAAACATTTTGTTCGTATCATGTTAAGACGAAATAGACAAGCGACATCTCTACCTCTTTTTAGACAATTGAAAATTCTACCTCTTCGGAATTTATACGTATATAAAGTATTAAAATTATTTTATAAGAAGAGTGGGCATTTGTGTGTTAAGAGAAATGAGCATAATCTACGTATTAAAAATAAATGCACTGTTGCAAAATCGTCCAAAGAACACTTTCGAAAAATTTTCTTGCACACGGGACCCACACTTTTTAATCGATTGCCTAACAATTTAAGAGATAATTTACATCTAAACAAATTTCTGGTTGAACTAAAGATGTGGTTGTTAGAACTTGATGATTGTGAAAAACTTTTTGAGGTTGTGAAGTGATATATTATTTTTTTTTTTTTTATTTTTTTATTTTTTTATTCATTTGATGATTTTTAGTGATATATTTTGATATATTTTGCTGTCTTCTTTCGTATAATTTCAACAAACCTTCTATCACATTTTTCACCAATTAAATAGATTAATTAACATTATATACAAAACAAAAATATGTAATATTTTTTGAATTTTACACCAAATTATTTTAAGCTTAAAATTTTGAAGATTGCTCCAATACATTTTTTTTTTAAAAATATGGAGTATATTATTATTTTTTAGTTTAATTTTACATATGCAATATTTGAAACTATAAAAAAATGTAATCTAGTTTTAGAATGCTTTTTAAATTATTGTATGTTGGTAAACTGAAAAATAAATGAAGAAATGAATAATAATAATAATAATAATAATACTCAAACTGATATTGTTGGGGAACCAACAGTGTATCACTGCGATATACTAATAAAGTGTCTTTGTTACTACCTAACGATGACGTAAATAAGCATAAAACAACAGTTAATAGTAAAAAAGAAGAAAGATTTTATGGAATTTCTAGAGGGTTTATAAATCATTCAAATAAGTAATATAATTTTTTTTTTGATGATATTGGATTGTTTCTGGTGTGCATGATTGATGAATGTGGGCATGGATGTCGATATGAGCGATAGTGGGCCTGAGTGTGAGAGTGCGTGTGGGTGTGTGATCATATGAAAGATGAGAATGTGGGTGCAAGTGGGTGCTTGAAGTGCGAAAGCGCGTGAATGTATTAGAGTAGTGGGGTTGGACGCGGTGATTGTGGTTCTTTCGCACACAGGGGTTGCCACAGTTTCACTTTTTCACTTGTTTTTTTTTCATTTCCGTGTAAATCATGTAATTAGCGTACATTTCAGTTATTTGTGCTGAAGTAGCAGGAATTCTAACTCGATCCCAAAGCTGAAAGCTAGTCGAAAAGGCTTTATAAACCTCATCTAGGTGCGCGACCTGCTATGCCGCTTTATTGGTTCGCCAATGGATCAGCGCTTCATTACAAGTAAAATTTAACTAGCTTCCACTAATATGCTTTAACGAAGCTTTCTTTTTAGCTATAGCTGGTGTAACTTAAAATTTAGAAGCAACTTTGCTAGTTGGGTGAGAAATTCAAAATGTATGAGGATGCGGTTACATCGCATTTTAATGAAAAAATATCACGGTTACGGGCTGACAATGGTGGAGAATACAATTCAAAGAAATTTAAAGAGTTCTATAAAAGAAAAGGTATTCAAACAGAATTCACAGTTCCATATACTCCAGAGCAGAATGGTGTAGCTGAACGATTCAATCGTACTGTCATCGAAAAAGCAAGCGCAATGATTGCAGACGGAAATCTGTCAAAGAGATTTTGGTCTGAAGCAGTTTTGACTGCGGTATATTTATTGAATCGTCATCCATTACGTGCATTAAAAGAAGAAAAGCGCTAATCAACTCCGTCTGAATTATGGTTTGGTAAGAAACCAAATCTTTCAAATTTAAAAGTTTTTGGTAGCATAGCATATACACACATACCGAAAGAAGAAAGAAATTAGATTTAAAATCTGAAAAAAATCTTATGGTTGTCTATGCACCAAATGGTTATCGCCTATGGAACAACAACAAAGAAAAAATTATTATCGATCGGGATGTTCGGGATGAAGCAAATTTGTAGTTTTTCTTTTGGTTTGTTTGATTTTAATATGAATATTTCTATGTGTGTTTAGTGTGATTGTGAATGGTTTTGTTTATTATTTTGATTTATTGTTGTATTATTTTGATAATCTTTTTCTGTTCTTACGTTACATGTAAAATATATAAACATTAGTAAACAAGAATGGTTAGTATCAATGTGACTTGGGGAACAAGATTCGAATCCCATTTAGGCCAAAGTACTTTTAAACGAAATGTTTACATCCAACAAAAGTTTTGTCAATATGGTTGATAAATCGAAAATGCACTCGATGGACTAATTAATAGTTTCGATTTCATTACAGGATTTGAACACTTAGGCTCGGCTTGCAGATTCAAACCAAGTCAAAGTGGTCAAGTGGTAAATCCACAATTATCGGTGTTCTTCCTTTTTTCCCTTTTTAGTTTGCTTCATTCGCTTCTCAAATGAAACCTGTTCCAAAAAAAATTTTTCTTTCTATAAATTTTCTTAAAACAAATAAATAAACATAATAACCATTGTGATGAAGGAGCGAAATCACGAAACACACACTCATTCCCCAGATGCAATATGTGGTGAGGCAAAATGGACGGTAGGTTGCATTTAAGACAATTTAATTTCTATCTATTTGTTGTACTGAACTATCGCTACTCCTACTCACAAAAACAAAACTTACGTACCTAATTCTTAATTATATTTGTTGAAGTAGCGGTAGTTGTAGTATTACGGTTGTCGAAACATAATTCGATCTGATGGTAATATTAAATTATTTAATTTATGTATTTTCGTTTTGTTTGTATGCTCTAGTTGTGACGAATTTCGCGATCTCCATCGAATCAGTTATTGATTTCATTACAGCCGGATTATTGGTGAATGGTGGAGGAGAAAATTTTTGTTGATGTATTTGCATATTATTAATTATTGGAGATGAAATTGTGGTGGCAAAAATGGATGTAAACGGTGCTGTTGGTTGAGACGGTATGGATGGTTGAACAGATATAGTTGGTATGGTTGAAACAACAACACCCTTATTATTTAAAGATGCACTGCTGATACAGCTACTGTGGCTCCAGTTCTATTTTTAATGGTATAAGTTGTTGTCCTGGAATTTAGGTTATTAAATGTGGGTAATTTATTCCCATGATCACTTATTATCATCATTTCTTCCGTTAGTACTGTTAACAAACGCAATTACAAGATCTTCTGTTTTACTTGTATTTACATTTACTGCGGACGCATTTGTTACATGGTTGGTTAGTTAGGAAGAAATTGATACATTTTGATAAGTATTTTGGACTAAAATTGCCAATATTGCGAATTATTAAGTGGTACTATTATTTTGTTGATTGTTTTGTTTTCAACACACCCGATACAGCAGGTTTCTCCACATCCTTGTTCTTGGCCATCAACGAAGGAGCTTCAACATCTTTATTTATGTTATTGTTTATATTTACAGACACATTGTTATCCACAGTGTTTTGAAACCATTGTTGATTAGAACTTTCTTCGTTAACAGTAATAGTTGAAACTGTCTGACTTATAATTTGTGTATGTATTGATTGTTTGCTGTTTGTTGACCCTCAATGTGTGGATGTTGTTGTATGATTTCATTTGCCGTTGATACATTTTCAGATTGAATTTGCGAATTCGTCGAAGCAAAAGTAGCTTCATTTGGATTTAATATGGGATGATGTTGTCGTGGAGTTTGAGATTGTGGTCGAGGCAGAAGTGTTTGTGTAGGTAATTGGTTGGTTGGAGGTTGTTGAACAGGTATCCAGTTCTGGTTAATATCTTCAATAATTTCATGTTGGATATAATCGTATTGATGTGGAGATGCAATTTCCATTTGATGATGTTCTTGATAATCTATTCCCACAAGAGGAAGCCACATAGGTTGCATTATAACACCACTAGCTTGCTATCCATCTTCATTTTCCTCATTCTTATAATTCTTCCATTTTTGCCACACCAGATGTCACAGTCAACTTCCACGAAACTGATGGTAATTTTATTCTGCGAAGCGTAGCGGCCACAACCACCCGATGTGTAACGTGCTTAACTCTATTATTGACTTATTTTTCTTTTCCAAAATATTTTATTTTTTATATTTTTTTTTTAATTATATTCTTTTTCTTTTTTCTTTTTTTTTTTTAAATTTTAATTTTTTTTTTACTCTTTCTTATTTTAAATTTTTTTTATTTTTTTTTATTTTCTTTGTTTATTATTTTTTTTTCTTTTCTTTGCATTTCTTTACTTTACATTTTTATACCTTATATTATTTTTCTACCGGTCTATACATTTTATTTTATTTAGATCATCAACTAAAAATCTCTAAACCTTATAACTCTTATTAAATTTTCAAAAATGCATCTAAAAGAAATAGATGCATACAAATAAAGGAATATAAATCAAGACATATTATTATATAATGAAAAATAAGGCTCAAACTTAGTGATGTGCTCTATAAATTTAGTTATCAATTTATTTGCAAACATTAAGCACACCAAAAAAGTATAAATTAATGTTTTAGCTTTATAAATAAATTGATCTTGTTATCAAGGAAAGTACCAAATGCAAAACAAAAATACAATATCATTTCCCGTTTGCATCCCACCGTTCACTTCTCCCAACCACAATGCTGAAGGTTACAGAAGAAAAAAAAACTTTGAATGGAGAATGAATATGAATATATCATGGCCTCGCTCCTGCCTTAAGTAGTTTTACTTAATAAATCACGGCTCAACAGGTTTCATCATAAGCGAACTGTTTCCAAGGAAGCACCATAAAGCGTTCAAATGGTTCCAGCCCATCTGTACTATTCAATATGAATAAAGCTCGAACCCAAATCCAGAGATTAAGAGTCTCATGCTTTATATGCAGGGTGCATGCTTTATATGCAGGGTGCATTCTTGGTTAGAATTCAAAAGTAACCGAACCAAAACTCAATTATACACAGATACATCCTTAACGCTGGGTAGTAAATATTTACTAGAGGTACTACTACTAATAAGCTATAACTATAATAAGCTATAACTAATACTAATAAAAGTTTCATGCTCTATCGACTAAGATAATCAGACACTTAAATTTTACAGTGCGCATAATTGAAGGTTCAGTGTCAATCTGTCGGTAAATGACTCAGGAACTACTCTTTTCAAGCGAGCCCATAGGTAACTAGAATTGAATAGGGCATGTGGCTACGAGCAAAACAAAAGTTCAGGCATGCGGATGGTTGATATCCACCTTCGCATATCTGACCCAAGACAATGTAGCCCTCAATGATCAACTGGTTCCACTGGTTCCAATCTAGATAAACACGATAAGATAAACACTACGGTAACAGGACAAGGAAAAAAAATATCCCAAGGAATTATGTAAAAATTTTTTTAAAATCATTGGCAAGAATTCCACTGTCACGGTCATGATCGAACATCTTTAGAGTGGTATAATGCCAAGTTTACCAGTTTCGCTAAATCTTTGCTCGTAAGAAACATTGCCAATGGGTCTTACGACTACAGTTTTAATGAATTTGGGGGGCAAGTTTAGCATTAAATTTTTTTGTTGCATCGCTTGGTATAAAATTACGATCGACGATAGACGCTCTGTCCAGGTGTAAATTTAACTGACCGGGAACGGAAATTATAACGGGCGGCATTATTTTTATAAGCTTCAGCAGTTAGTTGTTGTATTTTCTCTCGGATTCTACTCAATTGAACTTTTCCATCCAAGGTTTCTTCTTTTTCGTTTAGGGAGCTAAGTCGGCTCAAAACGGCATAATTCGATCCATGGAGAATCATTGGTAGGCCAAAAGCAGCGATGTACGGAGAACAACTTAGGGCGCAGGCCTGTCCATCAATTTCTCAGGTACCCATAATTTCCAGACTCCTCCTTTTGGAGGCACGTCAGCTACGTCAAAATCACGCTTCTTAAAGATCAGTCCATCGCTTGTTGTCAAATCTGAAATTAAACCTTGTGAATCTTCAATGATCTGTATTAGCTTTAAATACTCATCAGATTTAAAAGCAGTGGAATTCAAATTAATCTAAAAAAAATTGTTTTGGCTGCTCGTTACGGTATCTGGTGAGAACACACGAGAAAGCGCATCAGGAACCTTATTCAAACTGCCTTTACGGTGTTCAATAGTGAAATCAAAACCCTGCACTCGCATCGCATTGTATCACAAACGGTTCCCAATAATCTGGATTTACCAGAACTGGGGCTGAAGTCAACGCTGCCTTTAACGAATTAAAGGCAACATCTGCTTCGGGGGTCCAGACGAATTTACCTTTTGTTTTTTTCAGCAAATCCGACTATCGGAGCCGAAAGTGAGGCAAACTCAGATATGAACCGACGGTAATAACCGGCCATAACTCGGCGATGGCAGCGATTTTATCGTCGTTGATTTTTAAAACGCCTTTGCCGACTACATACCCTAGATACCGCAATTCCGGAACTAAAAACCTGAGGCAAACGACTCAGAACGCCGTCAATTTGCGGAAGCGGATAAGCATCCTTTTTTATACAGGTATTGACTTTACGAGAATCGAGACATAAACATTATTTTTTCGACAAACTTATAACGCCATAATTCTCTATAATAATAATAAAATTTCATGTCATACAAATAAAAAAATAAATAAAAATCTTTCTTTTGACACACTTGACAACATTTTTTGACAAACTTATAATGCGATAATCTAGTTTTTGATCTCACATACCAACGTACCCGACCTCACATATCAGACCATACAAATTTCTCAACATTCTTTGTTCCTACTCATTATCACTTAAAATGAACGTTTTAAAGCAAAAATATGCATATTTTCTTGTTTTGACACACTTGACGATTTTTTGACACACTTCCGGTACAGTTATCGAACACAACGTCCTTTCGTCTGTTACCATTGAGAGTACCTATTGTTATGACACAATCCATCGTGTTATCTAACCAGTAGTATTTATAAGAGAGTCTACACACCGCTCCAGAACGAGTTCAGGTTTGTATTGGTAGATTGAAGGAAATGTATGCCTTGGTAGGGAGATTTAACGATCAACGAACAGTCAAGGATACATTCTCTTCAGTCGCCACACTGTTCTATTTTTTCTCTCCCTTATAAACTGACTACTTGGTAATCCTAAAATTCAACATCCGTAAATACTTATAACAACAACTTAGTACAACGACAATCCATTACCTGGTTCATTGTCGATACAATTAATTAATCGCGTTACTTCCAACAACACGTCGTGTTGATTCATTATCAATTTCTTTTATATTATCTCGGTCAAAAAACAATCAATATCACAATTCATATTGCTTTAAATTCATAAACAAATTCTTCTACTTTGTTATAAACAAACAAAAAGTAAAACTCATATAGTTGTAATTCCATTTTTCTATTTTTGTTGATACTATCAGATACAATCTCATATTGAAATGTTTGGGAATGTAATAGTAGTGGTTATCATCTGTTCTATTAAACTGTTAACGATTTGTTGCATTGCGTAGGTTATTGTCATTTCATTCTCTTTATAATTTTTAATAACTGCAACGTAAACAAGCCCAAATTAGTTATGGTTGTTTGTTTCTATTCATGATCGACGATAATCAAATGAAACAGAGTTTAAATGATATATGAGTTTTGTAATGCGATTGTTGAGACAGTATGATAATGATCGTGATTGATTTTTTTCTTTTGAAAAGGGATAATACCACAACAACGGAAAGAAGTATACAAAATTTTTGAATAACCATCTCGCTTCTACTCCTTTGTTTAATTATATTTATAGTTGGTATTTAATAATCAACATTTAAGTTCGATTATGATTTTATCAGACGATCATATTCAGTTCATTTTGATTTCAAATTGAAAAATATTGATATAAATTTAAATTGCTGTTGTAATTAAATAAAATTCAATTGTTATTTGAGATTAAACCAAAAATATTTTAATAAAAATTATATTCCGTTGGAGTTTGATACCTAATAAAAATAAGAAAAAAAATTAAATTCAGTTCGATTCAGTTACAAAAAAAATGAAAATTATAGCGAGTTGGGAATTATGTTATCTTGTAACTCAAGTTAAAGTTTTGGAGTTACGATTTGAAAGTTTGAATCAAATAAAGCTAGTGTTATTGTTGATAAGTAAAAACGAAAAATATTCAAATTTCATATGATAAAAAACCAATAAGGTTGTGACATGATAACGCCAATAAATAGTATTCTAAGGTTTCATGTAAATATAGTGAAATAAAAACATTTATGAATATATGTTATAAAACAGTAAAAGAATAGCAATTTTCTTTTAATTAATAAAAATAACTTTGGCGGGCGAAGAAAGCGATAATGAAAAACGAATGGCCTTTCTTTTAAAGGAAACAGTATAATAAGGAATCTGATAAAAACAATTTTTGGCGAATTCAATGAGCTGTACAATGTTGGGAAACATACAAATAAAACAATTGGAAGGAATACATATCAACGCTTGGAACATCAAGACGTCCGTCCATCAACGTATAAGGTTAGATTTAATTTTTATATATGTATATAACTAAATTCATTGAATCTGTTTTTTTTTCTCTATTGATTGTGTTATGACCAAAATGGCCTTATAAAATAGTTTTTTTTATAATTAGAGATTTTTCTGGGTAGAGCCCGTACGTCCGTCCGTAAATCGGGTATCATCGGGTATCATTCTTAAATATATATAATAAAACCCTTGGATAAATAGATGCCTAAGCATCTTTTAATTAATTTGTAAGGTCCATGCTTCACACTATTTTTAAAATTAAAAATTTTTCAAATTTCTTCAGCCGTTTTCTAGATTTCGTCGGTTGTGACGGCCGGCCGGCCTACAGACAGACACACATTTTTTTTGCTTTTTTAGAATCAGGAGGTCCTAAACCGTCGAGAAATGCCAAAAAAGTGGGGGTAAGAATTTCACTTTTAGCTCATGAATGTAATACTTAGGTCTTTCAGACCAAGGTAACAAGTTGAATTTTAGTTAGTTCATAGTAAAGTAGTATAAGCTGGAAATACATTATTTTCCGTAGATCACAAATGATCATTAACTGAAAACAGAGATTACAACTGATAAGAAAGCCAATTTTAGGTCTTACCAGTAATTGCTAAATTCATATATTTCAATTTTTTCCGTGTTTGTTCAGCCTCTCTTTAATTATCAGACGCGCATTTTTGAAGATGTCAGGTTCGGACTGAAATATGTCTACTGGTGAGGAGTGCTTTGGTGAACTGTAAATAGGGAAATATGTAATTGCAAATAAAGTTCAGTGTGCGAAATTCATAAAAAGCTTAGCAGTGTACGAAATGAACGAAGAGATGTTTTCTCTTAAAAACAAAAAAACAGATAGTGTGCTTAAGACCACACAGGCAGAAGTGAAAAATTCATTGGCAATCGGAATCAATTGATATCGTATTAGTAGTATTTGGATCGTATTAGTAGACGCGTGGTTGTCACGCCCATAGATCAACAAGTTTAAATTTTACAAATCTTCCTGCGGAAAGCTAAGCAAATTCACTGGTATTAATGCGCATTGTTGACGTTTTCGAATCACTATTGGCTAAGTGCCACCATTTTTAATTATTTTATTTATCATGATTGCCATCTATGTTTAATCATACATAAGCTATGCTTCTTTGTATAGAATTTATGCGATTTCCGTCTCGTAATTGTGAGCTTGAAATCGATATAATCGATTTTATCAAGTATTAAGTCTTCACTTAATTTTAGAAACGTGTATTACATACAATTCCAAACCGACAACATATTTAGTGAAGATGATAACATTCCAATACATATAATTTTGATATACAAATGTAATTGTTTCAGGTTATACTATCTTTCTTATGTTACTTTTAATTTCATAAAAATTATGTTCAATAAAAAACATCGATCAAAGCAAAAAAAAAAAAACATCTGTGTGTGGTGCGCCTAAAGAAGTTTTCACTTCAAAAAGAAGTAAAATTATTCTTGTGACGAACAGTCGCATGTTTTTTGTAGAATAAAATTATAAAGTCACATGTTTTTAATTAATAAATATTACTTGTGAAATCTTAGTTACAATAAATTAACACAGAAATAAAATGTAAATAAAAAGTTTTATCATTAACGTGTCCTCGTATATATGAATTCCGTTACAAGTGATAAATTAATTTAATGTTTACCAAAAACCTAGCCTCAATATTAATGAGGGTGCACGCTATTGTGATGAAGTCGATATAATCACGTCTTGGCTAATCCTTGCCACTCGTGCTTACCAGAAAATAAAATAAAAAGAAAGAAAAATAGTGTACGTCATTATGTAAGGAAAACAATATTGCATAACAATGTATATGTGGTGATCAGCTTTGGGGCGTTGTCGTTTAAATAAATGGAGTCGGATTACATATATTAAATAAGTATCAACGCATATCGGAGCATTCATTATATACTTCAAATAATAATATCAACGTTAATAAGCTACAAATGGTGATTATAATAATCTATAAATGGTGTAATCTGTGGCGAACACTTTAACTAATAAACTATAACATTAATAATGCCACGGTGTAAGGGTCAGTAAAAAATAATGGAGAATAACATTAATAACACCACGGTGTAAAAGCAGACTAATTTTGACAATATTTTTTGATGCACACGTTTTTTTATATATACTACTGAATAAAAATGTAAAAAGAAATTAAAAATAAGATTGTTAAATGTTAAATAAATTGGAATCAAAAATTCATAATAAAAATCAAATAGAAAATAATTTGGCGTAAAATGTTATTGAACTAATGAATACATCACAGGATATAAAAGACAAGGCAGAATAAAACAGAAAATAAAGTGCAAGAATTTTGAGTCAAATTGGAAAGGGAAAGAATTAATTTTGATAAACTCAAAATATCAACTGGAGTCAAACTTGGAGATCAACATCCATGCATCTACAAATAAATGACACCTCAATTTATTAACCATCCACAGGCCCATGGTGCAGATTTTAATACAGAATTAAAATAGAGTCTACTCAACTTCATCGCAACCGCACCGATATTAAAGAAGTGTGTTTTAAACTCAAAACTAAAATATTTTATATATAATATCTAGTGCTCCAAAAACAATCTATTTAGTTTTTTATCGACTACAATTATTCAGAAGTGAGATATATGTATTACTTGCATGCGTAATATAAATAAGCCGAATTATCAATAACGCGCTTTGGAAATCTGTGCCATGGCAATCCATCGGATTGCCGAAAGAATATCCATTACATCCGATATATGGAATATTCATATATAATATCACGAGTCGTCAAATAATAGTCGACTATTTTTCATAATCATTATTACGAATGTCATTTGAGGTCACGAGTGCGCGTAGGGCACGAGGGAAATTTTTGACCTCAAATGGCATGAGTGGTAATGTTGAAAAATAATCGACTAATAATTTGATGACGAGTCGTATTTAGCAGACAATTTAACGAACAGAAATAGTAACATTATTTCATACAACATTTAATCCTTTGTTGTCAAACAAAATTAAAAATTATTTCTTCTTAGTAGGCGCATAAATGTTATAAATTTTTAATTTATTTTTGACAAATAAACAAACATGCAATCATTTATGAATGAAACCGGACATTTTTACTATTTGCAAATTGCATTTTCACATAATTTTGTATGTGCATTTTTGTTTTAAATTAATATATTAAGTAGGCGGAAAATATTCGAAAATATTCGCTGTTCCTTCCTACCAGAAAAAAATAATCGAAACAAATCGTTTTGATTTGCTAAAAAATAGTAAATGAAGCGTTTTGATTGGACCTTATTGAAACTTTATTTTATGAGTTGAATTGTCACCATTATTTTTTGTGTTGAATTGCCGATAAAAGAATCAACATGCCGCCGCCCAAAAAGAATGATGACGACGATAAATTTGAAATTCCTCCAAGAATGGAGCAGAATCGTTTACATCCAGGAGAAGTAAAGTTATTAATACCTGAATTTGATAATAAAACAATCCGAGTCGAAAAATGGATTGCGAAAATCGAACATTATCAATATATACATATAAATGGAGTGACACAGCCACGTTGTTATATGCCGTACAGCGGTTAAATGATATTCCGAAGTTATAGTACTCTGCCGTAGACGAAAGTATTCCTAATTGGAATCAGTTTAAAGAAAAATCATTCTTAAATTTACAAAGTGCATTGATGAAATCGAATTTCGTTTTGAGATGAGCAAAATGAAAAAAAAATCATGAAGAATCCTACGAGCACTATGCAATGAGAGTTTTTGCAGCCGGAAGTATAGGAGATTTAAGTGAAAAAACGATTATAAGATACGTGATCCGAGGATTATCAAATGATAAAATATAAACATCGCAAATACACACTCTAAAAAGTGATTGGGAAATCCTGTAAAAAATGCATAATTTATCACTAAAAGTTAGTTAATTCTGTGTAAATTTACACATTGAAGTGGAGAAATAAACTCACGAAGTTTTATTTAATAAAAAATGCTGTATTTTACTATTTTGTGTTATTTCACCATTTTTGGTTGATAAATCCCGACAAATTTGCGTGATTCCCTCAATATTATCGTAAAATGCACTTTTATAGTATTTTACTATATTTGTGTGTGTTTTAACGCTACAAACTGTAGTAATGCAAAACGAACGCGTGGAAAAATAAAGAAAAATCATTTCGTTTATAATCGTTTAACAATTTAGACCTAGTTTACGTAAATCAGTGTATTTTATAAAACGTGACAATATATGTTCACAATAATTTGAGATAATTAAATCAAATTAAATATAAATATTATTAAAAACATTTTTTTTTAAAGTTTATATATATAATATTTATTATAAAAAATTTATGTTTATAAAGTGTATTAATTAAAATTTCTATCTAGTGTGTTTATGTATATATACATTTATATATATATATATATATATATATATATATATATATATATATATATATATATATATATATATATATATATATATATATATATATATATATATATATATATATATATATATATATATATATATATATATATAGTTTGTATGTATAGTATAAAAAATTGTGTTTTAAGGTTTAAGTTTAGCAGAAAAATATAAAACGGTATAATATGTTTAAGTGTTCCATTTGTAATATTTTTATATCTCACTCTTTAGAGTTATATCACAAGCATTTATATGTACATAGAACTAAGAAAAATTGTCAATTTATATGTTTATTTTTCAATTGTGATAGAGGATTTGCTAGTTATAATACCTACAAAATGCATTGGTATCGTGTGCATTCACATTTAGTTAAGTCAAACCAAATTCAGTTAAGTGAAAGATTTTCATCTACGACTTTATTCAAGTGTAAAATAGTAGGTTGCAACTATGATACAATTAATTTAAAACAAATAGTTTCTCATATAAATGACCATTTGAAATTTCACTCTGTGGTTAAGTGCCCATTTTCTGAATGCCACATTAATATTAAAAATGCATCCACTCTTAGAACCCATATTTATAGGAAACGTAATAATCATAATATAATAAGTTGTGATGATAATTCTAACACTAATAATTCCAAAAATTTTGCTTATTCAGACGAAGATAAAATGGATATTGCAACAAATACTACATCTGCAGAAAATGTCGATCCTCCCTATTTTAGTAACACTAATTCCATTAACATTTTTTCTAACTTGTTTATAGAATTAAAATCGAAATTCAAATTGAGTGAGGCTGGTTTAAAGTTTTTGGCATCTGAACTTACAGACGTTTTAACGCAAAATATAAATGATAATATTGTAAAATCTAACAATTTATGCCAAACTTTAAACATAGTCGAGCACAAACCCGATTTTGTTAACATTATTCAAAATTCGAACATGATTTTAAATTTAACTCAATTAAATTCTTCCTTTAAATTGACAAATTACATACAAAATAATTTTACTTATGCTTGTCCTCAAAAAATCAATCTGGGATACGATCCGTATCATAAACCATGTTTTTAGGTAGATTTCATATAAAAATCTACCTATTGCAATGGGCTTCATCTCGGAATTTCGGAAAAATTTTTGTGCCAAACGACTATATATGATAAGCGGAGACAAAAAAACAAAAAAAAAAAAAAATTTATATATATATATATATATATATATATATATATATATATATATATATATATATATATATATATATATATATATATATATATATATATATTTATATATATATATATATATATATATATATATATATATATATATATATATATATATATATATATATATATATATATATATATATATATATATATATATATATATATATATATATATATAAACGATATGAGATATAACGAAAACGACCGGCACTCTCACGGTCGCATTTGTTGAGGTAGATCAAAAAAATTTTCTGTACTTGTGTGTTTTAATAATATCTTGGACAAGTTCGTGAATCAGCAAAATCCGACACGTGGTTAAGAAACTAGAGGCTTTTTTCTGAAAAAAATTGAATTTTTAAAACCGTTATAACGGCCGTTTGGATACTAATATTTCAAAAAATTTAACAAATTTATAATCTTTGGAATCTTTTTTATCAATTTGTTTTAAAAAAAGACCTCTGCAGTTAGAGGTTCCTGAGTGAGCGGCTCCAACAAAAAAGTTTGCAAAAAAAATTTTTTTTTTAAACAACCGGCACTCTCACGGTCGCATTTATAAGGCCAGATCAAAAAACCTTTTCTAAACATGTGCGTTTTATTAATATCTTGGACAAGTTCGTAAATCAGCCCAATCCAACACATGGTTAAGAAACTAGAAGCTTTATACTAGAAAAAAACTATGTTTGTTTTAAAAAAAGACCTCTGCAGTTAGAGGTTCCTGAGTGAGCGGCTCCAACAAAAAAGTTTGCAAAAAAAATTTTTTTTTTAAACAACCGGCACTCTCACGGTCGCATTTATAAGGCCAGATCAAAAAACCTTTTCTAAACATGTGCGTTTTATTAATATCTTGGACAAGTTCGTAAATCAGCCCAATCCAACACATGGTTAAGAAACTAGAAGCTTTATACTAGAAAAAAACTATGTTTTTTAGATCCGTTATAACGGCCGTTTGGATTCTAATATTTTTAAAAGCTTCATAAATTTAGAATCTTTGAAACCTTTTTAATCAGTTTCTTTCAAAAAAAAGCCCTCTGCGGTTGGAGGTTTCTGAGTGAGCGGCTCCAACAAAAAAGCTTGTAAAACACAAAATGCGTTTGAATCAACCGGCGCTCTCACGGTTGCATTTGTGGAGCCAGACCAAAAAACCTTTCTGAAAAATGTGTGTTTTATTAATATCTTGGACAAGTTCGTAAATCAAAAAAATCTGACACATGGTTAAGGAACTATAGGCTTTATACTAGAAAAAAAAGTGGTTTTTTTAATCCGTTATAACGGCCGTTTGGATACTAATATTTTTAAAATCTTCATAAATTTAGAATCTGTGAAAATATTTTAATCCATTTCTTATATTTATAAACCTCTGCAGTTAGAGGTTTTTGACTTGTTGGCTTCAACAAAAAAGTTTGCAGCAATCCCCAACTACAATTTCCAAAAACCTTATAACAGTCAATGTCAACCTTATAACAGTCAAAAAAATAAAAGATTTGAATAGAAAAAATTATTTTTTTTTTCTTAGAAATAAACTTTTTTGATATTTTGCAGTAATTGCACGACATATGATATAGAGTAGGTTTGTGTCATAAATTGTCACACACATGTTCTGTGGTAGATTTGATATTTGTTTGTTGCAAAATTGGATAAATATAATTTTGCTTGTAGGTAGCTAATTTTCTTTTTAAAATTTGTTCGATATCTGTTTGAAATTAGTTTGTTTTGTTTAAACTAATCTGATACATAAGATTCTACTGGCACACAAAACTGTCTGCTCTCGAAATCTACCTATTTCTAGCGGATATACGTGCCGCTTGGATTTTTTTTTATTACATTTCTATTTTAGAAACTATAAAATCGCTCATGTCTGATAAATGCTTTGTATAAATGTTTAATAACAAAAAATTTACGCAAAATAATATATACTAGGAGGGCCCGGCGTGCTTCGCTACGCTTATAAATAAAGTTTTTGCGTAGACATTTTGTTGACGTAGAAGCAATGATTTCAAAAAGTGGTAATGAGAAATGCTAGCATATAATTTTTAATTTTTTTTTTTAAATATATGAATGAAAAATAATAAGAACTCTAGCTGATCAGTTCGGATATATGAAAAATTAGCGATCAAATAAGTTAGTGATCAAATAAGCTTACTTGAAAACTAATTTGATCGCTAATTTTTCATATATCCGAACTGATCAGCTAGACTTTTGATTATTTTTCATTCATATATTTAAAAAGAAAAATTAAAAATTATATGCTAGCATTTCTCATTACCTCTTTTTGAAATCATTGCTTCTACGTCAACAAAATGTCTACGCAAAAACTTTATTTATAAGCGTAGCGAAGCACGCCGGGCCCTCCTAGTTTCAATTATTCAGTTATTTTTCTTTTTACTTGCAACAATATACTTAAGTCGGATGAAATTTGTGGCACCTATTCACAAAACATTGACACCAATACCAAAACTACGTGAAAAAGCCTCAAAAATTCAACCGCGCATAACTCCGATTCAAAGTACACAAAAAATAAAAGCAGAAATAACTTTTTTCCTTTCGTCAATACCAACAAAATATCAAAATTTCAGATTTTTTAAAAATCAAAAATTTAAAAACCAACAAAAAAATGTACGTTTTCAAAATAATAGCCCTCCTGTAATAAAAAAACAAAGAAAAATATTACGTCTATCGACCCCTAAATCAATTCATAAACTAAATTCTCTAAACTTCAAAGGAAATGTATAAACTAACTAAGAGAAAATAAATATAAAAAAAGAAAAAAAAGTTTTAAGTTTTAAACCATTACCAAAACTACGTGAAAAAGCCTCAAAAATTCAACCGCGCATAACGCCGATTCAGAGTACCCAAAAAATAAAAGCAGAAACAACTCTTTTCCTTTCGTCAATACCAACAAAATATCAAAATTTCAGATTTTTTAAAAATCAAAAATTTAAAAATCAACAAAAAAATGTACGTTTTCAAAATAATAGCCCTTCTATAATAAGAAAACAAAGAAAAATATTACGCAAATATATTTATATCAATAAACAAAATAATCGAAATAATATCGAAAACCGTCCTTGTTCAAAGACAAAAGACGACTGAAATGAATGATTTAAAAAAGAAAATAAATTTTTAAGTTTCGTTTTTGTTGTTCGTTGTTCGATAGCTAATATATAAAAAAGAAAATATCATTCATAAAATATCATCATAAATATCATTCATAAAATATCATTCATAAAATCAACATTATTACGCATATTACGCATATAATCTCTTTTATTCCGACGACTCGAAAACCGTCCTTTGTTCAAAGACAAAAGACGACTGAAATGAATGAGAAAAAAAAGTTTTGTTTTTGTTGTTCGTTGTTCGTTGTTCGCTAATATATAAAAAATAAAATATAAAAAAATAAAATAAATTTTTAATTTCGTTTTTATATGTATGTAAACTTATAATGCATATGTGTATAAAAAGTTTTCCGTATATAATAACTTTTTTATTTATGATCCGATTTGTGTGAATCCGAATCCGAATATAGGTTACACTAATATCAGTTAGCTGTGAAAATTTGAAATGAATCCATCTGCGAATAAAAAAGCCTTAGGCTCCACAAAGTTTTGATCTAGCGTATTAATATATAAGATAAGATAAGGATTATAGAGATGGATCAGTTTATAAGAATAATATGTTTTTTAATGACGGCATAAATAAAATTGAAATACACCTATCCCCCGTTTTACACGGTAGATACGTTCCTGATAAAAACGTGTTAATCGAAAATATAAATTTTGTATGGAAAACCGTGTTAAACGAAAAACGTAGGTTTTTGGTCATTTCTTGGGCGACATACAGATTCGGTAAAACATAAAAGTACCAGTTTAATCACATCGATATAACAGTTAAATTGATTTTCAAAAAGAAACATGCAACATAACCAATAAGAAATTCACAGAAAAATAAAAAGTAATTATGCATGCACATACTAGCATGTTGACCTAAATCAAACCTAACTTAACTTGATTCAGTTTGGTGCGACTTGGAAGTTAAATCTGTAATTAATAACTGTGCTTTGTTTTAGCTAAATCTTGCAAACATCTTCATATTGAGAGCTAGTTCAATATTAGGATCATGTTGTTGAAAGTAGTTGCATTATTTATTATCTTCTGGTATAATAGTTGCAATAAAGAAGTTTTAATTTTGGGTAGAAATACAATTTATCCATTTGTAAGCTGCAAATCTTGAGGATGACATGGAGCATTGTCCAGTAAAAGAAGAACCTTAAATATTATTTTGATTAAATACTATTTTACTTCTGGTAGGTAAGAGTTATGAGACAAATCAATGAACAATGTGGCTTTAACCCAAGCTTTTGTATTGACATTCCAATAAATGGAAAGATTTGTTTATTCCTTTTTACCTGGACGCTCTGCCACCTAAACCTTATCACTCTTTAGTATTGAAAACCTGATCAGCAGCCAAATTCTGTAATTGTGAAGCGGTGAAGTAATAAGTTTTTGAATGAACAGAAACGATGGAATTTTTAGCGCTTCACCGCTTCACAGTTACAGAATTTGGCTGCAGGACAGTAAGATGTACCGGAATTAATTTCAGTCAATTTTAGTGGGTACATACTGTTGTGCTGTATCTAAATCAGTAGATGCGCTTTTTAATTTTAAATTTTTGCAAAAAATGTCCGTGTTTAAATATTTCGAACCAACCATGACTTGCAATAAAACTTAAAAGGCATTTTATTTGAGTAGATGGAGTGTAGAGTAGATGGACTGTTTCACATTCCAAAAATTTTAAAGTCTTACTAGTTATGATATTGGTATCAATTGGAATACGTCTTTGTTATTGGTCTTCAAGCCATATCATTAATTTATTTTCCATTGTTTTTATTTTTTATTAAATAAAATGTGTTGTGTAGTAGGAATTACAATATGTATCAAAACAACAAATAAAAACTTTTAACATCACGGTCACCGCAACAACATGCGTTCAACGATGTTGATGGACGCTAATTTTAATTGTTTGTGTTCTTTAAATTTTTTTGAATTGATAACTAAACAATGAATCCAATCATTTAATAAAATATGACAGACCCCAATATTTTATTATAGGATAGAATAAGATCTCACTGCTATTGCCAGTGTTGTATAATATCTCACGTTAACTCGTATGTCAACAGAAATAATTATTTACTTACAAATTAACTATGACCATTGATACACACGCATTTTGTATCTAGCTAATAACGATATATTGCTTAAAATCAACTGATTTACATAGAGAATCTCTTACATACCTTTGCTGATTTACATCAACATGTATTTTCAAAACTTTGCTTTGAACACTCAAATGCGTTTTTTGTTACAAGTTTCTTGTTTTAATTACAACCTGTATGTATATGGTATACCAGAAGGTTTAATTAAAATAAAGTAGATATAAGTGCGTGTAATATCAAAATTTGTCTTTTTTTTTAAACTTTTTTTTTTGGAAATTTTGATTTCAAAAACCGTGTAAAGTCGAAAACGTGTTAAATGAGTGCCGTGTAAAGCGGGGGATAGGTGTAATTTTATTTCAAGACGGGTTTGAAATTTGCAATCCCATAGGTTCTTCTCGGAAAAAACATAAAATGTTGGGAATCTATATGATGATTGGAAACGTTAATAAAGAGTATAGAAACCAAATCCATAATATTCAGCTTGTTGCGTTATGCAAAGAAACAGTTTTAAAACATTTTGGTTATGATAAGATTTTTGAACCGATTATTCAAGACCTACTTATACTAGAAAACGGGTTTGAAATTACTGATAAAAATACTCAATTAAACACTAAGTATAGTGGATCACTGTTTGCTATGATAGGATGTGACGAAGGGAATCCCAGACACACTACCTTCGTGTCAAAAACTTATCATATCCCCTTCGTCGCAAGTTCTTGTTATTCCAGAAAATTTTTACTTGTTAATTTCGATGTCTTATGACATTTTATCTATTTTCAACACATTTTCCCATGTTTCGTTTTTTTTTTTTCAAATTCTGCAAAGCAGCATTTAAATTATATTAAAACTCTCCCAGGTTTCGCTTTTGCAAATAATGCAAAACGTAATTAATGTTAAAAGAACTTAAGTGTTAATCAAATTTCACTTAAGTTAATTCGTATTTTTTTTTAATTCCCACCGGTTTTTTTTAATTTTCTGGAATTTGGTTTTTTTTGTCGATTAAGAGCATTTGACAAAAGGGGCTCATATTAAACCAAGGTTTCGAGGAACGCGAGAAAATGGTTGGTCGGGACTCGCGAAAGAAGTGTTGAGGAGTTGGGTCATTCAGTTTTAATCATTGTTTTTTTTTTCTCTTTTGGTGTTCTTTTGGTTTAGTGTGACTTTGTTTTTTTTTTGTGAAATAATTGTGTATTCAAATTAATTGAATTGATTAAAAATTATTGGAAAAAATATTATGAGAAATTATAAGAAACTATATGAAATAACTGTGGATTCAAATTTGTGAATTGATGAAATAAATTATTACGAAAAATCCACATTTCGATTTGATCAAAATTTGTTTTTATAGTGAAATAATTGTGTATTCAAATTAATTGAATTGATTAAAAATTATTGAAAAAATATTATGAGAAATGATAAGAAATTATATGAAATAATTGTGGATTCAAATTTGTGAATTGATAAAATAAATTATTACGAAAAATCCACATCTCGATTTGATTAAAATTGGTTCTTCCAGTGAAATAATTGTGGATTCAAGAAAAAGTAAATTGCCTGTTAAATATATCAGTTAAATATATTAACTTAGTGATTTAGAAGATTAAAATTGTGTTTAATTGTTGATGTTTTGTTTTTCTGAGGAGCTGGTGGAGTATTCAAAAATTTCTACTTGAGGTATTACCCCCGGAGCTGAAGCCAGAAGTAAAATTGGTGAGTTTGTTATCTGTTTTAAAATATAAATGTCGGGTGTATCTGGTTTGTGTTGGGAACGGAACAACTTTTCTTAGGGGTCACAAACACAATGATTTGGTTGAAACCTAAGCCAGGGGATGGGTGGTTATGTTCACTTACAGTCTAAGTAAAAATTAGGGTACTGATAAAGTAGAGCACATGGTTTGGAGAGGTCAGGTAAGTAGGTATGTCTAGGCAGTGTTGCCCTCCTGAAATTTTTATATACCGCTCATTACTAGGACTACCTGGTTGCCGGATAAAATCCATGATCCCAAATGACTGAGCGAAGTCGAGAGCGGTATCCGGATCCACAGCCAGGTGGACAAATCTATAGCCTTAGCATGTGCAACCTCTGCTTCCATCTGGAGGTCATAGCCTGCACTGCTAATGGTTACAAGGAGATAATTAAGGAAGTCATCAAATTGGTGGCTTTACTGAAAATTTTAGCTTTTCAGAGTATTTTTGTAGATTCTGCTTTTTCACTCGTACAATGCTTAACAACTTTCTTGTTCACTGTGATCTTAGAAATATTAACAACTATAACTCAAATGTTTCCGAATTGAACTTGAGTGAACAATCTAGCTTAAAAGGTGTAAAGTTCAACTCTTGTCTTAATAAACTGAAAAATTTCCATGTTTGTAATCCCGGACTTCCTCCTTGTTTAGGACACGATCTGTTCTAAGGCATTGTCGCATTTGATTTGATGCTAATTTTACAATATTACATTAACAATTTAAAGGTTTCAGTTGACTATATAAATATGACGTTACAGCTTTTAAGGAAAAAGTTTAAACTCCGTCTCAATTTTCCAAAAATCGAGAAAAAAACGACAAAAATTCCTGGGAAATGTAACGAAGTTCAACATATTTTATTATTAATGCCCTTAGTCATGTTAGATAAGATTTCGGATCCTGAGTGCAATAAATGGAAGTTTTTGAGCACTATGATAGAAATGGTTCGACTTATTATTTCTCCAATTATCTCTGAGAGTGGTATTGGTTTATTATCACATCACATCACTGCATATTTTGATTACAGAACAGATTGTTTTCCAAATGACAGACTAAGGCCAAAACATCATTTTATTTGCCACTATCTAGAGCTAATCAAAAGATTTAGTCCTTTAAAAAATTTATGGACCTTACCCTTTGAACAAAAACATCAATTTTTCAAAAATAAAGCAAAATCGTGTAGAAATTTTAAAAATATTATATTTACACTGACAAAGGCTCATCAAGATTTTCAAGCAAACCTCAATGAAGACCGTTTTAAGACGTTTATAGTATCAGATCAAATTGAATATGTAACAAAAGATTTATTTAATATAAATATTCCAAGCAAATTTATTTTTGTTACGAAAAAAATTTCATATATGAATACAACATATAAGGAAGGCGATGCTTTATTGTCTAGTTTTGACGCAGACGAAAATGCAGAAATATTAATAGTTCAATCTATATTTATTAATAAATTGTATAAAAAAGCAATATTTTATGGACGTCTAATGAAAATGTAGTATTCAGAAAATTTAATTTTATATAAAAGCTTTAATATAGATAAATCATATAAATTGGTATACATAGATAATATTTTAAATGTTAAACCTCTTAATATTTTAAAATTTAATAATAATTACTATTGTTCACCTAACTTCACACATACATTTTAACAAGATTTTGCTTCAAACAATAAAATAATTTAAGAAAATAAGCTAATTTTAATATATAAAATAATTATATATAAGTCAAATAAGTTACACATAATTTAAAAAATATTTTAATAAAATTAATTAAACTAATAATAATGGAGAAATAGAAGTTGAACATATGGAGTAGCGATCGAAAAACTAGAAAAGTTTTTATGAGCTTTCCAACAATCGAAACAATTATTGAAAAGGGTAACCTTAACTTTAAATAAAACGAAAAATTTTATTCCTTAATAATTTCATTATATTTCAGCTGCAGTTTATGGTATAAAAGGCTCAAAATTAGTAGTGGAACACGACGGGGCCGATGTTTGTGAAGACGAAATCTTGGAATATATTATAAAAAGCGATCCGAATGCGGTGTTTCTAGTTTTGAACGCAAGTGAACATTGGAATTCAGCTAATACAACAGAAACTTCAATGTAAATGTCAATGTAAGAATTAAATTTAAAAAATTTTAGGACTTAGTCATTGATTATTAATTTGATAAAATTAAAATCTACTTCAACTAGGAGGCTGCCAAACATAACGAAATATATTTGCGAAAGCTACAAAGCTTATATTTAAAAAGTACGTCCTACAATAATTTAAAACTTAAATTTATCATTTATCAATGGTTAAGTCATTAATTTTTATGTTTAAAATGTAACTTTATAAGCACTATATTAGGCAATTTTTTAACTTCCCGATATGGGAAGTTATTGTTTTTCGGTCGATTTTCGAAATCGGAATTTTTTTGATATCTCTACGTTTCATGACCTCCTGAAGCTGTTTAGACTATTTTTAGCTGGCAGTCTGTATGTGTGTGTGTGTGTGTATGTATGTATGTGTATATCGCTGTGTGGAGAATTTTCGCCCAACGCTCTCTCAGCAACGGATGGGTCGATTTTAACAAAAATGGTCGCAATCGATGTATCTTGTCGTAACTTAGAGCCCAGTCCTTTACTAGCGAAATTAAATCATTTGTTTTTTAGTGGTTTCCAAAAAACTGAAAATCATCTCTTTCAAATATCATAAGATTAATAAATAATGCTATCAAGGCCATGAAGCTTCCATATTGTTTGTCATCATGTCAGACATTTATAATGACATTTGTATAAACAATTGCTATCTTAGTTTTTCAGATTTTTAACAAAATGTGAAAAACTACGTGTTATTTTCTTTATGCAAACGCATGATATCTGGATGAAACTTTTGTATGTAAATGAGCTGCAACCGCATCCGGGTTTACTTGAATATCAAAACCTGAGTTATTTTCTAAATTTGATAAAAAGGTCAGAGGTTCGAGAGTAGATTGCCTGGTCAACTGTTTATTAACTTCACGATATGAAAGGATATTGTTTTTGGGTCAATTTTCGAAATCGAAATTTTTATAATATTACGTTTCCTGACCTTCTGAAGCTGTTTAGGCTATTTTTAGCTGGCAGTATGTATGTGTGTGTGGGTATGTGCGTGTGTATCATCGTATGTGGACAAACATTTGTCCAACGCTCTCTCAACAAAGGATGATCCAATTTCAACTTCAATGGTCACAATCGATATATCTTGGCGTAACTTACAGCCCAGTCCTTTTCTAATGAAATCAGTTCATTTATTTTTTAGGGGTTTCCAAAAAACTGAATATCATCTCTTGCAAGTATTACTAGAATAAATAATGCTATCAAGATCATTTACCTCCCATTTTGTTTGTCATCATGTCAGCCATTTATAATGACATTTGTATAAACAATTGCTATCTTACTTTTTGAGTTTTTTAAGAAAATTTGAAAAATAGGCGTTATTTTCATTACGCAAACGCATGAGAACTTGATGAAACTTTTGAATTAAAATGAGCCGCAAACGCATCCGGTTTTATTTGAATATGGAAAATGTGCTATTTTGAATCAGCTATTTTCAAAATTTGGCAAAGGAGTCGGGGAGGATGTCTGTGGTTCGTTGAACAACTGTTTTTCAACTTCTCAGTCTTGACATTTAATTTTGTTGAAACTTAGAGCATAAGGTTTTTGTAATGTTTATAGTAGTTTTGCAACTTGCTGCTTTTGTAATGTTCGAAGTTAGGGTTGGGGACAAAAAAAATAAACGCACTTTTTTGGAAATAACTTAAAAACTAAGCGGTCGATAATTCATTGAAACGTCTTTTTGAAATATTTGGATTTTTTTGATTTTTTTAAACCAAGCTCCATTCCTTAAAACAAACTTTTGTTTTACTATCTCCTTATCAATGTCCATAAAATATTGATAAAAAATAATATTCATAATTTTCTTGTTGTCAGTAGGCGTGGACAAACACATTGTATAACTGTAAAAATTTTCAAGTGGATAGCGCTTATGTGGATAGTGGATAACACTTTGAGAAAATCGATTATGTAGAAATTCGGACGGACACCGAAGTCTCACCAATAGGTTCGGTACCCTACCCTTTTTACTTTTTCAATGTACGGAGCCCTAAAAATGGGGTATTGTTTGAGAAAAATCGAAAAAATTTTAGCAACGTTGACAAAGTAGGCTTTAAGTAGACTCCACCGCTAGTTTTTTTTAAATATATGGTGCAATGAAAATCTTCTTTCCAGTGTTACCAAAAGATGAAAAAATGACGATTAATTGCAAGCCTTAGAAAGAGAATTTCAATTTATTAAAGTTTTAAGAAAATATCTTTATGTTACGTATTTAACTTAACGGGAAGTTCTTGGCGTGGCCGCTATGGTCACACCCTACCCTACTAGTTAATATAATGTTGTTTAAATTTTATATAGCAACCTCAGCATACTTTATATAATATCGTTGAAGATGCTGTGAATAACGAAGCTCTATTCGTTACTACCGAAGAAGAGTTCGATCCAACAGTTTCTGATGATACTCGGTCTATGAGTAGTAACCCATTTTCAACTACAAGTAGTTCGAATCCTGAATACACAAAAAAATTTTCGAAGTTTGAAATTCCATGGCATAAAATGCCGTATGATATCACGGAAAAACTTAAAACAAAAATGAAGCTAGGTAAAAGGCTCAACGTTTTCGCCAATATTATTGTGGATGAACTTCGTGGATGGTCTTCCTCATTTTACATACCAATGGGTATTTTTCGATCAGTAGCCCAACAAGCACTTGAAATGTACCCAGATTCAATAATTGAAACAGACAGCGAGGGTAAATTTTTAACAACAGAGCCACTGGCACTTATTTCAAAAATGCGAAATCGAAATAACACGCTTAATCGACTCCCTAAACAAAGAATTGAATCACCAATGCATGTTAAACATCGAAAACGCACAAATGTTTTAAAATCAACATGCACAAACTGGAATCCACTTCAAAACGAAGCACATGCTAGCTCATCAACTGCTTTTAAGCAGAAATATTTGCAAGACCAACATTTAAGAGATGAAATTACGAACAGTGAACGTCAGACAATTCAAGTCTATATGAATGAATGTTTCGACTCTCAACGAGTTTTTTTTAAATAACCCAGACGAAATACCGGGGGTAAAAGACGTTTTGAGGGAATGGCCATATTTATTTGATAAAATAATACTACAAGAACATTTTAACAAATTAATGAACACAAATATAGAAATGCTTAAAAATAATTTCGAACAAAATCGGACAACCATGGAAACATTTTTAACTAGCTGTTCGTATTTAAAATGCCACACCAACCATTTGTCAAATTTAGATATATTTAAATATATTTGCAAATATTTTAAGGAAGACATTTCATTCCTTTTTATAGAATTTGATGTAAGTATAGTAGTTTTATTTATATACTTTTGCTAATAGGAAATTAAATTATTGTTTTCAAAATATTTTATTTTTATAGTATGGAACCACACTGGATCAAATAAATGACGAAATACCAACCAATACACCATGGGCTGCTATATTGAGTAAGTTTAACTACAATTTTAATTTCCTAAGTGTACGTTTTGTCTGACACAAGATGATATATATTTCAAATACACCGGCAACTTGGAACCCATCTTGTACTGAACTAATGGAATTTTTGCG
The DNA here is from genome assembly GCA_963693315.1 of Diogma glabrata. Classification (NCBI taxonomy): domain Eukaryota; kingdom Metazoa; phylum Arthropoda; class Insecta; order Diptera; family Cylindrotomidae; genus Diogma; species Diogma glabrata. The sequence continues at coordinate 316,204,005 of OY856186.1, forward strand.
TAAATTTTGTAAAAATTGTTTGCCTTATTTTTATTTTAATTTAACCAAATGAAATTCTCTAAAATGTAGTGACATCATTCAATTTAATCAATCACATTTGAATTATACTAATAACAAATAGTTATACGTCTGACCTACTGCGATATCAGCTAATTATCAAATAACTATGAAATAATTAACTGATATCGCAGTAGGCCAGACGTATAATCCATAAAAAATATATAAAGAAATGAAAAATGGCAAAACATTTTCTAAACAAATTCCTCTTGTTCGGTGATAAATCCTCATAATTTTTTGAAAAATTCCTCAAGCAAGTGGTATTGATAATATACTTGCTTTCAAAATTTTCGCAAAAACTTATTTCGAAATATCGCCGCCCTTGAGACACAACTGAAAATTAAACAAAGTGAAAACTTTATTTGTATATTACAGAAAATTTTGATCCGGGTGACACAAACTTTTCAACAGTGTGTATATATGTACGTCGAAAAGATGCAAGTTATATACGGCGCAAGAGACACAATTGAGATGGTGCAGCTAATTTTATGTTTATTTTATTTAATGAACATTATGTATCCAAAACAAATATCCCAATCGATGGAATTTTTGGTTCGATACTTCTTACATTTTTATCCAGAAACAACAAGAGGGGCGAAAAAACTCTCAACAATCTAAATAAAATTAATAGCGTAATTAAAAAATTAAGCAAATAAGATATTTTATTCAACTTAATTTAATTATTAAATTTTTACAAACATTTCCAAATTTGAATTCAAATTATTATTTTTATGTTATTTTTTATGTTTTACATTATATTTTAGAAAAAAAAAACTTATATATTTTAAAAAAATATTGAAATAAAATTAATTATTGTTATCACTAATTTGCAATCTTTTATTTGTAATCCGTACTAAATATGTGAAATTTCCCTCGATTTCGACTACTTTTCACAACTTTAATTTGTGAAATACATCTGTTTATGTTGGAATTCCCACTATTTTAGATTTTTTTCGAGCTATAATAACTCAAATATCGATTACAAAATCGGGTTTTCAAATATTTTTAAAGTTATTTCCAGCTATTTCATCAGAATTTCACACATTTTTATTGCTAAATCATCATTTTAAAATGTAAATTTAATTGAGTAATTTCCTCAATTTTAGTGTGAATATTTTGAAGTCCCACCGCAATGCGAATTCACTACAACAATTGCTGGCAACAAGTAACCTACATTAATTGTAGTAATTTTCAACAAAATATTTTTAGAGTGCACCTTTCAATAGTGTACAAGCAATAATTGATAACCTCAATTGGATAGAAAGTAATCATCAGATTAAAATTACGACGGCTAAAAATAATGTACAGCCGAACGCTGGCCGGGAAAATAACCGAATCAAGTTAAATGTGTAAATTGTAACCAATATGGACATCGAGGATTTTAGTGTAAGGATAGATTAAAATATTTTGATTGTGATGGAATGGATCACAAATCCATTGACTGTAAACAACCACCAATCAAACCAAGGTGTAAATTTTGTGAAAAAGCCAGACATACCGAAGATATTATTTTCAAAAATAATAACGAAATAATTTGAGGTAATAAGTAATATTTTTGGTTTGTTACGGTAGAATTTAAATTGATTTAAATTCAATTTCATAATGTAATCTTTTATTCTATAATTGTAAGTTTTAAACTTATCTATCGAGTCGCTAGATGGTCAGGTTGGCCGAGCTGTAAGCTTAAATATTCATATGATTAAATAAACAATAAAAATTGTAAACAGAGTAATTGTGAATATACCTCATATGGTATATTAGGCAGAAAGAATAATGTAACGAGGCAACACAGTTTTCACTGTTGTTACTTACGCCGAAGGAATAAAACGTGTTATGTAAAGTTTGATATTTTTTGCTTTAAAAAAGTTAATTAAACTATGTGCCGTGTGCTATGAATTTTATTAATAAAACAATAAGTACCGCATTTTGTTCCGAGATGTCGCGCCGGGAATTTAAATGAAAACCGATCTTTATTTATCAATATTGTCCGCTAAGTTCTGTTTTCTAAAAAGAGAGGAAAATGTCCAAATCTTTGTTTTTTTTTTAGAGTAAGACAAATAATAAAAATGAGCCAGTTTTCGTTATGGTAGCGGAGAATATAGTTTTATTTCATATTTTTATGAAATAGAGCCAACAAAAAATCAGGTAAAGGCGGTAAGCCATTCTTACTGAAATTTATGTGAATATTTACGTGAAAACTTATGTGAAAATTTATGTTAAAATTTATGTAAAAATATAATCACGTTTTATGGAAACAATTAAAAGAAAACCTTTTATGAAAACACGTGTTCAGCAAACTATTAAGAAAAAGAAAAATTTAAGCCTTATTCTAAGTGAATAATTATAATAAAAAAATATATTAATTTTTAAGAAAATGTGTGACGAAAACATAAACAATTTAAGTGTTAAGGAGCTGAGAAAAAAATTGCAAAAATACAAATTACCAACACATGGAGTAAAACACGTTCTGGTAAATCAACTCACGTGTTCAAATAAGGAGGAAGATATGTCTGAAGGAGTAGATTGGTTAGATAAAGAGAATGACGAGTTGGTTGCGCTTCGCATAAGACTAGAAAGGTTGGAGATGGAAAACGAAAAATTAAAATCAAAAGGTTCGAAAAAATCGGAATCACATGTCGCAACCGAAACGTTAAACCTCGGTGTAAGAGATGTTTGCGATTTGATTGCAGACTTCTCCAGATCTGAAGGTGAATTCGATAACTGGGCCTCACAATTCAAGGTTATCACATATTTCCACGAAAAAATAATTTTAGCAAACAAAGTAAATATGGCGGATGATGAAATTCTAGAATATGTTATCGAAGAATATGTTATGAAGGATTCAAACTTGAAAACTCAAGCAAGGATTCAAAGATTCGTTATAACAAGTGAGCTCGTAGAAGCATTTGCAGAAATTGTTAAGGTAAAAGTAAAGTCGAAGTACGAAAATCAAACGCCGAAGCAAAATTTCATTAAATTAGAGGTGGCAAAACATAATTTTCCTTTAAATTCTAATGTTAACCTGAAATCAACTACAAAATGTTATAATTGTAATCGGGTCGGTCATTTTTCGAGCGAGTGCAGGGAACTTAAAAGGGAACGAGGCAGTTGTTATGTGTACGGGGAACTGGGACATTTTTCGCAAACATGTCCAAAACGAAAAACAGATTTAATTTTGGTGAATCAAAATTCAACGCAGTATCGAGTCGAATGGAGGAAAATGGGGTCGCAAAAATATTATACACCGGTCAAGGTATGAGTTTAAATTTTTCAATTAATGTATTTTTGGATGCGGGCAGCCCTATCAAGTTTATTAAAGAAAAGTTTTTCTCAAAACATATTGTGGAACCTGTACATCCAGTAACGTTAAACAATAATTATAGTGGTCTTAACTTTTCAAAATTGGTTGTATTAAATAGTTTACACCTTAATATCTGGTTGGGTTTGTAACTAAACTAAGTCATTTTTTTATTATGAATTGCAATTGTGCTCGTAGAGTACATTTTTTTTGTAACGAACAAAAAAAGGATGAATTCAGAATCTAGACGCCATTGGATTCACGTCTTAAAAATAAAAGAAATTAAATTAATAAAGGTTAAGTTATTATAGTTTGAGTAAATAAATATTATTGTTTCAATTAAAATTACATACTGTGAGTATAAAGGCAAAAACAAATAAAACAAAGAGATTACAATCAAGCAAAAGGTAAAAATAAAGTCTAATAAGGTCGGAGGGGCCAAATTAACGTTTCAAGAACCACACATTTCCATTTGGTCCAAGCGAACCGAATTCTTATTAAAAGTCAAAAAACATTACATTTGATCAATCAAACTGGATTTTTTATTGAAATTTTAAGAAAATAAAAGTGCATCACGATTGCAGTACCCGATTTAGAGGTTATGTGGAATACCTCATTGTTACTCGTTACATCAGCCGTATTATTACATCACCCGAATCTACATCATCTGTTCGGTATAACATCATCATTACATTACATCATCTAACATCAACATCCGGAATTACTTGGTAAATTCATTTATTAAATTATAAAATATAAATTCATCCAATACATATAATTGGAAAGCACAATCAGGTTGCTACAATTTACATTAAAAAAAAAAACATCAAACAGTATTTAAAAGTTTATTGTTCAATAATTATTAATTAATAGTTTTATATTTGAAAACAATTATTCAAAACATACATACATACAGTTACACACACAACAAATACATACGAACAATTATAAATAAAATATATTAAAGTATTTTTTATCATTTTTCCTAAAAGTTAGGTTATATTCCAGTCCGGTAAAATTGTAAAGGTAAACTGCACATTGTATTATTTTAAACATTTTTGAGAAAAAAAGATAATATGTATAATCATTTTATTTCATATATAAAATTGACACATATAGATTTCAATTAACATATACATGCTTTAAAATTAAGAGTTTGACTGTTGTAAAATTATTTACATTTAAAATTAATTTAAATTAATTTAAATAGTAATAAATTAATTTAAATAGTCTCGAGTGCCTTCAATCCACAAAGATTTAAAAAAAGCGTCCACCTATACCTCAAGACGCATGTTGTTGTGGGACCTACGTCTTTAAAGGTATCTATGTGTTGTTGTGACACGTTATGTAATTCCTACTACACAACACTTCTTATTAAAAAAAAAAAAAAATTATATAAACTAAATTCGTTATACAAATTAAAATCATGGCACCTCCTAAAACTATACCGCCAAAGCCAGATACTAGTACAGCACTCGATAAAATACACGATTTTGACAGATTAAACGCCAAACTAAAATTAATTAAGTTGCGAGTCAATAGTATTAAAAAATATTTACAAGAATTAGACAACCAAGACGAACATACTATCGTAAAAGCAGTGTTACAAATTCGCGTTGATACTACCCGAGAGTTGGTAATTGAATTTAATAAACTTATAAAATTATCGTCTGAAGTGAATTAAATGACAACGACTTAACCGTTGTTTTACAAGCGATAGATGAAATCGAAGAAGAATTTAACGATATTAAAACATCATTTTTCAAATGGGAATTAAATATTACACATTCCCAATGACACTAAACCAGATGAAGAATCATCTAATGAAGTAAACTCTTCAAATTTAACGTATGCAAAGGCTAGTATCAAACTATCCGAAATTCAGATTCCAGTTTTCGATGGAAAACCACAGGACGAGGACTGGATAACCTTTAAGGATACATTTAAAGCGATGATTCATGATAACCCGGAAATCAATAAGATAGTTAAATATACTCACCTGATAAGTAAATTAAAAGGTGATGCTAAAGAGGCAATAGGGCATGTCATTCTATCCGACATAGGATACGACAAGGCTTGGCAAGACTTAAATGACCAATATGATAATATGAAATTGATTATGGACGCACATATAGAACCACTTCTGAATCTTCCTAGTGTATCCAAGGATAGCGCGACTGATTTAAGACGCCTTTTGAATATTTGTACATCAAACCTATCGTTTATTAACATAGTCACTAGTAAGCTTAATATATCTCTGAGAAAAGAGTGGGAAAATGAGCAAGAAATTAAAGCTCTTCCTACATGGAAAAAACTTAATGACTTCTTGCAAAAGAAATGTCGAATCATGGAAGCATTAGCTTCAAATTACCCGAATAAACCAAGTCAACTACCTTCAAATAATAAATACCCGATAAAATCTAAATCATTTCTAAATACTCACCCAAATAAAAATCGCTCGATTGGTAGCTCGCACCCGAATGCTACTTTAAATTACTCAACAGATAATTCGAATAATCGTGCCATAAGTCCCCCAAAAGGACATTCATATAACCAAATATTTATGAATTCCAATAAGAACTTGGCAAACGACGAAAGTCGTTAAAACGAAACGAAACCAAAAAAAGAAACAAAAATGATCAACAATGCCTGACCCGACTGATCAACACTTCGATCGCAAGTCAAAATGCCCTTAGTTGACGAAAGCAATAACAATGAGATGAAAAAAATAAACTAATTCCAAAAATCTAATCAAAATGTGGGAAACATTAACTTTCCCACAGTTAAACGAAAAACTTATTTAGTTACAAAAAATCAAAGGGCTGAATTTCAGACTTAAGATGAAAAGAAAGGAAAATGAAAGTTAAATAAAGCGAAATTGGATCAAGACTTATGTTAATCCAGAATTTTGCATTAATGGTTTTCATTTACAAAAAACGAAACATGGGAAAATGTTGTAAATTAAATTAATACCACTTTGCATTATTAGCAAAACTGAAACTCGGATAAATGGTTTTAAGAGATGGAATGTCATGAGACATGAAAAATAAATGATTAAATAAATCTGGAATTCGGCACCTTGGAACGAAGGAAAGTAAAAATAAATTTGTAACTCAAAATGTGTGTGCCCCAAAATATCCTTCGTCACAAATGTGCAACAAAACAAATACAAAATGGACGTATTGGGTTGATCGATTATGTGGTTCTTTTTCGATGTCTAATATTATCGATGAAACTACACAAGTTCACCTGTTACTACATTACATGGGAGAATGTACTTACGATGTCATTTGCGACAAATTAGCTCCTGTAAAACCGCAAACAAAAACTTTCCAGGAAGTTGTAGATATACTGGAAAATTACTACAATCCATCGCCGCTAGAAATTGTGGAAAATTTCCGTTTTCACATGGCCAAACAAGGGGATAATGAAAACGTGGACGAATATATTGTTGACGCTGGAACAAGCTTGCGGAAAATGCAAAACAAAATTTTATTAACTTGAAAATATACTCACGGTCCACTGCTTGTTCCATCGACAACATGCTCCTCTTCATTAAGGCTTCACCTGTAAAGAAGGGGAAGAATTATTTTGTTAGGTTAAAACATAGTTGATCTCAACTATATACAATTTAAAGTACATATAATAGTTAGGTTCCTGAAGTTGAATCACCTTTTGCATCGTGCTGTAAAGAACGAGAAGAATTATTGTGATATTAATACTATTTAATTGTATTTCTAGCTTACCTTAATTATTTACATATATTGTTTATATTTTACTGTCAATATTGTTTATATCTGACAGTTTTGACGTTTAGTTATTTGAAGTCGGATTCTCGAAATTTTTACAGTCGATAAACAAATTTTTTTCGCAGTCCAAATTAGTACATCATTAAAAAATTGGCGCTGCCAACGCAAAAGAGCACGATGCAAAGAAGGCTATTTAACTTTGACTTTTATAGAATTCATTCTATTCCGTCGTGGCCTTTTAGATGTAATTGTTGTTTCGATTAGTATCTTTGCTATGGTGTTTTTAGAATCACTATTGTTGAAGTATTATGTAATTTAAAATACTAAATGGAAAATTCTAGAGTTTCTGTATGTTCAAAATTGTTTAAATAAGAAAAAGTGATATTTGTATTAAAGTGAATAACGAAAAAATAAAAAATAAGTGTCTTTTAATTTTGATAGTAGTTATCATTCTAGTCAAGTATTTTTAAAAATAGTTTTGCTGACGCCATTTCTTTCTTTCTTCATCAGGTGTATTCACGGTGGAGTATAAAATGCGCCGCCATTGAATTAAAAACATCAAATAATTATTCTTCGTTCTTTAACTATATTTTATGAGGCAAAATTATTAAATACCATATGCAAATTCATCGATCTTCAACTCTGCTTTGCAAAATATTAGATACTTACTCATCGTTCATTAACTATATTTTGTGAGGCAAAATTATTAAATATCATATGCAAATTTATCGATCTTCAACTATACTTCGCAAAATATTAAATACTTACTCATCGATCATCAACTATATTTTGTGAGGCGAACTATTAAATAGCATAAACATATACATCGATCTTCAACTGGACTTCGCAAAATATTATATACTTACTCATCATTTATCAACCATATTTTGTGAGGCAAATTATTAAATAGCATATGCATATTCATCGATCTTCAACTATACTTCGCAAAATATTATATACTTACTCATCGTTCATCATTTACGCCTTGTAGGCGAATTATCAAAAACTATATGCAGATTCTTCGTTCTTTAACCAAGCATCGTAACATATTATATACTTAATCATCGTTCTGCGACTATGTTTTGTGAGGCAAATTATTAAATACTATATGCAGATTTGTCGCTTTCAACTAAGCTTTGCAAGATATTATATATTACTTATCATACGCAGATTATGCCATATTAAATATCATATGCTGAATCATCATCCATCATTATTGCTTTGTAAGGAAATTTATAATAAATATAGGCTACTTGTCAGGAATCAATTGTATACACCTGATTTTGAATTCAACTTGAAGAAAATAAAATTGAAAGGGAGGATAATTGGTGCGTTTTCCAGTTCTTTATTTTCGTCGTACTCAAACTACAATACAGTCCACTGCTGAACAAGAGACGTCATCATATATCACAAAATTAAGAAGGCTGGAAATTAATTGCAATTTTGGACCATATCTCGACACTGCTCTCCGTAATGAACTGGTATTCGGACTAAAGAATACGATAGTTTGAAATGGATAATTGGAAAAGAGGAATTTAACTTTGGAGAAGGCGATTGATACATCTATAGCGATGGAATTATCTCAAAAAGGGAGTGCTGACATACAAAGCCAAGCAACTACTGATCTACGAGTTCAGCATATGCAGCATAAAGGCAAATCAAATCAGCATAAATCATATAAAGGTAAAAACAGTAACAGTAATAATAAAAACAAATTTTGAAAAGAAAAATAAGTGTTATCGCTGTGGGCTCGAGACACACCTGGCAAATAAATGCTCTCATATAAATTCAACTTGTACATTTTGTATGAAAAAGGGGCATTTTGCTGCGGCTTGTGTCAAGGCCAAAACAAGCACAAATAACGATAAAATAAATTTCGTTGAAGATGAACCTTATCAGGAAATCGACGAAATTTATAATATTAGCCGTGTTCGTTTTGACTGAAGCAACTGATACAACTGAAAAATTGAATGCAATTGTTGTTGTTTTTTCAGTTGTTACAGTCAAATCGAACGCACCTATCAATGATAAAAAAATAGAGGAACCTTCTATTGAAACTTTTTATAATATGTGACAATAAGAATCGGTCTAAATTTTGTATTCCATTAAATGTAAAAAATATAAAAACTATATATGAAACTGATAGTAGGTCCCCTGTAACCTTAATTAATGATTATGATAGAACTAAATATTTCAATGAATTAATTTTAGAAACACCAGATATTGATCTTGTTAGCTATTGCAATTTTAAAATTCCGGTTTTAGGTTACATAGATATTAGTATATATTACAAAAACGAAAATATGAATTTAAAATTATATGTCGGACAGGCATCCTTTGCTCAGACGCGAGTGGTTATGTAAATTGAATTTAAACAGGAACTCGGTTTTCGAAAATAAAGTTTTATAGAATTCTAATACAGTTAATACTATTTCTAATATCGATCACAATATCATGCTGGAAAATTTGATTATTCGATTTTCTAATAATTTTGAGAGATATTGGTAAAATTAAAAATATTCAAGTAAAGCTTACTATTAAGCCAGATACTACACCAGTATTTATTAAAGCCAGATCCGTTCCTTTTTCTCTAAAAACCGTGGTCGAAAACGAATTAGATACGCTTGAAGCAAATGGGGTCATTAGTAGCAGATTGGCCACGCCTATTGTACCCGTTCATAAAGCTTCAAACAAAACTCGATTGTGTGGTGACTACAAAATCACAATAAACCCAAACTTAATTGTGGGTGAACATCCACTTAATACTATCGAAGAATTGCTTGCATCCATGGCGGGGACGATAAATTTACCAAACTCGATCTAATTCAAGCCTACTTACAACTGGAAGTCGCTCCAGAAGTTCGTGAATTTTTAAATTTGAGTACTCATAAAAGGCTTTACCAACCCAATCGCTTAATGTATGTAGTAGCGTCTGCTCCAGTCATATGGCAAAGACATATTGAAATAATTTTGCAAGATGTTCCTGGAGTAGTGTGTTCTTGGATAATATTAAAGTCACCGGCCCTAAAGATAAAGCGCATTTTGATAGAGTCGACGAAGTTTTAAAAGACTTTTCGCAAAAAAATATAGTACTGCGGGTATGGAATTGATAAAAATAGCACCTAAAAAACTCAAAAGAAAATTGAGGCGATACAGAAGATGCCTGTGCCACAAAATAAAGAACAGGTGCGCGCTGTTCCAGCCAGATTTAATATACATCGTCGGTCATCTGCCAATGTAAGGCAAAAAACATTTACTCAATATTTCATCGTTTTTCTGCAGTTTCAGTCAGATTTAATATATATCGTCGGTTATCTGTCAAAGTAAGGCAGAAACACTTATTCAATATTTCATCAAGTTTCTGCAGTTCCAGTCATATTTGATATACATATCGTCGCTCATCTGCCAATTTAAGGCAGAAACATTTAGTCAATATTTCATCGTTCTTCTGCAGTTCCAGTCAGATTTAATATATGTCGTCGATCATCTGCTAATGTAAAGCAGATACATTTATTTATGAGATAAGCGATGTTTATCAGTTCATCAAAACTTCAAAAGAATATACAGTCCACTTCCTGTTTTGGATGCTGTTAAACACATATATAGGATTTTGGGAGCCTAAATTATAGCTGGATATATACATATTGGATGCAATTGGGAAACATACCATTACAAGTCTTTCACCAAAAAGAAAAAAGAATTTTTCAACTTATGCAGGAGGACATCCTTCAACGCCTAGATAATTAAGGTAATTTTATATTTCTATGTCTATTTGAATTTTGATTTGAATTTTTTTTTAATTTCGACCTCATGGTCTAACTAATTTGCGTTTTATTTAGAGATTTTTCTTGGTCGAAGACCATATTGGTATTTTTGTTGTTAATAATATCTCCCATAAACGTTGAACTTTAACGTCCTAGGACTTTATAAAATTTTATAAAGTCCTAGGACGTTAAAATTCAACTTTTTGAGCAAAATTTAAAACTCATCTCTCTTTCTCAAAACTCATTTCGTTACTCAAACGAAAAGTGTTTTTAAAGGCACTCACTAGTAATTTCGGCCTTGGCTAGAAGCCTCGGCCGTAAACAACTAGCTCGTACTTTAAAGTTTCACTTTTCATTCTAGATAAATAAATAACTATTAATAAATAAACAAACAAATAAATATTTTTTAAAATATACATAAGTAAATCAAAATTTTTTTTTGCACATAAATAAATAGAATTTAAGTAAATCAATTTTCTGAATTGCAAATAAATAATTAACAAAATATTCTCTATATACAAATATAAAATTAAAATCTTTAGGATCAATAATATTTTCTGAAAAACGAAGGGTAAAGGATTTGATCATTGAAACATTCGTATATTTTTTTTGTCGTTGGTCGCGTTTTTACATATGATTTCTGGTCGGTTTATTGCGTTTTTACAATTTTTATTGCGAATATTACAGGTTGTTATTTTTGTTTTCTTTACTTGCGGGGAACCACAAATAGGGGTCATATATTACAATCATCATCGTCTGTTGTTGGTCTTGTTAAATTGGAATTTTTTTTTATACTTTTGTTTTGTTTTCCTTCTTTTCAAAAGCTCTGACAACAAAAGAAAATGTCAGAAGTACCTTTAGACCATCCATTCTACGGTCTAGGGTTGTGCGAGCTGTGCCTCCGGGATATACAATACAACAGTGAAGACTGGATACAACAATTGAGTGATGCTGTGCGAGGTGCAGCAGCACCAGTGTTAACGTGGGATCACGGTTATCCTAAAAATATACAAAATTGTTACTTAAAAATAGCATTGACTTACATTTGTCTGCAAATCCAACGTTGACGTTCTGCTCCGCTTTTATATATATTGAAATTCCCTGTATTAAGTAAATATATTATTGAGTAAATGTATAATTAAGTAAATATATTACTAAGTAAATTTTAGTAATAAGCAAAATATTAATTTAAGATTGTTTTTTATAAAAATTTTTGTTTACCTTTGTGTATATTGTTGTTGTTGTTGAATGTCAGTTGACATTATTTCTGGCATTTGAGCTTTTCACTTGGTCAGTTTTCGCTTTTCACCACAGTCTCAAAATTGGCGTATTTGTCTTATTAAAGTGTTTTATTTTTCACTAACTCCAGTGATGGAAAAGAGCGGCGCTGTTGCAGGTGAAAGGTTCAAATGAAACATGTATTTATGTATTGTTTTTGGCTTGTAAAAGTCTCTTTTTTTGTTAACCTCTCAACTAGTTAAGTCGATATTGTGTTCTTGTATTAAATTTAAAGAATAAATATTTGAATTGGATCTATTTTTTGTTGGACGCCATTGCATTCGGGGATGGTGGTTCGATTATATCATGTTTGATGGCTCATTTTTTTGTCTGTGGAATGATCAAGGAGAAGTATTAGACTTGAATATTCGTGTCGGTGGGTTTGGTTTGGTTTTTTATGATATGGTTTATAATATGGTTTTTTTTACATGTGAGTATTCGTGGAATAACAGTGTTTTTTATTTGGATATTTTGTTCTTCTTTTATATGAATTGCAAATGGATGACGGTGTATAATTTCAAAATGTTCGCCATGGCGCATAAATAAATTATTGATTCAAGTTGGTCAATCGTACATGTTAATTCATCGCACTATGCATGTATAATAAGTTCATCGCAGTATTAATTCAAGTTCATCGACATCACATGTTATTTCATCACATGCATGTATTACAATTCATGTTCATCGACATCATATATTGATTCATCGTACTATTTATATACATCGTACTATTTATATAGTTATTGTAATTCAAGTTGGTCAATCGTACATGTTAATCCATCGCACTATATGCATGTATAATAAGTCCATCGCAATATTAATTCAAGTTCGTCGACATCATATGTTATTTCATCGCATAACTCACATGCATGCCTGGTAATTCAAGATCATCATCATATGCTAATTCATCGCACTATATGCATGCATGTTAAGTTCGGCGTAATTTAATTCAAGGTCATCGAGATAATATGTTAATTCGTCATACTATTATATAGCTGTGGTCATCATCGTCAACAATTTACTATAAATATTTTTTGGTCAACATTCTATCAATTAATAATCAATCGAAGGAGTTCGGAATCCTCTGGCCTCATCATTCATCGTCAACATCGAAATATTATCTTCCATACAGTCCACTGCCAAGCCAGAGGCAAGATCAACCAGTATTACAGACACATGCAGCTAATCCGGCTGAAGAAAGTGAGATAATTCTAGCAGCAGCGCTGTTTTTGGCCCGTGAGGTAAGAGGTTTGGTGGCTCCTGTACCACAGAATGTGTTAAAAGGGTTAATAAATAGAATAACCTACTACGTGGACCGAAGCAAACGTATACAGGACGTTGAAGCATTAAAAGAGGACACTGGATATGCAACAACTTTATTATCCAGTGCTTTTAGGACTGTCACCGCGCTGATAATGGGACCAGATTGCGGGGTCTTTAGGAAAGATGTTCCAGCTCCCGTAAATTTCGAGGAATCTTTTCGGGGAATATTCGCGAGATCAACTCCGAATCACATGGAACCATTGGGTGACCTGATTGATGATATGACGGGCCGTCAACAAAGACAGCGTCTTCCACAACCAGCCAACGATGTACAGCAGGAACAGCTTGGACCAGCAATACCACTTGAAAACCTGTTCAACGACATCAGAATAGCTCCCCCTCCTTACCAATCAGCTAGGGTCTCTGCAGTACCAGCACACATACAACCGCATGAAGGGTACCAACCAAATAGGTATTTGAGTCAATTCTACTCGAATTTGCTCCCTTACTTCTCCGGAGACGGGTCCTCACCAGATGCTCATGAGTTTACATCTGGTTGAAGTGGCTGCACGAAGGGATCGGGTGACCTTTGACGATTTAAAGGCTGAGCCGTAGACAAAAGAATAAAGAGAGCGCGTATGACTATATAATCGGGATGAACAACTTAAATAGTAGGCTGATTCGAACCCTATAATCCACGAGAACTAATAGAGATAGTTCGGGACGGTTTGTCTGCAGAATTAAAAAGCGCAACAATGATAGCAGAAGTTGCATTACTTGAAGACCTGCGTGTGATGTTCCAAAAATTTGAAAAATTTTGGGCATCATCACCCGCAGCGTCAAGGACAGGTGGACAACCTCTGCTACCACCGACGAGAACAACTGGTCAATACCGGATCAGTGAAGTAAAACCTTCAGACGAAGATGAAGCAGGTCCATCTAATTATCATACAGGCCCTTCAAATTATCAAATGGTTCCTTCAAACTATTCAACAGGTTGATCAACATATGTAGTCGCCTACAATGCACCACCAAGAATTCTAGCCAGACCTACAAATGCTAATAGGTCAATACTACCACCACCACCACCTAAAACTGATCATCAGATTTGCAGCAGTTGTAAAGATATTGGTCATTCAGTATACAACTGTGCTCAAAAGCAGTACTGCTACCGGTGTGGCAAGGCTGATACCATCTCTCCACGATGTACTAACTGTCATCCACCGCTTCATTTAAACTCTCGGGAGGGAGTACAGAACTCGCGAGCTGTGCCCCCAAACCCATCTTAGAGTCCGAGAGGTCATCTGAGAGATGCGTCAACCGCCACCGAAGAAGATCTTTCGCCACAACAGTACCAAAAATAAGCAAATCTACTCTGTCTCCAACACCATTTTCGATTCGTCGAAAATACAAGTCTCTTAAATGTATTGAACGCTCGCGCATTTACTTTAGAAAAAGAAAATTGCTCAATAAAGCGTGTGTCTCTTCGATCATTTACCGGGAAAATGATCCTAGGCCACACCTTTATATAAAAATTTTTAATAAAAAAAATTTACGGACTTTTAGATAGTGGAGCCTCTATCAGCATTCTGGGAAGGAATTCCCTAGAATTGTTAAAAAACGCCGGCATAACCTACCACAAAATGTTTTCTGCCATCCGCACCGCAGATGGTACCCGTAATCATATCTTGGGTTATGTAGACGCTTCTATAAATTTCAATGGCTCATCGAAAATTTTTCGCTTTCATGTTGTTCCAAGTCTGCGTAAGGAACTCTACCTGGGCATAGATTTCTGGAGGGAATTTGGTATCACTCCTTTATTTGTCAGTGAACTGACGCCAAGCGAATCTGATAACACCTTAACGCACGATCTCAACCCTGACCAGCTACAAGAACTGGAGAAAGTCTAGGATTCTTTCCCTTCTTTTGAGGTATTAGGTCTCGGTAAAACATCTTTGGTTGAACATGTCATCGATGTTGGGGATAGTGTACCTGTGAAACAGAGGCATTACCCCGCATCGCCGGCAGTTCAACAAAAGTATTCACGCTGGAGCCAGTTTTATGTTGTTATTTTCCTGCAAATATAAAAAAACATATTAAAAGTAAATTTAATCTAAAATGGATCTAAATTATCATATCTCTCTTAAATCCAACGTTGATATCCTCGTCAGTCTTTTGTTGCATTGAAATTAGCTGTAAGAAATAAAAATAAGTATTAATAAGAATATGTTTTTCTAGATAATTAGTAAATATTGTTTACCTTTTGCATTATCTTTTGGAAATGTCATTCTGACATTTTTGCTTTGTTATTCAGCTCAGTTCGCATTTTCACCACTTTTTAAAATCTGGCGTATCTGTTTTCGATAAAAACAGTTTAGTTCAGCAATACTTGTTGAGGTGTTGAAAATGTGTGGCTCTGGTGAGATTAAAAGGTTCCACGTACTCATGTATATTTTTATTTATAGCTGTGTAATTATAATCTAATTTTATATATTATTTAGATTTCACATGAAGTCAAAGTTTGTTCTTCAATTAAAAATTGAGTTTTGTTTTCGGAATTGAATGTTAAATTTAATCAATATTCTTTGCTGTGAAAATAAAGTTGTGAATTAGAGAGAAGTACATTGTGTTTTGATAGGAGTGGTGTTTGAGACGAGTTCTCAAAGGGACTTGATATTGGTCCTCTCATACTTTTTTCTTCAACAGGTGTGGTCGATATTGGGAACCGCCGCCATTGTTGACGCCGTAAAATTGATAAATTATCATCATCAGCGAGGCCTATGATTAGGCAAATATATTTCAACATTTATCAGTGTCTTCGAGGCCTATGATTAGGCAAAATATAATTCAACAATTTATCATTGTCGTCGAGGCCTATGATTAGGCAAAATATATTTCAACAATTTAACATTGTCGTCGAGGCCTATGATTAGGCAAAATATAGTTCAACCATTTATCATTGTCGTCGAGGCCTATGATTAGGTGAAATATAATTCAACAATTTATCAGTGTCGTCGAGGCCTATGATTAGGCACAATATATTTCAACAATTTATCATTGTCGTCGAGGCCTATGATTAGGCAAAATATAATTCAACCATTTATCATTGTCGTCGAGGCCTATGATTAGGCAAAATATAATTCAACAATTTATCAGTGTCGTCGAGGCCTATGATTAGGCACAATATATTTCAACAATTTAACGTTGTCGTCGAGGCCTAAGATTAGGCAAAATATATTTCAACAATTTAACATTGTCGTCGAGGCCTATGATTAGGCAAAATATAATTCAACCATTTATCATTGTCGTCGAGGCCTATGATTAGGCAAAATATAATTCAACAATTTATCAGTGTCGTCGAGGCCTATGATTAGGCACAATATTTTTCAACAATTTAACATTGTCGTCGAGGCCTATGATTAGGCAAAATATAATTCAACAATTTATCATTGTCGTCGAGGCCTATGATTAGGCAAAATATATTTCAACAATTTATCATTGTCGTCGAGGCCTATGATTAGGCAAAATATAATTCAACCTTTTAACATTGTCGTCGAGGCCTATGATTAGGCAAAATATAATTCAACAATTTATCATTGTCGTCGAGGCCTATGATTAGGCAAAATATATTTCAACAATTTATCATTGTCGTCGAGGCCTATGATTAGGCAAAATATAATTCAACCTTTTATCATTGTCGTCGAGGCCTAACGTTGTCGTCGTCGTCATATAATACATACAAGCAGTGATGCCTTCCCGGTAAGATATTATTCTTCAATAATATATAAATACAGTCCACTACACTTTTTGACTGGGAGGCTTCGCCAAAAAGATTTATGCTGAATTAGACCGTATGCTTCAATTAGGAGTGATTGAGGAGAGTTCTAAGAGTTCATGGTGCTCACTACTGGTTCTGATACAAAAATCTTCAGGGAAGAACCGTTTGTGTTTAGATTCGCGACGTGTCAATGCACTGACCAAAAAGCATGCCTACCCACTTCCATTAATTGATGGCTTGTTGGGACGCCTAAATAGTACGAGATACATAAGCAGTATTGATCTCAAAGATTCTGGCGAATTCCTTTGTCAGAAACATCTCGAGATAAAACAGCCTTCACAGTGCCTGTACGACCATTGTACCAATGCAAGATTATGCCTTTTGGTTTGTGCAATGCTCCTCAGACAATATGTCGGCTGATGCATAAAGTGATACCTCACAAGTATCATGAAAGTGTCTTCGTCTATTTAGACGACTTACTGGTAGTGTCCTCAAAATTCGAGGAACACATGGAACTACTGTCTATAGTCTCTACTCTTTTAACAAATGCAGAATTAACCATCAATCTGAAAAAAAGTAAGTTCGTGCTGCGAGAAGTGAAATATTTAGGCTTTTTGGTTGGCGAAGGTGGATTGCAAACGGATCCGGAAAAGGTACGAGCTATTGAGGAATATCCAACAACAGTCAAACAGATTCGTCGGTTATAAGGTATGGCGGGGTGGTATCAACGATTTATACCGAATTACGCAAGCGTTGCTTCTCCTATTACAGATCTTCTGAAAAAAGGTCCTAAACGGCTGGTATGGACTGATAAAGCTCACACCGCGTTTAATAACTTAAAACGTCTTTTAACAATAGCCCCAGTTTTAATCAACCCAAATTATGAAAAAGAATTCTTCATCAGATGTGATGCAAGCATTACAGGTGTAGGAAGTGTACTGTATCAGCTGGATGACGAAGGCCATGAGTGTCCGATAGCATTCATGCCAAAAAAACTGAATAAAGCTCAGCGGAATTATTCAGTGTCAGAGCTTGAGTGTCTTGCAGCAATTCTCAGCGTGAAAAAATTCAGAGCCTACGTGGAAGGTCATAAATTTACTATCGTGACTGACCATTCAAGTCTGAAGTGGCTTATGTCACAGAAGGATTTGAGTGGCCGGTTAGCTAGATGGAGTTTGAAGCTCCAACATATGGATTTTTCTATTATACATAGTAAGGGGACCCTAAACGTAGTACCTGGTGCTCTGTGACAATGGTAAACAATTTATCAGTAATTCTTTTCAAAAACTCTTGTCTGAATTTAATGTCAAACATATTAAAACTGGAGTCTACAGCCCTAAGAGCAACGCTTCGGAAAGGGTCAACAGATCTATATTAGCTGCGATTAGATCTTATATAAAAGGTATGCATAATACGTGAGATTCTCATCTGGAAGATATAGCTTTTGCACTGCGTTCTGCGGTACATAGCACAACACTACATTCTTCATACTACGTGTTGTTTGGTCAACACCCTGTATCAGTTGGTAACACCTATTCGACTCTTCGAACTTTACATAATCTTGGTGAACCAATTGACACGGACCTGGATCATACAGACCAATTAGCGATCGTTAGAACCCGCATAAAAAAAACATGAACACAGCTTTCGCAAAGTCACAGCAACATTATAATTTACGTACGCGACCTCGTACATCTGAGCCACAACAACGAGTCTTGGTACGGCAACATCACCTAAGTGATGCAGCAGGCAAATTTTCGGCCAAGCTGGCTTCGAAATTCCTCCCAGCCATTATAGACAGCATGGTTGGTAACGTATTGTACAAGTGTACAAATTTTGATGGTAAGTCCATCGGGACTTTTCATGCCAAAGACATAAAAATTTAAAAATTTACATACCTATAAAATAGTTCTCTGTTAATTTATTTCTCGTAATAGTCTTTCATTTTATTTTTTTAAATTAATTATGAATATGTTCTTTATCCTTAATTTTTTTATTGATTCTTAAAATTCTCACCTTGGTTGTTCTAATAAATCATCCACTATGCCTCACATATCAACGTTTTCGTGTTAGATGTGAACCGCTTGAGACTTTGTCTGCGGTTATCTGACTCTATTTTGTATTAGCTTACCCTCCTTATTCATTTTTCAATTAAATTTCAAAATTTTTACTATTTTTCGAAATAGCTTTCATCACTAACAATAGTAATGTTGACTCTCATTACCTGAAATTGAATTTTTGTACTTGAGGGCACTGTTCAGTAAGAGTATAGTAGTTTTTTTTTTCATTAGTTTTAGTTTTTTTTGGGAAATTTGATGTACGTAGAAAGAGATTATTAGGCTCATGTCTGTCATCAGTTCCACATACAATTACCGAACAGGGCTCTCAAGTGTGGAATTTCGGTTGACGTTCATGATAGTCAACATTTATATTCCTTTTATCACAATAGAACTTGCCTTTAAATAATTATTCTCATTTACCTGTATCTATTGCTTGACACACTGTGCATACTAACCAACCTTGTGCTGCTTGGGTGTTGATGTCTGCTGGGACTCGGTGTGTCTCAACTGGGGAACTTTACTGCGAGACATGTCAGGTTATACAAATTTTAACACAGTGGACCAACAAACCTCTTGCTTCATCGGTCAAGAATATAGGATGCAGATAAAATTAAAACAACGCAAATTCAATAACTGAACTTTATTTATTGTCACAAAATAAAACATGCATCATTTTCGAATTCTTGCATCATGGTTGTACAACGTCTCTGATTTTCGAGAAACTTTTATTATTGTTACACAACATTTTACATTATGCTAAACATCTGTTTGTCTTTGTCTGGTAACGTTTAGGCTTGTCAAATCTCTTCTTCGTTGCAATTTTGACGTGATGGTTCTTATTTTTTTGAACTGGTGTGCTAAAACTAATGTAAATTTTTTTATAATTAACTCAAGTTGAATAAATCGATAATTTAAAGAAAGTATTTGTAACGTCGGCTTTATGCTAATTAACATGATAAAACTAATCCCTATTCTTGATCTGACTCAAATACAAATAACATTCTATTTTCATTTTTTCCATTATAATAGTTAAATTTTTCTAATAACACAGACCAGCTTCAATTCATATATTGGCATAAATATAAAAACGCACCCGTTTTTTTTTGCTCAAGTTGGTTTTTTTTTCCTAATATAAAAAACGTCACAAATCACATTTTGGGATTTGCATGAAAATCTTTTCATTAATATTCATTCCGGTGTTAAATTTCAAAAAAACCACAGGTCATTTCTATGTTTAAATTTTAAATATAAATTCAGTTTCAAATTTAATGTTGAGACTGAAAATAGTCATTTTAAAAGTTATAATAATTAATTAAAAAGTTTTTTCCATGTTTTTCCTTTATTTACTATTTGCTGAAATAAAACATGAAAAGTGATGAAAAATTTTTGTTTGAGGTTTAAAGCAAAAACATTCCGTGTTTGATTTTAA
This sequence comes from Diogma glabrata, assembly GCA_963693315.1. Classification (NCBI taxonomy): domain Eukaryota; kingdom Metazoa; phylum Arthropoda; class Insecta; order Diptera; family Cylindrotomidae; genus Diogma; species Diogma glabrata. Next base: position 316,224,681 of record OY856186.1, read on the forward strand.
AAGAGAATAATATTCCTGTTTTCATGTGTTACTTTAAGAAAACAAAAGTTGTAATTTTTTTTAAAGTTTTAACAAAGAATAAAAGACAACTAATGTTATTTTATTGTCATAAAGTATTTACTTGCCAATTTTGTTTGTCAATAATATGCATAGAACATAGTTTAGTTGAATGATTAAATCAAAGGAGACAAAAATAAATTGTATAAAATGGCAATGTGGCGACTTGTCAAGAATTGATGGTTTTAAATTTCTGTTTGTGAGACCCAATTGTTAGATGACCAAAATTCGGATACCTGTTATTAAACAATACGTTTTGGGGTAAAAAAATAGTGATCTAGTGAGATAAATAAACTGTATAATCCGGATTGCAAATGTTAAGTTGGAAATTATAATATGTGATGAGCTAATGTATAAACTGTTTGGATCTTGTGAACCTGGGATTACGAATTTACAAATATAAGTTAAGGGATTGATGAATACAAAAGTGGAAAATACAGGGGATACCGTAGAGATAACAGGAAAAACAAATCAACACCACTCTATTTTGCTGCAGATCACCATCAACTTCAAGCAAATCAAGGTACTGTTATTATTTTCTAAAGTTCTTGTATCTGGTTTCTTTTTTTTTTTATATAATATGATAGGCTAGGGCGTGTATGTATAAGAGGTTCCCATCTCAAGGTTCGTCCGGAAACGTTAGTATCCGGCGAAACTTATAATTATATATAATTTTTTTTGTGGTAAAGTCAAATGCTTACATATTGACTAATTAGTGAAGTATTTTTTTGTGTATTTTGCTGCTGTTGACGACAATACATTGAATTCTCACATTTGGTGATCTGAACTTCTACCATATGCCTAATTAGGCGATGTGTCATGCTGGTATACGTCTTTTCAATCCACTAGTTCATTTTTTTTGCCGTTTTAGGCAAGAAGCATTTTAATAGTTTTCTTCGATCGCCATGTTAGGCGCACCTTTAATTATATTTTAAAGTTTGTCATCGATCGCCATTGTTAGGCGCACCCATATTGATATAATAGTTTTCTTCGATCGCCATGTTAGGCGCACCTATATTTATATTATAAAGTTTGTCATCGATCGCCATTGCTAGGCGCATCCATATTGAAATAAAGTTTGTCTTCGATCGCCATGTTAGGCGCACCTATATTTATATTATAAAGTTTGTCATCGATCGCCATTGTTAGGCGCACCCATATTGATATAAAGTTTGTCTTCGATCGCCATGTTAGGCGCACCTATATTTATATTATAAAGTTTGTCATCGATCGCCATTGTAAGGCGCATCCATATTGATATAAAGTCTGTCTTCGATCGCCATGTTAAGCGCACCTATTGTAACCCATGTTGTTGGCTTACAATTAGGGAAATTAAAAATTACATTCATCAGACAACCCTATTATTACAAATCCAAAAATTAATAAAACTCTTATTTTTGATATGCAAATTCAATTGATTTCTAATTTTCGATCAAGTAGGATTGCTCATTTTTTTAACCGAGATAATTATAAAAGTGTTTGTTAAACAAATTGTTTCTTTTTGCAAAATTATTGCATTGTTTTAAACTTTGAAGTGTGTTAGAGTTCATTTAATTGTTAAATAAAAATATCGGTTTTCTGTGAAAAAATCATAAAATTATTAAATTGAAAAAATCCTATAGTTTAATGTTTTCATATGTTTCAAATATTAATTAAACATAATTGTTTTATGTTGAAAACGTTATAAAGTTTGTACGTATATACAGTTAACGTGAAAATTCTTTAAAGTGATCTTTAAATTGCATTTTGTTTGAAAACGATTTAAATTACATAACGGAACTATTGCCGTAAGATTAAATTGAAAATAGTTTTAAATACATACATTTGTTCTTATCAATTAAAATGAAAAAAATGGATTTCTGTTTGTTATGTTAAAAATTGTTAAAATACCCAATCGGTATTATTTTGTGAATTAAAACAATAGGTCTCATAATTGAAGATCATCAAAACTAATTGATAATCAAGGAAATATTTAAATATCGATAAATCCGTTCGTATAATTTATATATTATTATTGTTTTTGTCAAACGAACTAAATTTCCTGCTAATCACTTTCAATTATACAAGTATATTTCTGTAATAAAGTGGTGCTTCTAAAAAGAAATACAACGCCTCAATTTCCAACTAGAAAGATTGTATATTCAAATAAAAGTAAACGGTATGAGGATAAAATAATTATTACGTCAGCAACGTTATTAAATCACGCAATATACATAGAAGTAATTCCAGTTAATTTTATTTGTCTTTTGAACATAATGGTCGTAGGATGTTAAACTACCAAAAAAACCAATAATTAAATACTATATTCAAGATCAACTATGTACAATTAAAATCAATTTAATTTTATAATTTTTGTCTATCTTTATTTTTATGTTTAACTTAGAATATTTTCTTTTTGATTTTCTTTTATTTTTACATTCTTTTCTTTTATAATTAATAATTGTTTTCAGTTTTGATAATTCAATTGGGTTCCACAAGCGCTTTTGGATGACCGAATTGGTGTAAGTTTTTATATTTGTTTTTTCTTGAAAAGAACTAGAAAGTAATTATAAATTTTAATAACGTAAAAAAACATATAGAACTAAATTTTTTTTGTTTTGTTTGAATATATATAAAATTATATGAACCTTTATGCTGTGCTAAATAAAACAATAACTTAATGTCTAATGAATATTTATTTTTTTTTCTTTTAGAGGATGATGTAGAGGAGATATTTTTGTTTCAGTGTGTTGTCGCGCTTCACTGCATTTTCCTATTCCTCTCCCGTTCCCTGCGATCTATAAACATTCGTTCAAGTCTAGGATAATTTCCCACGCCCACAACTGACACTAGTCGGAGCACCAGATCGCACTTAGACCTCTGAACGAGTGAAAATACTGTTAGCTCGCGCAACGCGGGCTACACTATATTTATATTATAAAGTTTGTCATCGATCGCCATTGTTAGGCGCACCTAGTGAATTATAATAGTTTTCTTCGATCGCCATGTCAAGCGTACTGATATTTAAATTACAAAGTTTGTCATCGATCGCCATGTTAGGCGCACCTATATTTATATTATAAAGTTTTGTCATCGATCGTCAAGAAACGATAAACTGATAGCTCTCTGGCTCTTCACTTGATGTCAACAAAATAAGTATCACAGTCCACTGCCAAGCCAGAGGCGCGATCAGGCAACGTTATAGATTTTGAAGATTGAAGTGAAAATATCGTGCAGTAAGTCAATATATATAACCTATATAAATTAGGAACGTTGTTTAATTAAAAATAATTATTAATTAGGAAGATTTTTTTATCGAAAACAAAAACATAAACCAAAAATGCTCAATTTATGTCGACATATAGCATTTACCGGCATAAATTTAGTATTTTCAGTGCATGTCTTACAGAAATAAGTTTTGTTTTTGTTTTAATGTGTGTTTTTTTGATGGATGCATAGATGCCGAAAGGAAAAAATATATTTGATTTAAGCAGGAAAAGTCTAAGGTAAGGGTATAGAAGAAATTTAATCCGGCAACGTCGGGCATTGCTTCCGTTGACTATAATAAACAATAATAAAAATGAGCTCAACGAAAATAATGTTGATGATAAATTAGTTGATAATTTAGATGCAGTAGATATGATTGAGGATGAAAGTAAAATTGAAAATAATTTTATTGTTGAAAACTCTAATGAAAATTTATTGATTAATGGTTTAACACAGGCAATGGACCCTTCTACATTTTTAAGGAAATGGGCAATTGCCAATAATGTAAACCATGCCGCTTTGAACGAGCTACTTGTTTTTTTTAAGATAAATATGGCCTTCATTACCGAGAGATAGTCTTACACTTTTAGCAACACCAAAACATAGGAGCATTGTATCCATTTTGCCTGACACATATGTCCATATAGGACTTAAAATAAACCTTACCAAAACACTCACTTTATGTGAAAATGGTGAAAATCTACCGTCAACTTTAATATTAAATATTAATATCGATGGTTTACCTTTGTTGCGGAGTAGTAAAGAGTGTTTTTGGTTAATATTATCTAATGTTGCTAATGTTCCTTCAATTGCTCATATCATTTTTGCGATTGGTGTTTATAATGGGAAAAAAATAGCCAGCCAATTTTAATGAATTTTTAATGCCATTCATTGACGATTTTTAATCAATTTCTCCATTTAGTTTTAATGATATTGCTTTTAAAATAGAGCTTGGCTTATTTATTTGCGACACTCCTGCCAGAGCAGATATCACATTCACAAAAGGCTATTTTGGTTGTGGAAAATGTGTTCAAGAAAGATTGCTCACGAAAAATAGAATGACGTTTCCTAACTGCGACGCAACACTGCGGACAGATGCATCTTTTCGAAACCGAACAAATCCTGAACACCATAGAGGTATTTCAGTTCTGGATCAATTAAATATAGATATGATAACACAGTTTCCGCTAGATTATTTACACCTTCTGTGTCTCGGTGTTATGAAAAAGCTATTAAAAATGTGGACCAATGGTAAATTGAGCTTCCGTTTACCTTCTTTTGCTCTTAAAAAGATTAATGGTCGTTTAGTCAAAATTAGTACCACACAACCGCCTGAGTTTCAACGTAAAATTTGACCACTCTTAGAACTAGGCAATTTCAAAGGTACCGAATTAAGAACCATATTACTTTATGAAGGGCCAGTTGCCTTTAAAAATGATTTACCAGAGGATTGGTACAATAATTTGTTGATGCTTCATTTGGGTTCCATAATTCTGTGTGATAAATCTAAAGCAAAACTTTACCCGCATGTTGCGAAAATGTTATTTCAGTTGTTTATTGATGGAGTTTCTGAATTATATGGCCCTGAGCATATTGTGTACAATGTTCACAATCTTATTCATTTACCACAGGAAGTTGCAATGCATAGCCATCTAGACAATTTTAGCGCTTTCATGTACGAAAATTATATGCATAAAATAATGTGACTAACAAAAAAGAGGAATGATTGTCTAGCAACATTTTGTAATCGTATCTCAGAATATAATTCTTTTGGAATTTCTACTGTTCATCACAATATCACATTCATAAAACCTATATTAAAACGACAATCAATAATAAACAATAACGAAATTGTTTATATGAAACTAATAATTTAAGATTTGTTATATAGACTGGAGTATGTTGACGTAATGCGGTAGAGTCACAGATTCGGGAAGTTTCTATATCACGCGTGGTTCATAACAAGTTCTCGTTTATCCATAATCTATAGTCATATTTTCTTATAGTTTCCGTTATCCATAGTTATTCTTAGCAAAAAAAAATTAATAATAATTTTTATGTACAATTCACCATTGTTAGTTCACACTGCGTTTTCACCAGCATTGCTTCGTCATACTGCATGAATTTGAATTCTCCGGGTCTCTAAACGTAACTGCTCTAAACGTATTCAAACCTCAAATAGCTGTGCATATTCGTCAATTCGTCTTGTTACCCTAAAATTATATCCTACAATCAGCTTTGAAATTGTCTTCAAACGTATTATATTTTTTTTATATAGTTGTTTTTATCAATTCTTCTTTCCGCTATAAATATAGATTCTACTGTAACACAGTTGTAATTTGCTATTTCGTAAAATGAAATCATCATAATATCGGTTCTACATGCGTTTTAATCCATCCTAATGTCGCATATATTACTATTTCTTTCAAACGTGTTGTAAATAGTATATTTCGTTGAAGTATTTTTCAATTTTTTTGGGTTAAGAACTAATAACCGGTATTTGTTTTGATGGAGAAAATGTACTAACATTAATTTGTAAATTCAAACTTTCGAAAAACTTTTAGCTCATTTTTCGATATTAATTGCCTATATAAGAAATGAAAACATCTAGTCTCTCTCTCTTAGTCTCTCATATTTGGATATAATTTTTATAGTCGATCGTGACTGGTTTTTTTTTTGTTTGAAGTTTTGACATGTCACCATGCATGAATTGTGATTTCAAGATTTTTTTCTAATTTTTGAGTGTACAACAAGTGGCGATATTGTTCTAGCCTGATACGGAAATCTCGTGAAGATTCTTCAAGCTTGCAGCCCGTAATACAATCATGTGGAGGTAAAGTAAATGTATTAAGTTTTCTTTCAATTATTGGCTGCCATTCTCGAGCATACGTAGCTCCGTGGCATTAGAATCAAAAAAATTAGAAACATTTCGCAGTTGTGACATCCTAAACTGAGAAAACAAAAAAATTTTATATGTAACAAATATTTATTCAATGTCAATGCCCGTGAAATTAAATGATAGAATTTTTTTTAGCATGCAAAATGGCTGGCCTTCACCGTGTTCATTTGTACAGTGAACTTTTAAATTATTATTAGAAAAGTATATGAGAGCTGTGATATTATAAACTAAGAAAACCAAAATCTAGTCAAATAAAAAAAAAGGAATTAATCTGATTGTTAACGATAAATGTTAGATAAATAAACTAAAATAAGTGTAGTTATGAACTGTGTTGTTTGTTCAGTGTTAATTTATTCAGTTTGTCTAGAATTAACAATAGAAACATTTAGTTATTACGAGATTCTTATCTAGGGAGATTATTTATTAGCTCAACCTAATTTACTAAGAAATAATAAGAAAATTATAAACATCAAGGAGTAATTCAAGAATGTATTAATCGAAATAGTCGTGTAATAGTAATGTAACCCTATAAAAATTGTATGCTAAATAAAATTTACATAAATACGGAAAGATCGAAAGAAAATTTGTATTCGTTGAGGTTTGGTAATCGTGTAATTACAGTATACGACCAGAAAGGTAAATTATCCAGTGAACGGCAATATCCGGTTGGATGTACGTTGGTTTATGAAAAATAAGCGGTGACTCATCATCGGTGACCGGATGAATCTAAATTTTTATAAACCTATATTATTGTTTTGCGGCTAATATCGGCGAAGAGGAAACCGTCCATTATAGTTTCCTGATTTATGAATTGGGCGATTCAGCAGTTTTTGTTTGCTGCCTTGTATATAATTAGAACTCGGGAATGTCGATGAGAAGCTAATGGAATAGGAGTTGGTAGTGGACGAACTACGCCATGGGGTGAGTGTTATTTTCAATTTTTATTTTTAAATTATAGGCGTGATTGAGTGTAGATACGGGAGAATCTGATAGTGAATGTGTGAGAGGGTTCATGTGAGGCATGTTGTTTTTTTTTCTTTTGTTTGATTCCAAGTCAGTATTATACTTCATATTATATTACAACGTAGCTGGAGGTCAAAGCGGTATTAAAGGTCAAGGTCGTGAGATACCTGACTAGAAACTGATAATACAGCTAAATGCAGGTTATGGTGTTAACCGGGGCAATGCAATGGTGATTGTTCTATCGTATTTATTGGGGCGTACCATTTTCCCACCCTGCAACATATTCAATATGTACCTGTCACCATTTTGGCAAATCCATGGACTTGATAGTCATCATCCGCTGCCACAACTAGGGAAAATATTGCCATGGTAGTAGCTACAATATTAGTGGCCATAACACCAATAACTTAAAACATTTTCGAGCATCCTCCGCAATGATTCTACTGCAGAGGCAATGCAATTTTCAAGGTTATTTTCGTATAACGCCACCTTCCTGCTGGCTTTTACCGAATATTTTCGTCATGGAATAATCAATTTAAGGGCATTGATAATATATTTGTTGGGTCTAATTCTACATTAATTATATCAACAAACATCATAATATTATATATTGATTTGTGTATTTATTCTAGTTGTTTATTGATGTTTAATTAAATATATATTAGTGACAACTAAAGTGAATTTAATAATTCGATAACTAAAACATCGTTCCGACCGGATTTTTTTTTTGAATTATACAATTTAAGTGCGACCGTATGATATTAATGAATTAACCGAAATTTTAACAAAATTATTAAGATAATGAGATAAATTGATTGATACCTGAAATCCAGAATGATATTGGCTGGTTTCAAGAGTGTTTGAATGGTGGCATGGTTGTAGTTATGGGTGATAGTGTGCATGTGTGAGAGAGAACGTGTGGGAGAGTTCAAGCGAGTATGAGGTGTGAGAGTGTGAGAGTATGTGACTGAATGTGGGGTTGAACGTGAGGATCGCGGGTCTTTCGCAAAAGGGGTCGCCAGAGTCTCATTTTCTCATTTGTAACTTTTCCATTTCTGTCTAATCACGTAATTCGCGTACATTTCTGTATTTGTATTGGAGTAGCAGGGTTTACCAATCGAACTCCATACTGTGACTAGTCCGGAGCACCTAAACAACCTAAATTAGCTACGCGACCTGCTATGCCGCTTCATTTGTTCGCCAATGAAAAAGCTCTTCATTACAGATTATATTCTTGATTGTTCAAATAGAAGCCAGTGGTTTTTGTCAAAGAATCTTAGTATATACTACCGATTTCATTATGCCAAACTAATTAATAACCTTGTAATAGTATATTACACGAAATTATTGGGGAAAACAGACTTTTTCACATTGCCGTTGCGATCTAGCCATTTTAACATTTTCAAAGCAAATAAATCGTCTAAAACGGTCCATCAATCACAAATTTTAGCCACAGACATAAGTTGTAAATTATTTGCGATGGAACTAAATGAAGATATTGGTAACGCCATCAGCGTTACCGTCTGATTTTCAAATACAATGTCTAAAAAATATCGAAAAATATGTAAGAAATATATCAAATAGAAAAGTAAATTAAAACTTATCCTTTCTAAAACGGCTAGCATTTTGATGTCCTCATCAAAATGTCACTGGATCAATGAATATCATTGTGCAATGGATGCAGTATATAATTTTAAAATAATAATACTATTAATTTAAACGAAATTTGCCGCACAACGAAATGTCAATATAATTCTGTCAAACACAATTCAAAACATTAAGTAATTGATACGAAAGACCTTAAAATAAGGAAATTAGTAGTAAACACTTCAGCCACTCTGGACAATTTGTCGCGTCGGTGCTTTTGGGTGTGTCTGATGAATTATATAAAAGGGCGAATTTCTTTGACGTTTGGCCAGATATTGTTTTTATTTTATATCACTACAGCGTGATGTTATAGTTTTTGTGCTCTTGAAGCCTTATATTTTGTACTAATTAGTTCATATTTGTGCTCATGTTATAAATTAAAGATTGAAAATGTGTAACTAAGTTGTAATAGTTTAGTCTAATTTTGTATTAAAGCTCGAATATTGTGCATATTGTGTATTTATTTCTTCCAACAAAATGGCTGTTCTGGTTGGGTGACAAATTGGATGTTGGGCAGTTTCCGTTCAAGGTATTTTTTTTGTGATTAATATATTTAAGTTAATCCTATGCCATTTCTTTGGTAAGACATGTCAACTGGTGCTGATAGTCACTACATATGCAATTTTGGTACATTACTTATCGAATGCATAAATTAAGTTATCTGGTATTGTGATACGGCTATCATTATCTATCATCATTATTATACATGCAGTTAGGATATAGTTACTGGGTGCATAATTTAATCAGCTGTTACTGTGATATTGCTATCATTATTTATCATCATTATTGTAAATGTAATTATCATGCACGTATTAAATGCATGAATGAATCATCATTGGCTGTACTATTGTCAACGTTACTTTGCATGCAGTTATGATATAGTTGTTGGGTGCATATTTTAGTCATCTGCTACTGCGATATTGTCGTCGTCATATTGCTATCATTATTGTACACGCAGTTATCATTTACTTATTGAATGCATAAATTAGTCATCTGTTCCTGTAATATTGTCGTCATCATCGCTGGTGTACATGCAATTATTAAATACATGAATGAACCATCGTTGTTGAGATGCCGTCGTCATTACTGTGCATGCAGTTTTCCAGTATGTATTTTTGCTGAATGCATGAATTAATCATCATTATCATCATTGCTGCTATCGTACCGTTAATTACTGGTCATTTTTTATATTATTTAACGATGTATTGCCGTCGTTGCTGATCATACATCATTATCATCATTGCTGCTATAGTACCGTTAAATACTGGTCATTTATTATATTATTTATCGAAGTATTGCCGTCACTGCTGATCATACATCATCATCGCCATTGCTGTATCGTACCGTTAATTACTGGTCATTTTTTATATTATGTATCGATGTATTGCCGTCGTTGCTGATCATACATCATTATCATCATTGCTGGTATAGTACTGACGTCACTATTGATCATATACCGTCATCATCAGTACCGATATATGAACGTCGCTGCTGACAACAACAGTTTATTTGAAGGGGATTAATTGTCAGTCATCGTCATCAAGTGCCAACATATTACCAGCACTTCGAATATTCATCTAATAATTGTACTGCTGCTACTAGCAGCGGTAATAATTTATCCAGTTGGCTCACTCCATCATCAACGAAGCTTCATCAACATAAATACAGTCCACTAAAATTGAAGGGGGAGTCAACAGATATCTTTATTTTTTATCCTCTCCCTCACAAGTTAGTCCTTAATTTTAACTTTCTTATAATTTTTTACACTAAAAATCATTTTAAAATTTGCAGCACAATCTTTTTTCATCAAAATGAGCAGTAAAAAATTAAATCGTTTGCATCCGGCTGCATCTATTTTGTCAGCACCACCGAACCTTAATCATTATATAAATAATAATCACTCAACATCAACTACAATATCAGATACAACACCAAAATCGGATTTTAATGAAGAATACCATAATATTGAATTTTTAGATCTAACACAATTATCCTCTATATCAAGAACTAGCTCATTAAACGACAATATAACAACAACACATCAAATACCACAAGATATGACTTCAGACATTAATGTGTTATCATCAAACGATGTTGTTCAAATTAAAGCCGACCTAATGGAAGTGAAATCCATGCTCAAAGTGTTGCAAGAAACAACTCAAAACCTAATATCTACTTTTAAAAATTTAAATACATTCACGAATCAACATGCAAACACAATAACTGCTGACCCGAAATTCACACGGCCAAGCAAAATTGACACTCTTGTCGGGATTCAAAAATTTAATACATATCTTGCTAACGATGATTTCCTAAACCAGATGGTGAGTTCAGTTTACAATTAATGATTTGTTAAAGCATTTATTTATTCATCATGCAAATTATTTACGTATTTCTATTTTCGAAGACACTGCTCCTTCAAACTACAATTTTAACTACGATGGAATTACCAAAAGCAGTTCGTTTAATAATGGAAGATGTGGTAGCGTATGATGTTCTCTTGATGTACACTTGGAGTGGACAAACTGGGTTGGCTTTAAGTACATATATAGTTCTCTTTAATTTCTATTAGTTTGTATTAAATTTAACCACTTTTAATTATTTTTATGATCAACATATATTCTTATTATATAGGTAAGCCAGTACAAAACAATAAAAAAGCTTTCAAGGAACTACATGGAGTTTTAACATTAATATGTCAGTGCATAAGCTTTAAAAGACCGGTTGGGAACAGCAAAGAGGGTATTATTAAAGCTGTGAAAAATTTCATTAAAAGAATAACGCAAGAAAAATGTCGAGATGACAAAAAACTAAAAAAAAAACACCGGATGTATGAGTAAATATTAGCAGCCTTTTTTATATTTCTCATTATTTATTTATATTATTATTATTACAATTTTTTTGAGAGAGATTGAAAATGAGATTAATTTAATTATATTTTTATTTTATTTATGTTTATTTTACATTATATTTATTAACACGCTATTAAGTGAAATAAAAGATTTTATTTTTGTAGCTGTATTAACCCATATTTGTTTTATTTTTGCAAATCAATATCAAATTAGTACTGTGGCCTGTCAGTGTTCGATCCCAAACCATTAACATGTGGCCTACCAGTGGTCGATCCCAAACCATTCTCATGCGACCTACAAGCGTTCGATCACAACTTGTTCAACTGCAACCTAGCAGCGATCGATCACAAAACGTTGACGTGTGGATTGAGTAGCGAAACGTTCGCATGTTATTTAGCCGCGTTCAAAGACTGTGAACGGAGATTGCTTCAGTTTACGTGATGCTAACGTTCGCATGATATATAACGAGAACACTCACATGTGATGTTCACAAAATCATCGGGACGATCACATCGCCGCTAACAAAACGTTCGCAAAAGTCCCAAATGTTTGCTGGGCTAATATAAACGAAAAGACTATTTAAATTAAAATGAAATAAGATACTTTAATTTATTGTTACAAATGATACATTTTTAAATAACCACACCATTTTGATTTGCTCGAATTCCTTAAACGGTTTTCGTAAATTAACATATCTCTGTGAAGTAATAATAAATGCACATTGGGTAACCCCATAATGATAACTAAAATATGGAATGTAAATTGCGTGGTACAAAATTTTAATAGTGGTGTTGAATGTTGTTACTATAAAATATTTATTATATACTAATTTTTTGTTACAATTTGTTTAATTTGACTGTAATGGATAATCGGCCGTTTACGGTGGTTAAATTTTGTGAGAAAAATGAGGAAAACACGTTGTGGAGCTTGTTCCAAATTCTTGGATTTGTGACCTCGCAGGAAAGAAATTTTGTCTTTATCCGCCAGCTAAGGATGCACAAAAAGTTCGGAAATTCGGAAATTCCTAAAAAACTCCGAAAAAACAATGGGATAAGTTTTCTATTAAAATTATACAAACAGCAGGCTGGTAATATTTAATATTTGTGTTTTTTTTAAAAAGAGGACGTTTTTAAAAATTGTAACGTTTGTGAATTTTCACATTCAATAATACAATCAATTTCGAGCTCTTCGATAGTTTTATTCAAAATATTTCGAATATCTTAGTTCAATTTCTCTCAATCAATAAAAACCTTAAAAATGTAAACACAACGAACAAACCTTTAATTTCAAATAAAATAACGATGAAAAGAATTAATGAACTCACTCATAATAAAAAATTTGAACGAAAATCTAATTGGTCAACGTTGCTAGTCTTCGTCTCTATCAGACAAAAACAAACGAATTTTTTTTTAATATAAATGTCAGATGGCATTTTGTTTGATCATTTTTTCAATGTTAAATTTTTAAAAAAACAAATCAATTCGTGGATAACCATACAACCATAAAGGTGATTAAAAATTTTTTGTCTTATAATAATGTTGTTGTTTCGTCGTTTTGATAATTTATTCAATATGTGTTAATTTATTCACAATATTAGTTTTATTATAAATTTATTTAGTTTCATATCATGTTTAAAGAAAGAGGAAAAAAAGTTTTACATCCATTCAAACCTTTTGTAATTATAAGATTTTTCATAAGCTTCATGTTTCTACATACAAATATCTTTTTCAAAGTGTTTTATAATTTTTAAATATTTTTTAAATTTTAGTTGACAAATTGTTTATATTTGATTTAATTTTAAATTACTATTATCGATTCTAATTGTTTCTAGCTTCTTGATAATGACGACCATTGTCGTCGAAAATTCGAAGGAAAAAATTAACATTTATATCTTATTACCATTAGAAGTCAACAATATAATTAATATCAAAATTAAACCAATGTTTTTAAAATAAAAAATGCACCGCAAATAAATTCCCGTACTCATCGAATATCACGAAAGAGATGGTGAAATTACTCAGAGCACAAAAATTTTTTGTATCTTAAAAATAAAATCGAATGTTGTTAAAGTATTCATTTTCACTTTTAATATCATAATGGTAAATAATATTGATCTAACAATGTATTAATAGAAAGTGATATAATAAAAAACGATAATTGGAAATCATATGTACGTTTTTATGGATGGTAGAGGAAATTAAGCAAATGGTTTTTTATTCCTCGAGTTTGTTGTTTAATGTTGGTATTTTTTTCATGGAAAACTAATAATATGGAGACACGTTTCATTTGTTTCCACAATATCAACAATAGATAATACCGAATCTCAGCGTACAAGATAAATAAATACTGTGGGAAACAAATTATAGTATTTGTGCCAACGAATTGGTCGCTAATTATTTGGGAGATAAAGACTCGGAGTCGAGTATATATATAAATGGGAATTAACAACATCCAACAAGCCGTGTAATGTTATATGAAAGAATGCTGGGTCAGAATATTGGTTAAGTTGAAGGAAGCGAATCGCAAGAAGGATATATATGGGACAACACAGCATCTCAAACAAGTTAGATCTTTCTATTATTATTAATTTTATTATCGATATTTTTATATTGCAATTTTTGTTAATGAATGGTTTTTTTATAATGACTACCTAAAGTACTAAGGGTAAGAAATTTCCGAGTTATGAGTCGTCTGAAGGGATGGAATAATAGTGTATCCGGCGTGTTAATTGGTATTTTTCTCTTTTTTTTTTAAATACTTAGTGTTAAAAGGTCCAAGATAACAAAATCATAAATATTTATTACCGTTATTAAATATCATTCGTATATTAAAATAATAGAATTATTATTACACCCGCAGACTGTGATTATGTTTTAGTTAAGAAATCGTTGTGTAATAAGTAAGCGTGGTTTTGAAAAAAATATCTTGCATTTATTTATGCACTTTTTTAAATTGCATCGTAGTTTTTACTTGTTATAACGAGGTTTGTCATTATTAAGCTCAATGTAGAGAATATAACGTTTTGTATGATGCTCTATTTAATCGATTACGGTATCGCCATCAAAACTTTATTTGTGACTAAACACTTGAATAATGTTTATTTTTTCTAGTTGGTATAGATCAAGGAAAGTGAAGATTGAAAAGATCATTTAAAAATAAAAAAGTGGAAAGCTCGCCAGAACAGGTAAAAATGATACTCTCGAAGCCTATAGCTGAACATCCGGCAGACGTGGAGTCAGAGTTTGGAGATGAAGTAATTGATGACGTGCACATAGAGATCGAAAAAGAAACTGACGACGATGACTATTCACAACCATCAGATATTAAGTCAGAAAGTGCAAGTACTGCCACACCACATAAAACCGTTACCCGAAAACACCTGCCTACATTCATGAATTGGAATCAAGGTTAAAATTAGAAATACAAAAAGTGACCCGGTCAATTAAATACGATTTAAATAATAAAATTGATGCCATTACGCAAATTATGAATCGTACTCAACAAGCCAATGAAAATCAAGATCCTTGGAGCATACTTAATACAGAGCTTCCAATCAATCTTGAAGAATTTCAAAGATTTGAAGTCGTTATTGCAGCTAATAGAGAAAAACAAACAGCATTGGTGTAAACATTTTGTTTGGAGTAAAAATCTATTTTATAACCGAATTATTTTATTTTTACAGAGAGAAATTTTGAGGTAAACGGTCCTCAGCTCCAAAAGCTACCATAAAGACGTGCAACAAATGATAGCCATTGTTATATAAAAATATACGCAGTTAAGCTACAGTGTCACCGGCAAAAAATAAGAGGTGAATCGAAACTTAGTTTTGAAAAAACTGTAACCTACACATGCATGATCAGTAAGTTTTTATACTACATCCAAAATAAGAACAAATATCAATTGAATAATTTAAATCTGTAAATTGCTATACTTCTAGAAGCCTTACAAATAAAGTGGAAAGAAACAAACCAGCAGGTTTCAATCACTAAGGTTGTTAGTGCATATTTAGCTGGTGCAGCAGATCGTGAAGTGCCAATAGAGCAAAATTAGAATAAGGCATAATTTTTGTTTAATAAACGTTGAATAAACTTAATCAAACCAACGCTTTATAATTTATTTTTCATTGTTTTACCCAATTGAATATTAACTAAAATTGGTCGGCAATTAAAAGCCATTTTAGCCATCCTTGGGCCAAAATTGTAAGCCACTCTTGGCCCGAGATCTAGAAATTTTGCATGGCCCAATATTGTAAGCCCAACGTTGAGCCAACACTAGAAACTATACTTGGTCGAAAGTTTATATCTTGTATGCCAATTAAGGCCGGGAAAAAATATCGATATATCGATTAATATCGATAATTATCGATATATCGAGTATCGATATCGGATTATAATATATCGATATATCGATATTATCGATATATATCGATATTATCGATATTATCGATATTATCGATAAATCGATATATCGATATTATCGATATATCGATATTTATCGATACATCGATATATCGATATTTATCGATATATCGATACATCGGTTTTATCGATATTTCTTTGATATCGATATTTCTTTGATATCGATATTTTCGATAATTTTTTAAATATCGCCCGGCCCTCCTCCTCAAATACCCAAAACAGTATTAAATATCCATAGCAACCAAATAGATTTATTTCAAAACTAGTTCAACGGACATAATAGTTTATGTGAAATACTGAAACCAAATAAGACAAACAATATATTAATTATGAATGTTTAAACTGAGCTTTAGCCCCCATCTGAATTAAATATTGTTTATGTCAAATTTTTATAATATAATTAATATAATAATTTATAATTAATATAATAATTATATTCATAATTTTTACAATAATTCATAATTTTTACAATTTTAATTTATATTCATAATTTTTACAATATAAATATTGTAATATCAAATTTTTTTATATATAATAATATAACATAAATATAATTTCTAGGTTGACCTCAACTGTTAAAGTTGGTTGTACGATTATATGGAATAGGCTATTTAGCATTAAATGAGATGAATTTGAATACGACTGTAATTCGTCTTCCGGTTCTGATGATGTGTCCAACTTACTATACGAATGTTTGTGGTATTAAATATAACGGCGAAATTTTCGACCTTGTGAGAGTGTTACGAGTGTTTGAATGTGAGGATGAAGGTAGGTGCGTATGTGTAAGCGTATGTGGTGCGAGAGCGGGAGAATGTTCGAGTGAATGTGGGGTTGGACGTGCTGATCGTGGTTCTTTCGCACAAGGGGGCGCCAGAGTCTCATCCTTTCACTTGTTTTTTTTTTCACTTCCGTTCCTATCATGTTTATCGCGTACAATTACGTTATTTGTGTTGAAGTAGCAGGGTTTCTTACTCAATCCACGATGACTGAAGCTAGTCGAAAAGGCTATATAAACCTGCTTGGTACGCGGCCTGCTATGCCTCTTCGTTGTTCCGCTACGAAGAAAGCGCTTCATTATAAGTTGTTGTGGGACCTAGGTCTAGACCTAGGTCTTAAAATGTATTTATGTGTTGTTGTGACACTAATTGTAAACCCTATATCACAACCCACTTTTTATTCAAAAAAAAAATGAGCTCTCTTAGTTCTCATTAATGTATTTAGTTAATTAAATTAGCTAAAAAAAACATAAATGGTAATTTTAAATTATTAAACAAATGATTGGTTGTATTAGTATAAATCAATATATAGATTTACAAAGTTATACTCAATTTGGACGCCATTTAATTCAAAGGATTTTTTATATAGTGTTATATATATTATATGGTGTTTAATAGTTTTATTCAATCTGTGGAGTGACCAAAGGGTGCTTTGGAATTAAACATCCGTGTCGATGATTTATTTATTCATTTATTCTATATTTTCTTTTGAAATAAAATAATAATTAAAATTGCACTTTTCTCTTTAAAAGATAATTATAAATAAGTGCTTAGTTTCTTTTTAAACTATAGTAATAGTTATTAATTTAATTTAATTTAAACATTGTATTAAACGTTCAATTCCTATCTCAATATCTGTTCTATGAAATTTTCTAATGTGATCAACTAAAAAAACCAGGATGAGCACACAAGAGAATACAATCATAAGTAAGTTGGATTCGTTTATGTCCGATATGCGCAGTTCTCTATTTGATATTAATAAGAAACTGGAAGGTTTTAATCAAATACAACAATCATTTGAAGAAGTTAGCTCCTCATTAAAAGCAATTCAAAGTGAAATTAATGATCATTATGATAAAATACAGATGAACACAAAAATATCAAAAAACATTTCTCTAGACATTGATGTTTTAAAATTAAAAATTAATACGCTTGAAAATAAATTAAATGTTATTGAACGTGAAAAAAGAATGTCTAACATTATCATCACAAAATTACCAATTTATAATAATATTTCAGATATTAAAATTATTGAAAAACTATCTAATTATCTTGAAAATAGGAATCGCCTAGTGGCCGAAATTCGGCCATTGTAAATAGAAATTTTTAAAAAAACCTCAGAACAAAATAGCTACAACACAATATTTCAGAGTTTGATGAATTGATATTATTGATTTTGAATTGTCTACTAAAAATCGTCAAAATTCAAAAAAAAAAAATTTTTCGACACATCTACTACTCAAGACCTTTCCTACAATATACATATTGCCACACTTTTGATGGAGCAAATATTTTAAAATTGTACCGCAAAAATTATGCTTGCGTATTTATATATAGATAAATTTCCTCAATGAAATCAACAACATTCAACGTTTGCCTGATGTAGTGATCTTCAGATCCACTACAATGTCTCAAGCCTTCTCATTCATACAACCCAAGTTCCGATCAAAGAACCTTAATCTCATTCATACATTATAACCAAAAATCCAATTAAAGAACCTTAATTTTATTTCAAGAAATATTCATATTTTCCTTTAGACAAAACAAATTCCATTTGAAACAAAATAGCTTCAATAATTTCACTTCTCAAAACAATCTTTGAAAATTATGTCTTCAAGCAAAAGCATAAGACAAATTTTTTATCAACAATAGAAAAATATTATTAGCAACATTGTATTAACAATGATCTAATTCATATTACTTTAGGATTCAACCCAATCTCTTAATAATAACTTTCCCACAGAAAAAGATTCGTTCTCATAATTTTGCAAACGCAAAATATTTCCAAGCAATATCATAGCATGATGCATATGAATAAATATATTTCCAATATACAACGGAAATAAATCTATATATATATAAAATTGAAAGTATGTATGTTTGTCGTTTATGCATTATTAAACCATTCATCCGATCATCATGAAACTTTGGGAAGTTGTTGTCTACCCTTGCGTATAGGTAACAGACAAATTTTTTTTTTGAATGGAACCCCAGGGCCATTATAATTATCTTAAGGGGTTCTGCCTAAATGTTGATAATAATTTAATTCGATTTTTCTTTAAATATCGTTTTATACGGTTAGATTCCTTTGATCAAGTTTTTTGTTGAACATAATTTAATGAAATTGAAAAATGAAAGTATAATCTGAAACAATTACATTTGTATATCAAAACTATATGTATTTGAATTAAACACATAATGATGTTACAAATTTTATCATCTATACAATGTGTTATTGTTATTGGTAATATACTAAATATGTTATTGGTTTGCAATTGTATTTGTAATGCATGTTTCTTCAACTAAGAAAGATAGTTAATAACATCGATTAAAAGCTCAAAATTACGAAATGGAATTCGCACAAATACTATACAAAGAAGCGTAGCTTATGTATAATCAAACATGGATAGCAAGTATGATTAACAAAGTAATTAAAAATGTGGTCCTTAGCCGGCAACACGTTTGCAATAATGATTTGCAAACAGTTACAATGCATTAATACCAATGAATTTTTAATATATGTCTGCCCGCAGGAACATATGTAAAATTTAAAATTTTGGATCTATGGATGTGCCAAAGCGGCCTACTTTAGTACCTGCTATTGGCAAATCAGTTAACGTGAGATATCGTATACTACCGACAATGGCAGTAAGATATCACTTATATTAAGGGGATAAGTGATATTTTAGGTATGTTGGCCGATGTACTTTTTTCAATGTACTTTTTTCAATTAAGTACCCTTAGTCTTAGTTATGGATTATTCTTTGACGATAACGCTCTATTTTTTTTTAAATTAAATGTGTTGAGTAGGAGAATTACAAAATGTGTCACAACAACACATAAGAACATGCTTTCTAAGGTGTTGATGGACGTAATTTTTTTTATTTTTTAAAAGAATGAACTTTTTGCTTGCTCGAAAAAATGAGCTTTCATATAATTATTATATATGCTAGCTTGAGGTAAACAATGCGTTATATGATCTGGGTATATGCTTCTAGCACTAGGATAATTAGGAACCTAATTTTAGCTTTGTTTCTGCAAATTTGAAAAAAAAAAGTATATAGTTTTTATTTCCTCCATCCTATCATGAAATATTGCCCTATATCGTACATTATTATGTGAAAGGATTTATTATTAAGTTTTCCATTCTTTAAGAAGAATATAAAACAAAAAAATTTGCGTCCATCAACGTCTTAAAAAGCATTATGTTGTAGAGCCTATGTCTTAAAAGGTTTATATGTGTTGTTGTGACACATATTGTAATTTCAAATATGTCACATATTTTGAAATTGCACAAACTTTTTTGAACTTCGGTGAAAAAGATGATGAACAATGTCATTGAAGCTACAATTTTGAGTGGAAAATTCGAAGAGGAAGATGTAGTGTTGCCACGACAGACAGGCCACAATCCACATATTTCAATGATCCCAACAGATTCAAACGTTTAGTTTCCAGTGCAACTCGCTTTTGCAATTACCATCAACAAAGCACACGGCCAGTTATTGCAAGTATGTGGACTAGATTTGGAGAATCCGTTCTTCTCACATGGACATGGACAACTATATGTGGCTGGCGCGTTAGGAAAACCTTCTGATTTATTTGTGTACGCACCAGACGGAAAAACAAAAAATAAAGTGTACCCAAAGTACTCGAATAAATAAATAGAACTAAAACGACATTTTGAAATTCGTTCCATATTAAAATAAATAAGTTGCAATAAAAATGACACAATGTTAATTGAATGTTATCTTTACGAGTTTTCTCGAGTTTTCTTTCTTATGAGATAGCGGCAATATGCGACCAATGTTAAATAAACAAAACTTTTACGCTATTTGGTGTAAAAAATAAAATTTTGAGAGATTTTGTGAGTGATTAAGATCAAAGTAATTATTGTAATTCACTTGAATTTTGCAATTTGACAGCATTTTTCATTTTCATTTCTCAGAAAACTTCTTTAGAAAAGTTTTTGTGTGTTTCGTGTCGGGTACAAATACAATGCATGAGCACTGTGAACATTTGTGAATCTATTTTTGTTCTGTATAATGTTCTATATAGAGATGAGTGTTGACACACCTCTACTAATTCAACAAGTCATTTAAATTTTTTTATAGCTTACTCGAAAACTTATTTGATCGCTAATTTTTCATATATCCGAACTGATGAGCTAAAGTACTGATTATTTTACATTCATATTTCTAAAAACAAAAATTAAAAACTACGCTATCATTTCTCATTACTAATTTATGAAATCATTGCTACTACGTCAACAAAATGTCTGTGCACAAACTTTATTTATAAGCGTAGCAAAGCACGCCGGGTCCTGCTAGTAAATAATAAAAAATAATTTCTTATATTCCATATGAAGAAAATCAAAGAAAAGAAATTCAAATCAAATTCAATGAATGCAATCTTTTGTTATGCGTTTAGTTTTTTGCAACAAAGATTATGCATAAATAGATGGAAATCCCAAAGAGTTAGTTAGTCTGTATCGCGATCTTAACGAAATAATAAATCCTCGAAAAGGATTAACGGAAAACAAAAACGAGTGAATTAATAAGTGTGACATAGTTAAGTGGAATAAGATTAAGTGTTGTAATAAAGAAATGAAATAATATTAATATTAATAATAAGTTGTGTTGTTTTTAAGAAAAATCAAAATTAATTAATTAATGCAAAGTTTATATTTGAATTAAATCGTTCTCACATTCGAGTCGATGAAAAAATAATAAATAAATGCAAAAAATTATTACTGGAAATAGAAGCAAATAAATATTCAAATTAATTTTTATAAAGGTGTTTTTATTGAAAAAAGTGATGTACTGAAAACAAGAAAAAATTCGAAAAGCTCAGAGGAATAAATCCCAAGTAAGTGCATTTAAAATATATAAAGTAAATCTCCATAAGAGTGGTAGCTACAATTGACTTATACCAACAAATATAAGATATAAATTAAATAAACCCTATCTAATACCATTTAAAAATGACAAAGGAACATTTTATACTTATGATGAACCGAATGTGATATTAGCTGCTAGCACCGATTTGATTCAATTTCAAATAACGTCAGTGGAAGAGTTACAAAAGTGTTCAGAAGTTTTATTACAAGAAAAAGTTAATATTAAAATATGCAAGCAAAGTTCCCCTTTAATTATAAATCAAAAGTCAAATTGTCTTTCACAATTGTTTAATAATCCATTTATAGAAAATGTTCAGTCATGTAAATATCGGGAAGTGGAATTTCCTAGAAATTTAAAATTAAAAATGTACACATCTAACGCTTGGTTATTAATAGCAAAGATCGAGTTTAAGGTATTAATTAAATGCAAAGATGGGAGAGAATATTTAGAAAAAATAAATCAAACGGTAGTAATAAATTTTAATAACGAATGTGAAGCGACAATAGGAGGCATACAATTAAAATATGAAAAAAACAAAAAAACGACTATACAAGTCTTAACAAGCCCAAAGATGCCAAAAATAGAAGAAATAAAACAATCGGAAGAAATAACGACGCAAACCAAAATAACAAATATTCCGTTGTTAAGTACATCTCAAAATGAAAAAAATGATTTTCATCAAATGTTACATACAATAAACCAACAAGATACGGAATTAAAAAGAATGGAAACTGAAAGGATGAATGAACAGATAAAAACAAA
Organism: Diogma glabrata; assembly: GCA_963693315.1. Classification (NCBI taxonomy): domain Eukaryota; kingdom Metazoa; phylum Arthropoda; class Insecta; order Diptera; family Cylindrotomidae; genus Diogma; species Diogma glabrata. The sequence goes on from OY856186.1 coordinate 316,247,418, forward strand.
TGAAATAATATCTCACTCTTTGGACTCTATAGCCTTCGTTGGAATTTTTTGCTTATCAGCTGTTTTAATTTTTTGTAAGTACAGAAAAAGACTAACATCATGCAATAAAATAATTAAATCAAACGAAATAACAGAATTAGATGAAGTTAGAGAAACTGAAAATATACCTACATATTCAGAACCAATACAACGACAAACTAATATTAAACCTCATTTGTTAGGAAGCGATTCAATATAAAAATAGATTCCCACTCAAAAATAATACATAACTAATACATAAATATTATTACAATATATATCAATGATAATAATACCACAAGTAGAAAATTGATTGTGCGTACAAATTAAAACAAATTAAAGTCAAATTATTGTTTTTTATTAATTTAAACAAGGATATTATTTTTTTTTTAATAAAAATTAAGTAAAAGTAAAAATAAATGAAAATAAATAAGTTACAAAACTTAATTTTTGAAAACAAAATAAATGTTAACTGTTTTGGTTAAATAAGAATATGAGAACCATATAAGAGAAAAGAGAGAAACATAAAAACGTTAAAATATTAAAGAGAACAAAAATACTATTAGAATATTAATATTAAGAATATTATCAAACAATTTTTTTTATATATTATTTAAGTAAAGCTAAAAAAAAAAAATAAAAAAAAAAGTAAAAAAAAAAATATATTAATTTTAAGACTAAACTATATCAAAATATATAATAGTTTTTATAACTAAATAAATAAGTTAAGCATATAAATTAAATAAAAGACAAACACATGAAACTATTCATTACAATAATTTACAAAATAAATATAAATACATTTTTCTTTCATAAAATAAAAACTTATATAAAAAAAGCTAGCAATTAAGTAAAAAATTATTTAAGTTAGATCAAAAAAAAAGAATGATCAAGTATAAAATTTTAAATTTAATTCGCTCGTTCAACTCGCACGTTTTTCTTTCCTCTTACGTATTTAAAAAAAAATCTTAGTTTACCACAGATTTTTTTTTCCAAGGGGGGATGCTATGTAGTGATCTTCAGATCCACTACAATGTCTCAAGCCTTCTCATTCATACAACCCAAGTTCCGATCAAAGAACCTTAATCTCATTCATACATTATAACCAAAAATCCAATTAAAGAACCTTAATTTTATTTCAAGAAATATTCATATTTTCCTTTAGACAAAACAAATTCCATTTGAAACAAAATAGCTTCAATAATTTCACTTCTCAAAACAATCTTTGAAAATTATGTCTTCAAGCAAAAGCATAAGACAAATTTTTTATCAACAATAGAAAAATATTATTAGCAACATTGTATTAACAATGATCTAATTCATATTACTTTAGGATTCAACCCAATCTCTTAATAATAACTTTCCCACAGAAAAAGATTCGTTCTCATAATTTTGCAAACGCAAAATATTTCCAAGCAATATCATAGCATGATGCATATGAATAAATATATTTCCAATATACAACGGAAATAAATCTATATATATATAAAATTGAAAGTATGTATGTTTGTCGTTTATGCATTATTAAACCATTCATCCGATCATCATGAAACTTTGGGAAGTTGTTGTCTACCCTTGCGTATAGGTAACAGACAAATTTTTTTTTTGAATGGAACCCCAGGGCCATTATAATTATCTTAAGGGGTTCTGCCTAAATGTTGATAATAATTTAATTCGATTTTTCTTTAAATATCGTTTTATACGGTTAGATTCCTTTGATCAAGTTTTTTGTTGAACATAATTTAATGAAATTGAAAAATGAAAGTATAATCTGAAACAATTACATTTGTATATCAAAACTATATGTATTTGAATTAAACACATAATGATGTTACAAATTTTATCATCTATACAATGTGTTATTGTTATTGGTAATATACTAAATATGTTATTGGTTTGCAATTGTATTTGTAATGCATGTTTCTTCAACTAAGAAAGATAGTTAATAACATCGATTAAAAGCTCAAAATTACGAAATGGAATTCGCACAAATACTATACAAAGAAGCGTAGCTTATGTATAATCAAACATGGATAGCAAGTATGATTAACAAAGTAATTAAAAATGTGGTCCTTAGCCGGCAACACGTTTGCAATAATGATTTGCAAACAGTTACAATGCATTAATACCAATGAATTTTTAATATATGTCTGCCCGCAGGAACATATGTAAAATTTAAAATTTTGGATCTATGGATGTGCCAAAGCGGCCTACTTTAGTACCTGCTATTGGCAAATCAGTTAACGTGAGATATCGTATACTACCGACAATGGCAGTAAGATATCACTTATATTAAGGGGATAAGTGATATTTTAGGTATGTTGGCCGATGTACTTTTTTCAATGTACTTTTTTCAATTAAGTACCCTTAGTCTTAGTTATGGATTATTCTTTGACGATAACGCTCTATTTTTTTTTAAATTAAATGTGTTGAGTAGGAGAATTACAAAATGTGTCACAACAACACATAAGAACATGCTTTCTAAGGTGTTGATGGACGTAATTTTTTTTATTTTTTAAAAGAATGAACTTTTTGCTTGCTCGAAAAAATGAGCTTTCATATAATTATTATATATGCTAGCTTGAGGTAAACAATGCGTTATATGATCTGGGTATATGCTTCTAGCACTAGGATAATTAGGAACCTAATTTTAGCTTTGTTTCTGCAAATTTGAAAAAAAAAAGTATATAGTTTTTATTTCCTCCATCCTATCATGAAATATTGCCCTATATCGTACATTATTATGTGAAAGGATTTATTATTAAGTTTTCCATTCTTTAAGAAGAATATAAAACAAAAAAATTTGCGTCCATCAACGTCTTAAAAAGCATTATGTTGTAGAGCCTATGTCTTAAAAGGTTTATATGTGTTGTTGTGACACATATTGTAATTTCAAATATGTCACATATTTTGAAATTGCACAAACTTTTTTGAACTTCGGTGAAAAAGATGATGAACAATGTCATTGAAGCTACAATTTTGAGTGGAAAATTCGAAGAGGAAGATGTAGTGTTGCCACGACAGACAGGCCACAATCCACATATTTCAATGATCCCAACAGATTCAAACGTTTAGTTTCCAGTGCAACTCGCTTTTGCAATTACCATCAACAAAGCACACGGCCAGTTATTGCAAGTATGTGGACTAGATTTGGAGAATCCGTTCTTCTCACATGGACATGGACAACTATATGTGGCTGGCGCGTTAGGAAAACCTTCTGATTTATTTGTGTACGCACCAGACGGAAAAACAAAAAATAAAGTGTACCCAAAGTACTCGAATAAATAAATAGAACTAAAACGACATTTTGAAATTCGTTCCATATTAAAATAAATAAGTTGCAATAAAAATGACACAATGTTAATTGAATGTTATCTTTACGAGTTTTCTCGAGTTTTCTTTCTTATGAGATAGCGGCAATATGCGACCAATGTTAAATAAACAAAACTTTTACGCTATTTGGTGTAAAAAATAAAATTTTGAGAGATTTTGTGAGTGATTAAGATCAAAGTAATTATTGTAATTCACTTGAATTTTGCAATTTGACAGCATTTTTCATTTTCATTTCTCAGAAAACTTCTTTAGAAAAGTTTTTGTGTGTTTCGTGTCGGGTACAAATACAATGCATGAGCACTGTGAACATTTGTGAATCTATTTTTGTTCTGTATAATGTTCTATATAGAGATGAGTGTTGACACACCTCTACTAATTCAACAAGTCATTTAAATTTTTTTATAGCTTACTCGAAAACTTATTTGATCGCTAATTTTTCATATATCCGAACTGATGAGCTAAAGTACTGATTATTTTACATTCATATTTCTAAAAACAAAAATTAAAAACTACGCTATCATTTCTCATTACTAATTTATGAAATCATTGCTACTACGTCAACAAAATGTCTGTGCACAAACTTTATTTATAAGCGTAGCAAAGCACGCCGGGTCCTGCTAGTAAATAATAAAAAATAATTTCTTATATTCCATATGAAGAAAATCAAAGAAAAGAAATTCAAATCAAATTCAATGAATGCAATCTTTTGTTATGCGTTTAGTTTTTTGCAACAAAGATTATGCATAAATAGATGGAAATCCCAAAGAGTTAGTTAGTCTGTATCGCGATCTTAACGAAATAATAAATCCTCGAAAAGGATTAACGGAAAACAAAAACGAGTGAATTAATAAGTGTGACATAGTTAAGTGGAATAAGATTAAGTGTTGTAATAAAGAAATGAAATAATATTAATATTAATAATAAGTTGTGTTGTTTTTAAGAAAAATCAAAATTAATTAATTAATGCAAAGTTTATATTTGAATTAAATCGTTCTCACATTCGAGTCGATGAAAAAATAATAAATAAATGCAAAAAATTATTACTGGAAATAGAAGCAAATAAATATTCAAATTAATTTTTATAAAGGTGTTTTTATTGAAAAAAGTGATGTACTGAAAACAAGAAAAAATTCGAAAAGCTCAGAGGAATAAATCCCAAGTAAGTGCATTTAAAATATATAAAGTAAATCTCCATAAGAGTGGTAGCTACAATTGACTTATACCAACAAATATAAGATATAAATTAAATAAACCCTATCTAATACCATTTAAAAATGACAAAGGAACATTTTATACTTATGATGAACCGAATGTGATATTAGCTGCTAGCACCGATTTGATTCAATTTCAAATAACGTCAGTGGAAGAGTTACAAAAGTGTTCAGAAGTTTTATTACAAGAAAAAGTTAATATTAAAATATGCAAGCAAAGTTCCCCTTTAATTATAAATCAAAAGTCAAATTGTCTTTCACAATTGTTTAATAATCCATTTATAGAAAATGTTCAGTCATGTAAATATCGGGAAGTGGAATTTCCTAGAAATTTAAAATTAAAAATGTACACATCTAACGCTTGGTTATTAATAGCAAAGATCGAGTTTAAGGTATTAATTAAATGCAAAGATGGGAGAGAATATTTAGAAAAAATAAATCAAACGGTAGTAATAAATTTTAATAACGAATGTGAAGCGACAATAGGAGGCATACAATTAAAATATGAAAAAAACAAAAAAACGACTATACAAGTCTTAACAAGCCCAAAGATGCCAAAAATAGAAGAAATAAAACAATCGGAAGAAATAACGACGCAAACCAAAATAACAAATATTCCGTTGTTAAGTACATCTCAAAATGAAAAAAATGATTTTCATCAAATGTTACATACAATAAACCAACAAGATACGGAATTAAAAAGAATGGAAACTGAAAGGATGAATGAACAGATAAAAACAAATGAAATAATATCTCACTCTTTGGACTCTATAGCCTTCGTTGGAATTTTTTGCTTATCAGCTGTTTTAATTTTTTGTAAGTACAGAAAAAGACTAACATCATGCAATAAAATAATTAAATCAAACGAAATAACAGAATTAGATGAAGTTAGAGAAACTGAAAATATACCTACATATTCAGAACCAATACAACGACAAACTAATATTAAACCTCATTTGTTAGGAAGCGATTCAATATAAAAATAGATTCCCACTCAAAAATAATACATAACTAATACATAAATATTATTACAATATATATCAATGATAATAATACCACAAGTAGAAAATTGATTGTGCGTACAAATTAAAACAAATTAAAGTCAAATTATTGTTTTTTATTAATTTAAACAAGGATATTATTTTTTTTTTAATAAAAATTAAGTAAAAGTAAAAATAAATGAAAATAAATAAGTTACAAAACTTAATTTTTGAAAACAAAATAAATGTTAACTGTTTTGGTTAAATAAGAATATGAGAACCATATAAGAGAAAAGAGAGAAACATAAAAACGTTAAAATATTAAAGAGAACAAAAATACTATTAGAATATTAATATTAAGAATATTATCAAACAATTTTTTTTATATATTATTTAAGTAAAGCTAAAAAAAAAAAATAAAAAAAAAAGTAAAAAAAAAAATATATTAATTTTAAGACTAAACTATATCAAAATATATAATAGTTTTTATAACTAAATAAATAAGTTAAGCATATAAATTAAATAAAAGACAAACACATGAAACTATTCATTACAATAATTTACAAAATAAATATAAATACATTTTTCTTTCATAAAATAAAAACTTATATAAAAAAAGCTAGCAATTAAGTAAAAAATTATTTAAGTTAGATCAAAAAAAAAGAATGATCAAGTATAAAATTTTAAATTTAATTCGCTCGTTCAACTCGCACGTTTTTCTTTCCTCTTACGTATTTAAAAAAAAATCTTAGTTTACCACAGATTTTTTTTTCCAAGGGGGGATGCTATGTAGTGATCTTCAGATCCACTACAATGTCTCAAGCCTTCTCATTCATACAACCCAAGTTCCGATCAAAGAACCTTAATCTCATTCATACATCATAACCAAAAATCCAATTAAAGAACCTTAATTTTATTTCAAGAAATATTCATATTTTCCTTTAGACAAAACAAATTCCGTTTGAAACAAAATAGCTTCAATAATTTCACTTCTCAAAACAATCTTTGAAAATTATGTCTTCAAGCAAAAGCATAAGACAAATTTTTTATCAACAATAGAAAAATATTATTAGCAACATTGTATTAACAATGATCTAATTCATATTACTTTAGGATGCAACCCAATCTCTTAATAATAACTTTCCCACAGAAAAAGATTCGTTCTCATAATTTTGTAAACGCAAAATATTTCCAAGCAATATCATAGCATGATGCATATGAATAAATATATTTCCAATATACAACGGAAATAAATAAATAATAAAAAATAATTTCTTATATTCCATATGAAGAAAATCAAAGAAAAGAAATTCAAATCAAATTCAATGAATGCAATCTTTTGTTATGCGTTTAGTTTTTTGCAACAAAGATTATGCATAAATAGATGGAAATCCCAAAGAGTTAGTTAGTCTGTATCGCGATCTTAACGAAATAATAAATCCTCGAAAAAGTTGTACGGGAAAAAAACCGAGTGAAAAAAAATCAAGTGAAATTATAAAATTAAGTGTTCATAAATCTTTATTTGTGAAGAAAATATATGAAACAAAAATTAGTTACATTTTTGTTGTTAAAAAATTAAAAATTATTATTATCAAATAAAATTGTTCATAATTCCTCATTTGTGAAGAAAATATATGAAACAAAAATTAGTTATTTTGGATTTTTGAGATCAATTAAACTAAAGTAAGTAAAGAAGTAATTGGAATATTTTCAATTCAAAGGTATGGTTTTGAAGTTTCTCAGAAAAAAACTACAATTCACATTTTTTTTACGTGTTTCGGATCGGATTCGAACCTACCCTCGTCAGTGCCCGGCTCGAATCTTTGGGCAGACACGCTATCGATTACGCCGTTGAGGCGATGACAATTTCAAAGTTGAAACTTCTTCATCACTTATTTATTTTACTTAAGTTGAATTTTTCCACTGTCATTAGACACCATATTATGGAAATGCTTTTACATTATATGGGATTTGTTGCATTAAATTTCTAGAACAATACTTTGTGTGAATTCATAGAACGGGGAACATTTCTATTCTAATTAACATCCTAAGTCACGATTGTATAGTCATTATTGATTGTTTCCAATCAATGTGAAATCAATGGCTGACACTTGGTCAATTTGTAGTTCTATATGTATTAACATTAGACTACATTAAGGGAATTTCAATTTTATTTTGGATTTTTGAGATCAATTAAACTAAAGTAAGTAAAGAAGTAATTGGAATATTTTCAATTCAAAGGTATGGTTTTGAAGTTTCTCAGAAAAAAACTACAATTCACATTTTTTTTTACGTGTTTCGGATCGGATTCGAACCTACCCTCGTCAGTGCCCGGCTCGAATCTTTGGGCAGACACGCTATCGATTACGCCGTTGAGGCGATGACAATTTCAAAGTTGAAACTTCTTCATCACTTATTTATTTTACTTAAGTTGAATTTTTCCACTGTCATTAGACACCATATTATGGAAATGCTTTTACATTATATGGGATTTGTTGCATTAAATTTCTAGAACAATACTTTGTGTGAATTCATAGAACGGGGAACATTTCTATTCTAATTAACATCCTAAGTCACGATTGTATAGTCATTATTGATTGTTTCCAATCAATGTGAAATCAATGGCTGACACTTGGTCAATTTGTAGTTCTATATGTATTAACATTAGACTACATTAAGGGAATTTCAATTTTATTTTGGATTTTTGAGATCAATTAAACTAAAGTAAGTAAAGAAGTAATTGGAATATTTTCAATTCAAAGGTATGGTTTTGAAGTTTCTCAGAAAAAAACTACAATTCACATTTTTTTTTACGTGTTTCGGATCGGATTCGAACCTACCCTCGTCAGTGCCCGGCTCGAATCTTTGGGCAGACACGCTATCGATTACGCCGTTGAGGCGATGACAATTTCAAAGTTGAAACTTCTTCATCACTTATTTATTTTACTTAAGTTGAATTTAATGCAACAAATCCCATATAATGTAAAAGCATTTCCATAATATGGTGTCTAATGACAGTGGAAAAATTCAACTTAAGTAAAATAAATAAGTGATGAAGAAGTTTCAACTTTGAAATTGTCATCGCCTCAACGGCGTAATCGATAGCGTGTCTGCCCAAAGATTCGAGCCGGGCACTGACGAGGGTAGGTTCGAATCCGATCCGAAACACGTAAAAAAAAATGTGAATTGTAGTTTTTTTCTGAGAAACTTCAAAACCATACCTTTGAATTGAAAATATTCCAATTACTTCTTTACTTACTTTAGTTTAATTGATCTCAAAAATCCAAAATAAAATTGAAATTTCCTTAATGTAGTCTAATGTTAATACATATAGAACTACAAATTGACCAAGTGTCAGCCATTGATTTCACATTGATTGGAAACAATCAATAATGACTATACAATCGTGACTTAGGATGTTAATTAGAATAGAAATGTTCCCCGTTCTATGAATTCACACAAAGTATTGTTCTAGAAATTTAATGCAACAAATCCCATATAATGTAAAAGCATTTCCATAATATGGTGTCTAATGACAGTGGAAAAATTCAACTTAAGTAAAATAAATAAGTGATGAAGAAGTTTCAACTTTGAAATTGTCATCGCCTCAACGGCGTAATCGATAGCGTGTCTGCCCAAAGATTCGAGCCGGGCACTGACGAGGGTAGGTTCGAATCCGATCCGAAACACGTAAAAAAAAATGTGAATTGTAGTTTTTTTCTGAGAAACTTCAAAACCATACCTTTGAATTGAAAATATTCCAATTACTTCTTTACTTACTTTAGTTTAATTGATCTCAAAAATCCAAAATAAAATTGAAATTCCCTTAATGTAGTCTAATGTTAATACATATAGAACTACAAATTGACCAAGTGTCAGCCATTGATTTCACATTGATTGGAAACAATCAATAATGACTATACAATCGTGACTTAGGATGTTAATTAGAATAGAAATGTTCCCCGTTCTATGAATTCACACAAAGTATTGTTCTAGAAATTTAATGCAACAAATCCCAAAAAATTAGTTATATTTTTGTTGTTAAAAAATTAGAAATTATTATTTTCTAATTTTTTATTTGTGAAAAAAATTTAAAAAATAAAAATTAGTTGGTGGAAATCAAAAAAAAAATTATATTGAGTGTAAAAATTTAAATTAAACAAACAAAAAATAAAATAAAAAACATTTTAATAATTTGTTTCCTTAAAAAATATTTTAGAGTGAGAACTGAAGTACACGACAAAGTAAGTTTGTTTAATTATTTATAAATTTAAATTGAACCCCAAGGGAGGTTACGACACTGATTCATTAAATCCTGGTTCACCTTCATTATTAATTAAGTTAAATAATCATTTAATAAAAAACCAGATTTTAACCAAAGCTTTTGATGAAAAGGGATTTAAACTTTCACTTGCAAAATTGGGATTATCTGAATTAGAGGAACCTTTTTATATTAATGAACACATTGACAAACTAACAAGCAAATTGTTATATTTTGCTAGAAAAATTCGTAAAATTGATAAACAGTTTTTTCTATCAGTTTGCACTAGAAATGGAAGAGTTGCAGTTAAAATCAAAAACAACAACTAATATATTATTATTGAAAATAAAAATTAATTACTTAGTATTTGCCCGCAACACGTCATTGATAAAGTTACAGAGATCAATTATGAAATTTTGTAAGCAGTTTTGTTGCTGTTTCTATTTCATGTAGGAATTTGTTAATTAGCAAATTTTTTTGCATATGCGACACAAAGGATGCTACAAAAAAAAACACTGACGCTATTAAATTCTATTAGACCACGCGCTTTTAAAGTGTTACATGATATGGTAGCACCAGAAAAACTTTTTTCAAAATCATACGAAGATTTGTGTAAATTGCTAAAAAACTATTATACACAAATCCGGATTCCATTCGTCGAAAGAAACATTTTTCTGAAAACAAAAAAAATGATGGGGAAACCGTGGTAGAATACTTAGTGCGTTTAAAACGTTTAGCATCAAACTGTGAGTTTGTCGTCACAGAATTAAACAGTTTTTTATTAAACAAATTTGTTACCGGTCAAACAGGTAAAATTTTTGAACGTTTGTCGGAAGAAGATGCAGCATTAACGTTAGATAAAATCAAACGGAGAGTCGGTTAAAAGAGTTTAATGAAGTTAATTTTGTCAAACATGTAACGGAAATTCCACATTCATTTGGTTTTCCCGGTATCACTCTAGCACCACCCTCCACACATCTCCTGATTTTCTCGCTAGCAGATTTCTAATCACTTCGTGTTCTCCACAAATGTTCTGTTTTCATTAAACTTTTTTTCAAAAATAAACAAATAATTTTGTTGATCAACTGTAAGCTGTACGATCATGATAGATGATAGTATAGCTATAGTTGATCCAAAATTAACATTTAAATAAGTAAAACAAAAACATTAAATTAAGGAACAAGCGAACTGGTTGTGTTTTTTTGATTGTTGTCTATACAGTTAATACGAAGTGATTGGAAAGCTGTTGGCGGGAATATGGGAGATACAAGAGAAATAAAAATTAATTTCAGAGAGTCAGTCAGTTATTTTTCGGAAAAATATTGATTTTGGATCAGTAAGTTACGCGTCGTGTTGAAATTAAGACGTCCTTTCAGATAAGTGTTAAGTAAATTTTTGTTTTGCTTTGCTTTAATAGTGATTGCCAAATTGTAGTGCCTCCATTATTAGTAGTGGTGTTAAATGGTTTTTTTATTAATTTGAATAATTCTTTTTTATTTATTTGAATAATTCTTGATGATGTTGTGAAGGGTTTTTTTGTGATAAATGGGGCTCCCTGAGATGAGTCCCCGATGTTCGATTGGCCCATTTTATGGGGTCATGCGTGTTTAGTGATTCTTTCGTTTGACAAGTGAAGTGGAGGTTTAGCGAACCGGTTAGTTTTTTTCTACACCAGTGCAAAAAGTGAATATTCCTTGTCGGCACTATATACGATGCAAAAGTACTGTTATTTTTACTCGTGCCAAAAGTACCGTACGATCGCTGTGTAAATGTCGAGCGGCCGACTCTATACATCGTGCAACAAATATGCAACTTTAGTACTAAATTAATATAAGGTGCACAGAAAAAAATGAGTTTAAAAATCTTATAATATTTTAGGAGAAACATATAATTAAAATTGACAATTTTCTGTCTCCCATTTTAATTTGCTGAATTTACTAAACCTATTAGGATGAATTTAAAAATGTCTAAATTGCAAATTCATTAGTTAAATTATCAATTGAAATAGCTGTATCAGCCGATCCTCATTAAAATATTCAACAAATTCTTTAGTTGAAACTCAAAACTTTTACTTTAGATTCATTTACAAGTTTTGATCAGCCAACCACTTTCTTTAGCTGATTCAAGAACAGAAATATCGCTAGTTCACCCATAGTTTTAGTTAAACTATCAATTTTCATTGTTTGTTTCGGCTATTTAAAATAAAATTAAAAACATAAGAATATTTTCTTTAAGAATTCCTTTATTATTAATATTGAATAAATATGTTTTCATTACAATTTAAACTCATCCCTTGAAATATAAAAATATAAATATGCTCTTTAGATTCATTTGCAGTACTACTGCTACCAGTGTTAGAAACATCTTTGGTTTTCACATATTGGTCGAATTGGTAAGAAAATATTGACCATTTTAAGGAAAAAGGCTAGTTTTATTAGGTAAAGTATTCAACCTGAAATTAGGTTATTAGTTTATTATAAAAAAAAAGCTACTATTTTTTTTATAAATATATTACCAGCGCAATTTTTTTTTTGGCGAAATATGGGCCATTCCTTAAAAAGGTATTGTTGTCATAATGATAGACTGTATGGTTACTTCCACTTCTCTAAAACTAAGCTTTCCTTTTTTTAGCCAATATTGGATAGTAATTAGCTCGGTCGCATCAAGTTAAGCTTCTGTAGATTGAATTTAAATATTTAGCGACACTCTATTTAATCCATATCTCGTTACTAATGCTCCTACTTACCTATGCTAATAAATAATTTTTTTTCCAGGTATATTATAACTGTAATTAAATTTCCAATAGTAAACTATAAATGCTTGCAACATTGAAATTGAGAATCAATGATTTTCATATTTAATGAATAGAGAGCACGTTATTTCGATTTTAGTCCAAAATATCAAATGTTATGTATGACTTTAATATTATTTATAAAACGCATCAATTTACGATTTGCTACTTTTTGTACAGTTTTGGGTCATATTTGTATTTATATAAAAAAACAATAAAATAAAAAAGTATAAGATGTAGCAAAACTAAATTCCAATTTTTCAATATGTTTCACCAATTAATTGTAATTGGTTTTTGTAATTATTTCGATAATAAGTGTAATCGTCACTTTAACTAATTCTAACTAATTCTAATGCCATCCGTTTCTGCTTAGATTTCACTTTCTACATTTTGACTACTGGTGGTTTCTGCTCGCATCTCTCCTCCCTTCTCCCTTAGAGTTCATTTTTTTTCTATCATCAAGGACTGCAGATTTTTTTTGTGAACGGTAGTGTTGGTCCATACAGTTTTAGAACCCCCCTTTCCGACTGAGAAGCTTAGCCTTCCAGGCAGTCCGGATCATATGTATATGAAAAAAAAATTTTCATTCTTTACGAATTCAACAAACATCTAAACCGTTACAAACACAAGAAGAAATCATTCAAAAGTTTTTCAATGTTCATCAGTCAACTAAAAAACAAATTTCAAACGAAAACAACACACAACAATTTACAAAATCTGTCAGATGCATACATTGCGGATACAAATCACAAGTAAAGCCGCAATTAGACTATTGCAGAACTCTGCAATATTTCTGCAATAGTCGTGCAATGGTAGTCTGTAAAATATTCATTGCAGAAAAGTTTGGCAATGAACTTATTGCAAAACATTGCAATGAGTAATTGCAATGTTTTAAAATGAGTTCATTGCCAATCTTTTCTGCAATGAATATTTTACACACTACCATTGCAGAAATATTGCAGAGTTCTGCAATAGTCTAATTGCGGCTTAAGTAAAGAGTGTAGATTTTCAAAATCAACATGTCACAGATGTAACTAGGTTGGTCATTTGGCATCTATATGTAAAAAAAGGAAAGAAGTTTTATAAGCAAATTCAAGTATAAATAATGATGATACAATTAATAATGATATTATTCATTCTATTTCTAATGTCAATATTTTTAAAATTAATTCATGTATTAAAAATAATAATAATAATAATAATAGTATATTTGTTGACGTAGAAATAAACAATAAAAATTTCAAATTTGTATTAGGTTCAGGTTGCACGTTAATTACAAATAATTTTTATAAAGAAAATTTAAAAAATTTTAAGTTAAAAGATTCTTTTGTAAAACTAAATGTATTTTCAGGACATCCAATTGAAGTTTTAGGATCAATTTCACCAATTGTTAGTTTTAATGGTAAAAGTTTTCCATTTAACATATCTGTGGTGACGTCAGCAAACAATATACCAATTGCGGGACGTGATTTTATGTAAAAATTTAATTCAATTGTGAGTCAGGTAAATGTGATAAATGAAAAAGGTGCGTTAGGAAATTTATTAGAAAAACATCAAGAATTATTTGGTAAAATTGGAAAATTCAAATACCATCAAATACACTTGGAAATTCAAGGCGATATCAAACCAACATTTTTTAAACCACGTCAGTTAGCTTATGCGTTTAAGGATTCAGTAGAACGGGAATTGAAACACTTGGAGGAACAGGGCATAATCACACCTATTGAAACCAATGCATGGGGTATACCTTTAGTTCCAGTTCCAAAAACAAACGACGGTATACGTTTATGTGCAGACTACAAGGTTTCTATAAATAATCATTTGGTAGATAATAAACATCCTTTACCCAGAGTAGAAGATGTGTTCCATAATTTAGGGGTGGAGAAAAATTTACCAAACTAGATTTAGAAGCTTGGTTATATGCAATTCGAGTTGGATGAGGAATCACGCAAGTTAGTAACTTGGAGTTCACATAGGGGAGTTTTTTTAGTCAATCGATTAACGTTTGGGATTAAACCACTGGAATTTTTCAGAGCGAAATGGAGAAGTTATTGTTCGGCATTCCTGGAGTTGTCAATTTGTTAGACGATATTGTGATCACCGGACGAAACACTGATGAACATTTAAAAAAAATTGGAGCAAGTGTTCCAAAGATTATCGGATGCAGGTCTTAAACTTAAGAAAGAAAAGTGTCAGTTTTTCCAAGATAGGATAAATTATCTGGGACACGTAGTAACCAAAGAATGTCTTTCAAAAACGAATGAAAGAATTAGTTCAATAGTTAATGTGCCGACACCTTCAAATGTTACAGAAACTAGAGCATTTTGTGGTTTAGTGAACTACTACGCCAAATTTTTGTGTAATTTAGCTTCCAAGATGAATCCAATTTATCGATTGTTGCAAAAAGGAGTGGATTTTGAATGGAACAAGGATTGTGAGCGCGCTTTTCAGCAAATCAAAAAGGATATAATTGAAAAGGTGGTGTTAGCTCATTTTAATCCCGATTATCCAATCATTTTAACCACCGACGCATCAAGTCATGGAATTTCTGGAATTTTATCACACAAATTACCAAACGGCGAAGAAAAACCTGTAGCTTTTTGTAGCAGAACACTTACGAAAGCGGAACAAAACTACAGCATCATAGAGAAAGAAGGACTCGCAGTAATTTTTTCGCATTGAAATTTTTTACTTATTTGATAGGATACGAATTTTTGATCAGAACAGATCACAAACCTCTGTTAGGATTATTTAGCGAAAAATGTGGGTTTCCTCAAATGGCCGCTAGCCGAATTCAGAGATGGGCAGTAATCTTATCTGCTTTTAAATATCAGTTGGTATACGTAAAGGGCGTGAACAATGAAGCCGATTCATTATCACGATTGCCGGAAAAAAATAACGAATGCGACGATTTAGAGCATACTTATATAAATTTTATATCAGATATAGGATTTAAAGTTGATTTCAACATGGTTGCATTAGAAACAATAAACGATAAAATTTTATCGAAAGTTTTTACTGCTATTAAAACTGGCAATTTTTCAAATTTAAAAGATGATAACTATATTCCTTTTTTGAGACGAAAACATGAGTTGGGCATTCAATCTGGTATAATCATGTGGGGATATATAGTAGTCATACCAGAAAACCTACGGTCAAAAATGCTAGAGAATTTGCACTCCTCACATTTGGGAATAGTGAAAAGCAAATCGATCGCAGGTTCGTATATATGGTGGCCTGGTATAGACGCAGATTTGGAAAACTTAATTAAAAATTGCACTGCTTGTGTGAATAAGCAAGTCTAGTTCTATCGTGATAGTTGATATTATGATGCAAATTAAATGTATCATTCCAGGCAATAAAAAATTGTACTAAATTTGACATTATTGAAAAAGTTAAAAGCTATAAAAATAATAAAATTTGCTACTCATAAATTATATTAAAAATTAAAATAATTTTAATTCAGTTTTGTCTCCGGTGAGAAGAAGTTAAATATTAGTAAAATATTGTAATAAACTTCGTCCAGAATGGGTTAATTTTATTTACTCATTCATTAATTAAAAGTTAACTCCTTTTTCAATCTTTTACTTGTATTGCAAATTGTATTGCATAAATTAATGTAAATTAAATTTGTTATACAAATGTTTACATTACTGGATTAAAAGGAGTTACCTAATACATTTTGCATAAATTAAATTTGAGTTCGCTAATACAAATGCAAGTATGAATGAAAACAGGTGTGGCCTATTTCAGATGTACGGACTACGTAGTATTGATTTCTAGTGGATTATAGAAGTTTCGATTTATTTATTTTTCGATATAAATAAGCAAACAAAAATATCAGAGAGTCAGTTTTACTTTTGCAATTAAAAGTGTTTATAAATATTCGCAAGTTTAAGGAATAATCGGTGGTATCTGAGCCTGGGTACTAATAGAGAAAGAATCTGAACTTAGTGGAATAGTAAATACAGATTTTACCATTCCGAATATTATTGATTCAAATTGTGGAAAAGCGGTGAAGTTTAGTGTACATAAATTGGAGACCCTGGAATTTATTGTAAGGAAAAACGGAAGCTGCTGTAATTTGATGACAAATAAAGTTTGAGATTCTGTTAACTAAAGATCTGTCTTTTACTGTCGTGTTTGTTCAATAATCTAAAAGAACCAACGAAGAGTCGTTACAGTGGTGTCAGAAGTGGGATTATTGAAACAATGGTCAAAACAGTAAATATTAGTGATCTCAGCCAGACCCAGCTAAAGGACGAGTTGAGGAAAAGGAATGCTCCAATCCACGGAACGAAAGCAGAACTTGCATTCCGGCTGCGTAAAATTTTAGAAGAAGCAGGTGAAAGCACAGAGGTCATAGAAATAGAGCTGGAGGATGCTCCGGTTCAGAATGCCCCCGCAATTGATCCGATGATGGCGTTGATGAAAGAAATGATGGCACAGCAACAACAACAAAAAGTAGAACAACAACAATTTGCTGATATGATTGCCAAACAAGGAAACAACCAACAACAACAACTTGCTGATCTGATGGCCCGACAAGAGAAGCAGGCAGCAGAACAAAAAGTAGAGCAACAACAACAACTTGCTGATATGATGGCTCGACAAGAGAAACAGGCAGCAGAACAAAAAGTAGAGCAGCGACAACAATTTGCTGATATGATGGCAAAGCAAGAAAGTCTACGTGAAGTAATCGAGTCACGTATATCCAGTGCAGAGGGTAAAATCAACAACATGGAAAGGGAGCTGCGGAAAGTTACCGAAGAACATGAAGAGAAATTACGCAATCTTTCGAGTGAATTCCGTCAAGAAATAGCACAATTGAAGTCAGGTAACATGAGCAATCCATCAATTACTTCAGCCCCAGCTAGAGTGAAAACACCCACATTTGATGGATCTACATCGTATCAGGTATTTAAGATGCAATTTGAGATAGCAACAACTGGGGTAGATAACCAGCAGAAAGCAAATGCGCTTATAATGGCATTAAAGGGACCTGCTGCTGAAATTTTGCAGACACTATCAGCGACAGAGCGTGATTACAGCAAGCTGATGGAGGCCTTAGAAGTTAGATATGGGGAAAGTCATATGCAAGCTCTCCATCGCATGCAGCTCAGAACACGAAAACAGGGAGTCAGTGAAACTTTGCAAGAATTAGAGGCTGACATTGTCAGACTGGTTAATCTGTCATACCCGAACTATAACGCTGAACATCGAGATGAGCTGGCAGCTGATACATTCATCAATGCTCTTCGAGATGTGCAAATGAGAAACCAGCTTTATCTAAGCGGAAAGAAGCTACCTGCAGAAGTCTTAGCATTGGCCCTGCAAATGGAAGCTGGAAAAAGAGCGTATGGCTCAGATAGAGTACGTCAGATGGAAGTTGCTGAGGAACCACTGAAAGCAGCGCTTGATGAAGTGATCATGCGTGTCAAAAGTTTGGAAGATAAGCCTGAACGAAATCAACGAAGAAGATCTAGCAGAGTAAGATGCTGGAATTGTGGGCAGTTAGGGCACATCAGACAAGAATGCAAAACACGAGCAGCAGCAAAAGAAGGAGTAGTTCCAGGCCGGTTGATGAACCTTTCAAACAAGCAAGTGGAGGTCCAAAAGGAAGGAGATTGCCGCGTTGAACACCGGAAGAGAAGGATACATTGTAACGCTGAAGATCTTTCAAGAAGACCCTGTGTTGAGGAGCGCAAGTCATATAACAGGACTGAAAGAAAGGAGGCAAATGTCAAAAAGGAAGGAGATTGCCGCGTTGAACACCGGAAGAGAAGGATACATGGTAACGCTGAAGATCTTTCAAGAAGACCCTGTGTTGAGGAGCGCAAGTCATGTAGCAGAACTGAGGGAAATGAGGCAATGAAAGTGAACCAAATCAAGTTCCAAACTCCTGAAGATTGGTGTACCGAGGCAATTAAAAGAGAGCAGCTAGAAGATCCAGCTATGGCTCCAATATTGAAATGCAAAACTGAGGGAAGGCGACCGGAGTGGAAAGAGGTCGCACTTTTAAGTACGGAGGTGAAATGCTACTGGGCGCAATGGGACTCACTATTTATGGACAACGGGATACTTAAAAGAAAATGGGAGTCCACTGATGGAAAGAAAGTGTTAGAACAACTGGTGCTGCCATCAAGTCAAGTAGAAGAGGTACTGGGAAAGCTGCATGGAAGTATTTGTGGAGGACACCTGGGAGTCAATAAAACCCTGGCTAAAGTAAGGGAGAGGTTTTATTGGGTAAGGTATCGAACCGACGTAGAGCAATGGTGTCGGCGATGTGATACTTGTGCGGCGAGCAAAGGACCAAAGACTAGAACTCGAGGAGAGATGCAACAGTACAATGTGGGTGCCCCAATGGAGAGAATTGCTATAGACATCGCGGGGCCATTTCCGGAAACGACAAAAGGTAACAAATACATCATGGTGGTCATTGATTACTTTACAAAATGGCCGGAAGCTTATGCAATACCGAACCAGGAAGCAGTTACGGTCGCGGAAACATTAGTCAATGAATGGGTTTGCAGATATGGAACACCGCTCGAGTTGCATACCGACCAGGGAAGGAATTTCGAATCTCAACTGATGGAAGAGCTGTGCAGAACACTCGGCATTAGAAAAACACGAACTACACCTATGAACCCACAATCGGATGGCATGGTAGAACGATTCAACCGAACCATGGAAGAACATTTGTCAAAGGTAGTAGAAGCCAACCAAAGAAATTGGGACAAGGATCTTCCGTTATTCTTGATGGCCTATCGTAGCGCAGTGCACGATACGACAAATGAAACGCCAGCGAATATCATGTTCGGAAGAGAACTACATCTTCCTAGTGACATCGAGTTTGGCATCCCTGGAGGTCTGGTATCCACGAAAACAGATTATGTGGGACAACTAAGGGAGAAGATGAATAAAATCCATCAGCAGGTTCGAGACCACATTAAGATTGCCAGCGACAAAATGAAAACCAGGTATGACATAAATGCAAATAGTGGCGGTTTTCAAGAAGGAGAATTGGTATGGCTATACAACCCCAGAAGAACTAAGGGAAGATCACCCAAGCTGCAGCCAGATTGGGAAGGCCCATATAAAATAATCAAACGAATTAATGATGTCATCTACCGCATACAAAAGGGACCCCGTACCAAGATGAAAGTGATACATCTGCAAAGGTTGGCACCGTACCAAGGTAACAGCACCAATGCGATCTCTGATATTGTTCGGGACGAACAAAACTAAATGGAGGGCAATGTAATAAACTTCGTCCAGAATGGGTTAATTTTATTTACTCATTCATTAATTAAAAGTTAACTCCTTTTTCAATCTTTTACTTGTATTGCAAATTGTATTGCATAAATTAATGTAAATTAAATTTGTTATACAAATGTTTACATTACTGGATTAAAAGGAGTTACCTAATACATTTTGCATAAATTAAATTTGAGTTCGCTAATACAAATGCAAGTATGAATGAAAACAGGTGTGGCCTATTTCAGATGTACGGACTACGTAGTATTGATTTCTAGTGGATTATAGAAGTTTCGATTTATTTATTTTTCGATATAAATAAGCAAACAAAAATATCAGAGAGTCAGTTTTACTTTTGCAATTAAAAGTGTTTATAAATATTCGCAAGTTTAAGGAATAATCGGTGGTATCTGAGCCTGGGTACTAATAGAGAAAGAATCTGAACTTAGTGGAATAGTAAATACAGATTTTACCATTCCGAATATTATTGATTCAAATTGTGGAAAAGCGGTGAAGTTTAGTGTACATAAATTGGAGACCCTGGAATTTATTGTAAGGAAAAACGGAAGCTGCTGTAATTTGATGACAAATAAAGTTTGAGATTCTGTTAACTAAAGATCTGTCTTTTACTGTCGTGTTTGTTCAATAATCTAAAAGAACCAACGAAGAGTCGTTACAATATAGTTAAATATTATTAAAAGTTTTTTCAAGTTTTTGAGGTTATATATATATGCCTATAGCAACACGAATTTTATTAAATCTTTTGGAGAAATTCGTTTGGTAATTAATTGCAATATATATGTATATTTAAACCAAAAATATTAAATTAAATTAAAATTTATTGTAACAATAAAAGTAAAATTATATTGAATAATTTATAGTCTGGAAATTTCAAGTTTTGAACCGGAAAACAAGCTGTGTGATTATCTATTGTATTTAAGCAGCAAATATTGCATTTAAAGTAAGATTAAATTATAAGTAACTGTATGTATATGAATTCTGATTGTTATAATTATATTTAAACAGGAGAATAAAATTAATTGGGAAATTAATAAACAATCTCGAAATATATTTTGGTTCCCTACGCCATGCAGAGTCCGAAAAATAACAGCTTGTTTTTCAGTTAGACCCGATCCAGTCAAATCTAGACTGATTTCTTGGGAAAATTCAAATAAGATATGGAGTCGTATTCATTTGGATTTCGCGGGACCGATTGGTAATGATTATTTTTTCATTATAACTGATTCCTTTTCAAAGTGGGTAGAAATTTTTATCACTAAAGGAATAACAGCAGAATATACGGTTTCAAAACTCAGGGAAGTTCTGGCACGTTTTGGAATCCCCGACACAATTGTTACAGATTGCGGAACACAGTTTAGTTCGAAACATTTTCAAAAATTCTGCGAGATGAACGGAATTCGGTCCGTATTAATACCTCTGGGACATCCAGCATCAAATGGTGCTGCAAAGAATGCAGTAAAATGTTTTAAGAAGGGGCTGTACACAGCTGTGTTTAATGTCAAAAACAATAAGTCGAAGACAGTAGAAACACTCGATGTAATTGTAAATCGATATGTTTTCGATTATCGCTTGGCGACACACTGTTCAGCTGGCGAATCTCCAGCATGCATTATGTTTGGGAGAAAAATTAGAAGTAGATTCGATTTAATAAAACCGTCTAGTAACATCGAGAACATCGATAGTCAAATAAACGCGGCAGTCGCATACAATATTAACAAAAGTTTGTAAAAAGAAGTTAAAAATTATAAGGGGAAGAGGACGACTCATTTCAACGTAAACGATGACGTAATGATTCGTGATTATAACGCCAATAAGAACAAGAAAAGCTGCGCACAAGAAAATGTAAGCACACATATTTATGTCAAATGGAGAATGGTAGGAAAATCGTTCGTCATATCAATCAGATTATAAACGGTACAAAACCTAAAAATAACAGCACTGCAAGTAATGTTGGAATGTATGAAAAAGCATTAAGTTATAATTGCATTAAATTGAAACGTTCTACAGATGTTAGTAATAATGATAATTCCGATCAGGAGCATCCGTGTCATAATTCATTGTCAGAATTATCAGAATCACTAGAACCAATTCAGGCTAGACCAAAAAGATTGATCAAACCACCTGTTAAGTTAGACTTGTAATTTTAAATAAATAACATAAGGGGGAGTTGTGATGTATGTAACAATTGAAAAATATAACATGGTCAACCCTAATACAAATAAATATATATGGCAACATTGTTTTTCGTGTAAAATAAGATGTCCGCTAATAAAATTAGTCTATTCAGAAGCTAACATGTTTTTATTCACTGAAACTAATATCTAATAGAATATATTATTATAAATTATATAATAATACACTACAGATAGCGATGGTAGAACCAGTTATATACGGCATTGTTGTTCCATGTTATTGATGATCCGGTTACATATTATGGATACATCTCCTGTCAGAGATACGATAACGATTTGGATACACTGGGACCTATGTTGAAGATTTGGGTTTCTTTACGACATACAAACACGAAGGTCGTTTCAACGTTGAAGTCCACCATCAACAATCATAAGCAAAGTAATTTTATTATTGAAATTTTATTTATTATTATTAAATTTTTTTGAATTTACTTGTTGAATTAATATAAGACCATGATGGTCCATTAAGTCTTTTTTTTTATTGGAGATTTCTTTTCTGGCGAGGGCTATATTGGTGTTGCTTAAACAACCTTTTTTTGAATATCTCGGATCATATCTGTATCTGAAGATACAGATATAATAGTACTGTTATATTTTCTAATCTTATATATCTTTTCTGTTTTTTTTTATTTCGAGAAGATATACATTTTAAATGGTCAAACGAAAACATTTTGTTTTTGTTGAGTGAGATCAAGGAAAATTTTCATACCCTTGAAAATAACGTTAAAAAAAAGGTTTACCTTAAAATTAGCGATTCGTTTAGAACTAAAGGGGTAAACGTTACATGGGAGCAAATTGAATCCAAAATGGAAAGCAATGATAAAGCAATACAAAGAAATCAAAGACAACAATAACACCACAGGAAGGAACAGGCAAGTTTTGGCAATACTTTTGTTATGAAATGAAATCATAGACTAGTGCTTCCTCCCAGAATGTATTATATTAATAATCTATATAAATAAAATGTAATAGATTAGACTAAACCGGTTCTCGAATTAAGGTATAAAACAACGTAATTATTATATAAAAATTCTCTTTAGATTATTGAAGTTAAAGGAGTTAGATCGTTTATAAAATTGTAGCATTCAATAAATTGTTTGTAAATAAAATCATATTATTAATTAAAATAAAACTATTAATTTGTTGAAAGTTTAGTTGTGTTTCCTAAAAGTGATTGAAGTTATTGCGAATCCTCCTTTTGCACAACACTTTGAATAAATTGATGAACTTTTAAGAAGTAATCCCATAGTACAACCGTTATCCACTTTAAGCAATACGAATATTGGTCTTCAAATCGCAGATAATTCACAAATAACCACGCTTGGTTATGAAAGTACGCCTTTATTTTAATTAAAAAAAAGGAAAAATGTGAAAAGGCCAGTGGAAGATTTCAGAAGTAAAAAACTGAAACTTTTGGAGGAGGACAATATATAATTTGATTATATATAATTATAATTTGGTCGAATATATAATTTGTTCAAATTTGGAATACAATTTGATACAATTCTCTTTAGTTTATTTATTATTTTATTTAATTTGTATATACATATGGAATTTATATAAAAATTTGAATTTGTCTCATAATAGAGGGTTTGTTAACTGACTGCGTTGTCTTTGTGGAGGTGTTGCCCCGTCACCCGTAAAACTCTCCTCATCAAAGATTTCGTCTTCGATGCCGTTTGAACCATCAATATCATCTGTAGATTCAAACCTGTCGTTACTACCAATGCAAAAATTATGCAGAATGCAACACACTCCTATATACATTGGTATAAGCTGAGTTTTCTTACTTTTTATAAATTTTAAGCGGCCAAAACGACCCTTTAGCATCCCAAATCCCGTTCGATCTCAACGCGACATTCAATACCCTGGCATCATCTGTTCAATACCCTGGCCTCATGCAACGACCCTACTTTCCCCACAAAAAAGCTAGTAAATTTTAGAGTTTGGTCGCATATAGCTTTAAGCTTTATAGAGTGGAACGCTTTGCGATTTATATAGGCATTTGCATGCTTATAAGGTGCGATTATTGAGATCTCAGTCCCCAAAAGAATTTGATCACCCTTTTTTCAGCATTTGTAGGCCATTTAACAATGCACCTTTCGAAATTCATCTTTAGAATTTTTTTCGAAATTTCATTAACTACATTCCATGCAGTTGCACAGCCGAATCGATTACCGATAGTTCTATAAAATAAGCATAATGTAGCAAGTTATTTGCACAGTATTTACCCAGAACCACAGATTGGTTATTATCTATAGCAGTACCTAAATGTTTCCCGGTTTCCAAAGAACGATAACGTAATCATCATTTGTTTCTCGATGGATAGTTTGGATCAACCCATATGTAAACTGGTGTTCATGTCATGGATTATTTTGCAAAGTTTATCGAAACTTTCGATATCCATTCTGAAATGCGATTTAAATTGATTGTTGTGGTATCTTGGCAAAACTTCTTCTGCGAAATTCATTAGTTGATTGTTTGAATCACAATCACTTTCCTCGTCACTGGAATCGCCAAACAATTCCAAACAGAGAGAAAACATTTTATATCTGACAGTTAATTATCGGAGAAAAAAAATATCCGATATATCTGATACTGATTTGATTTTATCGCTCCGATCTCTCCGATATAGAAAAAAAACACACCCAATTTAATGTATTTGTTTTCATTGCAATTATTTGCGTGTTAATTTTGGATCAACTATAGCCATACTATCATCTATCATGATCGTATAGGTTATAGCTGATCAACAATATGTAGGTTTATTTATTTTCGCAAAAGTTTAATAAAAAACATTTATGGGGAATATGAAGTGATTAGAAATCTGCTAGCGAGAAAAACAGGAGACGTGTGGAAGGTGGTGCTATGGTGATACCGAGAAAACAAAACGAAGGTGGAATTTCCGTTACAGGATTAGTCAATTCGACAAGCAGGTAGTAAGAAGTAGTACCTTCATTTGGATTGATTAACAGAAAATTCCACCTTGTACAAGCGCTTGTTATTCTATTTTTCTTTTAATTGGTCACATCTATGTTCAGAATACTCGGATCAGACAGATCGAGTGCCGATCGATTTCGAAAAAATCTGTTATTAATGAAGGTCTTCTTATGCCACTAACTTACAGTGTAAGAAAAGGACCGGTAAACAAAATAGCGACATTCCGGGGAAGAATCCGAATAAAATCCATATTCATTCCGCAAATGAAAACTACATTTATAAGAGGGTATATGTCCTGTGGTTAAGAAATATGGACGGTTTGTTGCGTTTTAATGCAAATTAACTTATATCTATATTTTTGATCGAACTATTACTATTCTTAACTTACAAAAAAAAATTCACGTACATAATGCTTAATTTTATTTCTTGAAGTAGCAGTAGTTGTGGTATAACGGTTGTAGAAACAGAAGTAGCTGATTGTAATATTACATTATTTGATTTATGTATTTCGGCTTCTTGGTTTACTCCAGTTGTGACAAATGTCCCGATCTCCATATAATTAGTTATTGAAGGAACTAGTGCAGATTTTGATACAAAGGTTGACTACAATCAAGGTTGACTTGTTTTTACTACAGCTGGATTATTGGTGAATGGTAGAGTAGAAAGCGTTTGTTGATGTATTTGCATATTAAACTTATCGGAGATGAAATTTTTATGGCCACAATGGATGTAAACGGTGTTGTTGGTTGAGACAGTAAGGATTGTTGAACAGATGTATTTGGTGTTTTTGAAACATCAACATTCTTATTATTTAAATATGGCACTGCTGATACAGTCACTGTGGCTGTAGTTTTTGAAATAGTATTAGTTGTTGTACTGGACTTTATGTTATTCCATGCGGGTGGTTTATTCCGACGATCACTTTTATCATCATTTATTTCGTTAGTACTTATAACAAGCTTATGTACAATATCTTCGGTTTTACTAATATTGACAAACACTACAGAAGTAACTGTTATAGTGTTGGTTATTATGGATAAATTTGAAACATTTTTGATTTGTATTTTGGACTAAGATTACTATCATTACGAGTATTATCAGAATATACTCTATTATTATTAACAACATTATACCACTTAAGTTACTGTTACTATTATTATTTAGATTATTAGTTTTTTTTTCGTTTGACACACTTGCTACAGCTGGTACTTTTACATTCATGTTTGTAACTAACGACGAAGGAACCTGAATATCTTTATTTAGGTTATTGTTTATATTTACGGACACAGTTTAATCCGTAGTGTATTTATAACATTATTAATTTGAAATTTTTTCTTTTCCATTAACAGTACCAGATGAAACTGTCTGACTAATAATTTGTGTGTGTTGACGGTTGGCTGTTTGTTGACCATCAATGTGTGGATGTTGTTATATATGATTACATTTGACGTTGGTACATATTCAGTTTGGTTTTGCGATTTCATTGAAGTAAAAATAGCAACATTTGAATTCATTATATGATGATCTTGTTGTAGAATTGGAGCTTGTGGTCGATGCAAAGGTGTTTGTGGAGTTAATTCGTTGGTTAGAATTTGTTGAAAAAATATCAAGTTTTGGTTAGAATTTTCAACAATTTCATGTGGAATATAATCTTCTTCAGGTGGAAGTGCAATTACCATTTGATGATGTTCTATAGATAATCTATTCCCATATGAGATTGTCACATAGGCCGCATTATAACAGCAATTACTTGCTGTCCATCTTGAGCATTTCTCACTCTTATCATCCATTCCTTATTGCTACAACAGATGTGAGTCAACTACCAACTACCCGATGGGTGTGAAGCAGCACTAATTCTAATATTAAAACTAATATTTATTACTATTTTTGTGGTTTCTTTTTTTTTCTTTTGAATATTATTGTTTTTTTTTTTTTTAATTTAATTTATTATTATATAAGTTTTCTTTTATCTTTTAAAACAATTATTTTTTCTTTTTCTTTTTTTTTTATTATTTTAATGTATTCTTTTTTTCTTTTAACTATTTTTTTTTTTCTTTTCTTTATTCTATTATTATTTTTTTTACAATTATTTTTTTTTAATTAAAACTAAAAATATGAATTTAAAGTGATTCTTTGTGATTTGATTCTTGAACATTTCAAAAACACTACAAGGACAGTATATATGAATTTAAAGGTTATAACAGTAATTGAAAGTTTTTTGTTCTTTTTTTTTTAAATATACTTGTAAGAAATATAAGAAATAGAAAAAAATGAATACATAAATACATCCCACCGTACATCCCTCTTAACCACAAGTCTAAAGTATCTTTACTGGGAAGGAATGTTTACTGTTTCGCGGAACAGAATAACAAACTTTAGCGTCCTCAATCTGATCCCAAGCAGACACGTTTTATGTGCTTCTTCGGTTAGCAATTTGAAATATCCCTAAAGCTCGAACCCAAACCCAGAGATTAAGAGTGTCATGCTCTTAAAGAGAATTTAAGTGAAAAGAAGGAAAAAAATTGACATTTGTTCCTGACACAAGAGAAAATTTTGTTTAAAGAATAAGTTTAAACTGTGGAAATATTGCATTGGACCCAATAAAACAATTAACTGGTTGAGGGAGGTTACTAACGATTCCAGAGCCCAGACCTGAACTAAGTTCGTCTACCTTTAGTTTGATACGTCGCTTGTCGTGTTGTTTCGACGTCCTCCAATACGTAAGCTAAATTACCCACCGATCTAATTGCTTTGTCCTTGACAAACTTTGGAGCCAGTTTTGCATGTATTTGTTTACAAGCCTCACTTCAAGGAAGTTGCAGCAGTAAACGATCTTTCTGGAGTGAAATCAATTTTGCGTGCTCGTAAATTTGGTAATTAAATCACCAATTTGAGAACGAATCAACCCCAAATGGTCAGATCGTTCTAAGATTTCTCCCGAGTCTTCCAACATATTCAACCGTTTTATCGTTTCATAGTCAGATCCATGAGTAATCATTGGAAGTCCAAAGATGGCAAAGTAAGGCGAACAACATATGGTTTGATGCAGCGATCCTCGTAATGCACAGGCAATCTCGCTTAAGTGTTGATCCCAACAAGTACGTTTATCCTCAAGCTAAGCACGGATGCCGTCGAGGACATTACGGTTCTCTTGCTCAGACGCAGAGCTTATCAGCCATTTTTAATTATATTAATAGTTTCCATCCCTCCATCAAATTTACATCAGAAACTCAACAAAACCATACATTTTTTAGATATAAAGATAATAAGGAAACTTGACAATAGTTTAACATTCGGATTTTTTAGAAAACCTACAAACACCAATAGATATATCACAAAAGACTCATTTCACAATAATAGTCATAAAAAAGCAGCTTTTCACTCCATGGCCATTATAACATTCCAATGGAGAAAGCGGAATTTGAAACAGAGTACAAATTCATCCAAAACTCTGCCATAGCAAATGGATACTCGGTGGACTTTGCAGATCAGATTTTAAAAAAACATAAAAAAATACATCGAAAAACCCAACTAACTAAACTTAGTAGAGATTGTGAAACTTCAACAAAAAGAATAAGTCTACCTTTTATCCCAGCATCACCAATAAAATACATAAGACTTTAAAAAAGCATCAAATAGAGCTAGTCACAGGCCTATTAGTACTTTAATAAAAGAGCTAAACAACTATTAAGATAAGGAATCATCAGATACCAGATCCGGCATATACCAAATAAAGTGCGAAGATTGCAATGACACTTACATCAGTCAGACTTCCAAAGAAATCGCAACAAGATTGAAGGAGCACCATAAAGGGAATTCTAGCACATCGAGCTTCGCTCAACACATGACATACCACCAACACAAAATAGAAAAAACCAATTCAAAAATCATCGAATCTGTACATCAAAAATGGCAACTGAACGCATATGAGTCATATTATATGACAAACACACAAAATTTAATGAACGCAGAAGATCCTCCAATAATATGACCCCTATTTAATATCCTTAATATTAATTAGATAATCCCTTTTTTTTTCTTTTAATTTTTTCTTTTTTTTTTAAGCGTCACAATTCAACCTTAATGTTTATTGTTTTGTTATATTATTTTATTATGCTTTTACTTTCTATTCATTAATCTTTTCTTTCTTTCACTTTTTATTTTGTTTCTTTTTAACGTCACAATTCAATCTTAATGTTTTATTGTTTTATTATATTATTTTATTGTATTTTACCTTCATATTAATTAATTTAAAATAGTTTTATTAGCTTTATATCTTAATTTTTGTTTATATAAATAGCACATTGTAACTACCTCAAATTCAGTTGTTGTGTCGATGGTGGATGGATTCCGTGTCGATGGACGTTTGAAGTCCGAAACTAGTTGGTTTTGAAAACTAAAAATTAAATTTATAAAACAATTCTGTGAAGTTTTTTTTATATAGTTTATAAGTGAGTAAAATTTTGGTGTGACAGCTCTACCCATTCGAATATATAATGTCTTACTCACGTCACTCCGACAATACTATTGAGAAAATATAAGCAGATCACAAAACAAAAACTAAATATGTATCACTTTGACATTTCGTTACATTAAAGCACTTTTAATTGGCTGCAGTCAGTAGTTTATTCGGTGGTGCTTTCTTTTATACCACAATTTTTTAATCTAAAAATTGGCAATCAAAATGTATAACAGACGGGTTTGGAATTTTCAATGATATAAATAAGAATGTGTTTCTAGAAGCCTGGTTGAGTTTATATTTTGTTTTTGGTGAGTGAAGTTAATCTGACAATTTATAGTTATTGTTGAAAGCAAATTGTTCTAATGTATAGTTAAGCCAAATTGGCATGTTTAAGATAGTGATATTGATGGATGAGAATTGTTTAAATTGTCAGTTTAAATAATTCTATGCAATTTTATGTGCAGGTGTCATAGATAGTATGAATATTGAATGTAAATTTGATATTCATTAATCGTCTTCACTAATGTGTGGTGACTTTTTATTTAATCGTTTGCGTTAAATGTGAAAATCTCCTTTAAATTCGTTTCAAACATTTAGCATTGGATTAATAAAATTTTAGGTACAATTTTTGCTATTTCATTTTTATAAAATTAATTTGCATCTGGTAATCTAAAAAAATAAAAATAAAAAGATGTTAACGTCTAGGAAAAATTTTGACAGAAAAAAAGAGTCTAGACCCCGTTTCGAATTTAATATTACGTTAACACACATTTTTGTGATCAAGCAAAATTTAAAACAGAAGTAAATTTTTTCTTTGTGATGAGCAGTCACAATTTATTCTTGTGTAATTGAATAAAAAATCACATGTTCATTTTTATACATAAATATTTGTTTGAAAAATTGTTGTGCTCACGAATTCTGCCAGGTGACATTTGTGGAATTGAAGTGGGTTGTCGGGAAGTCGGGACTTGACAGGTCAGACAGTTTACCCGACTGCGTTACCAGCAAAGGCCGGCATCCTGATAACTCACCCCATATTCCTCATTCTCCAAATATAATATTACCTGCTTCGCGTTACATAAGTTTTGTTCAACATAATCTAAAATAATCAGTTGAAAATGTGATGAATCTTTTATTGTCCAGCGTGTAATTTTCCTAAACTCATTTCACTGTGCTTATGTTTTGTTTACCTTTTAATTAGTGATGGGCAAAACTGTTATTTTTAAATAACCTAAACAACTGTTGTTGCTATTTAAAAACAACTGTTTTAAATAACAGGTTAGAAATAACAGTTGTTATTTTTTTTCATTTCTGTTTCAACCACGTTCGTATATTGTATATTTTATATTTTTTACTTTTATTTTTTTTTCGTTCAATCTAAAAAGGAATAAAATAAAATCTAATTTTTTTAACAATCCGTTTACCGTACTGTAATGTACATACATGCATATTTTTGTTTGTTTTATTCTGGTTAGTTTTCGGCCATTGAATTGTTTGATTAGAAAAGAAAAATTTTAGATAATGATCTCTATTTTGGTAAATAATTTTTTTAAAATAATTTAATAGTGAATAATTTTTAATTTGTTATGCATGAAATAAATAAAATTATTTATTGTTATTTATTTAAAATAATTTATTGAACGAATTTAGTTAAAATTAAAATAAATAAATAAATATAAATTAACTAATTTTTTTTTCGATTTTAATTTATATTAATTAATTAATTTTAAATAAATTTTATTTCTACATATTCCGACTGATAAGGGCAAATCTACGTTTTTCTTTTTTTTATTAAAACAGTAAAAAACATAAGTCGTGTTCGATTTGCCTGAAGTAACTGTATTATCTGAAAAAAATGTATCGAATTGTTGTTGTTATTTTTCGTAAACTAAGCTATTTTATATTCAAATCGATTATCACATTCATATCACCTCACATATTTTCATACAAATTTTAACAAAATTAAACTAAAAGAAAAGAAAAACAAAAATATTATAAAAAAAATCTCTAAGTATATATGTATATTTTTTTTAAAATAACTATCTGCCAACAAAATCTTACTTTCTACTAATCTTAAACTGTTTAAATAACAACTTAGTAGAAGCATTATTTTCTTGCCTACAACTGTTGTTATTTATTTTGTACTGTTGTTTTACAATAAACACAGCAGTCAAAAGTCAAAGACTGCTTTTTAAAACGACAGCGGTTAGGCAACATGTTTAAAAATAACAACTGTTATCGACTGTTATTGTCTACAACTGTTATTGTAAAACAGTTCTTGTATCTGTTATTTTTGTTTATGCGCAACAGTTCGTTACGCTTTTTTCAAATAACAGTTGTTTAATAACAGGTTTGCAAATAACAACCCAACACTACTTTTAATGTATATAACCTAATATACATTACTATTTCAATTCTTTTTTTCAAGCGAAAATAAAGAAATAATAAAATGATGACGTACCTTGCATTTTATGAAGAAAAAAATCTATCATATTAAACGTAAGCATGTAACTTTCCTTTGTAAAGTTTTTTTTCCTGTTAATAATTTAAATGAGAAAGAAAGTGCAACTCATACTCTCTTGCCAATGTTTTTTTCTGGCTTTAATACTTCAGCAAAAAACTTGTACGTTTCGAAAAAAAAACGAATAAAAGAGACATAATGACAATGAATCAACTTTTGTCCTTTTTTAGTCATAAAATAGGATAATATTTATGGTAGCACATTGCTCAATTTGGGATTCAGTTGGTTTTTAATATCAAATGATATTAAATCAAAAAAAAAAGAAATTCGATTCGGCAATTTCCTATGCACTTTTGCAAGAAAAAATATTTAATTACATTAAAGAAACGCAGTGCGCAATTATTTTTTTACTAAGTTTTCATTTTGGATTAAATTAGTTAGTGTTTAATGATTTTATTAAGTGAGTTTTTGGTGAAAAATTATGAAAAATTGAGTATCACGCTCGAAAAAAAATGAACAATGTTAATAGCGGTACGCGTTTACATATTGGAAAATTGAACATAGTTTTTGTAAAATCCGCGTCTTGATAATAAATCGTACAATTCGCATACCAATTGTGATCCTTACTTGATGTAAATATTGAATAGCAAAATTTGTATTTGAAATTGAACATAGTTGTTCATTATAATTTATGCTAAACTAATTAAACCATGTACTGTTTTTCATATTTTTTGCAAACAATAAATAGTTAAAATTCCTGTTCGATTGTGACGTGGCATTTTTGATAGAGAAAGGAAAAACTCATTCCTTAGGTGATAAACTTAGATTCTTAGTGTAAATAAAAAGATACTGGAAAGTTAATATCAAAAATGCTGGGTTACAAGACCATATCTATAACGAATTATACTAGTTATGTTCTTGTTTAAACTAAATAAAATAATATAAGAATAATTCATAAACTGTGAATAGATGACGTTGTATGTCATATAAAGATAGCATTTGAAAATTTGTTCGTGAAATAAACAGATTAATTGGAAGAAAATATCTTTTGTTGCTTTTTTATTGATTGTGTATGAGGCGTTTAATCATAGGATGGAATAGCCACTGGATGTTGAAGTTAGAAATAAAGTTTCCGGGGTGGAGAAAGTAGAATAGATCGCCGACGACAGTGACTACAAATTGTTTCCTGCAAGTTCCAGAAAATTAAATTGATTAAAGAGATTAGTGGTTTGTGTATAACCAACAGCACCACGGTGGTAGACCGTTTGATATGTATATCGCGAAGCGTTCTGGGTTCATCTGGGAGATCTGTTTAGTGGAGAATATTGTAAAGGACTTACTGGAGTTGCCTGACATCGATCAACGTCTTCTGGGCAAGTTATTAATTTGTTTTTGTTTACATAAATATATTTATATTTTTTTAGGTTATAAAAGAAAAATTTCTTGGTAGAAAGAACCTCTTCAGTGATGATTATCAAATGTGGTGGTCTTATACAACATAATTTAACATTTCTCGTTGAAGTAGTGTGGTTAAAATTTTCTCGTTTATAAATTTAATGTTTTTCATTCAAATAAATTCTTAAATTTAATAATTCTTAAATAAATTTAATATAATAAATATATTTAGAATTTTTTTAATTTACATTGATAAGTGTAAAAATTAAAATAGGTATAAATAATAATTAGAAAAACTTTGAATTAAACGAAAAATATATGAAGCCTTTAGCCATATTTCCCATTATTTTTAATACAAAAAATTTAAGTTTTATTTTAAAATGTGTTTATAAAACAATTTTTTTGATTTTTTAGAGATGTTAACAGACGTAGATAATATTTTGTTAGATGTATTATTACAATTTGGGATCGAAGAAGAAGAAAAGTAAGTCAACCTTAATGATTTAGAAATATTATTTAGATGTATATAATTTGAATATTTATATAGATTAACTCGAAGAGAGCGCCTGCAGTATCTAAGAGATAGTTCAAATCCATTTGAGGTAGAAGAAAATATTTTTCGTCAATTTTTCCGGCTTTCTAAAAGCTTAACGATATCATTAATACCGGAATTGGAAATATTTGATGAGGAATCATCAAGTTTTCCATCTGTTTTTTGGGAATGTTTCATTAAAAGTGCTTTAGAAGAACAGTTTTACAATTTAAATCTTATTATATATTTAAAGTTTTTAGCAACGCTTCATTTTCTGGGGCACGGTTCATACCAGAGGTTTGTAATGTACGATAATTCATTAAAGAAAAACAAATTTATTTTATTCATCAATAGCAATGGATATTTTAAAACAACAATTTTATCCCTACAGACCGTTAATTTAAATATAAACAGAAAACAAAAGCAAAAAAATTAACGAAAAACGTGATGAAGAATAAACGAAACAAATTATTTGTGAGACACCCTCTGCTTGTCCGAAGAAAACAAAGAAAACACATAAAAAAATTTGAGTTGGGTTGAGTCTAAACTATTAAAATTCATTCGATGTTTAGTATTACAAAGAATAAGTTTTTTCTTTCTTTTTACTTTACCACAATTTTAAATTGTGTGAAGTAATGCAATCTATCGTGAAAAAAAAAATCTTACATACCCCAAATTTTATTTTTTATTTTGTTTTGGACCATCCTCTATCTAAATAGCCAAAAAAAATTTGGGGTAGGTCTGTGTGTGCGTGGGTGGGTGGTGGGTGAGTTTTCTGCATAGGATCTTGATGAAACTTTGGCAAATGATAGAAGTTCACTTGAAAATGGAAGATCTGGATTCATTTCAAATTTGGACAAAATGGCGGGGGGTCTCCCGAACACCTCTAAGTTTAAATCTTGAATAACTTCTGATTCCGAACTATGATCTTATTGAAACTTAGTATATAATGTTTTAGTACAGTTTCCAATATTCCTGCATACCAACTTCCGGTTTGTCACTTCCGGTTAAAAAGTTTTTTTTTCGGGTGTTTATCCCTACTGTAGCCTACAATTACCGATCGATTTTCATGAAACGTTGGTAAAAGCTTTCAAATAACATGAAAAAGATTTTAACAGCTTTTGGAGTACATTGGATAAAGGGTTTGGGGGTCCACCATGCAACAGGTGGTTTTTTCCACAATGTTTTTCAGTTTGTTGGCAGCATAAAACGTTCATTCGTGAATGAATTTTGATGACACTTTGGAAAAAGATGGAAACATGTATGACAAGTAACTGATTAGTTTTTGAGCGATAGTGAACTAAATGGTGTGGGGTTCCAGGAGCACCTGTTTTTTTTAAAGCTTAATAACATCTGTACCGGAAAATTGAATTGGATGAAACTTGGTACATAAGCATTTAGTATGGTTTACAACAGTTCTGCATCCCAACTTCCGGCTTTTTACTTCCGGTAAAAGAAATTTGTTTTTAGTTGTTGGAAGTTTTTTCAGTGTCTTTAGGCACACTACAGCCTACAATAATGAAGTGATTATGATGAAACTTATGAAAACGGTTCCAATTAGTGTGAGAAGATAATTATCATCTTTTGGGACACATTGATCAAAGTGGCGGGGGGTCTACCATACAAATGCTGACTTTTCACACTTTGTTTTTTAAGTTTGTTGGGAGCATACAGACTTCATTCATTAATTTATTTTAATGACACTTTGAAAAAAGATGGAGACTTAAGTAACAAAGAACTGATTAGTTTTTGGATAATATTGGAATAAGTGGTTGGGGTCCTCCCGAACACCAGTTTAATGTGTCATACTTTTTTCAATGTTTGTTGGGAGCACACAGCATTCGTTCGTGAACGAATTTTGATGACACTTTGGAGAAAGATGCAAATATGTATGACAAAGAACTGATTAGTTTTTGAGCGATAGTGAACAAAGTGGTAGGGGTCCTCCGAGCACCTGTTTTTTTGAAAGCTCAATAACTTCTGAACCTGATAATCGAATTGGATGAAACTTGGTACATGAGCATTAAGTAGGGTTCAAAATAGTTCTGAATCCCAACTTCCGGTTTTTCACTTCCGGCAAAAATTTTTTTTTTGTAAATTTTCAATTTTTTTTCAGTGTGTTTATGCACACTACAGCCTACAATTAAGTGATTATGATGCAACTTATGGAAAAGGGTCCAATTAGTGTGAGAAGATAATTATCATCTTTTGGGACACATTGATCAAAGTGGCGGGGGGTCTACCATACAACTGCTGACTTTTCACACTTTGTTTTTAAAGTTTGTTGGGAGCATACAGACTTCATTCATTAATCAATTTTAATGACACTTTGAAAAAAGATGGTGACTTAAATGACAAAGAACTGATTAGTTTTTCGACAATACATATTAGCATATGTAGTACGGGGCCTCCCGAACACCTATTTACTGTGTCATCATTTTTTCAATAATTGTTGGGAGCACACAGCATTCGTTCGTGAACGAATTTTAATGACACTTTAGAAAAAGATGCAAACATGTATGGCAAGGAACTGATTAGTTTTTGGGCGATAGTGAACAAAGTGGTGGGGGGTTGTAGCACAAGTTTTTGGCTCACAGTTATTTTTCATTATTTTTGGTCAATATAATTAACACTGTTTGCCGTTGGCACTTGGCGTAAGTTTTCAAATAACATAATGTCAATCTCTTGTTACTTTACGCAAATAACTTATTTAATAAGTTTAATAAAAAATTAAAGAAAACAAAGCTTTTTTTAATTTTAATGTTACTCTATATATATTTCAGCTTGTTAGGCCATCTTCTGGAGTAATGATTACTCCAGAAGATGGCCTAACAAGCTGAAATATATATAGAGTAACAGTAAAATTAAAAAAAGTTTTGTTTTCTTTAATTTTTTATTAAACTTATTAAATAAGTTATTTGCGTAAAGTAACAAGAGATTGACATTATGTTATTTTTGGTCAAGTTACAAAAGAGATTTTATTTAATTATTTGACGACATGTTTCAGCTTTTAACAAAAGCTATCCCCAGACGAGGATAGCTTTTAAAAAAAAAACTGAAACATATAAAATATCGTCTTTTAAAGACGATATTTTATATGTTTCAGTTTAGTTTATAATTAATTGAAAAAATTTGTTTAATTGAAAATTAAAATTAAAAATAATAAGATTAGTGATAATTAGTCAGTGAGGTTGTTTATTTGGACAATACATTTTTTTGAATATTTTTTGTTCTGACCTGAGGATAGCTTTTGTTAAAAGCTGAAACATGTCGTCAAATAATTAAATAAAATGTTTTTGAAAAATTGAACAAAAAACTTAATTTATATACATTTTTGGACTAAAACGATGAAAACAAACAAATAAATATTAAATCGTCCAACAAAATAAAAAATATTACAAAAGAGAATTACAACGAAAAGAAATAGTTAATACAAGAACGAATGACGAATTGAAATATTGAATGCTCCTTAAAAGTGGTCTACGTGATTAAATAATAGAAGTTTTCCTCTCTATTTTTTTTCTCCCTTTAAAGAAATAAAAATACAAATCGATCGAGTTTTTGTGAGTTGTAGCGTGGCTTTTAAGTAGACAAGTTGATTTGTGTGAGCTCGTCCAGTAAATTAATTTATATATTGCATGGTGATAGCTAGTCATTTTTTTGAATTAATTTGCTAAATAAATCTAGAAAACTCAGTGAAATTGTTTAGAATTTGTTTGGAATTTATTAAAATGAATTTACAAATTCGCTTCTAAAATTTGATTGAAGCAAGCAAAAGGAAAATGTGCTTAGAGAGAGAAAAAAACAAGCAACTCTGTGATTTTATTCCAAGTTATCATGACTACCCATGGTTAGGGGTTATGCTGGATTTTTGTTCAATTGGAGAGCTATTAGGATAGAGCAAAAGCAATTTTAGAACCAAGCAGGGCCCACGGTTTTCCACTGGAATTCATCTGTGCAAAGAACTTAAATAATATATAATATAGCGGATAAAACTGGACGAAGGGATTGGCATTGCCTGGCTAACATGGACGACTCAACAATTAGGCGGACAATTAGTTTTAGTTTATTCAATTAATAATTTTTAATAGTTACTATTGATCCGTCTGATTTGAATTTAATAATTTTTAGTGACTGATGTTTATCTGTCGTATTTCAATTAATAATTTTTAATAGTTAGTATTGATTTATCTAATTTGACTTGTATAATTTTTTTGTGATTGATATTGATCTGTTTGATTCGGTTGATGTAATTTTTCGTAAAAACGTAAAAACAAGGAAATTTCTGTTATGCAAAAAAAGATCATAACTACCCGAAATTGCCTTCTCCATCGTCAATGTATTTTCAGTCTACATTATTAATGTTGATTCTAATTAGTTTTTTTTTAACCCTCGTTTCATTTATCTATAAAATAAAAATAAGTTATTAATGATAATTCTTAATCGTAAAGATATTATAGTTTAAGATACTTACATTAATTGTTGAAGTAGTGCATATTAATTTTCGTCAGCGTTCCAAAATATTATAAATATCAGCCACAGCATCTCTGAAAAAAGGATAAAAAGCAGTATTTCATTTTAAAAAATATATTTATAAAGATATTTGTCCATTTACCCGAATTGTTTTTGATTACCATATTTACATGTCATTTTGACATGTCAATTTGCTGGTTATCAGTGTCGCGTTCTTTTTCTCGACAATGTTAACTATTGTTAACAATTGTTAACTTTCGTCGTTCTTTAATTCAATAATTTTAACATTATGTAACAAAATGACGTCATGATGTCGGTTTCTAAATTCAATGTTAAACTGTCAAATGTTAACATTTTGTAACAATTTCCAACTCACCTCCTAGACATGAATTATAGAATGTTGTTATGTCAAATGGTATGTTGTGATCTATTTATCTGTCAAAATGTTTATAATTAAATATTAAGAGATTCTTTTAGTTGCTTTCCAATCGATTCTAGCAAATTGGTCTTATATTCAGTAAATCATCAAACATTTGACCAAAACAACAAAGCATCATTTATTTTGATATTTAAAAATTACATAGCCAAAATCAAAAATTTAGGCAAACAAATATGTGCCGATTTAATTTTTAATTATTTTTGCCACAAACCGTAAACAACATAATATGTATATGTTGTACTGATGAACCTCAATCTCAATGAACTTCAATTGTTACTCAATTTGTAGCTCAATTTAAGATCAGTATGTGTTAACTGTATATTACTATGCGAACGAACATCCATGATCCAAGTTTTGAAATACAATTCAGTTTACGTGAATCACACATAGTAATTCATTCGATTGAAAAGCGGCATTGATTGAATATTAATTTTATTGAATATTATCAGTTTTTTCTATTTAATAAGTATGGAAATGGAAATATATGTCGATGATGATGGGGAGGTTGTTGTGCAAAATAACACCATATTTTGCCAAAATAAAGCAAACGGTATGTATGTATAAAGTTTAT
Source organism: Diogma glabrata (assembly GCA_963693315.1). Classification (NCBI taxonomy): domain Eukaryota; kingdom Metazoa; phylum Arthropoda; class Insecta; order Diptera; family Cylindrotomidae; genus Diogma; species Diogma glabrata. The sequence goes on from OY856186.1 coordinate 316,286,755, forward strand.
GTAAAAATTTGTAATCTTATATATTAATACGCTAACTTTGTACTTTGTACAGCCTAAGGCTTTTTCATTCGAATTTTCGCTCATTCCAAATTTTCACTGCTGACTGATATTAGTGTAACCTAGATCTGAGAGATTTTTCGGATCATAAATAAAAAGTTATAGACGAATTATAATGTATTTTTGAATTCAACTGCCTCCCCTCAAATCAAATCAAATGGATCAAATGGAATCGTCCAAATATTTTCTTTGTTTAGTATTTTTGTTTAGTTTTAGTATTTTATATTTTCTTTTCAGTTTATGCATTGATCTAGGAGAGTATGGACGTTATTTTTCTTTGTTGTTTTATCTTATATATTAATACGTTGAATAGTTAGTTAGATATATATTGTTTGTGAATGAAAGAGGATAAAAAATTGATTATTGATTGTTGTATTTTTTTTCAGCGACAATTTAGTAATGTGTGTGTTTGGTATGATAGTTTGAGATCGTAAATTTGATTGTTAGAATTTTTAATATATATTGTTTGTGAATGAAAGAGGATAAAAAATTGATTATTGATTGTTGTATTTTTTTTCATCGACAATTTTGTAATGTGTGTGTTTGGTATGATAGTTTGAGATCGTAAATTTGATTGTTAGAATTTTTAATATATATTGTTTGTGAATGAAAGAGGATAAAAAATTAATTATTGATTGTTGTATTTTTTTTTCAGCGACAATTTTGTAATGTGTGTGTTTGGTATGGTAGTTTGAGATCGTAGATTTGATTGTTAGAATTTTTAATACTAGGAGGGCCCGGCGTGCTTCGCTACGCTTATAAATAAAGTTTTTGCGTAGACATTTTGTTGACGTAGAAGCAATGATTTCAAAAAGTGGTAATGAGAAATGCTAGCATATAATTTTTAATTTTTCTTTTAAATATATGAATGAAAAATAATCAGAACTCTAGCTGACCAGTTCGGATATATGAAAAAAAATTAGCGATCAAATAAGTTAGAGATCAAATAAGCTTACTTGAAAATTTATTTGATCGCTAATTTTTCGGATTTAGATATGGATATGGATGTGGATATGGATATGGATATAAATATGGATGTGGATGTGGATATAGATGAAGATATAGATATGGATATGTGTAGTAAAACAAATTACATAGTTTCCTACAACAACCTCTCAAAGTATATTCGCAATATCTTCTAAATTCCTACCCATGAATATAAAAACAATTGACCTAAAACTCTATTAAAATTGAAAACAAATATTTCATAACCTACCTTTTAATTACCTTTTTCTGGGTTATTTTAAAATATTTTTTAATATCGTTTAATTTAAATAAAATCAATTCGCAACATTGGCATAAAATAAAATTTAATTAAAACAAAATCAGTAGGTCAGTTGTTTCGATTTCAAAAACAATAATCAACGAGTAATCATTTTTTAATTATATAAGTAATATTTTAATGAATAATTGCACAGTCGTTCAGTAACAATTATTTAATTAATTTAAGAAGAGTCAATTTTACAACAAGTGAGTCAGTAAAACTTAAAAATTCAGTCAGTTTTCACAAAAATAAATAAAATCAGTCATTTCGGTTATATCTTTAAAAAGTACAAATCAAGAAAGTCGTTCAGAATATAACTAGCATTAAAATATTACCTAAATTATACGTTACATGTTCATCAGTTGAATGTCGTGAAAGTGAACAAAAAATCTACTACGGTTTTCTAAAATACAATAAATAGTTTATAAGTCAAAAGTTTCTGAAAATTGTGAACTATCTGTTAATGTTAATTATAAACTAGAACATAAGTGATTGTGTAACTAAAAAACAAATATAAACTAGAATTCCGTTACATCTTTTGTATTAAATAACAGTGCCCAAACGATTCCACAACACCGTTAATAATATAGGTAGTGGATCATCAAACAAAATATTAGTACTACATAACGGCATCTTCATTTTACTAAGTAGTGTACAAACAAATATTACAGTACATTTCATAATTTAGTAGTGACAGACTAAACAACAGTTGCACTATAATTTAATTACTAAGTAGTGTGAAGAGGGAAACCCTTTGGCACTACATATGGATGAGGATATGGATTGGACTTCGTATGGATATGACATGAGAAATTGATGCAAACCAGTGGAGTTACGAGTAAAAAAATAACATACTTGAGCCAGTAACAACTTTATTATACCAGCACCCGATGATCTACTAAACACAATCTATTGTAATTGTGCAAACAATTGTGGCGGCAAGTGTGGATGCAAAAAAATGGATTTGAGATGCTCAAAAGTTCGTGAACATTTCCGTGGGCAATCATGCTTAAACGGGGAATGAAGATGTCGACTACTTAAGTAAAGGAATAACTCCACCCAATGTTTTGTCAGCAAATTTTAATGATAGAGAAACTGAGGATATCGACTATGAGTGAATAAAAAAAAATTATGTATGCATAAAAATTAGTAGTCAGTATTAGGTTTATTTTTTTGTATTTCTCAGATTTTAAATAAAAAACTCTTCATTTTTAAATAAAAACAAGCTTTTATTACATATCATGGATCATTTTCACTGTGAAAACCATGTAAAAAATGCGTGGTGCGGAAACGAGTGCATAATCATAATGTAAAGTCGCTTTCTCCGCGGTCTGCTAAAAAAATGACTGATCTTACAGAAAAATGATTGAAGTATGTTTTGTAGATAATTGGACGATAAACAATTTTTGTTTGACCCCAATTGACCTCCGACCAATAGGTCGCGAGATATTCGCGGAAAACGGATTTTCGTGACATTTTGACCTTGATAACTTTTTTAGCCGGCATGATATCAATGTCGATTTTTCACATATTAATTAAAATGCCGTAATAAAGGTGTATACAAAAATTCAGCTCAATAGGAATTTTTCCGCAGATTGGGGCTTAAAACTTTTAAAATGACTAGACTATACAGGCTTCAATTGAATTAAAAATTCATTTGGAAAACAAAATATTTTTGTGGCAAAAGTGTTGTAGTAAGTACTAATAAAATTAGGAACAGTTATAAAAACTTGTATTATTATAGAATTAATATTAATTTTGCATTATACTGTATCGTAACATTATTGACAATAGATGTAATTGTAGTATTAATAGGAAAACTATATTCCTAAGAGAATATTTCTTCTTAATATAATATTCTTATTATCAGTTTCTTTTCGTTCACTAAACTTGATTGGATTTATATTATATCAGAAACAGTTTAGTATTTATCAATTTAAAAAAACAGAACTCTTTCAATATGAAATGTTTTATATGTAAAAATGACTTTTCAAGTGAAGCTCCTATTGTTCATTTAAAAAGTTTTCATTCGTTAGGAAAAAAATGTTAGTACCAATGTGGCGAAGAATTTTGTAAGCAATGTTTTTCGAATTTAAATTCTTTTCGAAAACACATAAAACAACATAATAATCTGTTAGATACTTCCAATAAGTGTTTAAACACTAATATACAGCCAACACCTAGTTGCACACAAACAAATGCGGCTTCTTTAAATATTCTTAAATCTTTAAATATTGAAGATAATTCAAATTACAACCCTGAAATTTTAAGTAAAAGTTTTGAAATTTCTGATGGTTTACTTAATTCAGTTACTTTAAAACATTCTTCAGTTCAATTTCTTGTAGGTTTGCATAATATTTCTAGCTTTAACAGAAAAATGTAATAGATATTCAAAAAAATATTGTCAAAACTTTGACATTTCCTATTTCTGCTCAAATAAAGAATATCGTAGACTTATGCAGTTTAGATGATGAAGCAAAAGAGGCCCTATGTGGTATAATTAGCTTTTTAGAAAATCCATTTAAAACCATCGATACGGAACACAAATTAATTAAACGGTTACACGAATTTAATATGCTAGATCCTATAATTCAGTTTACTGTAAACAATGAAGTAGGCATTATTTCAAGTAATGGTGTACCTACCTATAGTGAAAACGAAACTAAAGGCGTTTTATTACCACTGAAATTTCAAATGAAATGTGTACTTGAGAAAAGTTCTATTCCAAGCGATATTCTAGAAGATGAGACATTTAGTAAGAGCACAAAGGTTTATTCTGAGTTCATTCATTGTGATTTATGGCAACAGAAAAAATCATATTATCCCAATGATATATGTGTACCATATTACTTATATTTTGATGATTTTGAAATAAACAATCCTTTAGGATCGCATACAGACAAAATAACAGCCATTTACTTTACTTTACCTTTTTTAGAGGGATCCAATTTTAAAAATATTTTTGTGGTAGGCTATATTAAATCCAAATACTTTAGTATGTTTGGTAATGATTTATGTTTACGGCATTTAGTTTCTGAAATTAAATCGTTAGAGACTGATGGTTTGAATATAAATGTTTCTGGTATCTCAGTAAATATTCGATTAATTCTTGGTCTTGTTATGGGTGACAATTTGAGCGTAAATGGTATTTGTGATTTCACAAAGTCTTTTAGTAGCAATTACTTTTGTAGATTTTGTACTTGTTCCAAATTGGAATCAAAATTACTATGCGAAAATAAGGTACTATATAGAAGAACTGTTGAAAATTATGAAAACAACGTAGAAAATAAATCATCAAAATATACTGGAATTAAACAAAAGTCCATACTAAATCACATTAAAACGTTTCATGTGGTAAATAATTATTATGTCGATATGATGCACGACCTTTATGAGGGTATTTGTCATTTTGATTTATGCCTAATAATTACATATTATACACAAACAATCAAAAAATTTTCTTTAGCCTTGCTTAATAGTCGTAAACAAAATTTTAACAATGTAAAAATTGATAAAGGAAACATCTCCTTAGAAATTAGGGAAAAGAATTTAGAAGATAAAAAGTTAAAAATGACTGCAACTGAAATGAAATGTTTCGTTCATTATTTCCCCTTAATGTTTGCTGACTTAATACCAGAAAATGATGAAATTTGGAAATTGCTTATTAATTTAATACAAATTGTTGATATTTTACTTTCTAAAAATTTTTGCGAAGAAAAATTACAGATTCTAACACAATTAATCAAGTCACATCACTTAAATAAACTGAGACTATTTAATAATCCATTAAAGCCAAAAGGCAATATATAATGCTTACACATTATCCTGAAATTATTAAATGCTCAGGCGCACCGAAAAATTTTTGGTGTTTTGGCATGGAAGCATAAAGAGCAAAAAGCTTGCACCAAAAATACAAACTCCAGAAAGAATATTTGTTTTACGTTAGCCAGAAAAGCTCAATTAAAATTTGTGTCTTTTTTAATGACACCATCTTCTCTCTTCTCGACAAATGAAAAATATAAAATTCAAAATGCATTCCAATTGCCAGCTCAATTTTTGGCATTAGAATCAGACCATTTCTCTCAAATCATATTTAAAGGAAAATTATACAAAAGGGGTTTCTATTTAACAATATTTAAGGAACAATTAGAGCTTTTTGTGATAAAAGAAATAGTAATAATAACAAATAATAAAAAGATTATAGTTTTGGTTGATAAATTGCTAACTGGAGATTTAAATACACACTATCAAGCATATGAAGTTTTTCCTAATAGTATAATACTAGAAAACATATTCATAAACATTGAAGAGTTTAGTGGACCCCCTGTCAATATTGTTAAAATTGGAAGAAATATGGTTCGATTAAAAGAATACTTTTAAATTTGTATAACATAAAAATATCGCATTGTTTGATTTTTGTTAAACTTTTGTTAAAAATTTGTATAATATAAATAAATAACATTATAGGGTTTTTGTTAAACTCAAATCAAAAGGATATTTTGCATAAAAATTATTAGAATAAGATTAAAATGGAACAAGATCTATTTCATACAAAAGTCTTAAATGCAGACGTGATGATCGCAAACACGACAAACAACGAAAACCAATTGAATATACAGCCGCTTTTAAATTTATTGAATGAAAACGTTTCAATACTTCCTACTGGACCTTCACAAACAAGCACAGCTACTACACAGGAAGCAATAATACATCCTTTAACTGAACATCAAATAAAACTATTCGAACTTCTGAAAACCTGGAAATTAGAAATAATGTTTCCCAAATGCATTGGTAAGTTAATTAAATGTACACTTATCACCTCCACTGTAAGATAATTTTTTTATAGATGAAGATATTGATCTTGAAACATTACTTCTAATGAATGATAAGTATAAACACGAACTACTTCACGGTTTTACTATTGGAATAAAAATAAAATTTGACTTTAGTTTAAAAAAGTGGCAATCTTCTGAAAGCAGTACTATTACATCAACCATGTCGAGTATACAAACAACTTCGTCAACCAATAGTGACGATTGCCTTTTGATACTAACGCAAAACCAGGCACAAACTACAACATCCAGTTTAAACATAACATATGCTTAAAATCGATTCTTATGGAATCTCTCTACGGTGAACAAATTATAAATCAATACAATAAATTAAAAAAGCTAAACGATCAGCTAAAAGGTCTCTTGTGCAATAAAATATCGGAATACTTAATAAGAAACAACATAAAAATGCATCGTACACTTGCTAAGTCTGTAGGGGAAGATATTGTTAAACTTTTTCCTTCAGAAAATCTGTCCACCTATTTTTACAAGGAAAATAACAAACAAGTTATGGGAAAAATTTATTCAAATTATTTTAATAAAATGAGATCACTGCAAACTATAGAACTAGCAAAAAAGCGAAAATTAGTTGCAGACGAAGCTACAAATTTCGACAAAAGTTCAAAAACAGATGAAGGTTGGTTACGTTATTGTTAATAGTATAATAAATATAATTAATAATTTTTATATAAATTCCTATTCTAGAAAAAGAAAAAAACATTGATGTATTTGTTAATCAATTAGCATCAACGACATTAAAATGGTCCGACGTTGAAAATATTTGGAGAGAAACGAGTAAAACCAGAATGAAAGAACTAAAACAGTCGGATTACTCGACCAATATTATAAAGAAATGGCAACACTACCAAAAACCATTAGGATATAAATTGGTAATTAGTGAATCTAATTGGTAAATCTAATATAAAAAAAATTAATTAAGAGCTTCACCCCTCCTCCAGGGTTGTAATAATATTAATTTATTACTATACATATATAACTGAATTCGCGTTTTGCTTTATACATGCTTATGTTTAATTTAAATGCCTTTTCAGATTGATATTGATTTTCAAACCTTGTATCCGTTAGCCAACAACTTTGAAGAAAAATTTAAGAGCTTTTCTGACGCCGTACTCCCACTTATGGAACAAAAACTGAAAAAGGACGAACTAGAAATTTTGAATAAATTTAAGGATAGAACTAATTGCACAGAAAGTAAGAATTTTATTACTTTAGTTAATAAATTTATTTTAATAAATTCCCGTTAAAAAAACTTATCTTTTTTAGATGCAATACACCTTTCTATACTTTATTTACTCAACTTTAAACTTCCTCCTACGGCAAAAGAAGTTAAAGTAATTGCCAAACAAAAAAAGTTCAAAAAGTATACCATTCAAGATTCTATAAATGGACTAATGCTGTTTGGAGCGACCGTGGTGGAGTTAGAAGAAAAGCTCGATAATTTAATAAATAACGATTTACCTGTCTAGCCTCTATTATTAATTATTGGTATTTGGTACATTAAATGATCCAAAGGAGATTTTAGTGTATTTCGATAATACCAAATACAAGATGCATTCTGTTATTTTGGCAATCGATTTGGTTTTCAAAATAACGCATGTTTTTAATTTAAATTATCCAGCCGCATCAATTTTGATATGGACTTTTTTTGAAAAATATTTCTATAATATAGCTTCTACGAAGTTTAAATTAAATCCTGCTATACTGCAATTTGTAGAAGAATTACATATTTTTTAATGTTTTCAATCAGAATATTTTTTTAAATATTATTAATTTTTTTAAACTGAATTAATTATTGATAATTTTATCATTATAAAATTATTTAAAAATATATAAAATTGCTAAACAAAAGTGAATTATTTGATAGATTTGACGAGTTATATTATACTCTAATTTAGAAATAAAACTTAGTGTATAATTATAATTATTTTATAACAATTTATTTATTTATTTTTAATTTATTTTTTTTTTATTTTTATAGTATAATCTGAATTTTATAATTTAATTATTTATATATGTTTATATAAATAGTAAATTATTAATACTATTCCTAATAACAACAAAGGTTTTAAATCATATAAATTACATTGTTGATGTGATAATTATATTATCGAAACACTAATTTTGATGATCAAAAGGAGAATTTAGCTTATACATATATCATAATTCTTATTGTTGGTATGTTAAATATTTAATCCAAAAGGCAACTATCGTTATCTTGTTAACAATTCAATATTCTAAGCAACGAAAAAAATTATAAACGTGATTACTTAATTATTAAAACAACAACTGTTATTGTTAATATTAAAACTACATTATCTGAAGAACAAATTAAAATATCAAATCTATAATAGTGTATTAAATTTGCTTGTCAAATAAATAATTTGTTTCATCATTTTGAAAATTGCGTGTTAGTTTTAACTTTTGGAAATTATCAAAATGATGTTCAAATTCTCAAATATTGTCAGTCTAACAATCTTCGTTGTTGGACGTATATTGATGATGAAATTATCAGATTAAGTGGTTATTTTAGTAGATATCATGATAATTTTTTTTGAGTGTATGTTGATGACGTAATCATGGCGATACCGGAGACTTATGTACAGCACACACTTGAGGTCTTCAACAATTTCCATCAGGATATTACCTTCACTGTAGAAGTAGAAAAACAAATAACGTTTTGG
>OY856186.1:316295809-316321047 GCA_963693315.1 Diogma glabrata
ATATATATATATATATATATATATATATATATATATATATATATATATATATATATATATATATATATATATATATATATATATATATATATATATATATATATATATATATATAAAATATAAAAATGCAAAGACCGAATCAATACCGCAGTCAAGTGCGGGAATGTGTTTTTAAGGTTGAACAATTTTTTAGGAAATTGCAATCTGGTGTTGTTTGTTTAGTGGACTGCTCTGAAAATGAATTGAGAAATTATATATCGGAAGCAACAGGTCAGTTAAAAGAATTATTTCATTTTTGTTATAAAATTTTACATTTTTATATGTTTATTTCATAAATAGGTGTTGGTCGTACAACAGTCTACAAAATTATTAAGGAAGCGGCTGGTCAAGATCTGGATGGTATTCATTCAGCAATAGGAACTATTCCAATGCCAAAAGTAGACGATCAGCCATCAACATCGAGGAAGATTTTTGAATCACCAAGAAGGCAAGCTAAACGAAGAAGCACTACCGTGACGAATTTGGATGATTTCGACATTGGAGCAATTCGTCGGATGATATACAACTTTCATTTAACAGATAACTCGAACATTACTATTAAATATTTACACCAAAAATTAATAAATGAATTTTATTTCCTGGTTCTATCAGTAGTACCAGAAAAATGTAAAAAAATCTAGGATTCAAATGGAAGTAATCATCAGACGACCGCAGCGTTATCATAGAGAAAGAACCAATTCGTTTGCAGAGAGTAAAATATTTAAGGAAAATAGCCGTCTACAGAGAACAGGGTTACTAAATAGTGTATGCAGATGAAACTAATGTTCACACAACTCATCATAAGGGAAAACGATGGAGTGATGAAAGTATCAATAGTAAGTATTTTTTTTTAAAGTATGTTTGATTAATATTTCACTAAACTTTTTATTTTTCATTTTGTAGACCTCAAGCACCCTATTGCAAAAGGTCAACGTTTCATCATTTAACACGCCGGTTCAGAAGAAGGCTTCGTTGAAAACGCTTTCCTCTGCTTTAAATCAGGCAATAAATCAGGAGATTATCACGATGATATGAATAGCAATAATTTTTTTAAATGGGTGACTACTCAATTAATTCCAAATTTAAAACAAAAAACGGCATTGGTGGTTGATAATGCACCGTACCACAATGTAAAATTAAATGCGGCTCCAAATTCTAATTCAAGAAAAAATGACATGAGGGCATGGCTGGATAGTAAGAAAATAAATTACAAAGACACAATGCTCAAATCTGTGCTATATAAAATAATAATAATGAACAAAGACAAGTTCACGGAACTCAAGCTTGATATGCTAATGGAACAACATGGTCAACATGTGCTGAGGTAATATTTTTAAAATCCAAAACATAATTAAAGTATAAAATTTAATTTCTTTCTTATTTTTAGATTACCTCCTTACCACCCAGAGCTTAATCCCATTGAAAGCATATGGGGTATTATAAAAAATCGAATCGCCATGTTCAATGTAGACTATACATCAACCAAAACAAAAGAACTGATAACCAAGGAAATAAACAAAATAACTTCTGAAGACTGGAGGAAAAGTGTCGCCACATATGGAACCAGGAACAGATATTTATAGAAAAGGAGCACATCATGGACACAATAATTGACAGCATAATAATAAGTCCCAACTATAATACTATAACAAGGGAGGATACTTCCAGCGATTTTGCACCGTTGTAATATTTATTATAAAATTAATTATATTATTATAAAAATATTGTTATATGAAATTTATTATTATTGTTACTATAAAATTACTATTATATTATTATAAAATTATTATTATTATAAAACTAATTATTACTGTTATTATATAAAAATTTATTAATATTATTATTGTTATTATAAAATTATTATTATATTATAATAAAATTATTATTATTATAAAATTTATTATTATTGCAATTATATAAAAATCCATTATTTAAAATTTATTATCATAAACATTTATGCTTTCAAAAAAATTATTTTATTGTTGTAAAATTATTATTTGAAATTTATGTATTTTTTAAAGAATTAATAAAAAGAATTTGAATTTTAAATTTAAAATATTATAAAATTTATTATTATTATTGTACAAAATTTATTATTTATTATTATAAAGATTTATGTATTTTAAAAAAATATTTTAATTGTTTTAAATTATTATTTGGATAATTTATGTATTTTAAAACAAAATATTAAAAGAATTTGAATTATAAATAGAACGATCATAAAAACTTTTTTTTATGTAAAACAAAAATTGTAAGATTCCAACAGTTATCGAAATAAAAAACATCAAGTAAATACAAAAACAACAAGAAATGAAAACAAATTACCCCAAAAATGCAAAATACATATCTGTTTTACTTTTTGTCTCATCTCTCATCTCTGTCTGCGCGCTAGCTGTCAGAAATTCGCGGGCAAAAAAATTCTACTATACATACTTATTTTTGTTTGTTTTATTCTGGTTAGTTTACGTCCATTGAATTGTTTGATAAGAAAAGTAAGATTTTAGAAATTTATACCTATGGTTGAATCGTAATTTTAGGTAATGATCTCCATTTTGGTTAATAATTTTTTTTAAATAATTTAATAATGAATGATTTTTAGTCTGTTATGCATGAATTAAATTATGAAATAAATAAAATTATTTATTGTTATTTATTTAAAATGATTTAAATTAATTAGTTTTTTTTCGATTTTTATTTATATTAATTAATTAATTTTAAATGGATTTTATTTGTACCTATTCCGACTGATAAGGGCAACTGGCACTATTTTTTTGCCTACAACTGTTCCCAGGTAGTACGTAATTGATTTGCAATTGATGCGGTATGAATGACATGTAATCATGTAATCGAAACATGTTTCGATTTAGCTTTGATACTGTATCGATTACATTTAGAACGTGTTCGCCCTAGTAAGCGAAAATGTGATCGATACCAAATAGAAACTATCGATACCAAATAGATACCAAATAGGAAATTCAAAATTTCCTGCAAAGAAAAATTAATATATGTATGATAAGATAAATTTCATTTCACGTATCAATAATTGGCTTCTCCAATATAAGTATCTATAGTTAGCTTCTCCAATATAAGCAACGTCTTAGTAGTTGAAATCCTGAAAATTTAATTATATTAATTAATTTATTTATTATTTGATTTGTAAATTTCGATTTTGTTTACCTTTGTTTTATATATCATTAATGTCAATTGACAAAGCAATTTGGTGAATATAATAATGAATACAGTCAATGTAATTTATTGTTGTTAAATAGTGAGTGCATTCATTATCTATTTACTTTTTAATTATTCACCTGCCCATCTGGTGCTAAAACCCAAAACGTTGCAGTGATAAGCAAGTTTTGAGGAGTATTTTTTGAGGAGGAACTCACAAAAAATTAAAATCAATCACTTCTATTATGGCGATTATCCAGAGTTAACACAATTAATTTTTTTTACGTGCGATTTGTAAACAGAGGTTCCGGTGAATATTTAATATAATTTAGAGACAATATTGTGTATAAAAAATTAATGAACTATTTTTGATAATATTTAAATTTTTTAATTATATATATTGGGTATGAAATGAACTATTTTAATATAATTTAAATTTGAACATTTTAATTGATAATTTTTATTGTAAATAAATTAATTAACAGAATTTATCGTTTTTCTCAATTATCATGTGTTTTTATGAATATTGTGGTTAAACTGAAAATTATTATAATTAAGAGCGAATCAATTCAGAAACTATAATCGACAGAAACCTAATCGAAACATGTAAACGAAACCTGTTTCGATACAAAATCCTAGTGACAATATCATAGTCCTATCATTGTCCTACCTAGTGACAATATAATCAAAAGTTTAGCCTTATTTTTGCGGGATTTTTAAATAATTGTATTCATTTTTAAGATTTAATTCATTTATTAATTGGTATGAAAGTATTTAATATATTTTATTTATAAAATTATAAATTCAACATCAGTATATATAGATTGTCCATATATATAAATTATTATACAAAATATAATTATGTATACATATAAAAAAATTGGTATATGTAAATTGTACATGATATAATATAAATGATATTAGTATATTATACATAATATAATATAAAAGGATAAAAATAAAAAATATAATGTATATTATCTAATTTAATTATCACATTGTGTAAAGTAAATAAAGCGATAAAGTTTATAATTTAGTAGTTCAATAAAGTTTGTAATGTAGTAATTCCATATATTGTATCACATTTTGTTTAATTTTATCTGAACTTACAGATATATAATTCAATAAAGTAATAAAATATTTCAATTAATTTTGATGGTTAATTTTAATTTGGTGGTTAATTTTTGTATAATACTAATAACAACGAAACAAATTCGTTTTGTTTTTTTTCTGTTGTAACGCCAGGACTATGTCAATTTTGTTCTAAAAATAATACTTTTCATTTTCAATTATAATTTCATTAATTTTATTAAAGGTCGCAACATTTTTGTACGCTACTGTTGATTTTAGTTACGTCACTCAATTTCAACAAAAAACATGTTTGATTTAATGTTTTTTTTATACATTGGAGAAATTGTTGATATTGTTGGAAGGGGAAACAGAAGCGGATAATCTGGTTGTGTACGAAGGTGCAGCTATACATATAAAAAAATTATAATATACAAATGTGAATTTTTTTAAGAAATTCAATTAGTATAATTTTAAAATTGAAAAGATAACAGGGAGTGTTGTGCCTTAAAATAATTAAATGGTTTTTATGTTTTACTAATGTAATTTGGATGTTTTAAAAATAAAATAATATGTGTGTTAATTATAACATTGAGTGATTTTAAATTATTTCCAATATGAAATCAAACCATCAGCTGAACTTGGTTCACTCTTACTATGTGGCCGAATATTTTCAAATTACAGTTAAACGTGGTACAATTGTTGATTTATTTAAAGAAAAGTTCAACCAGAACTTAAGTAATTGTGATGATGTGTGGATAGGTACTGGTGCCACAGTATCTCATAGTAAAGGATTGATTTACGCGGGTGGTCTGTTACTTTGCAGTTCGTAAGATTGGTAAACTTAAATCACTACTTCTGAGTTATTGATTTGAGTTATGGATATGGTTGATAATGGTCAATTTATGAAAAGTCGAGTTGAATTAGGTGTCGTTAGTTAAACATGGACACTAGAAGATGGAATAGTTGTATGGAATGCAGAAATTATTGTTGTTCAAACCAGTGATGTTATGGAAGTTTTTTGTGATGGTAATTTTATCCATCCACTTGTTGCTGATGAATTAAAACGTTACAACGATGGATGTTGCTATGAATTATGATAAATGAAGACAACATTGAAGATGAATAAATATATGTATATATGTGTTATTATGGTTATCCATATTATTCACTGTTCGTGTGCTTTTGTCACTTTTGAATTAAAATGCAATATTTAAAAATATACTTTTTACTGTTTATTTTTAACTTTATTTTATTAATAATAATATACTTCCTTATAGTAACAATTTTATTTTATTTTTAATTTACAGAATATCGATTTCGACTTACGTCATCCTCAGTTCTCAAATTATTATTAAATTATTATTACCTTAAATTATTATTACTCAGTTCTTAAATTATTATTATAAAAAATAAAATCAAATTGTTACTATAAGGAAGTAGATTATTATTAAAAATATTAAGTTAAAAATAAACAGTAAAAAGTATATTTTTAAATATTGCATTTTAAATATATGTAAGCTATTTTTTTAAATTGTATAATTTTTGATTTTTTTGAGTAAATTATTAGCATATTAGCAATAGATAAATTTCTGTGATAGTTTTTAAGAATATAAGAGATTTCCAGGTGAGTTGTGTTTGTTGTGATAAAGTCAGTGTTTTCAGGTTTAAAATAGTAGTTTTGCGCTATTTGGCATAAGATAATTAAACTATAATTATATATAATTTTCGTAAAAGTTCAAATTACGGTATACTGTGCATACTTGATGATTTTTCAAAAATTTTGAATTTTTAAATTTTCGAACCGTCAAATTCTACTGCTCTTGCAGTAGAAATCCATAACACCGGGATTGGCAGGATCAAAGTTTTTATTTACGATGTTAAAACGTACACAAAAATTATCGACTTTTTGAAGGACAGAGAGCCAGAAGCCTTCTCCTTCACCCGAAAAGACCTTCGTAAGGAAGTCCTGATTCTCAAGGGAGTCAGCGGTGGTTACACGGTAGATGAAATACACAATGAAGTAAAAAGTTTATTCCCTAAAATAAATTTCACTAAAATATCACCTTTCAAGACCCAATGGTCAACAAATACAAGCAACTAAGAGATAACAACATTACAAAAATTAGAGACGCAATCTAAACAAAAAAGATCTTGTAAATCAATCTATCAGAAACGTCATTATTCCCAACAAATCTTTTGCGAACGTATTATCCGGTAACATTAACAAACCAACCAAGCTAAACGATAACTGTTCAAACTTGAACATAAAGAAAATTCAAAATTTCCTAAAAGAAAACAATAGCTTTAGTTAGAATTAATTAATTTATTTATAATTATATAATTTAAATTCACAACTCACTTATTATTGCTTTGTTTGTGATGATAGTTCTAAATTTATTATGGTTCTGAACCTCTTAGATGAGAGAAATTTTATAGCAAAATTTTATAATAATTTTATCGAAATTTTACGGCATAAATGTGTACGTGCTAAAAATAGGTTGCTAGCCTATATATAGATGTCACTCTTGTGATTAAACGAGACATTCGTCGAATCTTAATTATTCCCGCGAAATATTGTACGCTGTCAGATTCGATTTATTTTATATCTCTTATCAACGCGATCTTCATAGAGAGAAGACCTATTTTTGGCGATTATCCAGAGTTAACAAAATTATTTTATTTTGGCGAGCGATTGTTAAACAGAGGTTCAGGTGAATATGCCATATAATTTAAAGACATTTTATTTAATTTTTTTTGCGAATTTATTAATTAAATATATTGTGTCTAAAGAACATTTAATGAATTATTTTGATAATATTTAATTTTTTGCGAATTTATTAATTAAATATATTGTGTCTAAAGAATTAATGAACTACTTTGATAATATTTAATTTTTTGCGAATTTATTAATTGAATATATGGTGTATAAAAAATTAATGAACTATTTTGATAATAGTTAAATTTGAAGAATTTTTTAATTATATATTGTGTATGAAATGAACATTTAATGAATTATTTTAATATAATTTAAATTTGAACATTTTAATTGATATTCTTGATTGTAAATAAATTAATAAACAGAATTTATTGTTTTTCTCAATTATCATATGAATTAACGAATATTGTGGTTAAACGGATAATTATTATAATTAAGAGCGAATCAATTCAATAACATATTCTCCGAATTCATTAATGAATCAAATATACTTTTCAATATGCCGCTAGGCAAACTACTAGAAAGAATTGAAGGTTTCTGGCCTCAATATAAAATGATTACAAACGAAGCGCACAAGGCTGTTGCTTACTTACAATTCGTGACTTCTCTCACACAAAAATAAATTGACTCATTTCTAAGGTTGACATTATAGCTGATAACATCAACTCCCTTATTTCACATTACATAAGAGCCCAACTAATTGATTTTTCGAAAAATACCAATCGAACTGTAATTTTTTGTCCGAAACCCACTTCAATACCTGTTAACGCCATGAATTTAGCGTTAAAAAGGACTCCAGATTTTCATGGAAAAGAAAAAAACAATGCAATTTAGTATAAATAAATAAAGTGTATGAAAAAATTAAAATGATCAAAAACTTACGTATATTTATAAGATATACTTGAGTCCAAGTTATATGTAATTATATATGTAGGTATAAGTTATAACAGGTCATAATACTCTAAAACAAAATAAAACATCAGTTTAATTATATAAAATGTATATCCGGCATTAATTGTTTACTTGTTTTCGGGTTATTGACACTTGTAAATTTACATGTCAATTTCATATCACCGTCATTATTAATATCAAAAAACATTAATTTTGAGCAAACATTTAAAAAATAGTTCATGGATTAAAAAATTAGTATCTCTGCTGGCGCTAAAAAGAGTATTGTGACGCATTATATAGACATGAAAAATATATTTTTGTATCTTTCTAGAATAAGATTCCCTTAGAGATAGTAATCTAATTCGATTATTAAATTTGATAAATTAAGTTTTTCTGATTGTTGAAAATTAAAAATTAATATGTATTTAGTCATGTGTTAATAAATTTAAAGAGTTAAAAATGTTCAGTTTGATAATTCAAAAGAATGTATAAGTAAACAGAAAATTTGTTAGTTCATGTTAATTTTTGTTTGTTGTGTTATGCTGAAAGATGCGTTTTAAAAATGATGTGTTAATAAAGGCATATTAATTCATACAACCGTGTAAGCTGAGATGTTGTGTTTTGAATCAATGTTGGATGCCGGTGATCGCTGTTGAAGTTTTCCTTGTTAAGGTTTGTTTTTTCGGTTGGATGTTATTAAATTGTTGTTTCTTACAGAAACCAGTTTTGCTCTGCAAATACGCTTTCTTAGAAAAAAGGGGTGTGTTTTTGTTAAATCATCGACATCCTGTATAGCTGGTCTTTTTTGTGCTCATCGCTGATAGATGTTGTCGTCACATACGTTAAATAATTGTTTTATCTTCATTATCACGGAAATCCATCAACAACATATAATAATATAGCTGTATAACTGGAAGTCGTTTGATATTGTGTACAGTTATTTGTTGTGCTTCATCAACTGTATGCATAATTTTGTACAATCATCATATCATATAATGTAATAATGAATCGTCGTATACTTGCATAATTAACTGTGTAGCTGAAAATTCATCGACAACATATAATAATATAGCTGTATAACTGGGAAGTCGTTTGAAATTGTGTACAGTTATTTTTTATGCTTCATTAACTGTATGCATAATTTTGTGCAATCATCATATCATATAATATAAGAAAGAATCGTCGTATACTTGCATAATTAGCTGTGTAGCCGAAAATCCATCGACACTATCTAAATTCAAACGTGTAACTTATAATCATCGCTTCAAATGATATTTTATTAACTACACTTGCTACAATTGATCTTCTCTTAGTACGTCTTAGTTTCCTACGTAATTGTAGCGGTGTAGCTGAGCGTCATCGACATCATACAATTGCCTGTGTGTACATCACTGACTGGTCGTTTATTACAACTTCAACAAAATAAAACAATCTCATTGGGTACATATTCCGTGATGCGGAAAATACGTCAAGATACAGTCCACTCAACTTGAAAACATAACTGGCCGCATCAATACCAAACATAAAGATTTCATCGAAAACCAAACAATCGTTAGGAACGATACAGGAGTGGGTACAGCCATAATTTTCAAAAACAACATCCAATATTAGCATTTAGCAGATTAGCATTTGATAGTGAAGTAATCTCAGCCAATCTCTGTTACTCGGATCAATTTTCTGAGAAGATTTACTATAGTAATATATTTGTTTTTCACCATCGGAAAATAAAGATTTCAACGAACAGAAAGCATACCAACTTTTTGAAAAAAGCTGATATTTTGAAAGCGAAAAGACACACGTGAAGGCGAAAAGACACACGTTAACTCTTCATTCTAAGCAAAACAACGGTCAATGACTATTTTAGTTATTGTCGAGAAATCGCTCAGATAATTAATTCAAACGATTTTAGCATCCTTGGTGGTCTAGGAAAAACTATTCAAATCAACGAAACGTTTTTGACCAAGAGAAAATATCACAAAGGTCGGGTAATAAACCAAATGTCAATGACAATACTTGGGCAATGACAATACAATAAATCATGCTTGTTTTTCCAAGTTGAAAATAAAAGTAAGGAGAAAATTTGGACCTACCTCTGGCGTTTTATACATAGGGGTGAATAAAATATTTTCAGAAACAACTGAACATTTAAAAACAAACCACAGTACGGGAGAGTATGTGTCAAAGGATGATCAGAGAAATACAATAAACGATCTCGAGAACCAAAACCGTTTACTCAAAAAATCTATTATATGTCGAAAAACACCAAAATTGGTTTACGAATTCATGTCTTTGCATCTTTATCGGCGAGAACGTTTAGAAAAACATTATAAAAATCACATCGGGTCGCAAATCATGCAATTTTTGGAAGATATACGATATACCCCAAAATGTCCTCGAGCTTCAAGATATAGCCCTTCTAAAAGTGACACTTTCATACAACGATTTTTTTTACTTTATGACTACAAATATTAGCCATTGCTTCTTTTTTTTGTATGTTGCATATAGGAACAGAGGCTGTCAAAAGTGTCCTTCACCTAAATTAATTTCATCAATTCACTTTATTTTTTATGGTCAATTTCACTTGAAGACTTAATTTAATCGATTTCGTTTTCATATGGGTCAGCCGATAGATTTTTTCAATTTATCAACTATATTAGTTGACTATAGGTTAATCTGAAAGCCGGCATATGTGCCGCTATGGAATGGTGTTGGATATAAAATCTTACGTTTTTATCGACTAGTAAGCAGTATGTTAGAAACTTTGAGTGGCAAAGTTTTTATTGTGAAAAATTAAAATGGAAAAAAAGTTATTAGATAAATTTAGTATTTTAACAAAAAATAATGTGAAATAATTTCAAACAGAAGATTTTTTTGAAGTAATTGTTGATTATCTTGTTAATATTTTGCTTAAAAACACTTTTTTTTTTAATTCAAAGTTAGGCATGTTTAGTGTTAATTATAATAAATTATAAGTTAACGTCTCTGAAAGATACCATGCCAACTAGGGATAAGAATCGAATGCAAATTAAGTTTCTCTGAGAAATTTATGAACGCCAACTTTAAACCTCTGAGGATTAAAGTCATCTGGGGAAACCCACGAAGGTAAGGCATTCCAAAGATGAGAAACTCTGTTGAAAAAGTCAAGTTGGAAGGCTACAGTTCTACACCTACTTATTTGAACTGTAAAGGGATGCGCTGCTACGTTTGCTCTGGTGTGACGCGATAGGTTTGCAGAGTTAGGTAAAATCGATTTAATCTCTCCAGAAGTTCGTTCATCCATAATATATTTGTAGAAAATAGTCAAATCAGCAACATTTCTTCTGTGCTGCAAAGAATCAAGATGGTTAGTAAGATGTGAGTTACCGATAAGTTTAATAGCTCTTCGCTGTACAGAATCAAGGCAATTCAGACTACTCAAGTATGCTCCACCCCATACGTGAGAACAGTATTCCATGCAGGGATGTATAAAAGATTTATAAACCAAAAGAAGCTGTTCGCTATTGAAAAACCTACGACATCGCCCCAAAAATCCTAACAGCATTCTTAGTCAGATTAAAAACATGAGAATTCCACTTCATATTATTTTCAATCTCAACTCCTAGAAGTCTGACAGACTCATTCTCCAAAAGATTTTTGGAGCCAAACGTTAATGGAAAAGGATTGGGTATCGTTATTCTAGAAAAATGACAAATCTGTGTTTTGCTTGTATTGAATTCAACACTGTTAGCAATACCCCAATCCATAATTGTTTTAAGATCAGTGTTAAGCGAATCTATCAATTTTGATCTACAGTCACTAACCGCTAATGGTGTATATAATTTTGGTGCTTCATGAGACGCATGAAGTGTGCTATCATCAGCAAAACTATGTATAGGATGAACCGTAGAATCTAACAAATCATTAATATAGATAAGAAAAAGAGTAAGTGACCAAGCGGAACCCTAAGGAACTCTTGCATTAGTTGAAAAAGTATTCGATGACACACCATCTACATTGACCCTAAATTTTCGATCAGATATAAAGCTCTGTGTCCAGGATATAAGTTGTTCGTCTAAACCATAGGATCTCAATTTGCATATAAGGTTGTTATGCCATACTTTGTCAAATGCCTTGGAAATTAGAGTTTCTGATTTCTCGACCTTTTATGAATCTCGAGATTCGAGAATCTCGAGTTTATCAGCGTTTGAGTTTCTCGAGAAATTGGGAATAATTCTATGAATTTCTCGAGATTCTCGAGAATTATTAAACATTGATTTTAACAAAAACAGTAACTCTCCATTTACTGTCAAAATTTCCAGATACAGAAAAATTTCTCTCGTTTTCGGTGTATTTAGGTTTTATCAAAATTAGAGTGTTTTTTAGAAGTTCTGAATTGAAAATGATCTTACCAGTAGCTTCAAATATATTCATTTCCTTGGATAGTGAGCGGTAGTTGTCATTTATTGTTGACTGCATTCTCAAACTCTCACAAATACTTTTAAATTTCATTCAACGCAACCCTTTTCCTCTAATTCTGAGTCCGATGGCTGCATAAGCTCTTCACTTTCGTTGATGTCATTCGTCGATATATATAATGCTTTCATTCTAATTAGAAGAATCAATTTCTGGATCTTTACATAATCTTCGAGAAAATTTTTTTGTAGTTTTTATAATTTCGCTTTTAGAGCAAATAGAAAAAAATCTTTTTGCTCGGGTTGACTAACTGACTTTGGATTGTGAAGAAATTTCAATAACGAATTTATTGAGTTATCTCTTCCTTTAAAAATTTGAGATTGTATTTCAAATAAAAATTTAAAGCTTATTTCTGAACTGTTTTTCCGAAGAGATTTGAATAGAAATTTTAGGATTCCCTCTGCAGATGATAATGAGACAGCCTGAGGTTGAAAGTTTTAATTGATTTTGTGGAACCAATGGCACTCAACATCATCTTATTTAGTATTCCAAAAATGATTTAAATTTAGAAGATTTAAAGTTTTTTAAACTGCTGGTTTGCAAAAACCGTTATATCATGGTTTCAATAGAACTTTGTTTAGTTTTGTAATCCAGAAGTATTGGCAACTCGTTTTTCTCTCCATTTAATTTTTTTATATAATTTTGCAAAATAGCATTACGCACTGGTGAGCTTTAAATAATTTTACAATTACCCTAGTTTTTGAAATCGTTTCTCGTATTTTCATATTTTGATTTAATACTAAATTGTCAGCTAAAACTTCATTTTGTTGTAGAACTGAATCGGAATCACTATTGGAAGCTTCACTTTCATTGATTTTTTAACTGGTTTCATTTCCTTTATAAAATATTGACATTTTCGTTAGGTGTTTCCCATGACTGCAACATAACTGTTGGAAAGCTGGAGATATTTTGCCGTATTTCAACATTACACTGGCTCATCGCTTGTATACTGAAAACAATATCTGGTACGTAATTTTCGTAGGCTTTTTCAGCTGGATATGAACCTTCAATTCGCATCAATCCTAGGTTTTCCGATTTCCCATTAATATAATACAAATGTAAGTTCAAACTTCAAATATCTACGCTTGTGGAAGTTTGTCCATTCATCTATTGCTATGATAAACTTTAGATTAAAAGCCTTCATTTTGATGATCTTAGGTTATTTTAGCATAGAAATAAAAATAGGTTTTTCCCAATATGTATTATAACAAATAACAATATTATCCTAAATTCGTATTAGGTATTACTGTTTGCATCGACATCTAGATTTAACAATCAGAAAGTGATGGAGATTTACATTAACAATTTTTGTTTAGTAAAAAAATACTCAAAATAACAATATTGAATGATTTATGATGGTTTGTTAAATCTCGAGATTCTCGACAATTTTTCTCGAGAAATGAGAATCTCGAAAATGTGGTAATATCATTTCTCGAGAATTCGAGAGTTCAAAATTACAATTGTTTCTCGAGACCGGATTTCTCGAGCAGAAACTCTATTGGAAATATCAAGAGCAACACCGAAAGTTTCTCCAAAGTTCTCAAGCGACTTATTCCAGACATGAGTGACAAAAGACAGTAAATCTCCCGTCGCTCTTCCCTTTCGAAATCCGTATTGCCTTTTATTAAGTAATTTCGAAGACTCTAAGAAGCTCATTAAATTAAAATTTACATATTTTTCAAATACTTTAGCAACAACTGATAAATATGAAATGGGTCTGTAATTTGTAGGATCAGTCTTACTGCCTTTTTTTGAAACTGGCTGTGTACTTGCCATTTTCCATATTTCAGGAAAAATCCCTTTTATATATGACAAATAGAAGATTTTAGTGAGGATTGGGGCTGGCTCTCTAGCAAATGTTTTAAGTATAATTGGAGGAATAAAATCAGGGCCTGTTGACTTATTAGTATTAATTTGTAAAAGCATTTTTCGAATAATGTTTTTAAGAAAAATTATCCGTCTCATTTTATAAGATACTTTAGGAATAGTTTTAGGTTGGAAATTAGATTCTTTTAAAGTAGAATTTATAGAAAAATACTGCCCAAGCAAATTAGCTTTCTCTTTTGGATCAATGACCGGTACATCTCTATCAACAAGAGGTGGTAGGGAAGATTTACAAAAATTGCTTTGGACAGCCTTTGCGGCTTTATAGAAATTGCGCGAGCCCGTTGGATGTTCAGCAAATTTAGATGCTTTTTTCTTATTAAATAGATGTTTGTCTTCATCTATTAGCTTACGACACAAATTTCTCTCTTTTCGGTACTGACTAAGGTTTTCATCAGTTTTGTTTTGATTAAACTTTCGAAAAGCCTTTTTTTAATTTTTATAGCTTTTTTGCATTTACTCGAAAACCACAGATCAGCCTTTGGAATGATCTGTTTATTAGGAATAAATCTTCACATACCATCAATTATAGTTTCAGAAAAATTTGACGCAGCTATGTTTGGGTCTTCGCCGGTAACACAATAACGTTTCCAAGGAAACCATTTAAAATAACTTTTAAGCCCTTGCCAATTCGCAGCTTTGTAATCCCAAACATGACGAGGATTCGCTTTAAATTGTTTCGGAATTTGTATATTTATTTGTGTGGAGATCAAATTATGATCTGAACCACCCAAAGGCTCTAAAATTTTAAATTGGACCAAGTATGGATCGTTTGTCAAAAACAAATCTAGTAAATTCTAGATCTATTATCTGAGTAAAATTCTGGTCTATTATCGGAGTAAAATTGTGATAAAGAGCAAATAACTCAGCCTGTTTACCAACCTCGTCAGTTTTAGAACTGTGTGTAAGCCATTCTTTTTTATGGACATTAAAATCTCGAAAAATTGTGCATTAGGATACTCAACTAACCTAGCTATCTTTTCAGATAGGTCATAAAATAAATTAGAGTTCTCAGGCGAATTAGGTGAACGATAGAGTCCAAAGAGAAACAGCGTTTGGTTTGGACAACTAATTTTTAGTGACACCATATTGTGAAATTTTGCATTTAATTCAAATTTATTTAATCTCACATATGGTATAGTATCCCTAATATAAGCACAAACTCCATGCTTATTGTAAAAAGAGGATTCAAGTTCATAATTGGGACAGATGTATCTACTTTTATCTAAGGTTACACCACGCGCACTGATAATCGTTTCCGTTAAAAACAAAATATCAGGTTTGATATTCTCAAGATAAAGATGGGTCGAATTAAGATTGATCAATCTTGATTGATCGTTCAATCCCCTTATATTCGCATAGCTAATAGATAATTTTGCCATTTTAATTATAAGCAACAGTTTATTGAAACAGAACAACAATACAAAAACTAATAAGATCTAAATTGACTATTTCAACAGCTGGACAACCTGAAACTAAGTCTAGGTTGACTGCTAAAATCGTCAATCTAAATTACGAAATCGTAAGTTTATATGAGAATCATAAACTCTTGACGTAACACAGACAAAGGAAACTATACAGAAAGTTAACTATGAATTTTTACTGAATTACCAGTACTACAGGAAAATTATTAAAATAACTAAATTATACAAATAAATCAACCGAAAATTTAAGTAACAAAAATAAACAAAAACAAATTTATCTTTGAATTGGAATTTGTCCGTAAACTGTTATTAATATAATCTCTTATCCTTAAAATATATTAATAGAATTAATATAAATTGTTTCCATACAATATTTTATTTTATTTTGTAAACAAAATTGGTTTGCAAAACTTCTTGTAGTGTTCCTCCTATGATGTTTTTATCAAAAAAAATCTTACCTACAAACAAAAGAAAAAGCAAAAATTATTATTAAGTATATAAATTTCCTGAAAATAAAGAAAAAAATTTAATCCAAATAATAATAAAATATGAAAAATGTAAATAAAATTTTTAAAAATGGAAATAATTTTTTATATAAAAATGACAGCCACCGAAAAAAGCGTCTTATTTCAACCGATACTTTGACCAAGATGGAATGCGAACCGTGGTCCTCCGAATCCGAAGCTATACGTGCTACCACAAGGTCACTCAACTCTTGTTATTGCTCATTATTTACTCTAAAACCATCGTAATTTTATGTTTTATAAAAAATGAAATAAAACACTTACCTGACATACACAAATGATTAAATTTAAATTTTTTTGTTCCTTTATTAGGAAAAAATAATAATAATTTATCATTTAAATGAAGTACTTTAAGGATGAATATGCCTAAAAATAAAATGGACAAATGTCAACAAAGTATTTATTAATAAATAACAAAAGAGGACTTAGATTATATTATACTACCTATACATAATTTCCATTTCATCGTTAAAGCTCCGTTAAATGGCTACTTTAATAATAAATAGAAAATTAGATTTAAAAAATTATATTTTAATTTATAAGAAAAACTTACATTTTTTTGATAATTCATCAATAAACAATTTTGTAAACATCCATATGTCTACTATAATGGAAAACGGGGCCCATTAGAAACACCATCAGGATCAGTAGCTGAACTAGCTTTAGTATGTAGGTTTGAGGTATTGTACCTGCCACACATAATAATAATAATAAGTATAATATATCATATAAATAAATAAATAAATAAATAAAATAGATAATATATGTGAAAGTTGAGATCATTCCAATTGTTCGCGCATAGTAAATTCCCCATAAAGAAAAAGTAATTTAAATTAGATGCTAATAAATTGAAAAATAACTATTGATTTATCTTATCCATTGCTTTATATATTCCGGACTGTTGAAATGTCCAAACTTTATTTACATTCCTAAAAGAAGAATTAGTCATAACATTAGTGATAGTAAATAGATTCAAAATAATATTTTAATCATTTCAAAATAATAATAATGTAATTCATTTCAAAATAATAATAATGTAATTCAATTTCAAAATAATTAATATACTATAGATTTAGCTTACTTGATATGTTATTGCTGTCTCAGCAGTGATACGTCAGTTTGACAATAATATGTTCAACTCAATATTGGAGAGAATTAATTTGGATGCGTTCAGTAGTTTTTGTTATTACTTAACCTCTTGAGTGTGGAACGTATTATTGTTCAGTTGTCTACACTGACAAAATTTTAGTATATAAGGTAGATATTTTGATACAGTCTTCTCTTGTTTTTTTATATTAATTTTAGTTTCGTTGCTGTTAAGTGATGTTCATTAATATTAGAAATCTAATTTAAATAAAGAATGTTTAAAAGTGTTTTAAATTAAAAATAAAGTCTTTGTTTTTTCGAAGTAATTTCTGTACATATAGTTGTATACTTTGTGTATTGCATGTGTGGTCAATCAAATTAATACTTATTGGGGAAGAATGTGCGCCATTATTCTACATTTTTTCTAATGGCGGCACACGCTGGCGAGTCCATCATTAAAATATAGATATATATCAAATTTAATCCAGACTCATTTCAGATTCATTTGCCTGTTTCATCATCATTATTTCTGTGAGGCAGTACCTGCAATATTATATCATCATTATTCGCCTGTTAAGCAGTACATACATCATTAAAGTCGATCGAACAACCTATGAAGCACCATTGGCGGCACACGCTGATTTGCTTGTTACACCATCTTTTTGTTAGGCATCATTTGCTTTGCTGTACGTATGTACTACAATGTGCTACATGTCATCGAATTAAATATGAGCAACTTGAATATCATCGTTTAATTGCCTGTTAGGCATTACTTGTCTTGCATTTCTTACATCGAATCAAATCTCATCGAATTAAATGTATTAAATATCATCGAATAGCCTGTTAGGCACAACTAATGTATTACACATTATCAAGTTAAATATCATCGAATTGAATATCATTGTGTAACGTCGGCTATATTCTCAGTAACAATATTTAAACCAATTTCTATTCTTTTTTCGATTCAATTAAAATATATTTCCATCATTCCATTTCATTTTTACAATCATAACAATTTAAAAAATTTTCAAATTATAACCAACAGCCAACAGCCTCAAATTCGAATATCACCGCAAATAGTTCAAAGAACACATCAGTTATATATTTTACGAACAGATTTTGTGCACAAATTGTTTCATTTTTACCCCTTTTTGTTTTTGTTGAAAGTATGAAAAATGTCAGAAAAAAAATCACATTTTTTCTTGATTTGGTTAGTTTGTTCAGTTTTTTGGAATAAAACAACATTCATTCTATTTTCAACTATAACATTGTTAAGTCATTCGAGGGTTAGTTTTTTTTTGTGATTATAAATAAACTCATTCATAAATTTGAAAAAAAAAAAACTAAAAAAAAAAAGGAGAAAACATTCATCCTAACACGAATCAGGTATTAGAAGTTTCTTTTTCTGTAAGTTTTCAATAAACTAATTAATATACAAGAAAAAGCATTCCAAAATAAAAACGAAAATTTGTTCTTGTGTCTAATAAGAAAAGTTAATATGGTGCCTTGATTTACAAATTAAAAAAAAATTAACAAATTGATCGATATCCGAATTGGATTTGCTTGGTGAATGTTTTCTGTTCTTTAACAGAGTATCAAACATATAAAGAACGAAATAAGTATTGTAACAACTGTAGTTATTAAAGGATAAATAAATCGAAAGAAAAAGGAATTTAATTGACGTATTGCATTTTGTATTAATCTATTGGAAGAAAAATGGCTGAAAACTGAGAGTTTTAGTAGTCGATATTGTAAAGTTGGGAACTCTTCATATTGGGAAGTTCAAGGGTGCTTCTCTAGTTTCACGAAAGGGAGTTTTCGAGTACTGGATGTCTAAGGGAAGAAGACGAAAAGAAAGGGAACTATAACATCAACTTATTTTACCGGTCATGCTTGGAATAACAGCGGAAATACGACGTTCAGCTATAGCAGAAGATAAATTTCAAGGTACAACAATTTTTTTTATTATTTTGTTATTGCCAGTATAATCTAAATGAATAAGATGTATTTTAAAATGTTAGGCTAAATACAGGTTAGTTAAGAGATTTCCATATTCCATGTTTCGCGGTGGAGACATTGGCGCTATTCCGCATTTTCTGAATTAGTTATTCTTTGTTTGTGTCATTTAAATAAAATAATTGGTGGTTGCAAGGGGGGGTTGAAAAGGTTCAAGAATATATTGAACAGATTGGATGTCTGTTCTGGAAGTTTTTTTTCTTTTCGTCGTGACATTATTGCTATTCAATGATCATATACAAAAGTCCAGCTAGATTCACAAGTTGAATCTAACACTATAACAAAATCGTGGCGCCCAACGTGGGGCTCGAACCCACGACCCTGAGATAAGAGTCTCATGCTCTACCGAACGAGCTAACCTGTTTCGGCGCCACATGAAACACTCTGAACTTTTATAAAAAAACTATTATGTAATTTTACACCGGATAGCTCAAAAACTATTTTAACTGAAAACACTGGAACACTGAATCTAAGACAAACAAACATCACACTTGGAAATCTCTTATATCACGGTTTTCGAATCACAGAAATTAATCCATTTATCAAATAAAACAATTTAGCAAAAAAAAATAAATCACAATTATACAAAATAAAAAGCTTACATTATTGATTTCTTCAATGTTGTCTTCCAACATCACGGCTTGACGCTTTCTTTCATCAATGCAACATGTGAATGGATGTAACTACCATCACAAAAAAACTTTCATAACATCACCAGGTTGAACAATTGTTTAGTTTCCTGTTAGGCACAAGCATTACTTACATCGAATCAAATCTCATCGAATGGCCTGTTAGGCAAAATTAATGTATTAAATTTCATCGAATTACATATCAGCTTTTATCTGCCCGTTAGGCATAAGCATCATTTACAATATCAGCGAATTAAATGTCATCGACAATTGCCTGTTAGGCAATATTATAGTGAACTAATGTTATTATTTGCCTGTTAGGTACAACGAATAAATTTATATACAACAATTGTGATATTTATTAGCAGTTGAATATCAATGATCGTGCTTTTTGTCTCACTTCAAAGGAAAAAATACAGTCCACCAATTGTTTCGGAACCAGACTCGATCACCAATATTTTCATATTACTTAGAATTATATCGAAATCTGTACTGAATATTTCTATATTGTGAACTATAATCTTAACCTAAAAGTTTTTTAAGCGTGGCATTATCTTTTGTTAAATATTGATAATTAATAATTTTTGTTAGTGTGAAATGGCACCAGTCGTAAACAGGATAAAAATGTTCAAGCACTACCCCAAAATATCCTCGAGCTTCAAGATACAGATCTTCTAAAAGTGACACTTTCATACAAAAGTACGATTGTTTTTACTACATGACTTCAAATATTAGCCATTACTTCGTTTTTTGTATGTTGCATATAGGATCAGAGGCTATCAAGAAGTGTCCTTTACCTAAAATGAAATTTGAAGACTTAATTTAATCGATTTTATATGGGTCAGCCCATAGTTTTTCCAATTTATCAACTATATTAGTTGACTATCCGTTAATTAGAAAGCCGGTATGTGTTGATGGTTGTTAATGTTTTGTTTAAAAACACTTTGACCTAGATGGGATGCGAATCCGGGTCCTCCGAGTTCGAAGTCCAACGTGCTACCACTCAACACTTATTATTGCTCATTAATTACTATAAAAACATCGTAATTTTATATATTTTATAACAAAAAAAAGAAATAAAACATTACCTGACTGACATACACAAATGATTTAATTTAAAATTTGTTTCTTTATTAGGAAAAAAGAATAACAATTTATCATTTAAATGAAGTACTTTAAGGAGTAATTTATTTATTATTTAAATACAATAAAATCCATAAAATTAGTAGCTCATTTTGATGAATATGCCTAAAAATAAAATGGACAATGTCAACGAACTATTTATTAAAAAATAGCAAAAAAGGACTTAGATTATACTACCTGCACCTACTTTCCATTGCATAGTTTAAACTCCTTTATGGTTACTGTAATGGTAAATAGAAAATTAGATTTATATAGTTGTATTTCAATTTATTAAAAAAATTAACATTTTTTTTAATCACACCTATGGAGTTCAAACTTTTATTTTCCATTGATGTTGTTTAAATATCGTTCAGTGCACTCTTAATCCAAGTAATTGGATCAAAAGTGTTTGGTACAGATTTTATTAAAAATCTAGTTTCGCGTCTACGTCTACGCAAGTAAAACTTCCGCATGTTTTTCCCCGTTTCAGCATCGATTAAAAATCGTTCTTCTTCTACTTCTTCTCCAAAGGTTATAAACCTTTTCATTAGAAGTTTTTTTGACATGTTTTTTATGTTGAATCACAAAACTAATACAATATAAATTTTCCAACATGGAGGCTTTTATACTTATTTTTGACATCTTTGTTTTTGTAAAACTTCAACACTCTAAATCAGGTAGTGAAGCAAATTTTCATCAAGGTTATTTATAAACTTACAAATAAATTATCAAGAACAAAATAAAATAAAAAAATTATGATCAATTTGCTTTCAAAATTACAAATAAAGGTATAATATAATATAATCTATTTCCTTATTTTTTTTTTCCTTTATCTCCATTTAGGAGCATAGGGCGTCTACTAGACTGGACCATCTAACTCTGTTGGGGGCAATCGCTTTCAGTTCACCCCAAGTCTTGCCAATTTATTTTGCTTCAGCTAGCACCGTTTTCTTCCATGTCATGGGAGGTCTTCCAACTCTCCTTTTACCTTGTGGATTCCACTCTAGGGACATCCTTGTTATATCTTCGACTGATTTTCTCAGTGTATGTCCTATCCATCTCCATTTTCTTTGTTTTATCTCGGTCTCAATGTCTAACTGCTCTGTCTGCCGTAGAAGTTCCTGGTTACTGATGGTGTTTGGCCAGAAGCATTTGATCAGTCTTCTCAGGCATTTGTTCACAAACACCTGTAGTTTATTTGTGATCTTTCTTGTTTGTTTCCACGTTTCACACCCATACAGCAGTACTGACTTGACACATGCATTGAACATTCGTAGCTTGGTCTTTCTTGACAGGACGGATGCATTCCAGATCTTGTGAAGCATATTGAACGTATTTCTGGCTTTGTTAATACGCTGACTGATATCTTCTTCAGTCCCGCCTGTTTTTGCTACAGTACAACCAAGGTACACAAATTTGTCAACTTCGTCCACTTGTGTATTGTTGATGGTAATTGGTGTTATCGTTTTGGTGTTCAATCTCATAGCCTTTGTTTTTCTGATATTATAAGGAAATTGATTTTCATGTTAAATGATTATAAACTCATAAAAATAATTTTTTCATTTATCTGATTTTGTTTTGTTGTGATCATAGTAATTTAACAAACATGGAAACTTCAACATCAGACAATTTTTTAAACGAATTTTTAATACCTGATTTTCAAGCACCTCCACCTCTCGAAAAAAGCGCCTACATCAACAAAAACAGCAACAACAACATATACAACCACAACAACATATCCAACAAATACTACAACAAATACTATAACAACAACAGCAGCAAACAACATCTTCAAATGACAAGAACACAAATTTTTCTGGCAAAATGTTCCACCGTAAAAAAGGAAAAATATAAACCGTTCATGAAGATAGCAGAATTGCAAGAAAACCACGCGTACAAATTGTACAGCATTCGAAAATTCGATACAAAATTTGGAAAAAGGTGGATCTTTGAAACCGAAAATGCATAGTATTTGAGCCAAATAAATTTAATGAAATCTTGGACGAGGAGGATTATTCATCATTAATTATCGAAGAAAATTTCTGCCTCATCAAAACGGTTTATCGCTCGTTGAGGATGAAAATATAATTAAATTGTGAATTAAATTAAATTAAATTGAAAATATAACTAATTTAAAAACATATATAATTAAATTTTGTTTTATTTTTAGTTTTAAGACAAATTATTGTATTTGTTAATTGTATAATTATTTTATTGGATGAAAATAAAAACATGAAATTTAATTTAGTTTTATTTATAGTTTTAAAACAAAAAAGTGTAAAAGAAAAAATGAATAAAAAAAACATATGACTATTGCTGTCTTTGTTATTTGTTTCATCATCATTAGATTGTTTTATTTTACAAATTCAAATTCACATTCAAGCCCCGCCCTGACTTATGACCTTCCTAGGCTGTAAATACTTCGCATTTCCCTAAAAATAGAAAATAAGAAAAAATAGTACTTATATATTTAAAAGGAACGATAATATAAACATAACTTAATTTTAGAGTTGTCATCATTACATAGTAGTGCGTCAATTACTTAGGTCAATGCTTCACTTTTTTCTAAAAAATAAAATAGAAATTAGTATTATATATTTATTATACATTTAATAAGTATCGTTAAGTAAACTCAACTTAATTTAATTGTTGTTCAATGTTATTATTAATTCATAAAAGAAACGTCAATTTGACAACTCGATGCACTCTTCACTCAACATAAAGAAAAAATATATTATGGATGCGTTCAGTAGTTTTATTATTGTTACTTTGTATGAGTGTGGAACGTATCGGGGTTGTTAAGTTGTCGCTACTGAAAAAAAAACAATAGTATATAAGGTCAGACATTTTAAAAAAATCTCTCTGCTTCTTCTTATTCGTTCTAGAATACAGCATGGTGCATGTTGAACAAAATAAGATTTTGTCCTGTTAAAACAAATAGAAATAAAAGTTATAAAACAATGTTTTTGTTCTGTTAAAAATAAAAATAAAAGTTGTGTAGAATAATGTTTTTGTTTTGTTGAAAAAGAGCTAAAAAATGAGTACAATAATAAACTAAAAGAATTCAAGTTTTGTGTTTTTTATGTCTTATAATTGACATTCATTTTTGTGAAGGGGGATTGCGTACCAGGAGTGCTCTTATTATTTTGGAAACATGAGCTAATGATTTTTTTTCTATTTTTTTTCTTTCTAATTGCAGTTGTTGTGAGAAGTCATTTGAATAAAACGCCGCCATGTTAGGGAAATCAAATTACACAACTTTCGATTCATCACAGTAATTTTCTGCCATGTTAGGCAGCTATGATTTTAGTATTTAAACCATCAAAATATTACAAAAATTCGCTGCCATGTTAGGCAGATATTGTGAATTAGCTTTAAAATCATCAAAATATAACAATTTGCTGCTATGTTAGGCAGATATTAGTACACAGCTTCAGAATCATCAAAATATTATAACAATTTGCTGCCATGTTAGGCAGATATTAGTAATCAGCTCCAAAAATTATTGTACATCATAAAAATTCGCTGCCATGTTAGACAGATATTGTTAATTAGTTTCAAAATCATCAAAATATTATAACGATTTGCTGCCATGTTAGGCAGATATTGTTAATCGGTTTCAAAATCATCAAATATTATAAAAATTCGCTGCCATGTTAGGCAAATATTGTTAGTTAGCTTCAAAAATCACCGAATATGAATAGAAATCGAATAGAAATTGCTGCAGGTTGTATACCATTAACCGCATCATCGCTCAAAACTAAACCAACAAAATTGCTCAGTTGGTTGACAAAGTGACTGCTCTGGCATGAATATTTCATCGATAGAAAAAGTGTGTATTGTGGCTCCAGTGATTACATCGATCAGCAACAACAAACTTCAAAAATAAAATACAGTTCACTGCCACATTGGATGCCGCAATAACATAGGCCTTTAGCAACCAGTTTGGATCCGCACAAAAAACAACAAACAACGTAAAACTACCAACCTACATTTTAAATACAAGAAATTACCAATGTAGGTAACTAGGTCAAGGTCAAATACTAGCCTTGTTTATTTGACGACCTTCCTAGGCCTTTCGAAACCAGGTTTGGTGCCAACACAATAACAACAATAAACCAATAACCTACATTTAAAATAAAGAAATTACCAATGTAGGTAACTAAAACTATGTAGGTCAATTACTAACCTACTCTACTGTATAAGGTCGTAGCCT